>JAQFVV010000020.1:12061850-13276430 GCA_028023455.1 Epiperipatus broadwayi | reverse complement strand
CACCACCGCAAGTCAAATCGGATTCAAACTCAGCTTAACCAAAACTGAATTCAAACCCAACTCAACAGCTCAGATAGCAGAAATCGACGGCACAGTGCTATGCGCCAAGAACTAGTTCAACGGTTGGTGAGGACTAGAGACCCTTGCACTGACACGAATATCTAATAATTAATTACTTTGAATACTTTTTAAATCAAATCATATGTATGTTCGGGTTGCCAACACAGATAGCGGGTATGAACATTTAAATAATTATAAAAAGAATGATGAACTAAGAAACCAAGTATATTAGAAAATATTTAATAATAATAATAATTTGTTTTGTTCAATAAAATATAGATTGCATTAGTTACCTCTAGTCTTTAAACGAATTTATAAATATAATAAGAGTGGCGGTCCTTATCATATGCCAATGGAAATTACGCAATATTGGAATTCTATGTCTATGCCCCCAACAAGTAAATAAAACATTTAAGGTTATATTCGAATAAATATATATTAGTGGAACAAGAAATCAATATTTTAACATTTTGTGAGTAGATACACTTGTAACTTAAGAGCTGGGGACATAGGTGAAAAACGGAGCTAATAATTTATTATTAGCTAATTATAAAAATAGTAAACGTATAATATTTTCTTTCGACTCGATGATTAATAGAACTTATAAATTTAGTTCTAATGGGCGAGAATAACTATTTAAAATTTATATTATATTATTTGCGTGAGGCAAATGGAATCAAGGAGCTCATCGAGTCGAAAGATTATTGGCATATAATTTTAAATACGACATTAATAAAGCACACAAATATATATATTAAATGAACCGCCAAGTAAGAAAAGAGAAAGTTTAAAGGCTAGAGATTTAAAGAATTACGAGATAGATTTACAATAGCATGAATAAAAGGTTTTATAAAAAATGTTACATTAAAGAATAAAGAGCTCTTAAATAGGAGAGTAAAATAAAGTTCGAACTGGCCAGAAAGTTTAACGTTCATTATAGAAATATATTACCCTTCCGTGCTTGTCCTTAAGTTACTCCTCCAAGTTGTTGAAAATGTAGGCATCATTGGTTGACTACTGGAACAGTATTTTAGTAGCTTTCATAATTTTAGCAGAATGATCGATCCGGAAAAAGGTTCAGCAGCTCCATTGAAGATTTCTCGGGACTTTAGGAACCATAGCCAGATTCCTGATGTTCTAGCCCTCTATCATGATGAAATACAATTTTTATACGCACAGAGTTCACTGCACTACTCTACAACAAAGCTAGTCCCTTTTCCTTACTTTTCAGGGCTATATATCTACTGTTCACTGATGCCTCAAGGCTAGCGCTCATTTTATTATCAATCTCTTTTTTTTTTATAATTAGTTGTTTTCAAATACATTCCCTCGATAAGGCTTTCAAACTAATTTTTGAATTCCTTTCCTAATTAGAAAATGAATTCTTAAAATCTGAAATGATTTTAATTAGAAATTGAATTCTTATCTTTTTCCAATTAATAAAACTTTACTGTTGTTTTTGAGAATTTGAGAGCTTATCGAAAGAATGTAGTTTTTAATCAACAACACTTTAACAAATTATTTAAAATTAAAAAAAAACAAGTATTCCCGACGCAATGAAACTTTCGAACAATTATATATTTTTAATATTTACAAATATATATACGCACAATCCACGCAATTTAATATATATAAATTCATGAATATTTTATCATGAATTTATTTAGAGAATTGATCAAATTTAAACTAAACTAATTAATTTTACTACGTATTTGAAATAAGTTATTCATTATGGAAATTAGCGTGGATTGAACGTATAAAGCCCCATTGCATCGGAAATTTAAGGTTAGTATTAGGGTAAATAACATGAAGCTAGGATCGAACTCAGATCCGACTGCTTCATTTCTTTTCACTTCAAAAAAAAAACAATGAAAAAAAAATGACTTTACTTACGCAGGATATAGTTGCATAAGTGTATAGACTCTGGGAGAACAGCATGAGCGTGAATAATATAACCTGCCCAAGCTACAAATTATACATGTCTCACTGCGATCCATTTTTTGAATATTCAACTTATAAATGGGTTTATAATAAATCGGTCCGATAATCAAGTCTCATTTCCCTATGGTTGTGTCAGTCGGTCCTCTGTATATATATCTGTCATTTAATGGATGTCCTATTGTTTCCCTGGATCAGGTGGCACATATGGTTTTAACTGTCTGGCATTGTAAACCCCCTGGAGTCCCTTTCCCTTTAGCAAAAACGCATTGTCATGGCAATCCTTTATTATTTCATATGGCCCACTGTATAATGGGAAGAATTTCTTGAATTCTTTCTTAGGGGCATTACTAGTTCTTGGTGATCTTAACCAAACTTGATCCCCAACTTTAAAATAGTAATGTTGCATCCTCCCTCTTTTTATTCGCCTCTGGGCCATCTGCGCTAGCCGCTTTCTGGCCATATCTTGGTCAGTTATTGGGTTAATACACGTTTCATCTTTTGGTAATAGTGAAGAAAAAATGGCCTGACATGGCTGCCCATAGTGAAGACGTGTAGGTGCGAAACCCGTTGACTCATTCATTGTATTATTAATGCAGTCCATAACATATGGAAGTTTATCCACCCATCTCCGATGATCTGTAGGTATGCACACACGAAAGAGTTGACTAATTTCTCTCATAACTCTTTCACATGGGTTGGACTGCGGGTTTCTAATTGATGTCATACGATGATTTACCTTTTGTTTTTTTGTCCAATTCTTCCACTCTTTTGAGGTGAACGCTGAGCCATGATCTGATAATATGGTCTCAGGCTTACCTACCTCATAAAATTGCTTATCCTGTAGGGCCCGAATGGCATTTCGTGAATTTGTGGTTCGCACTGGGTAAATTTGAACATACTTTGAAAAAATATCATATGTGACAAGCAAGTATTGAAAGGTCCTAAATTTGGGAAGGGGCCCATAATGATCTATAGCGAGGATTTCATTTGGTCTTGTGGCCATCACTGGTTTCATACCTCCTGCATATGATTTATTTGGAAATTTAGTGGCAGCACAGATGTCACATTGTCTAATAGTAGTGAGAATCTGATTGTACATTCCTGGCCAGTAAAACTGACGACGCACTGCCTCTTCTGTCTTTCTTGGTCCGTAGTGCCCAATGATTTGATGAATGTGCCTAAGTAAGGATGGTCTCAGCCTATCTGGGACCATAGTTTTCCATGGTGCAGTATAGTCCCCAGTTTTGGTCTGTAAAATACCCTCCTTGACCCGAAAGTGAGTGTATTTGCTTTGTAGGTTCTTGTCCTTACTCTGGGTCTTGGACAACTCCAGAATAATGTGGTGATATTGTATGCCCTGCCAGTATGCAAGATTCCTTAGCTCGGCCTCGGCGGGACTCAATGTTTTGGTGACCATAATTTTTAAGGATTGATCGTTTATTTTTGGGTTCTGTATGCTCATTTGTACTGGATGGCGACTTAAAACGTCAGCCACCACATTCTCTGGTCCTGGGCAATATTGGATCTTATACTGAAATTGTTGGAGGACCAAGCTCCATCTAATGAGTCGGTCATTGGTGAGGAAACTCTTATTAAGAAATTCTAGACATCGGTGGTCAGTTATGATGACAACTTCTGATCCCAGAAGGAACTGCCGGAATTTCTGGCATGCCCATACTATGGCAAGAGTTTCTTGCTCAGTGGTGGTGTAATGTACTTCAGCACCCTTTAAAGCACGACTGCAAAAATATATCACTTGATGTTCACCAGAATCACCCTTTTGAAACAAAACAGCTCCCAGCCCTTGTTTGCTGCTGTCAGTTTGTACGTAAAAGGTCCGACTAAAATCAGGGTGGTGCAGCATAACCGCCCATAGAAAGTTTTCTTTTATGTTTAGTAGTTCCTGGTCATGGAGTGAGGTCCATTCCCACTTTCGGTTTTTTTTTTATGAGGTCTATAAGATTCCTAGTTTCCTGGGCAAAGTTTGGATAGAACTTGTGATAAAAGTTGCAAAGTCCAAGAAATGATCGGATCTGTTTCCGAGTAGTCGGGGTTGGAAACTTCTCTATGGCTGCAACTTTGTCCGGATGTACCTTGATACCATGTTTGTTAATGACATGACCAAGGAAGGTTATCTCCCCAATAGCAAAACGGCTTTTCTCTAAATTCACTGTGATATTCTTCATTCTGCATTCATTCAGGAACATTTCCAAATGTTGTAAGTGTTCCTTCACATCTTCTGAGATGATTACAATGTCATCAACATAGCATACCATCTGTTTTTGTACTTCTTCAGAAAGGACCTGCCTCAAACAGCGCATAAGTCCTGCTCCACTATTAATAAGTCCGAAGGGAACCCTTTTAAAAACGTGCGTGTAGCCACCGTACCGAAATGCCGTGTATTTCCGGTCCCTTGGATCGAGATTCAATTGCCAGTAACTGGCAGTTAAATCTAATGTTGAAAATACCGTCTTCCCAGCTAATCGCACAAGTACTTCTTGGATAGGAGGGGGAGCATCTCTTTCCGGTATAGTGATGCTGTTTAACCTCCGGGCATCCAAGCAGAGCCGCAAGTTTCCATTTTTCTTCTTGACGACGACCAATGGGTTGTTATACGGAGACGGGCTGCGCTCGACAATATTCCATTCGATCATTTGTTTTATCTGTGCTTCTACTTCATCTTTATACTGAAATGGAATCGGGTACGTTTTGGACTGGATGTAAGTTTCTTCTTTCACTCTGATTCGGTGGGTATACCCTGTAATCTCGCCTGGCATTGGAGAGAAAATTATGGCATATTTCTTGAGGATTTTCCGCATTTGTTCGGTATCATCCGGTTCAGTAATGATGGATTCTTCAACCTTTTTGTCAATCATTGAAAGATCAACTGGCTGGATTAGGCAACTTTCATGGTTTCCTTCTCGGTGGAGTGATGTTTTAAAGTTGATGGTTTCTTTTCCAAATGAGCATCTACCTTTAGGGTAGTCAATAATGCCTTGGTTTTGAATCAAAAAGTCGGAACCCAATACTACATCATATATGAGCCCTGTCATAATAAGAAAGGTATGTCCTACTAGCCTTCTGTTGATTTCAACCTCCAACCACACTTGATGGTTTTCACTTGACACCTTTTTCCCATTAGCCAAGGTCATTTGGATCGGACGGGTTGGGAGTTGCATTATCTCGCGTCTCTTTTTCAAGCTTCCGATCCATGCCGCAGATACAATGGATGCTTGACTGCCCGAGTCAATCAAGGCTGATACTCTGCTCTCCTCTACATTTATTTCGATAATGGGACACAAATGAGTTATCTGATGTCCCTCATTATCTTTCTCAGAGATTAGGTTAGTCATTTGACTAATGATTGGGGCTGGAAGGTCTTTTCCGTAACTTGGGTCTAGAGATCTAAAATGATTATCCACTTCTTCTAAGAAATTCGTCATCTCGTGGATGGTACTAATCTGACTACGAATCATAAGTTTCCGAATTTCTCGTGGCATGTTGTATTCTATCATACGTACAATTCGAGACTCTGGAAAGTTAAAACTGGACAATGAGCGAAATTTGGCTGACTGTTGTAAAAAAAATCGGTCGTAGGTATTTCCCTTATTTACTGAAAACTGTTCATTAATGAGGTCACGCAACAAGTTTTCTTGCTTCCTTTCACTCCAGAATGTTTCTAGAAGCTTGTGACAATATTGCTCAAAAGTGTCCGGCTTCTTCTCTATCGTGCCCCACCAGTCTTTGGCCACGGCTTTCAAATGGTAACGAGCAATTATTATTTGTTGAACATTATCCAGAGTTTCTATTGCAAAAGCATCGGCTAAACTGTCTATATGTGGCTGAGGATCTTCCCAGCATCCACCATAAAAATCTATGATTTGAATCAACGGGTATTGAAAGGTCATTGAACTTTCCAGTGGCTTTCCCATTTTCTAATATAATAAACAATATAATAAACACTGCAGATCAACTTATAGTACTCTCTGTATGCTTAAAAATATTTTTTTTTTCTTCAGTAATTTTAACTAGGTCTCTGACTACAGGTCCATTGTCCCAATCTTCACTAGCTGCTTCATATTATTTCCCCAATCTATGTAATCTGCCTTTTTTTTTTTAGTTTACCTACGTTTTCTTGGTTAGCTCTTTATTTTAACTGTTTGAGTGAGACATGTATTCAAAAATATAAAAAAAAAACATTATTCACTTTCCCTTTGTTCAACTGTTCTGTTCTCCCATGTCTGAAAAAAAAACTATACAGTGATATACAAATATTATGTATTAGCAGATACAACAAATCATTCTGTATTGAACACACTTGGTTTTTTTTATTATGGCGATTGACCCACTACTGTGCTGACAATCAAATTTGCTGACAAATTTATTTATATGGGCGCCAGTGAGCAAAATGAGATCAATAGGGCATGTGATATAACCCATTGACCCCCAAACCACATATGATTGACTTAACCTTTAATAAAACAATTGAATTGATGATGAGTAATTATTATTTAATAACAGCTAACGCGTTCATGACCTGAGTTTAAATATAGGAGTTTAAATATTACTAAGCATGAGGCTTTAACACCAAAAAAAAATGTCAAAATTAATATTACAAGAACTTTTATTGGAGATATTATTCTAAATCTTGCTAGCATGAAAGCGTGCAAACCATTTAAGCATTTTGCCAACTGCATCTGGCTGCTTGGTGTACACAAAGGGTCTTCACCTGCTTTGAGGTTACTCTAGAAATTATTGTCATTAAAGCGTAATGTCACACTGCATCGGACCGCTTGACAGATAATTCCCAGTTTGAAGGTCTTCGCCTACTTTGAGACTACTAAAAATACGGAGCGAACATTTAATATATATGCTAGCAAGCAATACTTTGAAATTAAGACTTTTATATGATATCATATTAGATATTTTATATTATAACAGCTGAGATGAACAAAATTAATTTTGACACAGACAAAATATTTCATTTATTTTACCCCTATGCTTTGATCTATGGACTCTTACTACTTTGCTAACGATATTTTTCCTATTGTCACGAACGCGTATAACACAAACGTATAATATATATATATACTGATATAGTACACGTATAATTAATATCTATACATATGAATAATTATTTTAACTAACGAATCTTTTACTGAACGAACATTTAAAAAAATAATCTTGAAAACATTTTTATAAGAAAGAATTAGAAAATGATATTTTAATTTATTAAATCATTTCAGTATATATATAACACTTTTTTTTTTAAAAAAAATATCACTCTACAGAAACATTTACTTTATTGGGATTTCAATTAACTGAGTAACTAAAATCACAATTCTAATCTCCAGGGCATGTGTGGGGTTTATTAAGTCGAGCCACAACGATTGGGCAGCCAAAAACATAACCATGTACCGGTCGAAAACCACCACCACCGCAAGTCAAATCGGATTCAAACTCAGCTTAACCAAAACTGAATTCAAACCCAACTCAACAGCTCAGATAGCAGAAATCGACGGCACAGTGCTATGCGCCAAGAACTAGTTCAACGGTTGGTGAGGACTAGAGACCCTTGCACTGACACGAATATCTAATAATTAATTACTTTGAATACTTTTTAAATCAAATCATATGTATGTTCGGGTTGCCAACACAGATAGCGGGTATGAACATTTAAATAATTATAAAAAGAATGATGAACTAAGAAACCAAGTATATTAGAAAATATTTAATAATAATAATAATTTGTTATTATTCAATAAAATATAGATTGCATTAGTTACCTCTAGTCTTTAAACGAATTTATAAATATAATAAGAGTGGCGGTCCTTATCATATGCCAATGGAAATTACGCAATATTGGAATTCTATGTCTATGCCCCCAACAAGTAAATAAAACATTTAAGGTTATATTCGAATAAATATATATTAGTGGAACAAGAAATCAATATTTTAACATTTTGTGAGTAGATACACTTGTAACTTAAGAGCTGGGGACATAGGTGAAAAACGGAGCTAATAATTTATTATTAGCTAATTATAAAAATAGTAAACGTATAATATTTTCTTTCGACTCGATGATTAATAGAACTTATAAATTTAGTTCTAATGGGCGAGAATAACTATTTAAAATTTATATTATATTATTTGCGTGAGGCAAATGGAATCAAGGAGCTCATCGAGTCGAAAGATTATTGGCATATAATTTTAAATACGACATTAATAAAGCACACAAATATATATATTAAATGAACCGCCAAGTAAGAAAAGAGAAAGTTTAAAGACTAGAGATTTAAAGAATTACGAGATAGATTTACAGTAGCATGAATAAAAGGTTTTATAAAAAATGTTACATTAAAGAATAAAGAGCTCTTAAATAGGAGAGTAAAATAAAGTTCGAACTGGCCAGAAAGTTTAACGTTCATTATAGAAATATATTACCCTTCCGTGCTTGTCCTTAAGTTACTCCTCCAAGTTGTTGAAAACGTAGGCATCATTGGTTAACTACTGGAATAGTATTTTAGTAGCTTTCATTATTTTAGCAGAATGATCGATCCGGAAAACGGTTCAGCAGCTCCATTGAAGATTTCTCGGGACTTTAGGAACCATAGCCAGATTCCTGATGTTCTAGCCCTCTATCATGATGAAATACAATTTTTATACGCACAGAGTTCACTGCACTACTCTACAATCAAAACTAGTCTCTCTTTCTTTACTTTTCAGGGCTATATATCTACTGTTCACTGATGCCTCAAGGCTAGCGCTCATTTTATTATCAATCTCTTTTTTTTTAATTAGTTGTTTTCAAAAACATTCCTTCGATAAGGCTTTCAAACTAATTTTTGAATTCCTTTCCTAATTAGAAAATGAATTCTTAAAGTCTGAAATGATTTTAATTAAAAATTGAATTCTTATCTTTTTCCAATTAATAAAACTTTACTGTTGTTTTTGAGAATTTGAGAGCCTATGGAAAGAATGTAGCTTTTAATCACAAAACTTTACAAATTATTTTAAAGGTGAAAAAAACAAGTATTCCCGATGCAATGAAACTTTCGAACAATTATATATATTTAATATTTACAAATATATATACGCACAATCCACGCAATTTAATATATATAAATTCATGAATATTTTATCATGAATTTATTTAGAGAATTGATCCAATTTAAACTAAACTAATTAATTTTACTACGTATTTGAAACAAGTTATTCATTATGGAAATTAGCGTGGATTGAACGTATAAAGCCCCATTGCATCGGAAATTTAAGGTTAGTATTAGGGTAAATAACATGAAGCTAGGATCGAACTCAGATCCGACTGCTTCAGTATCCAGCAATTTTTTCTCTGAATTGCATGTGTAAAAGAAATAAATGAAACACATGAAATTAAAGCTAAACTTAAAACTGTGAAAGGTTAGCTGCATGATATTCTTGTCTTTAGAGAATATCTTGATTCAGTACCAGAATATATTTCCAGTAAATACAGTATCATACATGGGATATGAACACTATATCAGGGTAAAAAATGAAATGAATTATCACTGTAGATCTTACACAATATCCTACCAGTATAAACAGGAGTGAAGAAACAAATTGATTATCAATGCTGAGATGGAATATTATCGAAAAAAAGTCCTTTGTATCTTGTTACAGTTGTTTGGATGCTAGACAATTGAATGTCAATATATCTAAACAAGATGTGCCACCTTTGATACATGACCTTTTTATTAAGTTTAAGGATATTAACCAGATATACTACAGTCAACTTAATAACTAGTTATTAGCAAATATTCCTTCATCCTGAAGATAGAAAATATGAAGGATATTCATGACTTTCAAAGGATGCTATTTGGTCTAATCAAAGTCTGATAAGATGTTTAGCTCATATATTGTCAGATCATATTAAAACTATCATTATGGATGTGAATTATGTTGTTATTGCATTCCATAATACAGAACATCTTTTCATGTAGAATATTTTGTTCAAGAATGTTATGACAAGAACATTGATCAACTTGAAGAAAAGAACATTTGCCACTAAGTAGATAATATTTTTGGGTCACATAGTGAATAAGACAGGAATTCAACCTTATCTGGATAAAATCCAAGCAATTAAAAATTTTCCTACTCTGAATAATAGGGAGCAGTTAAGATCTTTTTTGAGAATTGTGCAACTTCTGTCACAGGTTCTATAAAAATGTTGCTAAAGATACTGAATCCTTAATTAAATTATTGCAGAAAGACCAAACATGAGAATGATGTGATCAACAGCAAAATCATTTTCAAATATTCCAAAGATAAATTTTTACTTACTGTTATATTGGCACATATAGATTTTAGTACACCATTCTATGTTGAATCTGACAGTTGTAGATACAGTTTAGGAGTTATACTTTTTTAAATTAATCAGCTTCAACAACCCAAAGGGTTATATTTCATTATCAGAGCATGGAGACATGTCAAACTGAATTATAGCATTACAGAAAAGGAAATTTTAGCTGTTGTCTGAGCTTTCTCCATGTACAAAAATATAGTTGCTGATATTCTTAGTCATAATCCTATCAAGATTGCTGCACAACATTCTTTAGAAGATGCTATTGTTGTTGTCTTATAATTAGTAATAGACAAGTCAGTGGAAGATGACCTAAAAAATTTAAATGCTATACAGAAAAATGATTCATCCTTCTATGAATATTATTTTATATGTAGAAAAAAAAACCCAATCCCATACCCAGAATATAATAAAATTCAATCATGAAAAGTATAAATTAATTAATTAATAATATTTTATGTTAAAATGAGCTTCAAAGTAAAGTGTACTGGAGGCTGCTTATTCCCAGTCTTTACACAAGAAATTTATTACACATATACACTCTTTGCACATTCATTGTGGCCCATGCAAAGTAGAATATATCTTTCTTCAGGTGTTCTATTAATCATGACTATATTCTAGCATTATAATGCACTAAGAACTTGGACAAATTTGCCTAAAATCCAAACCTATTAATAGAACTTATACTGAAATCATCATAATCACATCATCAACCATTTGATGAAGGTCTCTCCAAGTTTAATCCATCTTCTCCAACCTTTAGCTTTTCTTCTCTACATCACCCCTGCACCCTTTCTTATTTCATTTATCCATCCCAAATGTGGTCTCTTTTTGGGTCTTTTACAATCTTTTAGAATCCAGTTTAAGATTTCAATTATCCATCTATTATCATCTCTTCTGCAATATGTCCAGCCCAATTCCATTTCAGTTTTTTTTTTATTTTTTCAATGAGATCAGTAACATCTGTTTGTTTTCTTACCCATATATTATGTTTTTGATCTCTTCTTGTTATTCCCAACATGCTTCTCTCCATACTTTTTTGAGTGGTCTGAAATCTTTGTATTACTCTTTTATTAAGTGTCTAAGTCTCAGATCCATAAGTAAGATCTGGTAAAACACATTTATTAAAAACCTTCCTTTTCAAACACATAGGCATATTTCTTTTTAGTTTCAAATATTTCTACCAAAAGCACTCCAACCAAGTTTAATTCTATGATTAATTTCATCCAGTATGTTTCTGTCTGTATTAATAATTTGACCAAGGTATTTGTAGCTGATAACTTCTTGTAACTCATCATAATCAATCTTTATTTTCATATTTTGAGAAATTCCATTAAACATTACTTTAGTCTTTTTAACATTTATCTTTGGTCCTACTTTTCTACTTTCATTGATAACTCCTGCAACATTTCCTGCAGCTCTAAAGCATTATTTGCAAAAAAACAACTACATCATCTGCAAAATCTAAACAACTTAAATAATTTCCATTTACTTTCTTTTCTTAAGCTCCCATTTTAGTCCACAAAATAATTCTTGCAGCACTACTGTAAAAATTTTTGGAGATATGGAGTCACCCTGTCTTACACTTTTTTCAATGTTGACTTTCCTAATATCATACAGTAGTCTAATTGTTGCTGTTGCATTTTTGTAAATATTTTGTAAAATATGACAATATCGTGGATCTATACCTTGATGATCCAATGCTTTAATGACTGAAGAATCAAATGCTTTTTCATAATCTACAAATCCAAAGCATAATGGCAACTCTTATTCATTTGTCCTTTCTATAACTTCTCTCAATATCTGGCTGTATCTACTGTACTAAAATCACTTTTAAAATCAGCTTGTTCTCTTGGTTGGTGGAAATCCAGTGTTTTCTGTAGACGAGTCATAATTATCTTGGTAAACATTTTGTATAAAACTGATAAAAGGCTGATAGGTCTGTAGTTTCTAATATTTTTATCACCTTTTTAAAATATTATTATTAATACTGCATTCTTATTATATAGTTTTTTATATAAGCATCTTGTCTAACAATTATGATACTCTATAGACTATTGTTTGTTATGTGTTTAAATAATGTATTAACTTTTTTATGTGTAATATTGTCTGAACTACAATTCTCTATATAAAGTTATGTAGTCTAAATAATTTTACATTCATTTCATCCAGAGTAATTTTTGTGTTAATTTTTATCAATCCCAATGTGGAGCTGGAATCAATTAAATTAATATAATAAATATCCATTTGTCTAGGATGGATGAATGACATGGTTGACCAGACAATATTTTTTCTTTCTCTGTATATTGTCTCTAATATAAAATATAAATCAAGCTGAAATTGTGGACAGAAAATAGCATTTAATTACTTATCAGATTCCAAGAGGATCTAGGCAGTAATGTATTGCAGTTGATGGTGACTGCAATTATAAAAATATTAATAATAATGCATATATTGCACATTAATGAACATATACAAATTATGAAAACTCAAAGTGAAAATAAATGCAGAAGGTCAAAAGATGATTGCTGAAGAAAGTTTAGAAACAAGCTGTGAGGAAGATATTGTTTTCTTGAAGGTTTGTGATGATGGTGTTCTAGCTGTATTTTTATATTGGACTATTTCCATCATCTAATATGTGTGTTGAATGTCTTTAGAAAATTATAATTTTTATTTAAATATTTCAAATGCATTCAACTGTTAGTAATATCACAGCAAACAGGTTAGTATAAGCACCAACTGTTAGTAATATCACAGCAAACAACTGTTAGTAATATCACACAAACAGGTTAGTATATGCACTGACTGTTAGTAATATCACAGCCAACAAGT
This sequence comes from Epiperipatus broadwayi, assembly GCA_028023455.1. Classification (NCBI taxonomy): domain Eukaryota; kingdom Metazoa; phylum Onychophora; class Udeonychophora; order Euonychophora; family Peripatidae; genus Epiperipatus; species Epiperipatus broadwayi. Next base: position 13,263,259 of record JAQFVV010000020.1, on the reverse strand, counting down.
TAGTATATGCACAATGTTTCAAGAGGTATTTTTCTCTCCTCTTCTTCAGGTGTTGCTGGCCTGACCAGTGACAGTACTAGCATGGGATTCGAACCTGGGCCCTTAGATTCTTGATTATTGAATTTTAAGGTAACACTCTAACCAACTCAGCCATCCTGCCAAAGGCAACAGTATGTTGTAATTTCATATACTTATCTATGAGGTTCCTCCTGATTTCTCCACTTTTTCTCAGAGCAAAATTGATTAGTGGTTTCCATACATTATGCATAGTCACACTAGGTTGGCTTATGGGATTTTTTGCCATTGCCATGTGAGCAGCTTTTTAAAATTTACTTTTTTGTACCTTTTCTTCTTTATCCAATATTTTTGTATTTTCCCAGTCAAACCTATGTTCATTGGTACATACATGGTCTGCTATCTTAGACACATTTGTTTTCTCTCTTCTAATCATCAGTTTATGTTCTTGCAAGCACTTTTAAATGGGATGGCTGGTCTCATCAATATATGTTCTTCCACATTCACATGGTATTTTATAGATGCAGTTTTTTCCTTTTCAGCATTTCAAGTTTAGGCTTTGTAGATATTAGAATTCCTCGTAGTGTGGTATAGCTCTGGAAAGCTGTTCTGATGTTATACGGATTGCAGATTTTCCTTAATTTCTCTGCTATTTTTGGAATGTATGGGTACATTACAATATCAATAATTGTCTTTTCTCTTAATGTTTTTTTTGTTGTTGTCTATTTAATGTTTTTTTAATAACAGCTAATGGATAACCATTTTTCATAAGAGTTTGTTCTATATAGATCTTTTCTTTTTTTAAATCACCAGTTTCTGAACAAACATGTTTTGCTCTGTTCCACAGTGATAATATAACTTCATGTTTTGTGTTTCTGGTGTGATTAGATGTATAGGCTAATTATTTTCCTGTATGTGTAGGTTTTCAGTAAACTGTAGTTTTGACTTTGCCAAGAGGGAGTCTTGTCACAAGAACATCTAAGAATACCAATTTTTGTTCTTGTTCTGGTACTATTGTGAATTTCATTGAAGGGATATGTTGTTGATGTGTGTCCAGAAAGTTTGTAGCAATGCTTCACCATGTGGCCATACAACAAATGTATCATCCACATAGTGAAGCCAAACTTTAGGTGGATATGGAGTAGTTTTTATGGCTGTGGTTTCAAGTTCTTCCATGTAAATATTGCTAATCAGGTGAGACAATGGTGAGCCCATAGCCATTCCTTGATTTTGTTGGAAGAATTCTGTTATACTCAAAGTAGGTTGTTTTTATACAGAAATGTTAATAGTTCCATTATGCTATCAATAGGAAGAGCTGTTCTGTTTTGTAAACTATTATCATCATTTAATCTTTTCCTTACAATAGACAATGCTTCTTCACATGGTATATTCGTGAATAAACTTTCCACATCAAAGCTTACCAGTAAGTCAGTTCTTTCAATTTTTATATTCTTGATTAATTCTACAAAGTATCTAGAATACCTGACAAAGGATTTGGTCTTGTATGCCAAAGGACTTAGAACTTTGAGAAGAAATCTTGCCAAATTCTGGCAAGGTGAATCTCTAGAACTAACAATAGGTCATAATGGAACATGATGCTTATGGATTTTAGGTAGACCATAAAGATGAGGAATTTTAATGAAATAAGATGTTATTTTACTCTTTTCTGAATCAGTGAAGTACTTGTGATGCTTTCTGGGTAATACTTGTAACTTTCTTTTCATACTTGGTGTTGGATCTTTTGCTACTTTTCTATTTTGGCCTGCTGTGAGGAGTTCTTGTATTTTGTTGTCATAATCAGTTGTATCCATTACAACTGTTGCATTGCCTTAGTCAGTAGGGTGAATAATTTTAGATTTATCTGCTTTGATAAATTTAATTGCTTTCCTCTCCCCATAGGATATGTTTGATTTCAATTTTTGTTGCTTGTCAAGTGTTCTTTTTATTCTCCAGCATATCTTTTAAGGGCAATTTTTGAATGACTTCCTCGATGGCTGCCCTTATATCTAATAAGGGCATATTAGATATTGTTATGGCAAAGTTTAATCCTCTTTCAAGAACTGAAATTTCAGTATCTGTTAGATGTTTAGAACTTAGATTTTTAACAGATGAAGCTGTTACATTGCTTGGTACATTAGGATTTTTGATATGCCCATGTAGGTTAGCAAGTTTTTTTCTTTTGACAGTCTTTTATTTTTCCATGTAATATAGAATATGATTTTCTTACTGCTTGAGAAACTCTCATGTAGTTTTTCTCAGTAAGTTTATTTTTAGAAGATATTCTACATTATTAATTGAATGCATTGTTTGATACTTAGAAAACCTTTGAGCATTTATTATTTCTCTTAACAGAACTTCACTTGCTTTCTTAGTAATTTTCTCAGCTCTCTGAGGGTGAATTGGAGGTTTAGTTGCAAACCTTTAGGAATTATCCCTTCCGATTTACATTTACATAAGAAAGTTAAATGATTTTCTACTTTGACCAGCTTTAGACTTAGTTTTTCATAATGTCTAAAGTTTGATATAGTATCAGGTCCATACCGAATACTTAGTGTTTTTCTAAAGCTTTGTGATGATGGTGTTTTAGCTTTTTTTTTATATTGGACTATTTCCATAATCTAATATGTGTGTTGAATGTCTTTATAAAAGTTTAATTTTATTTAAATATTCCAAATGCATTCAACTGTTTGTAATATCACAGCAAACAGGTTAGTATATGCACCAACTGTTAGTAATATCACAGCAAACAACTGTTAGTAATATCACAGAAACAGGTTAGTATATGCACCAACTGTTAGTAATATCACAGCAAACAACTGTTAGTAATATCACAGAAACAGGTTAGTATATGCACTAACTATAAGTAACATCACAGCAAACAGGTTAGTATATGCACAAGTTTCGAGAGATTTTCTCCCCTCTTCTTCAGGTGTTGCTGGCCTGACCAGTGACAGTACTGGCATAGGATTCGAACCTCGGTTTTTAGATTCTTGATTATTGAATTTTAAGGTAACGCTCTAACTAACTGAGCCATCCTGTGAAAGGCAACAGTATGTAGTAATTTCATATACTTATCTATGAGGTTCCTCCTGATTTCTCTACTTTTTCTTCAGAGCAAAGTTGATTAGTGGTTTTCATACATTATATATAGTCACACTACATTGGCTTATGGCATTTTTTGCCATTGTCAAGTGAACAGCTTCTTTAAATTTTTTTCTGTTATGGACAATGTTGATCTAAATAAAGATATATGTATATTGACATGGTATTTTCCACCTCTTATGGTAATGTATTATTATTTCAACTTATTGGTTTTATTTTAATATTTTTTTACTTTATCTTATATTCATAATTTAACAAATTATTAAAGTGTATAAGGTGTCTGCCTATCTTATATATTAATCAAAAAGAATTTCTTCTCTTTTCATATAATCAGGATTAAAGGGTTTTCTACTAATTATTCAAGCAGAAATATATTATTGAAAACTTTTAAAATCCTTGCTTAATTACTAATGTCTTTGAAAAAAATAGAGAAAGTGGGGAGGAGAAAATCTAAATTTTAAATCGGGCTCTATTGAAAAATGTTAGTGCAAGTATTTTTTTACAGTGGTATAATGTTATGAATAAGTTCTAATTGCATTTTACTAAAGATTCATCTGATAAGTTAGGAGACACAGGAAAAAAAATTTTTTTGCTGTTTTTATTGTTTAACTTCTCTAAAAATACCACAGAAGTGTGAATCTTACTTGAAAGGAAAGTCAAGGAAATGGGAGAAGAGTGGAGGATGTAGAAAGAAAAACGTCTTTTGTGAAAAAAAAAAAAAAGGAAAAAGAAAGATAAGAAAGGAGAGAAATGGTGGAATTAGTAAGCAGTAGAATTGAAGGAGAGAATACATAAAAACTCTACAGTAGTGGATCTACAATGTTTTTGGATAGAGAAGTCAGACTGTCCCCCCAGGAAACTATGCCTTCTTTGTTGAATACAATGTTATCACTGGAATTCATAAACTTTGGAAGGAATGCCAACCAGCTAGCTAAACCAAGATGACCCAGATACATGCAAGAAGCACACAAATACATGGTTTCAAATCCAGGACCCTCACTCACAAGTGAATTCAGTGATCAAATAGCTGCCAGTTAAGTGTAACACAGAGGGTCAACACCAATTGGAGTGGGTAATTATAAACTATTTCTTTAAGTGAAAGCTAAGACATTTTTTGGGGAGGATGCACTTTAGAGACTCATTTCATACCCTATAAAAATATATTAGGGGAATTAGCATTTCTCTCACTAGAGCTTGGCATTATGTTATCTTATATATATATATATATATAGTGAGGGTAGATAATTTATACCTCATACCAACCTTTATCTCACCTGTAATAATAGGTAATGTGTAATCACAATATATTCCTAGCCAAATGAATCTAAGTTTGCTAACATGCTATTCATCAAATCTAAATAATAAATAAATATATATGTATATAGTGTAACAGTCAGATTTGTATGCTTCATTAACATAATGTAGAATTCGACCACCACACAGAACAGCAGCACCATCAGTAACGAAGCTACTGGGGTACTGAGTTCGCGCATAGTTTATCGGTTCCACAATACACTCTACGAAACAACATATCTGATGCTACATTAGTAAATATTTCTTTAGGCACGGTGATCATGGAGATGCAAGAGATTCAAGACTTATTTTCAAGTTAGCCAATAATAACATCAATATTAAACATTTATATTTTACAGAATCGAGGAAATATTATATTGAATGGGTATTGAATAAATAAAGATATAATGGCAGATGTCTAGTTTGAAATTATTTATTTAAAATATTTTATACTAAATCATGTAATTAATAATATTTTGTTATACTTAAAATCTCAGTAGTGGTATTTCCAATACTGTTATATTTTACGAAGATATACATTTATTTATTTAAAATATTTTATACCAAATCATTTAACCAATAATATTTTGTTATATTTAAAATCTCAGTAGTGGTATTTCCAATACTGTTATATTTTATAAAGAGATACATTTATTTGGCTGATGTAATCTAGCTACCTAAATTCTCGAGCAAGTATTTCAAGAGTATGACTTTGGGATTTATATCTTTGCAATGCAAGAGTCTAAAGTAGGATTAATAATTGTAGTGGCGGACACATATTTATTTAATTAAAGAAGATATTTATTAATTACTGTGGACAGACATTTATTTGAGAGTGAGTTATGTCACTAATGCAGAGACAGAGTTATATATTGAGTAATAAAGTTAATCAAAAGCATGTGGTATGTCTAGAAAAGCGATATGAGGGTGGCAGTATATTAAAACTGCGAAGCCGTGGATGAGTTTAGAACAATGGGCTGGCATTGCCATAGGCCAAAAAGGCAAGGTGTAACATGAGCATAATCAGGGACAAGTGGTTCATGTCACAATTACTTTCTGACTGTGTGATGGCATCAAGCCCTATGGGAACATTTATTTGTCCGCTTGTGTAGTATGACTAGGATTAATTTAAATCCTATAAAATCCAGAATATCCAAGGCTCATAATGAGTCATCACATCTCTAAAACATAACACATGTATAATTTACAGACTATTCTGTTAAGATTTAATATATTTTATAACTCGGCCCTACGTCATCAACATTTAATAAAGAACGTTTTTGATTCTCAAAGAAATGCGATTTACGGAATTATTACTTAAAATTTAATACAATATAAAAGCAATAGGTAAGCTGGGTGAGTATTAATAAGTAATATGTCAGCCGTTTGCTAAGTAGTAGACCCCTGCATTACAATAAATGAAGCACTGAATGCGTGTCAATTTATATGAAAATATTAAGTAATTTATAGAAGTAAATATTAATGAGGATTTGCAAGACACGCATCCACTGGTTCAAGCAATCATGGATTTGCATTTAGAAAATTATGGAGATTTCCGAGCTAACCAGCCAACAGGAGTATATAAACAAAATATATTATAGGTTGCTGAACAAGATGGCAACCATCTTGATTAAAATCTATATTTAAATTTGGCGAGGTCTGGTCAGAAATCTAATAAGCATGCTATAATTAGATAATAAAAATGTAAAATTTAGAAATACATACCTAAGAAAAGATAGAATTAGGTAAGCTAGATTATTAAAGAAATTTATATAATAAATTAATCATTAAATTTATAGTTTTACAATTTATAGTTTTACAATTTATATAGAGAATGAGCTATAGCATGATTATTATTTAGAGTACTCTAGGTCTTGGGTACAGGTACCTGTTTATACGAAGTTTCCAATTCAGTGGTCAGTAGCAAATTGTTCATGAGTTCAGAAGTAGCAGTTCTTTCCAGCATTTAGGTTATTCATTTATTTCAATAGCAGCAGCAGCTTTCTAATTGCTTGGGCAGCAGATCTTCTTGGTTGATTTTGTGGAGGGCACATGTGAAGGTTCGGCATATGATCGACCATCTCCAGGGGGAGAGTAGTCTAGGCGCTTTCTACTTGAACATACTGTGATAGGTAAATTAATTTAAGATTTCTGGAGCCTCTCAATTGATCGAGAGTACAGCTAAAGTCTAACTAAAAGTTCTTAGAAAATTCAAAATGTCCTCCTTTCTTGATCTTATCTTTTCACTTTTGTTCTATTTTATTTTCGGATCCACTCATTTGACCAGAGGAGAATTAATGCATTCTTGTAAGTTTAATTTATCTAGAAAGCTGCATTTCTATAGTTCAATGTTATTTTTATCTTTACATTTTGTAATTAAAGCTTTTAGGGAAATTTTTCTTTTTAATTAATCTATTATCTCTCACTGACCATTACTTTCAAAATTTCAAATACAACAGGGAATATACAATTATTTTTACTTTTACTTAAATTACAGTCAATTTCCAAAATTATTATTAAATACGAAATTTAAACACAGCATTAAATAACGAACTTTACAATTTAAAATAAATAGTTAAAGTTATATAAAATTATATAACCAAAAGAGAAATACAAACTATATCATTTATTTTTATTTATTGCTTTAAATTTTGTTATCGAAACGTGTGTGTGTTTATGGTGAATTTTACATATATTTATACATTTTTAATATTGCTACACACACAATTCGATACCAAAAAAGTTTAAATTTGGATAGGATAGGGTAGTGGGTGAGAGATGATAGAAAAAGATGAAACTTAAGATTTGAATGCGAATCTTACTGTTTCAATAGAAACAAAGTATCAAGATTGCATTAGGTAACTAATTATTAGGTCAAGCATTACTCTGTTTCACATATGTATTAAATTATAGCTAAACTATTGAAGTAAAGAATGTTAAACACATAGAAAAAATTTATATAAACATATATGTATAACAGTGATTGTCTTATGTTTCATATTTTTATACATCATGAAACAGGAATAAATGATGACACAAATTATACTGAACTAACTATGACAACAATTGAAGGTCGAGTATTCTGGTAAGTAACCTAGGATGGGAATAAAATAAAGGCATGTAAAGATATTTCTTGAATCAATTTTTGCAATGTGAGTACAGGCAACAATAGGTATTAACAGCACATGAAAAGGAAATGGAAGATGACACATGCCAAGAGACTAAAACAATGCAGACTATAATGAGAAGAAAAGGCATTTCTAACTTGCATTCTTAGAAACTATACATTCACCAAGAAAAACCAACTCTAAAATAATAGTTTTGAACATTGTACAAGATGGACACTTTTATTTGAACTCATATATAATTCATATATAAAATGAATTTTTATATAGAAGAGTATAAATACATTGAATAATTTGTTTCTGTATTGATAAAAATAATTCTGATTTTGAAATTAAAACACACATGTATATGTTGTACCGGTCAAAACATGCTTACACATCTAACATGAGCTGGAACTCACAAACTGTACTTCAAACCCAGTCAAGCCTGAGATTTAGGTCAGGGACCAACCTGAATTTGAACCCACTTTCTAAGTCCCAGATCAAACACCTAATGGATAGCATAGTAATGATGGCACATGAGAATTAATTCCTAATCCGGCCCACTAGCAAATCGGAGAAAACAATAAGTCTCATGGACTTAAACATATATATAAACAACTTAAATACTGGAGACATTCCAACGATAAAATCTAATATATTTAATTAATAGGGGCTTTACTAATGAATAACTATAATCAATCAATGAATTGGATTGATTCAATAATGAGACAGAAACTGATATAAGATTAACTAGAAATATATTTATTGACAATTTCATATGTTATTTGATATAACCCATTATTTAGTGTTGGAGAATGCACGCAGGCATTTTTATTTATTAAGTAACATTATTCTAGGCAATTGTACAAACAATAATTGATCTTTGGGTTAAATAAATTTGTGACTATTATTTAATTCGCTAATTTTATGCTATATAATTAATCACTACATTCCACTTATTAGTTATGCCCTTTCATCATCAGTCCAAGTGGCTATTATACATGTAATCAAACCAAGTCTGGAGTGAAGCTTAATAATACATCTAATTATAACGAATTTATATATTAAATATAGGCATATAAAGCACCCCAGATAGCTTTAGATCAAACAGGTTTTCAAGAATACTTCGGATCAATGCTGAAGACTGCATATTAGGAAGATAGAGTTGGCTATAGAGATTTTACTAACACACTATGCACAAGTAAAATATAATAATAAAGTTGCTCTGCGGATGGATAAATAGTTTTAGAGTTTTCATAACCAACACTGGTTTACCCAATGACCAATCGTCATGCTGCTAAAAAGGGAACCTTTATTCAGTTCATAAGAGGCGGGGGACTTACATGCTAATCTGGCCCTTAGCTCAGTCTTAGCTACTGCACTACCCATAAGAGAGGAAGATGGGCTGGACTTACCGTGGCTCCATCTTATATATATAAAAACAGCACAATGATAAAATATTAAATTTCCCATCCGTCAAGCCGAAGTATATTGTAAATTAAATATACATTAAATGAACACAAGTTTATCAGCTTGATCAAAAGAGCCAACTCTTCTGTAGCATGAGAAAATATGTATATGCTACCAATGGGAATATATATATATATATATATATATATATATATATATATATATATATATATACTTTACTTTATCTTGTTCAATCTTTTCAGTTATCTATAACTAATAAACTAAAAGGAGGAAAGTATATTTAAGGGACTTACAAATACTTTAATAAGAAAATATACTTATAATTACACTCCAGGCTAGTTTAATTCTAAGTAACATAAAAATTAAATGTTGTAAACTTGGATTTATAAGCCACATTTTATATTTACATTAATTTATTAATAAATGACAAAAGGGTGGCCATTATTTATAAAATAGGGTTTCGAAACAGCGCATAAAATGATGCTATAATAAATAGTAATACGAAGATTTTAAATTATATTTTTAAAAACCTTATTCTATAATTAAATGCATGCTGTTTCAAAACATAGTCATAATTAATAATAATTCAAATGATCAAAAGGAAAGTAAATATACTGCAGTGATTAAGTTATATAGCAAAATATTAAATTAATAAAGGGATTTAATAAACGTATGTCATTTATAGAATTGAAATGTTATTTATAAGACAATTTAGAAAGAGTTTACAATAATAGTTAGCTAACCTGTATTTTAAAGAAATAATGATCATTTTGGATTTCACACAGAGCTCTGCGATTTTAATATTAAAACAGTTCCCCTATAGCTGAACTGGAGATACTCGAGCTGGAGTGAAGGTGAGTTCTTTGGCAGCTTATGGCATCTTCTATTTAGTTGGGAGATGATTTAAAATGGTGTTTCTGTAGCTGGACTGAAATTGGAACAAGGGCAAGTTTTTTTTAGCGGCTTATGGCATCTTTTATTTGTTATAAGCTTGTTAGGGCAATGTTGGTTGTTGCTTCTTGCTTGGGTGGATCGAACTTCAGCATTCCATCACGGGAACGCAGCAAATTTTGCCTGACTAGCCAGACATAGCAAAATTAACAAATTTTCAACTTCTGTTAGTTACAGCTCTTCAAAAACAAGATGGAGTATATTTTCCCGCTTAAAATATAGCCTATTTATAGATTTCCACCAAGCCTTAACACCTTTTTGAAATTTCGTTTGCCTCAGGACCAATTGACTTTTAATTAAACAAAATCATATAATCTGATTTTCTTCTACTGATAAAGTCTCTGATGTGTTATTTTTAATTTACTTAAAAATTATTAAAATATATAAATTATATAATTTTGGATTCCATTTTCATTAATTAAATTCCTTTTTAGGTGTTATAAAATTTTAAGGCTTAGCAGAAGTTACGGCATTCTGATTTAATGATAAATTCTTTTGTTGCAAACAAATTCAATCAGTAAACTAGATTTTACTTTTACCCCAGGTGTGGTCACTAATTGATTTCTTGTTTACACAAAATTTCCATTTTTAATTATAAACCGATGACTTTTATTTTAAACTTGATATAAATAACTTTTAACATATTTTTTTATATTGTTTACTTAAAAAAAACAAATTTGACAGATCTTACAAAAAATACTTTAGTTTCAGTTATATCTATAAAACATTAAATCAGAAAACCGTAAATATATTTTAAAGAAAACATTTTACATTATTTTTATTTAATCTTAAATATTATATGTACAAATCATTATGCCATAATTTCATGGTTTAAATTATCCATCCACATACAAATATAATAGCGAATATAATTAAGAATTGTCTGATAAATTAATAAAACATTTTATGAATAATTATGAGGATTTCTACGCTATAATTTTATCAAACCTGTCTAATTATAGCGTACTTTTGTATGTAAATGGATGATGCCATTCAGGCGGCCATGATAGCAAATTTTACCACTCGACTTATATATCACATTTTTACATTTAAAATAGGTTCAAAATTAGTTCAGACAATTAGGTCATTTTGATGGTGAAATGGAAGGGGATTTGAAGGTTTCCATTTCATTGTTACAATAGATATTCTGGTAATTATAAAATTCCACCATCTATTTAGATTAGCAAATATTTTTTATAATTAATGCTTATATAACATAGTTTGATTAAATTCTACAAAGTGGTTTTTCAAAGGATTAAAGTGAATTGAAAAAAGTTATTAAGTTTGTTCAATCAAGATAGGAAAAACATTTTAACTAATATATTTCCCCCTATACTCTGACTGTAAAAGAGTTGGAAAAACGTTTAGAGGGGGTTCTTAAGAGTTCTTAAAGTTGGTCAGATTAGGACAGAACTACCAACGAAATATAACTGAAGGCAAGACAGTGGATCCAGCAGCTACTACTAATTCACTATAGTAGAGTTTAGATTCACATAGAAGCAAGACCCAACTTTTCTGTGGTTTTATAGTCTATATGGTATGAGGTAGTATGCCAAATGTCTATCCAATCCTAGACTAAATGGAGTCAATTCCAGTGCCAAAGTTATCTGAATTATGACAATAAACCAGTCTACTGTTTAGAAGGGACCAGCTTATTTTTAAAATCCAGCAGCTTGCTAAAGAATTAGTTATATGTATGCTGTTTTCTCTATATGCAGAGAATTACAGTTAAACATGCACTGTCTTATGTATACAAAGCACAGCTGGTGAGTTATTTTAAATAATTTCTTAATAATGACATTTTAAAATTGAAACAAGTAAAATATTTTTTGCTTGAGTTAAAATTCTTAAATAAAAGTTAATTCATAGGTGATTTTATATTTTATAAAAGAAAAAGTAAATTTCAAAAGAATTTCTAGATTGGAAAACAAAGGAATTTGCTGGAACATTTTTTAAAGATGTTTATAATTAATCAAGAGTAACCTGTTAAAAGTGTAATTTTTTTAAAAGAAAAACTATTATTATAACAATGATTGGAATTAATTGTGAAAAATATAATACTTTTAATAATTTTATTAGTTTGACAAATTAAAATATATGATATAAACATCAATGAGCTTACACATTTCTAGGCTCACACACATATATGTTTAATCAGTCATTAATTATGTATTATAAAAAGTGAAGTTCATTCATAAGTTTATGACAATTCAAATATGTTAATAAATTATTATACCACATGTCTGAGTGTGGACCCATGTATTTTAAGGAAACCTATTGGAACATATATTTAAATCACAATGTTCTAGCTTATTTTTATGTATATTAATCAAAATCAGAGGGCTTAATTTGTATGTGTTTAGCTGTCTTCTGTAGATCATAATTTCATTTTTTTGTTATTAATAAACTGATATATTTTAAAATTATTCCAGTGAATTTATTCCATCTTAAATGTCACATCATCTCTTGTTCACAATAACAGTTATAGAGCTTGTGTTCTCTGAGCTAGATTCATGCATAATAATCTGTTATAAAAAGGGGTTATATTAGCATTTATGCACATTCAGTTGATAATGATCATACTGGATTGGTACAAAGGGAATATCCATTAAAGTCCATGCACTACATTTTACTAGTTAGTATTTATTAGAAATTAAGTTTATGGTTGGTCAGTAGATTAATGATACTAAGTAGGTAGAGCATTGATGATTATCAGCATGTTTTATATCACAGCATTATTGCTTTTATTGTTATATATTCTTATGAATTAGCACTTAAGTTTGTGCATACAAATGAATGTTTAAATAATTTGCCCCAAGCTGGCAAGGGCTAAATAATTAGCCTGGTCTATAGTAGACCCATTTGAAATCCAGTTACAAGATTGACTATTGATTTTATGTTGATTTATTTTATTATTGATCATTCATGATGATAGATGATTATTACTTTTGTGTTAACATATGTATACTTAATATAGTTAGCTGTGCTAATCTCTCAGAGTGATCTTATGATCTCATGCTCATTATTTTTATATTCCTTTGATATTAAAATTTTATATTTTATTTTAAATATTGAGTCATTGACTTGGAATGATTATGATGAGTGCCGCCATCACCCCAGATAACCACCTGAGTTCATACTATTATAATATATAAAGACTTGCTGAAAATCAGCAGAAGGTATCAAAAGAAAATAATACAAAATAAATATTAATGCAACAGATGTTAATGGGGTACTTTGGCATTATTTTTGCTATGACATATTACTCCAGTGATGTATTATTTCATGTTTGCAATATGTTTAAAATAACACCTCCAAGGGATGTGCAGACAAACTTAATTGATAAAATTTCTCTGGAGATCCTGTGGAGGTATTATTTTAAACATATCACAGACTTAGAATAATATGTTGCAGGAGTAGTATATCATATCACGTGTAATACCAAATTTCAAATCTAAAAAAAAATCATGGAGAGATATATTCATTATGGAAAAAAGGAAAAACATTACATTGTGGGATTTTAATATTTTTTGTGATATTACAGCACTGTGCATCAAAGCCATCCTTCCTTTTTCCAGCATAATATGGCACTTTGTGCCATTGTAAATACCCAACATGTGAAATACCAAACTTCAAATCTAAAAAAAAATCTTATTTCTGATGATGGAAATATATATATATATTCATTATGGAAAAAGGAAAAATATTAAAAAGATCCCTGAAACATTTTTTAAATGGCAAGCTGTAACAAAGTTTTAGCTTTGTGTTTTTTTTTAATTTTTAAAAAAAAAAAGGCAAACTGTGAAATAAAGTTTTAATTTTATTTTAAAATGGTGAACTGTAAGTTTAACCTTATATTTAGGTAAAACTTTGTTACAATTCACCATTAAAAAAAAATTTTCAGGTTTTCTTTTTCATATTTTTTATTTTTCCATAATGAATGTATCTCTTTTCATCATTGGAAATAAAATGTGTGTTTTTTTAATTTGAACTTTCATATTATATGTGCTGATTGTTTGTGATGGCACAAAGTGCTGTATTATGCCAAGAAATGAAGGATCTTTTTGAAACATAAAGTCACAAAATAAAAACTCACAAAAAGTACTGTATTTATTTAGCATTGTAATGTGTTTTTATTTTTCCCATAATCAATATATCTCTCCATTTTGATAGCAAAATCATGTAGGCCAGAATGTTTTACAACTAGGTGACATGTATATATGTAAAAAGTTAGTAATGTGTAAATATATGACATGGATTCATTCATCTTGCAGAATTATAGGATAACATGACATCATAAACAGAAACTTTGAATAATTATTACCATAGCAGGGATAATATGAAAGTACTGTTAATGATGAATTGATATTCATAGGAAAATAACAGTACCATAAAACTAAATTTAGAGTCAAACTTTATCTATTATACATTGTTAATAGTGATTTTAACCCATTATTTGGAAGGAACTGGTTTTACTCTTTAAGAATCATAAACACTAAAGAAAAACACAACCATCTTAGCAAAAAATGCAAAAGTTATCAGCCAGATACTAAATTGTCATGTAAAAAATTTGTAACTTGTCTTAAATCTATAAATCTTTGGAAAAGTTTACATTTAGATTATGCAGGATCAGTGTGTGGATAAATTATTTTAATAGTAGATGACACATTTTCTCATTGGATTGAATGTAAGATAATGAAAAATACAAGTGCAGAATGTACAATTAAAATGATTAAAGAACCTTTTTTTACACTTGGTTACCCATAGATTATTGTAACTAATAACAAAACCAGTTTACTTCTCAGCAATTTTATGGATTATTTAGAAGATAAAGGAATAAAACATATTCGTACTTCATCGTATCATCCTGGGAATAATGGTATAGCTGAAAAATCAGTTCAATATTTGAAGCATACATTGAACAAAACTTATTATGAATAAACACCTGATATATCAACATGACAATATACAAGACATGACTGAGTTATTAATGCACTAATAAATTTGCACTCATGTCACAAAATTATTGCCAACTACTAGTGAAAAAAATATGGACAGTTTTGAATATGAAATTCAAAATAGAAGAGAACATGTGGATACATGACATTTTGAAAAAATATTGATGCTGGGAGTAATATTGCAAATTGCAAACTTTGTCAAAACAATTGATAAGACTGAAAAAGGGAAATGAAATTGGAAGGTATATAAATCATTTATGTCCTTGTCCAAAGGAGTTACCTGTTGATACTTACGATAGTAATGTTGCAAGGGATGGAAAAAATCCATATATGGAAGTAGTTAAGTAAAAATGTACTTTGTTGGCTGGTCAAAAAGCAACAGAGATCAAGAGGCAATAAATGATCACATATGGATCAAATACTTGGGCAAGAAGAAAAACAACTATAATTACTTTAAAAAAGGAGGAAAAGACTTCCAAAAGGGCACACATACTAGATTGTCTGTTAAATTTATTTCTAGAATAGGGAAAGAATTAGACTGTGCGTTTGTATGTGGATTGTAAATAAAGATCGTTATATAATTATTGTAAATATATAAAAATTGTTTCTTTAAATAATTATCTAAATTAAATTTACATAGAAAAATCTACAAAGGCTAATAATCATAATCTGCAATTAAAGTAAATAGATTATTATGCAAATTAGATTTTGCAAACAAACGATTACTCATATAAACAAACTCCCTTGTCAAACTAGCCAGATAGTAGCTTGGGAGAACAGTACAGTAGCATGTAATAAGATAATAGCTGCAAGAAGGATAATTTACTGTCTAATGATCCATTTGCAGAAATAATAGTATTGTTGGTTAAAGGCAAATATTAAATTTCTAGAAGAGTTTCTGAAAGTTATACTTATATTATATCAGTAAGAAGCAAAACTGTGTTAAAAAGTCTTTATAGTGCATTTACAGACAGTTATGTTTTGACTAACACTCCATGTTGAAAGTTGACTTAGCAGATCGTTAAACATATTATTTCAACTGTATTTATTATTATTTATTCATATTTTATATAATATTATTCCGAGTATGGGAGAAGCTGAATATGCATCTAAAGGATTAATCACAGATAGTATATTTATTTCTTGCAGAATTCCCATTTATTTATTATTTTTAATTTTATTTTTTATTGTTCAATAAATCGTTTTGTTATTAAACTTGCATTAAATTTATTTTTCATTATTGATACTCCCTGACTGGCATTAAATGTATATCCTCAGAATATAGGAATGTATACACCAAAAATTATAAAAATGAAATGAACTACTTATATATTTATGAAGATTTAGGGTTTATATCTAGGTTGCCTGAACTTCAACTTTTTTCCTTTGGTTATAGACAGACTTCGAATTTTTAGGAATAAATAGCTCATGGCCAATTAAAATTTGTCATCCAATAATGATCTGCATATAGGTATCTAGTTATTGTTAGCTAGAAGGTAAATCTGGGTTAGTCAGATAAATCTCTATACATTGACTGCACAAATAAATAAAAAAAATTAATATAATTATGATATTATCTTTACTATTGATGGGAAGGTGAGATGTTTTTATGACGATTGAGTCTGTATTTTAATATTTGTGATCATATATACATAAATTCAGTAATTTATTGTAATAAGCTATTTTATAATGTAGGATGAAAAAAAAAATGATTGAAATTGCAGTATTTGATTTGAGGATTGTGCAAAAATATCATTAAATCATTTATACTTGCAGTTGTTTTACTTTAATTGAAAATAATTATTATATCAGAAAAAAACATTAAATTTCAAAGAATATGTACAATATATATTTAAAACATTGGGTTGTTTAAATGTAAAAAGTTAACTAATTGAAAGTTTTTCATAGATAATGTTTTGTTCTTAAAACCAATAAAATGCTAAATGTCTACATTAGCAAAATTATGGAGCTTCTCTAACTAATAAAATACAACTTAAGGTTAAAATAGTGTATAATTTATATAATTAAAATATAGGAAATATTTAACTGATCTAATTAGTTCTATAAATATTTAATTATAACTTAATGCTTAAAAAATAAATAAATAAAAGCTAATATTTATTTTATTTTTTTGTGTGTAGTTTTTTTTAATGTATATATAATAATTCCTATTAGTTATTTAGTAAATTCAGTTTTCTATAATAAAAAAAAAAGTCAGTTTTTATAAGCTTTGATATAATAATAATATTTTGAAGAGACAATTGTCATAATTATATGTATTATTTATTATTCATAGTTTTTAAAATTAAATACACACACTAAAACGTCCATGAAAATGTCTGACATTCTATTAATTAGCATACACACGTCATTGTACTTTAAAACTTCGCCAGATATCTCATTAGGATTAGCAGAATCTTTCCATTTTTAAAATCGTAAAGATCCTGTTTTAATTTCATTAAGATCTATTTATTTCCAAATGAGCATAAGTTGGGCATAGGAGTATATCTGAATTCTGTGTATTCTTGTTCAAAAGATGATCAAATTATCCCTTCTGTTATGTGAAATATCACTAGTATTTAATAAAAGAATACTCTTTATTACTTTAATTATTTTTAAGGGCCATGCACTACATAAAAAGAAAGATCTAATATTATCACAATTAACAATTGACTATCTTTTTTGTAATTTTATATCTTTAAGACTTTTATTCTTTTCCATAATGTCTCACACCACTATACACTGTAATTTTTCATATCATCATTAAATTAATTACATAACATTTGAAGGGATTTCATATATTAAGGTTTTACAAATGGATAATTCAAAATTAATATTTTCTATTCTCTGCACACATTGTGATGTTTCATTAACAAATTTCCATAATGTCTCACACCACTATACACTTATAATTTTTTATATCATCATTAAATTAATTTCATATAATTTGATGCTATTCCATATATTAAGGTTTTACAAATGGACATTTAAGATTAATATTTTCTATTCTCTGTACCCATTGTGATGTTTCATTACCAAATTTTATAGTAGAATTGCTATTTTTTGTTCATGCTGTTTGTGTATATAGTTATAAAATATCTTTTTTTGTTTATTGATCTCATTTATGTTTGAGGCACATCATAAATTTGCATAACATTGTTCTACCATCTTTTTTGATATGGAATCACATCCCACTTATTTCCAATATTTGCAATTTTATATTTGTCCAATTTGAAAATGAGTGTTTCTTTATCTTTTCTTTTAATTTCATAATCCCAAAACCATCCCAAAATAAATTTGATAATATTTTTTTAAATATATACACTTTTTTTTTTTGTATTTAAAATGACCTATTATATATCATCAATTACTAAAGAATGAAAATCTCTTTAAATTTAATCATTTTTTTGATACATAGTTTCTCTTTTCTTCCAGTAAGTTTCTTATTCATCCATATTATATGTGGTCTATTTCTATATCTTTTACAATAATTTGTCTATCTATTATATCTTCTAGAAAAATGTTTAACTCAGTTCCATTTCCACCTGAAGGAAAAAACAAAACACATTTATTAAAAAGCTTTTTTCTAATATATTCACTTATTAAATTTTATTACAACACTTCCTCTCAGTGTAATCCTGTGATGAATTTCATCCAGTTTTTATCTATATTTATAATCTGACCAATGTATTTATAGTTATTAACTTTTCTAATTCATTATCTATCTTTATTTTCTTCAGTTCTTTTTTGCTTTTATTTTCTTGAAGTTCTGAAGTATTTGCAAAAACTATATCATAATTACTTAAGTAATCTCCATTTTTTAGTTTTCCATTTAATCTACAAAATACTTTGTATAAATATTTTATATAAATTTTATGAAATTTTAAAATCAATCTGCTGTTCACTCATCGGCATTAATTTACATAATGTCACCATGTAATCTAATTGTTGTTGTTATATTTTAAAGAATTCCTGAATTTGATATTATATCTGGATATATATCTTGATGTTCTAAGACTTTAATCACTATTGAAATTCTTATAAAAGTAAATGCTTTTTATATTCTGCAAATCCAAATTCATTTATTTTTGTCTTTTCTATAACTTATCTTAATACTTGGACATTATAACCTACAATGCTACAACCTTTTAAATTAAGTTTTTTTTTTTTAAATTAATTTGAATCTAAACTTCTCAATAGACAGATTGTAATGATTTTAGTAAAGATCTTGTAAGGCATTGGCAGGTGACTGATATCTGTGTAATTTATAATATATTCCTTTTTAATTTTGTTTAAATATGAATATAATTATTAAATTCTTTCAATCATCCAATATATTTTTATTATTTAAAATATTTAATATACAGCCTTGCCAATGTTTTTTTTTTTTAATATGTATAATAATTCCATCATTTCCATGAACTTTTCTATTTATAAATTTGGTTGTATGATTCACTTTTTTATTTGAAATATTTTTAAATTTGTAATTATAGAGAGTTTTGTTTTCATGATTCTTTATTATTACTGTGTATAGTTTTTTTGTTGTAGATCTCTTTTATACATTTTATGCTGTCATGCTTTTTTTTTAGTGTCATCTTTTTTTTAATAACTGAAACAACTTTTCTTCCTATACTAACATGTGTTTGCATTTATTCTAATAGGTTTCTTTACTATTTCAAAGTTATACTTTTATGTCATCATTAGTTGTTGTTTTTTTATTATAGCATTTTATAGAATTTCAATTTTTCAATTTTTTTAAATGAGTCAATAATAAATAAATATTTTTATATTCTTTATTATTTCCACACAATGCTTTGTATCAATTGAAAATTTGTTGATGGATTGTTGTTTTATTATAATGGCTTACTTTATAGTATTTTTTTAATAACTGAAATACAGGCTTATTATATACCTGTATCCATATATGTAATATATAGGGTATATGAGCACAGACTTTCACTTGACCCATTGCTCACCACTCTATCTCATATCACTGATACCCTTGAACACATATATGTCGAAAAGATAAATAATCACCAATATATGTATTTCATGCTAAACCAGCAATCATCAGTTGGTCCAGATTATCATCTCTACACATATATGCAATAAGTGCTCAGATATATATATTTATACCTTAATGGACAGGCTTCAATCCATTCCACACTCCAACTCTTCAACCGTCCATCCAATTGAAAATCTATTGATGGAATGCTCAAAGGCCACCCTGAGTCTGAGATGCTTTTAAGTAGATTACCAGCTATCTTCATACTTATTTCATTTATATATGAATCATCTTAAAGTCTATTAATGTTTTAAAATGATTTGCAAGTTTAAATTTAAATTTACTGAAGTATTTTTGTGTTTCAGGATTTTCAACTGTTGGTACTACTTTTTTTAAAATAGCTTTCAATGGCTATTGTAGAAGAGAAGATTCTGGAGCACAAAATATATGGAATTGTAATATATATATATTATTGTAATGAGCGCAGACGACGTTACATTATTTTTTATTATTATTAAACATTAAAATAAAAAGTTTGCATTTAAAAATTTTTTTAAGACAGAAAAATAGAAAATAAATTCTACCTTAAACTCGTATATATATAAATCGCACAGATGAGAAAAATTATTAAAATAAAACTTTATTAAAGAAAAAGTATTTTAAAACTAAATTTTAAAAAGATTTGGAGATAAAATTATATCTTTAAATTTATCTTTAAATATGTCTTTGGATTTAGAAAACAGGTTAATTAATGTTATGGAAATGATTATTTTAATTAGTCCAAGTGAACAAGCCCTTGGGCATTTAAATGTATAAACAACGGTCAGATAGGAAAACAATAGAAACTTTTAGCAAATAAAAAGAAATCCCTATGGAATCAGACCTCAGCGAAAAGACCACCATCATTGATGACATAATGTTGAGTCAATCCTTAAGATTAATATAAAAGGAAAAGTTGGAAATTATTATGATTATTAAGAGAGGACTGAGATGTGTTAAGTCGGAGAGTTGGAGGTGAAGGGATTGAAAGATGCACTTTCAATTCTTTCAGTTGTTATAAAAATGGAAAAATGAAACATCGCTTTTCTTATACTAAGGACAACAGGATCGTTGGGGGATTTAATGTGGATTCCAAACAGCATGCAATGAATAAAGAGGAATGTTGAAAAAAAATTGTAAGAACTTTAAAAACATTTTGAAACACTAAGAACTTTAAAATATAAACTTTCTCAGTCTTTAATTTATTAAGAAATAGAATCCTATCTGACCAACGTTATTTATTAATTAGTTATAATTTTATTTAATGTATTTCTTTTGTAAAATCATTTCCATTTATTTATTTATTTGTTCTTTAAGTTTTTATTATGATTTCTGTTTTTCATTAAACTAGTTATATAAATATTAAACTTAAGTCAGGCGTGAATGGCTATATAGATTTGTAAAGTTATATTAGGGGAGGGTAATCTTAGGTTATTCGTTTCGTAGTTGAATTAGGTCAATGGATTGGATATATTGGTGTAATTAGTAGATGTAGTACGAGATTCGCTATGGGCAGAATCGCTATTATACGCCGCACACTTCCGTTTTGCCTATGGAAGGGATTATAAGACGTAGAACGCTGTTCCTTTCGATGGAGTTTTTTTATCGCTCTTCTTGTCTGTTAGATGTAATATTCCTATCTGACGAGAAGCAGTTTCTTCTCTTAATCTAATTGTGCTGCCGTATTCGTATTACATTGAACACATCGATATATCAGATGGATTGAAGTTTGGTTTGACTGCGAACCTTTGGCCTAAGGTTAAACAAGGATTGAATATTTTCTTTTCAAATGCAAATCTATGTAGTCTATTCATACTCGACACTCTAAATAAAGATGCATTAAATTTAAGTTGGGTATAGACGCTTGCATGGGTTCGTGACCGGTTGATTATGTTTTTGGTTTTCATATTCGATCAAAATATATATAGACATTCGGTAAATACTGATACCTTATGGTGAGTATCTAAAATGTATTTATTTGGATGTCTTTTAAGTTATTGGTGTTAATGCAAGCATCTTATGGTGAATGCTATTGGGTTACTTATAAATTTCCCTCTGCAATTGACGGTATCAATGATTTTGTATTTTGATCGTTCATGTTTATTTTGAAATGTTTTTGACCGTGGAATCTATGTAACCGATCTATACTCAACATTTCTAAACAAATGTGTGTGAACTAATAATAGTATAAAATTTAAAATGTAAATTAAAAATCTAAAATAAAAGTAAAAATAATGTTAAATGTTAAAGTAAACATATTAAAATAATAATGTTAAATCTTATATATATATATGTGTACATAAATAAATTTTTGTATGTTAATTACTGGCAGTGGCTTATTTTATTCCTTTTTTTATATATTCTTAGATAAGAATTTATATTATATTATTTAATCTCTGCTACTCCTTGAGCTAGTGACTTGGGCTAATGACCGGAATCAAATTAAAAAAAAAAATTTTTTTTGACTTACGTATTTGCCTACTTTATAAATTTTTCTAGGTTCAAATGCCTAGATGGCGCCCTGTAGTGCAGATTACGTTAAGCTCTTTTCTCCAGATCGTTATAATATATATATATTGTGACCATCGGAATGGGCACAAGGAATTGAGATGTTTTGTATCTGCATTGAATAGTTATATTATATTTAAAAAAAAATGAAATAGAATTTTAAAATTTTTTGCTGGAAAATTGTTTAAAGCTTAAATATGGATTGCTTATGCAGTTGATTGACCACTTTATAGGTATTCATTATTATTAGTGTTGTTAATGAGGTATTTAATGTAAGGAAGAGAGGTTGTTTATTAATGGAATTGATACATTTTGTCGGTAAGATGCAAAGTTATCCTATGTTAGTATAATATTAGTTGAATGGTTTCAAAATCCTTTATTCATTAATACTTATTCTTTTGTCAACAATTAATAGCCATTTCAATTATATTTAGTTAAGATAGTTTAATATTTAGGTTGTAGTACATGTGCATGCATATATGTCTGTATTATGTTTCATTTCATTTTATAACAGCAAACAATAGTACATTCACAAGAAAAACATTTAAATTACAGTAATTATCTTTAATAATTTAACAGATATATATTTCTTTTCAATTATTAATGAATATTTGGATAGGTGAATTATTTTGCAAATTAAATAAATTATTAATCATTTTGTTTAACAGTTAATTAATATTCATGTCTTTCAAGTTTGTAAAAGCTATTTATTTTATTATTATTTTTTTTTGTCTTGATTTAATTCTAAAAAACCAGAATGATTTTTTTTTTTTAAAGAAAATATTTTTTTTGAATATGTAATTAGCTTGGATGAAAAAAACA
Organism: Epiperipatus broadwayi; assembly: GCA_028023455.1. Classification (NCBI taxonomy): domain Eukaryota; kingdom Metazoa; phylum Onychophora; class Udeonychophora; order Euonychophora; family Peripatidae; genus Epiperipatus; species Epiperipatus broadwayi. The sequence continues at coordinate 13,240,028 of JAQFVV010000020.1, read as the reverse complement.
TGGGAGTAACCTTGGAAAGGGAAATGACCTTTTTTGATTTAACAGAGAGTTGAGATTTAAAATTGCTCATTTCTGTTATAAGTGTAGCCAGCAAATTACTCTTCCCTGATGTAACAAATATATATATATATATTTTTAAGTAAAATTAATTGTAAAGAAACTTTTGAGTAAACTTCTGGAAAATTAATAGAAACTCATTACGAAAGGTCTTCAATTGGAAATGTGCTGCTCCTTAATTTTAAACAATTGGATTAACCAATTCATAATTATTAATATTTAAAAATGTATATCTTAGTGTTATGGTGGCATTACTTTATTTATCTATAACTAAGAAAGAATATAAAGTGCGTGAACATTATTATTATATAATTAGTCTATGTGTGTTCTTTAATATAATTTGGAAACGTATGCAGGACTATTTTTCAGAATTTATTTTGATTTTTCACTCTCGTCGGTATTGTTCTTTTATGAAAATTAAATGTAAACTTAAGGATATGTGTATTATAATATATCACGCCATGCTTAAATTAATTACAAAAAAGTGACATTATTTATTTATTTGGTATTTCTAAAAATAATATGTGTTTAATAAAAGAAATAAAATGTGAATGATTTCAAGTAACCAAAGGAAACTCCTTGCAAAATATTTACTTAAATCGGATGGAAGGACTGAAATGCCAGATAATTTCTGTTCTCTTCAATAAAAATGCATTACAATAATAATGAAGTATTAATTATAGAATTACTAATGCATCATGGTATCTTAATTGGCAGTGTTTAAAAATAAACTATGAGTGTAATAGATTATAAAGTGTCAAATGCTATTCAAGAAAACTACTAAGAATAATTGTGTACTTAATTTAAAAACTACTATGGAGCGAGTGAAATAATTCCTGTTCAACTGTAGTTAAAGTTGTCTTATATTTTCATCATAATAGAAGAGAAATTGATTGCTTATGTATGATATAATAACTCAAATAACTTTGTTATGAACATTGGAGATGCTGAGTCCTATTTAAGTATGATTATATTTGTTTAGTTATCCTACAGAAATTCATTTTATGTTCAAATTCAGTTTGGAATCCGTCCCCCCTATCGGTTCATAAACCCGGAGTAGAGCTGTGCAAGCAAACTTTTATTTTAAGTCACAAAACAAATAACTTTTCTTTATTTTTTTTATTGCTTGTCATTAGTAATGTATATTATAGATAGGTAGGCATACTTATTATTATGTTTTATTTATAATTTGGGTTATTATGATATTCTAGATCGTCTCGGAATGCGTACTCACTAGCAGTGATACGTGGGTAACAAATTGATTTTATATAAATATATCTTGTTGTTTTTTTTATGAAGGTAAAGAAAAGAAATATATATTTTTAATTATATCGTTAGAGAGAGAGGTTTACATTTATTTTATATATTTTATTATTTCAAAATGAGAGTTTTAGCTTTAAATCAACGAACTGAAATAGTTTGCTAAATATGATAAGGAAAGTTCGTTCGTAAGAGTTGTAATTATTAAATTTTTAGAAATAATTTAAAGTTTATTCTAAATTAAAAGTAATACCTTAATATATTATTTAATTACCATATTATCTGCATGGTATATAAATTAGAATTTTTTTTATATATATATTCTTATCCGCGCGTGTGTGTGTCTATTTTGCACAGTTATGACATTTGTTTAATAAAGTTCAGTTTGTGAATATTTTATGTATAAATTTCAGATGCTGTCGTATTCTATAGAACTGAACGGATTAGTATGTTATCTGTGTGTGTTTATCTGCCAGCGTGATAATGTTAGACATGTAAAAGAGCTTTGTGAATGGAAAATAATTTGATTGCATTCTAATATTTTTGTAGGGATAAAAGATTTTGCTTATTTAGTATGTTTTAATAATTTCCATGAGTAGAGTCTAGTTTATATTATACGCATATTATGAAATGATATTTAGGAAGTTATGTGATGTTTTTCTTAGAGTCTTGGTGATGTGGAAGAGGTTCCCCACCAACAGTGTATTTAAAATTAGATGAATTATTGTAGAAGTATTAAGTAAAGAATTTATTACTCCTTATGTGATTTTCCCTCGGAACGTGTAGTCTGTATAATCATGAAAATATAGCTCCATGTTGTTTAAAAATGTGGCCAGATAAATAGCTAAGTCAAATTCTTAATGTAATGATAGTGTCTTATTTTATTGATGGTTGCGACATTGTCCGAAATGAAGTAATTATTTAATATTCTCCTGATGAATGGAGAGTTTGTAGAAAAGATTTTTTTATTATTATTGTTGCTTGACACACGCACACACGCGTAATATGAATAATGTCGCGCGAATATAAAGATTTAAAATCATGAAATTAAAATGGGAAATAAGTGTTTTTTTAAAACACAGTATATTTATTTAATACAGAATTAATTATAAATCATCAAACCATCAGAATGAATATGATTTCATGGTTATGCGTGAAAAGGTATATGTATAGAAAAAAAAAAAAGATTGTTTCATTAGTTAGAAAAAGTTGCTTTGTTGATGGCCAAATATTTTAGTTCGATTTATTTTATTAGTCAATAGTAATACCCTCTCAAATATTTAGTGTGCCAATAATATAATATATTATTTAGTCAGTGTAATGTTTAATTATGTTTAAGTGAAATACTTAAGCCAAGCAAATATACAAAATTAGAATATTATTATGTTTAAGTGAAATACTTAAGCCAAGCAAATATGCAAAATTAGAATATTAGAGTTTATTGTTAATTTGCTTTCAAGGGGTATAAATAATGTTATATAATGGGGACAGTCCCGAACTGATGCTCAAACTTTATTGGATAATTTGAAATCTGTAAGACAAGTAGTCCTATTGTAAAAATATCATGTTAAACTAAATTTTTTTTATTGTAATAAATGATTTGTTTTAGTTATTTAAAATCTTAAAAACTGTGTCTTGAGTTATTCTTGTGTACATTCGTTTTTCCATTTCCACATCTCCACATTTCATAAATCCATTATAAAATAGATATATTATTTTAGAGTTATAATATTAAATCTGCTGGTGTCTAACAACATTGTATTTCTTAATCCAAACATTATAAGGAACATTTGCCACTGGATAAACATGTAGAAAGGTTGCCAAGTCAATATATTTGTTAGATGATGATATGAGATTAAAATACCCTATTTCTGTCATTATCTTATTATTGAAACACAGTAAAATATTTAGTCAATTTGTTTCATTACATTTTATCATACTTTAGAATTATAACTTATGGGCCAATGTATTTATTTAATTCAACTGTGTTTGTTAAATTCCCTGAGACCTTATTGTTTATTTCTTGATTGGCATTAAAGTAGATGTTTAGATTATGATATGCCAAGTCATAGAATTGTTTAGGAATATAATTATAGCAAGCTGATATATATTATACTTGGATGAGGAAGAAATTAAGTTGAAAGAATATTTTAATAGATTGTACAAACAAACATTGTGATTCTTTATCACGCAATTAATTAATAAAAAGGATTTACATTATATTTAGTATTTTGTAATATTTCTTCTTTCATTTACTTATAATCATATATCTTATGAACTTCCTATAGCCTCCCACTGAGCTGAGCTGAACATAGACTTAATTAAAGAGTCTCAGTAATAATTTTGTATTATATATCTTGTTATATTGTTCTATACATTAATAGAACTGGCGCCTGGGCATTTCGCTCATGTAATGTATATGAGCGGTGTTGGGAGTGTAGGTTATAATATATATATATATATTAACCAATCAATAATAATTTTCTGTGTTGAATATATTTAAGCTCATTACAATCTTGAAATATATATATTTTTAGTGGTCAAAATATAATCCAATTCTGTTAGATCTTTATTAGGTTGTTTTTTATGTTCATTAATTCTTTATAGAGTTTTCTGAAAAAAGAATTCATAATATAAAGTGTTTATCTCTTGAAAATTTTACAAATTTCTCATTTCTGTCTTCATAATCAAATTTATGTTTAGCATTTATATGTGACCAAATATTAAATGATAATTGAATAGTAGCCTGAGTTTGAAATTGGGTGACTTTTTTATCACAATCTGCTTGTAGTTACCAATACTATCTAAATTGCTGAATTTATCCTCTGAGGAATGAAAAGTATATTTTCTATTATCTGGCATACATATTGATTTATGCATAATTCAGTCATTTACAGTATCATGCCACTGAACACAACATATATAAGATCACTCAGCTATAGATGTTCATAAATTCAAACATATTTAATAATTTGAGATTAAAAGTAGTTTCACTTCGATACACAAAGACAAATGCATACTGACTATTAAGAAAACTCAACCATTGTCTATTTCAAGAGCTATCCAGTTTTTGAGAAGATAGAATTTATTGTTAATTACTTGGAAGTTTTTTTTTTTGAAAAGATGAAATCAAGTAATTTACCATGCCTGTAGATGAGCAAGACATCCATGTTTGTTTAGTATGCAGATGTTTACATAAGATAAGTTTGTATCAAATGGAAAAATAAAATTAACATTGCTCATTTTTTAAAGCACTAATGAAGAATCAAGATGGTCTGATTTTATTTAAGATCCTTATGTATAATGGTTAATCATTCTTCTGACTTGGAATTTAAATCCGAGTTGAATAAAACTTTGTTTTTCAAGTTTTAATCAGGCTATTTCATTATCAAACTAGGTAGTCATTCATTTATTGGTCAGCAAACGATTAAATCAGTAAGAAAAACTATAACTTTCATCATCTATCAGCTGGTCAAGTCTGATGAATAGTGTCGTCTGTATGTGTGTGTATGGTGGGGAGATTTTTAATGGGCAATAAACCCTATCTTTTACATTTATATTTCAATTAACAGTTATTTTTTTTATTAAATCTTAGATGTGTGTATAATTTTTATTTTATGCAACAATTATTTTTTAAGATGATTAATAAATAAATAATAAAGGTTAATTCCTAAATAATGTTTTATATGACTGCATGTAAAACACAAATTCCAAAAATAAATAAATAAATTGATCTATTGACTGTTTTGCTACAATTGCAAACAATAACACTTGAGGTTGACTGATCAGTCAGGCATAAGGCACTAATTCAATCAGTAAAGCTTCAAGTTTTTGCAATGAGGAGATCTTCAGTGTTGTTTGTTAGTCAACTGACTGAACACCATCAATGAGTGCAGGAAATGGTTGCAATGTTTCCAAGTTCATTACAAAGATGATCCATTAAAAAAATTCAACAACCATCTTGATGAATTCTATACCTGCTCTGAATATAAAACACTTACTGTGTTTGTTTGAAAAATATTTTTAAGATGTTCATTTGATACATCCCCCCCCCCCAGTGAATCAATAGTTGACAGAAACATAAATGAATTTTAATAAAATTTTAAAATCCTTTAAAAATAAAGTAATAAATTATTTTGTATTTAAGACTTCAACAGCAGGAACATTTAAATCCTACACTTAGAATTTTAATACTTCAATTTTATATTGTTTCTAAAATTAAAATTAAAAAAAAAAAAAAGTCCAATAAAATGTGAATTGATCTTTTCTGTATATATATGCATATTTATTGAAAGGGTAAAGTACCTTTGTCATTTCATGAATATCACTTTACCTACCAATTCATACCCAGAACTATTGAAGATAAAGTAATTTAAGGCTTTTATATTAAAAGTTTTTACAGCTTAATAAAAAGTAAAGGAACAGAAAGATTATTTGCAAATAGATTCTAATTATAGTTAAAAATAAATGAAAATCAAATTACATAAAAATATTGCAAATTTCATGTACTTAGTGCAGAACTCTTAATAATTCCGTAAGTAAAAATACATATACATATTCATTGTATCAATCTGTGCTTGATAGTTTTATTCAAAATTTTTTTATTTAAAATTTTACAGAAAATTTATTAGGAAAAAAATCTAAGAAATTAAAATTGATTTATTTACATAATAATAAAAAAATGATTTTAATTGATTAATGTTTAAATTTAAAATTATTGTATAAAATAAAGATATATTATATTTATTTTATATTTTAATATTTAACAGGTGAACCCGGGTATCGTTTTGTTATTTTCGGAAAACGATGTATATATATCTATAAATTACTGAAGGCGTGTATTATGCCGAAGATATAAAATATAACTATGGCTGTTTACTAACCATAACACCTGTAGATAAAGCTTTAATGTTATCTACCTAACCAAATGATGGTAAGAACTGATTTTATTCGGGAATTGTATGATATAACCCTGCACATTACGTATACGCATACTATGCGAGGATTAGTTATATATTTCCTGCCTTGGTCGTTACCTTTTCAATAATAGATTCTTGCAGTAAAAGCATATTTATGAGCCTCATGCGAAAGCCAACCTCAAGCGCCAATTCCACTATTGCAGTAAGAATTACACTTTACCGTACTGCTACTGGATTGTAAACTATGTTTAATCAGGTGCCCAGTCCTAACTAGCTCAATCTCAAGGCTGAGACGGAAACCCTAACAGATGAACGAAGGCATTTAAGAATGTACAGTCACTTGGCTTCGTTACATGGCTTCTTTCAAACTATCTGTGCTTTAAGAATAATTTGCAAATAATTTAAATTAATTACCTTGACCTTCATAAGTTATTTCTCAAAACTACTATATGTTACAATTCATTTGCTGGACTTAATGTTAGGGTTTAAAGTATATTAGATCTAGGTGTGTACTGTATAGACCATGCATAACTAACTTTGCAAGATATAATGATAGAAAAAAATCAAACAGAAAATTATAAATGATAATTCAACTCGTTATTTCTATGGCAAATAATTACCATTCATAAGTAAGAACCCAATTTTATATTCTTTTATTATCAATGGGGGAAATTTATTAACATTTGTATATCAACAATGAAAAAAAAATACATAAAATAGATTAAATAAAATTGAAAGCAAAGAAAGAAAGAAAATGCAGTTATACGATATACATCATTCTCTATTTTAATAATAAATAAGCAAATCTTGAGGGGAACTATACATAATTATAAGTTCAATTATAAAAGTCACATATACCTTTTTACCTGGGATTTACAGATGTTCTAAATTCTTATATATAAGCTTACATTTCCCAAGGTGTTTGTTCTAGGAGTTATTAGAGTAATATAAATACATGCTCTTAGTATGAGTCTGGATAAATGGTTTTGTTCGAAGCTTAGTATAGGAACGAATACTAATGGAGGTGGTCAGTGACGAAATCTTGTTTGGAATTTAGTCAGCACATGAAATCGAATATCTTTTCTTTCTGGTAGTCAGTGATGAAGATCTTGTTTGACATTTAGTAAGCACATGAGATAAACTCTTTTATTTCTTCTTTGCATTACTCTAAGGTGTAAAGCATGGGATCTGCAGAGGTTTCGGTGTAGGTGAGTAGGAGCATGAGGTGATAGCCCAACATGCATATGACTTCTACCCTATAGTTCAAGGTTTTAAACATTTTTAGTAAGTTTGATTCTAAAGGCAGCAGTTTGGCTAATCCACAAACTTTGACTGTCCAATTGAAAACTGTAAGATCAGAGCACATACAAAAAAAAATGTTTTCTCTCCCATGGATTCAACTTAATTAATTTTTTTTATCAGCCTTCATATTTTTTATTAATTACCTAGGAATGCTTTTACCATCTTATTTGCTCACTGATCTAATCTTTTACACTTTTGCCTGACCAGATCTGCTCTCTTTGTTCAAAGTACTTTAACAACAACTTTTCCTAGAATTTGGTGGGCCAAATAGTCATTATAAATAACAAAGAATCACCTTGGAAAATTTGTGGCAGAAAATTTTTTATTCTCATCACTAAAACAAGGCATCTGATTATAAAGCCAAAAGAAATGTACATTTAGTAAAAAAAAAAAAAAAGTAATAGATTAACATATAATCATTTCGCTTAATTAATTTTTTCTTTTACTTTCTCTTTTTTTTCTTTTTTATAACAATAAATGCCAAGATATTTTGCTAAGACAGACATTTATACTCGTTACCAAAAAAAAAAAAAAGGTTTAGTAATCAAATAAATTAAAAACAAACTTTGCAAGCTGGGCCTCTATTGAGCACACACCCATCCAGGGCACTTGTTGGACATTATTAAATTTACTTGTAACAGAGTTTAAACCTGGCTATTGTTACAAATATTATGAAATACAGTTCTTTATATTTTGATCAATGTTCTAAAAAACATTATATATATATTGTACCCTCACTTCCAGAAATATATAGTATAATAAAATGTGACTAGCTCAGATAAATGGTTATGCTCGGCTAAATGTGCATAATTACTACTAAAGATATTCTACAATACTGTATCTTATCAAACTAGTTCTAATTAACATGGTTCGATGTTATAAACTAAATAAATAAATATTTACTAAATCATGAGACTATGAAGTGAGCTTACAAGTAGCAATACTAATTACATTAAGCCAATATCCCACAGGATACTACCTCAATGGCACAAGAACACTATTTCCTCTTTCATTACCTCAACTAATAAACCTATAGAATTCCTATGTCTTTAACAATAATTAATTAATTAATTAAAGTAATATTAATAAATAGATTTTAATCTCTTATCTCAAAGTAATCTAACTAAAATAATCTCAGGTTCTTTTAAATTAATTCTAGGTAATTAAGATTCATGTAGTTAAGCTTGATAAAGGATTTAATATCTATCTTAACTACACCTAACTTATAACAACAATAATAAATAAATAATACTAATATTCACCAATGTACATCTTAATCTTACCTATTTTCCCTTATTATAGTAATAACAAGAAGTCAATAGTATACATGACTTTTAATCTTCATATATTATCTTAAATAAAAAGTAATGTGGTAGAATCTTATAATTTAATAATATGTGGCAATGGATAATATTATAATCTTGTGTAATATATTGTAATTATCTTATGACCATTATAACAATAATATGCTAATGTCAATAAATTTCTGAAAAATCATATTAAGAGAATACTTGACTTCTTAAATAATTTTATTCATACTGTGCAAATATTATGTTTAATTCAAATTATCTGTTGTCATATGTTGCGGTGTAAAATAGACACATAATTTTATAAACAAGTGTAACAAATTTTATTACATTAACTTTAATAAACAACTTATTTACACTATTTACATTCCAAGAGGGAAGAAAAAAATCTTACATTATTATAATTTCTATTACCCAAATTACTTAAATATTTTAAACATTTATTAAAATTTTGAAAAATAATAATTAATAGTATTTAAGGACCTACATCACATTTTAAACATCATTTACTGTTAAATATCACTGCTGTATGTTTTCATCAAAAATACACACCATTTAAGAAAAACGTAAAAAAAAAAAATAATAACAACTAAAAAATGTTTATTCCAGCTAAATATACTATAGATATATTCCATTATAATATAGTTGTCATACATTATATCTCCTAATGAATATTAATTTAATATCAACTAAATGTATGTGTTAACGTAACTCCTTAATATTGAGTAGTATTTATCAAATATATAATTATTTATTTCATTCTTATGTTGTTTTGTTAGTCTTGGATTAATGTAAATTAACCATAAAAATGTCAATGTGTGATTTTATTAATTATATTGAAATATAATGCAGTCTTCATCATTTTTGAGAGAGGATCTGTTCACATGATTAGTCTGATATATGTTGTACTAGTATGCACAATGAGATTATAATGTAGTAGAATACATTAAATTATGATTACAAATATTGATGCAGTGTAGATGACAATGGGTATCTTTTATTGCATTGAACTACAATTAAATCAATTAAATATTTACTGTCAATAATGGTTGAATGCAATTTATCCAAAATAGTACTGATAAAATAAATATTAAATACAGTTTGTTGTGTGAATATTGCCACTAGGAAACCAAATATCTATATTAATAGTATAAATATTTTCTTTATGTATATTCATGTTTTTATAAATAAAAATAAGTTTAGTTCAGCATCAGGGTTAAGATAATATTTTTAAATTATTTTACTTCCCAAATGATAAACAAACAAATTGTAATACTTTTGTTCTCATGGTTCAAAATATATATTTCTTTATTGTGCATGAGTGCATGTATATTTATAATATGACCAGTGCTGATAGGTATAATATTATCTTAACTAAACAAAATAAAGAAAAATTGAATTCAAATTAATAAATTAAAATAAATCAGTTTATTTACAAATTAAAAAACAAAAACAATGCAATATCTTTAATTTATTCTTCTCTTTTTATTTCCTAAGAGAATGTGTGTATTTATGTACTGTGCAAGCATAAAAATGGTGATTGTGATGTTTAGTGGTTTAATATCAATCCTACCCAATAGGATTATAGTGACTGTGGTTATTAAAGAACTAAAGACCCCAAAAGTATGGATGCTGAACTGAGTTGAGATCTATACGACTATACAAGCTAATGAGCTGGAATTAAAAACCATTATTATATTTTCATTTTGGACTCTAAGCTTTATAGTTATTTAATAAAATAAATGGTGGCTGCTGTAGGGTTGCATTAGATCTTAATATCTAGGTGCAATGCTCTCAGATCCAAGGCTCCTCACTTATGAAAGCCACAAGCTGGAAACTAGTCTGGGGGTATTGGATGAATAGGCACAGATAGGGATTTCATTCACAAACCTTCCTGCATCCATTGATTACTCTGGCTTGGACTGAGTGAGGCTACTGTATGGAGAATTTTGCCTCTGTGTTAAACAGCTTGTGTAAGCATAAAGAATGGTGATCATGTGATGTTTAGTGGTTTAATGTCAATACTTCCCAATAGGATTATGGTGCCTGTAGCTATGAACCAAGAACACCAAAAAGTATAGATGTTGAACTGAGTTCAGATCTATACAACTATACAAACTAATGAGCTTGAATTGAAAACATTATTGTGTTTTCATTTTGGAATCAAAACTTTATAATTAGCTAATAAAGCAAAAGGTGTCTGCTGAAGGGTTACATTAGTTCCCAAGCTCTAGATGCAGTGCTGTCAGATCCAAGGCTCCTCACTGATGAAAGCCGCAAGTGAGAAACTAATCTGGGAATATTGGATGGGTAAGCACTAGATAGGGATTTTATGCACAAACCTTCCTGCATCCACTGATTACTCTGACTTACACTAAGTAGTGCTACTATATGCAGAGTTTTGCCTCTGGGTTAAATAGCCTGTGCAAGCATAAAGAATGGTGATCATGTGATGTTTAGTTGTTTAATAGTCTTATCTATGAAATACTTCTTCAATAATAGCCACCAAATAAATATCTATTTGTAACCTTTTCTTTCAGATCATCTTTGAATTTCAGAGATAAATGCTAAAATTGAAATATTTCCTTTTTTAAAATATATAAATAAATTTTATTTGTGTGATTATTCTTAATAAGTTTAAAATTATTCAAACGAAGTCAATTTCCGATAATGCGCTATTTCTTAAATATTATAAATCTCCGTGCACCCTCCCGTTGGTAGGAGTTTAAAAAATTTAAGCGAATCACTTACCAGTGGGAGAGTGTGTAGAGATTTATAATATTTAAGAAATATCGCATTATTGGAGATTGACTTCCGTTTGAATAATTTCAAAGTTTGCAGTGTTTTATAATAATAGATTAATAAGTTTAAATACATTTATAAAAAAAAAATTGACAGGAAGAAATTAAAATAAAATAAACATTCTTTTCTCTAATTCTGATTCTTGTTTTGACCATCTAGAATAAAGTAGTTGGTGATGTAAAGTTTCAAAGAATTCATCTACTGTAATAAGTCTTGTAAAAATAGGTTTAGTCTAAAACATTATAAATATGAACAAAAAGTTCTTAAAGGAATTTACTTACAATGTTATTATCAAGGTGTATTCTAAAATAGCTTATTGTTGTTAATTTTTTTGAATGTTGATTTCTATTGGATAACTTTGATCTAGATGTTATTTGATGTTTATGAAGTCATCAAAGGTCTCAGATGAAATTACTTTTTTAATTTTTAAATAATTATTTGATTTTCCATATCAATAAAAGAAAAGAAAAAAGGCAAGCAAGAAGAATGACATTTCAAGTAGTCTTGTATATATTTTTAAGTTTACTTTTACATCAATTTTTTTATAGGTGACTAAATTAATAATCACTACAGCAACCATTGAACCCATCTTAGAATTGTTCAAAAATGTTTTTCTCACACTAGTTTAAATAAGAATTTTTAAAAAAATCCAAAGTAAAAAATACATTTTTTGATAAGTAAACAAATATGCAATAAATAATACTTTTATTTCTCTTAACTTTTCTATCAACTACTACCATTTTTACATGATCTCTTACTAAAATTGTTTTTTTTAAAAAAATTATAATTAAATATTCACATGCATAATTTTATTCACTAATTAAATAGTGAAACTATTATCATTAGTTTATAAATCCTTCAAAATCTATTTAAAATATATGTGTGAAATATGCTACCAATCAATAACCATTTAACCCAAAATATTCAAATAAATTAACTATATTGTATAAACAAAATATGGAAAGCATTTTAAGTAAGGGAAGTATAAGCACTTAAATTAATACATTTTATAAGGTAAAACAAACAAAAATTAAATATATTTATTGAAAATAGATTATTCTCTAATACTACAATATGTAAAGCATATTTTGTGCTTTGTAATTGCCTGTATGGTTTTTTTTTTTTATTATTATAAAAAAGCTTTAATACATGTTAGAGCATTTCTGATAATACTAAATTGCAACCAGATATTTATAGTATGAGAGATTAAGTCTTTTTTTTATATTACCATTCAAATTGTGCTAAAGAATTTGAAAAACAAACAATATATATATATATTTTCAAAGAAATCAAGTCATATATCACATGACCTAATTTAACAAGCTTGTATTACAAATATTATCTAATGAGCTTGCCAATAGCTCTTAATAAGCTTTTCAGAATATCCCCAACCCCAGACCAGTTTCTGCTTCTAGCTTTCTTGGTGAGGTGCTAAGATATTCAAGCATTAGATTTAAAATACCAGGTCAAGCCCAGCACTTTATCTAATGGTTAGCTATTAAGTAGAAAATCTGACATTTTTAGACATTCATATGTCTCTAAATCCAGCTCTCTAACTTAAATAGTCATATGAGACTGAACTAAGTTCGGATCACCATATATTAATAGCTTTAGCAATATAAAATTGCCAAAGCCTTAATAGCGAAAATATAATGGCAAATAAATCAAGTCATATATCACATGACCTAATTTAACAAGCTTGTATAACAAATGTTATCTAATGAGTTTGCCAATAGCTGTTAACAAGCTTTTCAGAATATCCCCAATCCCAGACAAGTTTTTGCTTCTGGCTTCCTCAGTGAGGTGCTAGGATATTCAAGCATTAAATTTTAAATACCAGATCAAGCCCAGCACTTTATCTAATAGTTAACTATTAAGCAGAAAATGTGAAATTTTCAGATATCCATATGTTTTTAAATCCAGCTATCTGACTTAAATAGCGATATGGGACTGAACTAAGTTCAGATACACTATATATTAATAGCTTTAGCAATATAAAATTGCCCAATCCTTAATAGCAAAAAATATAATTGTAAAGAAATCAAGTTATATTTCACACGATTTAATTTAACAAGCTTGTACTACAAATGATATCTAATGAGCTTGCCAATAGCTCTTAACAAGCTTTTCAAAATATCCCCAGACTGGTTTCTGCTTCTGGCTTCCTCAGTGAGGTGCTAAGATATTCTGAAAAGCTTGTTAAGAGCTATTGGCAAGCTCATTAGATAACATTTGTAATGCAATTTGTTAAATTAGGTCATGTGATATATCACTTGATTTCTTTGCAATTATATTTTTTGTTATTAAGGCTTTGGCAATTTTATATTTAGTGTGTTTGAATTTAGTTCAGTCCTGTATGGTTGTTTAAGTTAAATAGCTGAATTTGAAGACATATGGATGTCTGAAAATTTCAGATAAAGTGCTGTTTTTGACCTGGTATTTTAAATATAATGGTTGAATATCCTAGCCCCTCACTGAGGATACCAGCAGCAGAAACTGGTCTAGGGTTGGGGATATTCTGAAAAGCTTGTTAAGAGATATTGATATAATATATAAAGAGCTATATAGGTCATGTGACATATGACTGATTTTTTACTGATATATATATATATTAGAGGTCAATATATATGTGTATATGCAAATCTGTATAAATATACAGGTGTAAACATAAATATAATGACTTTAAATATTCCCTACAGAACGTGATTTTACATTTACCACTGTAAGGAGTACTGAAAAAGAAATTACATTTTAGACTACAGTTACCAGTTGATGGATTCTATTTATCATTTATCAAGTAATAATTGGATGATGACTAGTTAGCTAAAGTTAATAGCTTGATTTTTCTCTACATGCAATACAAATATGCTATTTTCTATGTACACAATGAAATAATTTAAATAAATATCGAATTTTTTTTTTATAAAATCATAAAAGAAAATTGAAAAATTGAAAATTCTGGTAAGATTATTATTAAAAAGATTAAAGATATTTTTTACAAGTTATAATTTTTTTATCCAAAATATATATATATATTATCTTTTTTAGGGATTCTCTTTTGATGATAGGTTTTAGTTTTTTTATTTTGGTAACTACTTTAATCAAGGAAGAAGGTAATTATTTCATTTTCTATTTATCTGATAGTGGTTTTGTTTGTTTGTTTTATTTTTTAATGTAATGTGTCTATTTTAATTATTTAATGTTATATATATATGTTTATCATCACTTTAACTTCCCTGTGATGGTGATTTATTTTGACATATGTAAGGAACATATACAGACTCATGAAAACAATGCCATTTAAAAACTGATTTAAACTGGGTATTTACATCTAAAGTAAAAAGTAGAATTAAAAATATCATTCGATATGTTTTTATTTAATAGTAGCGGAGGCAAACTATGTTTGTCCTAATTATTAATAGGAAGAGTATGGTTCTAATAAAAGTTGTTCTTTGTGTGTGTATGATTCATAAGTAATTAATTACTCATGAATGTAAAATTTGTCTGCATGTAATTTATTTAGCAAGATATGATGTTTGTAATATACATTATGATGAGTTACTATGTTTTCATATCATATGTCATAGCATCGTCCGGGAGGCGAACCCACAACCGTCTGCAACCAACTACTTGCTTGTAAGGCTGCTGCGATGACCTCTCAGCTAACTATGCTTTCTCCTATGTCCTTTTAAAACGTTATAATTTTAAAAAAATATATTTTTAGATGATCAAAATATAATGTATATATAGGTTATGACAGATATATGAGAGACTTTCATTTTCAGCAACACATAACTTTAACACTCACTTAGAAGACTTCTTTAGATTTGTGAAAATATATGCACATCATTATTATTTTAAGACCTATACCACACAAGCACACACGTATATAAAAAAGGCATTGTCTCATAGAAGAGCAGTAAAAGAGAAAATATGCTTTCAGAGATTTTTCAAATAACAATTGTTATGTTTGATTGGTTTTCTCTCTTTATTTTCTTACTCTAAGAATAGCTCACTATCTTTATACCAACCAGTATTAGATTATTAGCCGAATTAACAATGACCAAACTATTTGAGAGAAAAATCCTAATCTAAAATTATACCCTGAAATTTTTTTTAGAAAAAAGTCAATTTAGATTTGAACTCAGGTTATAAATGTGAAAAAGTTTCTATATATATTGTAAAATTTTTAATAAACCTGTAAATAAATTGCTGCCACTAAATGTAGAACATTGAAGGCATAAACTCATTCAATTAGCAACAAAATCCTAATATGTTACTATTGTAATTCATCAGTCAGATTATCAAAGATCCTTTTTTAAAAAAAAAAAGAGTACAATACCCACTTTTCCAAATCAATGCTCATTTATTGATCACATTTAACTAATCTCCACATTATGGTCCAGTAAGTAAATCAAAAATTGACACTTGAAATGGCTGAAAATTTATATTAGTAATGATTTTGTAATACTAATAAAGCCAGTTTACAATTTCAAATAACAAACAAAATGAAAATTCTTATAACTTTAATAAGCTTACAAATAAATTACAACTTTTAAATATGTCATGTTGAGAATATAAAATTGTATTCATAAATCAAATAAATCTGAATATGTTAGTGCAATAATTCACAAGTTAGAATCTTTAAGAACCATGTTTTAAGAATCTTGCAATCAATGCCACATGCATATCAATGATTATTATATTGATACTTGATAAAGCTAAAACTTTACATTAGTGAAATTTTTTTTTGATATTAATCAAGCCAGTTTACTGTTTTAAACAACAATCAAAATGAAAATTCTTATAACTTAAATAAACTTATAAATAAATTGGAGCTCTTAAATAAATAATGTTATGAGAAGATAAATTTACTCATGGAGCAAGTAAATTCAAATAATTTACTGCAATAATTTATGAGTCAGATTCTCAAAGAATCATTTTATAAAAAACTTGAAAACACAGCCCACATTTTCATATTATTGCTAATGTATTGGTTTACAAAATATGGCATTTTTGTTATACTGGTGTTGATATGAGAATTTATTAAGATAATTCTTTGGGAATCTGACTTATGAATTACTGTAGTAATGAATTTACACTGATTTCATGCATAAATTTATATTCTCACTATTACATATTTAATATCAGTAATTTTATTGCATGCTTATTAAAAGCTAGCCTTCAAATATTACCATTTGATTTTTTTACTATATAATTATGTGAAGATGACATAAAAGAGTTGTTTTTAGTCTGACCAATATTGATTAGAAAATGTGGGTATTTGCAATTTTGTTAAAAAATTATTTGGATATCCAAACAAATTACTATAATAATATTGTAGTAGTATATATTGATTTAATTGCTCTATGAATAAGTGTATATATATATATAATTAAGTTCCAACCAGTAACCACCTAAACATTCACAGTAAAATATAGTAATCAATATTTCTCTTTGCTGTCAAGGCAACCTTCACACCTTATATATATATATACATACATATACTTGGTAACAATACAAATCAATTAAATTTAGAATCATATTTGTATTACAAAAGTTGCCTTGTTATCAAATTAAAGATAGCTTAATAAAATAAGATAATAAATTGATCTGTGAATTTTATAGGTTATTGTATAGTATATATATGAATTCATAGTATTATTTCCAGGAGCTTTCATGTAATAAAAATATAATAGCTAAATAGCTAATGTTTCAGTCCAATAACTAGTACTTTCCTCAGAGCTGCTTCTTTCTCTAATCTTAAAAATGTGTGTGGTGAGATTTAAAACCATTATTTTTTTCCTTTGCTATTTTCTCCTCATTCTCAAATTCTATTAGTTGAGAAGTTTTAAAAAATATTTTATCCTCCAATAGCTTTTTCCAAATATTGTTAATTTTCTTTAATTCACACTTTTTATTTATGTTCTTAGGTCTTTTAAAAATATAGCTTTTTTTAGCAGTCTCTGGTTATATTGTTCCATGTTTTCCAGAATATGTGTTTTATTAAAATTGTTGTCATAGTTAGTTAATTTAATGTGTGAATAAATGGCTGATGAATTAGATTTTTCTCTAATAGCCAAAATGTGTTCTTTCTTTCTTATGTTTTTTCTACAATTGGTCTGTCCAATGTATAAATATAAACAAACTCCACATTGAATTTCATATACATATATAAATTAACCAACCATGACATCAATTTTAATAAAACACATATTTTGGAAAAAATGAAACAATTTAACCAGAGACTGCTAAAGAAAACTATAGAGCAGTGGTCTTCAACCTTTTCACACCTGCAGACCGATAAAAATAAGGATAAGGTTTCACGGACCAGCAGAAGTCTATAGATAAATTTTCTTAAAGATGTAAACTGTGTAGCCTTAGATGAGCATAATTGTTATAACTGATCAAAACAACAATGTTAAATATACAAAATGCAGTTTTATATATATATATGGAGTTTGTATAATAAAAAACTTGTTTTTTTTAATTTTGAATTTTTTTAGAAAAGTAATAAAAAATTTAATTCTCCCCCATAAACATCTGTGATAACTAGAAAAATAAATTAATTTATGTATGATTGATTAGATTTTGTTTTCGTTCTGTTTCTTTTTTTTTTAATTGGGTAAAAATGAGATGAAAAAATAAATAAAAATTGTTTATATTAATTAAAAGTTTAAACTCTTATTATTTTGTTATTACAGCCTTTTGTGACAATCTACCAGCGGACCAGTAAAAAACTTCTGTGGCCCAGCACTGGTCCGTGGACCAAGGGTTGAAGAACACTGCTATAGAGATTTTTAAAAGGCCTAAGAGAATAAATAAAAAATGTGAATTAAAGAAAATTAACAATATTTGGAACTATTGAAAGATAAAATATTTTTTAAAACTTCTCAACCAATAGAATTTGAGAATGAGAAAATATGAAAGAAAAAAAATAAAGATTTTAAATCTCACATTTATGATTTAAGAAAGGAGAAACTCTGAGGAAAGTACTTATTTTTGTACTGAAACATCAGCTATTTAACTATTATATTTTTATTACATGGAAGCTTCTGGAAATAAAACTTTGAATTTCATCATTTATTCATGTGAATATTAGAATTAATATATATATAAATTAATAAAACAAGTCATAAATTTCGTAACTTGCTTTTAAGCTTGTATTTAAATGTTCACTAGAGGGAGCTTACCAATAGCTCTAATCAAGCTTTATTTTATTATATATATATTATACATAAAAAATTGCAGAGATAAGCAGATATGGATGCAAATTACAAAGAATAAAGGAATCAAGCTTTGCTCAGAATTCTTTACTACTACAATTTATGCTAAGAATAAAGAGAGCTACAATGATAAAAAGAATAATGATAATCACTAAACATTATGAAGTATAACTAAATAAAATTTTAAGAGGAGGAGAAACTTCACCTCACTCTTGCAAAACTTTCAAAGCTCCCAATATTGATAACACACATCACAAAGTAGCAGTGGTTCAACAATTTCTCTATTTATAATTCAATTTCTTTCATTATTCCACTCCAACATAGTCTTACATCTCCAACTCCTTCTTCATCATCTCATTGCCACAATCAGATCCATATTTTACAAAATAATCATCTTTTATAAATCTTACTGACTTGTTTATGCTACTTTGTCTTTCTGTGATAATAGATGTAAGTTCTTATTTTACAGAACTATGATATTATGATCTCACTGTTCTTATATTATATTTTAATGTTAAATTTCTCAATAATTTACTTTATGGACATATTGTTAATAAAATGAGTGATATCCTAGTGATAAACATGAGAAGACATATACTTAGTCTACAAACTAATGTCTAACTGCTATATAATAATAATAATAGAAAATTTTTAATAGAAATATTTTATTTAAGACAAAGATACATCAAACTTTAAATTTGTAATAATACAATCATCTTTTAGGATAGTATTCAAGTACTAAGAATGGAAAAAGGATTTTATGGCCATGCAAAATATTCATCAACAACATAAATAAATTTATTAAATGAAAATAAACAATGATTGATTATAAAAGCAGTCTTATTTAAATAAATTGCAGTTTTAAATTACAGTCTGTCAATAGAATAAATGAATAATATTTTATTTCAAATGCATTCTTCACATCTGCAGAATCATCATTATTAAATAGTTAAATATTTCAATTTATGTGATATACTCTGAATAAATAGCATGAAAAATATTTGTATTATAAATTACACAATATTTAGATTTGTGGATATGGATTGGTGAGTGCCAAGATATTATAGAAACACTAAACAAGACTTAGTAGCAAAATAACATTTATTATACAATAAACAAATTTTATAAACATGAACAGCATGGAAGTCTGTTACAAAATTTTCACAACTACTGTTACAATAATCCAATGCAGTTGCATACAGGAAAATACTTTTACAATTTTAAATTTATTTAAATGAAGATTATTACAATAAATTTTATTCTTCAGGTTAAATAGTAATTATCAATATTATCACTAAAATATTTTGTCCCTTTAAAGTAATATAACCTTACTAAATTATAAACAAATTTATGGTATCAGCTTTATACCTCCTTGCATAAAATATATGTTGTCAAACAATTTTATAATTTTATAATCTATAGCTTTTATTAATCTATGCATTATTTATCAATTCTATGGTCTTTAATTGCTGAAGTTGTATTAAATCTTTAAATATTGTTTTCAGAGGTTACACACGTACACTCTGTGCTATTGTCCCAACAATGAGTAAATCTGATGATATTTAGATCTTACCAATCCAGCAATGACTTGCTTCTGGATGATGATTATGCATATTGCTTATTTAGCATAAAGAATATAAATTTACAATTTTGAATAAGTCATTATTGGTTTTATCTCATGTAGTGCTGGCAAAGAATAACAAAACAGATTTATACATCAAAACTCTCTACATACATTTAGGGTATTTAAAGTGTTAAGAAAGAATGATACACTTCAAAATAAGAAATTTATTAATGGCCAACATACTAAAATATCAACAATACCATACACAATAATGAAGATATTTTCAAGAAGAAAAGCTAAATAATGCAATATTTAATGATGGTATGAATCCAAAACATGCATCTATTTTCTGAGGGTAAGAAAATATGTTAGGACTCTTGTCTCTAGTCATATATAATAAAATGGGGATGAACCACTGTAAGTACAACTATAAAACATGAGAAAATGTCACTCAAGGGAAATAATACATGAGAGAGTAACGCTCTATCTCCTTATAAAATATCTAAATTATTTCAATGCAACAATAATGAGAGATCCAAGCTTCATCTCCAAATCATCAAGATGGAAATAAAATTCACATAACTTGGAAACACACAATGGTCAGACAACATAAATCACATATACAAGAGAGGAATTAATTCTAAACTCTTAATAAACATAATACTAAATTGATGCATAAACCGATAAAGTAATAATCTAGTTGTCAAATATGACTGAATAAATTTAACCTTACACAATTAATAGAAACAAGATATATACATCGTATTTCATGAACATATAAGCATTTATTATAAAAATATATTTCTCATAATAAAGGACAAAACAATACTCTTTAAAATAACTTAATACTAAATCATTATATTGTCTATAGTATCATTAATACTAATAAATGAACCTCTGTCAAGCACGCTAGACCATAATATGTAAAACATTAAAAAAAAATTAATATGTAAAATAGCATATACTAATAATAAGTTATAGATATGTGTTTTTCCAAACACTGGCAATATAATTTTAAAAGACTCATTTGAATTGACATTTTTTTTCTTCATAAAGACTTCATACATGCACACACAAACAAAATGTTAATTAATTAATGACTATTATTTCATGAATCATCAAACATATAATTGACAGGACAGTTTTAACACTTCTTGTGACATTACTCTGGTTTTTATTTTATTTAAGTCTGACAATTATTTTAATATAGCAATTAAGCATGTATTCTTATTTTCCAATTTAAGCAGGATTTTCCAAGCATGATATTAAATATAGCATTTTGCTCATAAATATTTCTTTTCCAAGTAGACTTTTTAAGTAAAATATCTAACATAGTAGTTTGTAACACATATGTTTTTAATAATTTAACAAGTTTTCTAATAAAATATTCAAATATAATGTGGTTTAGACAAAATACTTTTATACAGTAGTTTTGTCATAAACTTTCTTTTCTAAATTTAAGTACATTTGAAGTAAATATTAAAATATAGCCATTTCATAGAAAAATGCAAGCTTTTACAAATCATTTAGCATTTAATAGAATATATTAATTCTATAATAGTAATTTTTCAAAATTAGGAATATTTAGTTCATAAATTGAGATGATAAATAAACCAATTATTTATTACCAATAATAAAATGTCATATCTTGGAATATTTAGACGTTAAGAATTAACAAAAATGCCACCAAAGAAAAAAGTAAGAAGTTTTCAAGATATTAAAGTAAGTAAAGATAATAGAGTTAATAATGATAAAGTAGATATTAAAGAGAAATCTAACCGCACTGAAAAAAGTAATTTCAATATGGCTGAAAAGAAATATCAAAATACAGCAGTTAATAACGAACCCAAAATAAGAAAATCCTCAAGTAATCCTGAATTAACGTGTTTAATTAATCAAAATAAAAATGTTAGTGTTGGATTGGGTAAAAAAAACACCCCTAAATCGGGGAATGATAGTGTTGATTGGGAAACTTCTTCTAAATGGAAAAAAAGAAAAACTGACCATCAAAAAAATCATAATGAGTCTACTATTACACTTCCTTTTGAATGTGATAATAGTTTTGACAAGATGAAAAATGAGGTTAAAAAAATCAGTTTATCAAATCAGGAGAACTCAAAATCTGATAATAATGATACTTCAGTAGTTTACTCTAATTTAAATGATAAAATAGATTGCCCTCAGCAAATACATAAACCTATTATAAAAACCTTTACTAAATTAAATGCGTACTGGAGAAAAATATTTAATAATTGCATGACTTCTAATACGTCGATTTTTAGTTTGATAATTCAGAGTAATGAAGAAAATGAGGATCATATACTGGATAAGCCTGATATTAGTGAATATCTTAGATTATCAAATATTCACAATTTGCTAGGAGCAATTAAACATACTGCCTTCTTCCCTGCTAGGGGTTTTATATCTATAGAATATAATAATAAGGATCAAAAACAATTGGCTGAAAGCTTAATTAGAGAAATGCAAAGTCATAAAATATATTATGTCTCTAAAGAGCCTAACCCTTTGTTCATGGTAGAATTCTACATACGCCACCCACTTTTGATGAAGAGTTTTTTAAAACTCAAATACATAGACTAGCTGAAACAGTTTCAATAGAATGGCAAATGACACCAGATATTCCATTCAAAATACCCTCTAATTCATGGAAAGTGCTTTTGAAGTTAAAGAAAGGTGTTCTTAAAGAACACCTGCCACACAGGCTGTATAAAGATCACATGCCAATATCTGTAATATTGAAAGGCAGACCCCCATTTTCTTTCAGGTGTAATAGGGTTGGACATATAGCAGCAATGGGTGAAGCTGGTATCTGTCCTAATTGTAACAAATTTAATAGAAATGAACACCTATGTAATAAAGATGAGAAAAGAACATGGGCTCATATTGTAGCAAATCAATTTAACAAAAGCGATGTTGAAAGTGAAATTGAGCAACAATTAATAGATGCATGCAATATGCAAGAAAACATCATTGAGGAAAAAAGAATAGTGAATGATGCAGATGATAAGGAAGAAGAACAAATGGACCACCAAAAAATAGTAATAAACAAGGAGGTTAATGAAGATAAAGAGATTAATTCAACCGGAAAAAATGAAGCTAAAAGCAGTAAAGAACTTGAGAATAGCACAGTAATAGAAATTGTAAATAATAGTAAAGTGTTTAAGTATACAAATGAAGGTTTTGCAGTGATAAATCATGTGAGAGATGATATAAAAGATTGTGAAGCCAACATAAATAGACTGCTAGATAATGTGTAAAAGTCTAAGTATAATAACACTGAATGTGAGGGGTATAAATGGCCAAAATAAAATGGAAAAAGTTATTGATTATATGACTCAACAAAAGTATGAAATATTAATACTAACCGAAACGAAGATAAATATTAATACACCAAAGTATATAATAGACAAGCTGTCACAGCACAACAATGTTTTATATAAAGCCAATACTAGACCAGCACAAGGAGTAGCTGTCCTAATTAATATTGATTCATCTATAGAGAATATACAAATATTATATTTTCAGGTGAATTATATAGTAATGTCCTTTATATATCAAAGAGAATTGCATTATTTAATTGCTGTATATTCTGTTGCAAAGGATTGTGATATTGTTAAAGTTATACATGCAGTTCAGGGCAAGATGTTACAAAAGCCAGGTATAATCATTATGGGAGGTGACTTAAATAGCACTTATAAAGATTTACCAAGAACACTAGAGAATAAGATCAGGGAGATATCGCTATACTCTCTGTTTAATAAATATCCTAATGACGCTTTTTCCTTCTTTAGTAGTAGATATAGGTCTCTGATTGATCTCTTTTTTATATCTGGGAACAAAATTAAGAATTCTCAAATCAATACCTCATTGGTGGGGTTTTCAGATCATCTTCATGTTCAGCTGATAGTCAATGATTATATTAAGGAACAAAATAAATATACCTTTACCATTAGGAAAAATATTGGATGTGGACTGCAATTTACCACTGATCACATCTCAAATATATTAATTATTCTGAATTATTATACAAGAAATACCAGCCTATCCCCATGCATAGCATGGTATAAAATAAAAAAGATTATTTCTCAATTATGTAGGAAGATAAATAAACATAACCTATCCCTAAATCAGATGAAAAATAGAATTGCAGAGATTCAAAAAACATTAAAATGTCTATCAAAATACAAGCCTAACTACTTACTAATTGACAAACTACAAGATGAATACAATGATATATATTCCCATATGCAACAAGAATCCCAAACTAAATGGATTAGAAAGTTAATACCAAGATTAGGCAATTTATCTAGACCAATGATTAATTATGGTAAAGTTTATATACAACACACAAAAGGAATAGATTCCATTAAAAATAATGATGATAATATTGTGTCAGGGTATAGAGTTGATGAATATATCTATAATAATATAAAAAGAAAATTTGGCGAAGTCAAAGGGTCTATACACGATTATGAAAGTGAAGTGTTGGAAGCTACAAAAGATTACATTACGAGGCAAGAAATAAAAGAAGAAATATTAAAGTTAAAAAAAATAATTACTAATGCTAATGATTCAATTCCAGCTAATATTTATAAACTAATAGATTATGCTCTAATAGAGCCAATGTGGAAGTTTTTCAATCAAATGTGCTATCAAAAGATAAAATGGCCATACATTAATGATAGGGTTTTGTTTAGTATTAAGAAGGCTAAAGAAAAACAGACATCAACATTAGAAGAGCTAAGACATATATCAATAGAAGACATAGACTCAAAGATACTAGCAAGGATACTATTGAAGAGACTTCATTCTGTGGTTTTCTCTAATATTTCGAAGGCACATCATGCAGTCAAGGGTAGACGTGCTATCAATGCAGCAATGAAAATTCAAGAAGCTGTAAAATATGCCAAAGAGCTGGGATTGACTCAGTATTATGCTGTGAAGATTGACTTTAGATCAGCTTTTGATTTGGTGAATTGGTCCTATTTGATAAATAATTTATTGGAATTAATACCTGAACATGGTATGTTGATAAACGCAATTGAAAACTACATTAGTAATAACAGGATTTCAATTAAAAATTATATGAGGCAATCTGATTTCTTTATACCAAACAAAAGGATTCCCCAGGGTTCACCATTGGCTGCATTGCTTTTTGCAATATATATAGATCCTCTAGTAAAAGATATAGAAGGTAAGGTTACAGGTATATATTTACCGCATCTTGGAGTGAAGGTAGGAGTTGTTGCCTTTATTGATGATCTAATTATAATTTTTCAAAATGCCTACAACATCCATGTTGTGATGAGCATACTCAATAAATTTCAAGAACAAACTGGATCTTCTGTTCAACTGGCAAAATCTGCGGTGTGGCAATTGGCCACAGGAAGAAAAATGCCCTGTGAATTCCTTGCCACACCAACAGATTTTCTAGGAATACCATTATATAACTCAAAGACCTCAATTAACAGATATTTAAATAAGTTAATTATAGAAAAGATAGCCATGAGGATAAACAATTTCTCATCATTAAAACTTTATGAAGTTACAAGGGCTAGAGTATTTAATGCCATAACAATGGGTATATTGAACTATTACACCCAATGGATTGACCTCTATAACACAACAACAAGTAAGATCTATAGAATGGCAAAGAAATATATATATGGGGAAGGGCAACAAGTCTAGTTTCGATCTCAACATTACAGCTACCTATTAATAAGGGAGGTCTCAACTTAATTGACCTAAAAGAATATATTATGTTTATCAAAGCTAAGACATATATAAATGTCATTAAAGATAAATGCTTTGACCCTCCACTGATTGAAGTTAATGTCTACCATGAAATGGGGAAAGAAAGGAGATCCTTTTTTGCCGATCTGCGAATAGCATACAAGGATTTACAGGACAATCTAGACTTGATTAGTTTGGAAGGGGTTAAATATAGAGAGATAAAAAACCAGGGAAGTAATGCACGAAGTATAGAAGGATTTTTACCTGGATTAAATATAAATAATATATTGAAGAAATTACAACAGATATATGCACCTCAATCGTACATTAGGTTTACGTTTAGGTTACTAAATGGGCTCCTTCCTACTAAGGCCCTGCTGAATAGTAGGCTCCATATGAACTTGGAACCAATATGTGTATTATGTAAAATAAAGGAAGATAGCTTGTTGCACTTATTTGAGGAGTGTAAAGCCCTCTGGCACATTAGAAATAAAGTGTTTCATAAACCAGTAATAAACTTAAATAAAATAGTAAAAAGAAACTTTGTGAACTTTAACCCGCATAACACATTGGCAATAATACATACATTGAAAACAATATGGTCCATAAGATGTAATGCGATCTATGATAATAAAAAGTATAACTGGTTAAAAAAACTAGATAAAGATTGGAGCAAATACTTTAATCAATGCCTAAGATACCTACCGAAAAAAATTATGGACAAAATATGGTGTGGATGTATGCCGACACTATGTGAAGTGTGGGATTGATAATCTAAATCAAAAATATTTATAGAAGACCTGGATATATAGTGATGCATTTCTATAGGGTAGTGTTTTTAAAGTAGAGTAAAATAATTATTATGTATATCTGATAGTTAAACCATGTGGTTTATTTGTAAAAAGTGTATATAAAATTTGTGTTATTAATAAAGAATATACTTTAAATAAATAAATAAAATGTCATTAGTATCCATAATAAACCATTTTCTTTTTCTGAGTAATTAGTTGTTTTAAATACATTTATCCAAGACAAAATATAATAAAACATTTTTTTTATAAAGTTTCTGACAAATTATTATTATCTTAACAAGTTATTAACAAATGTTAAAACTGTTATAGTTAACATTAAGGCAAATTTTCAGTACATTTGCTTTAAAATAAGAAATTTGTACAGTTCATTATAGACATATGACTTAAATAAATCATAGTTCTTAAATGAAATAGAATAAGTTAAGCTGGATACCTGTAATGTGTTAGTTTTGAAAAATAATACTTTAATCAGCAGTAGACAATTAGTTAACATTTTTCTTTCCAAATTCTTCTTTCAATATAACAAATTTAAAATTTTCAATTAATTTAGGCTATAAAATTCAGTACCTGATAGAGTTTTTTACATAGTCATTTCATTTGGAGAAAAAAATAATAATTAAACTTATTTTAAAAATTTTAGACTTTACTTTTACTTTAATTATGAAAGTGTTATTCCATTAGTTCTTATACAATGAAAAATAATATTCTCTTTTTTTTTTCAATCTTCTATCACTCTCTGTCTCTCTCTCTCTCTGTGTGTGCCTTTTATAGCTTGCTAATGTCAATCATTTTGTTTGGCAGGAAACATCATTTCCTCTTAATTTTTCCATTTTTAAATTAACAGTTAATTAGTATCTATGGTCTGAATTTTAAAATAGTAACATGTAAATATTTGCTAAATAATTAGACATACACATGAAAGTCTAGGAATGTTAGATATTATAAGATACAAATTAATTACAACATTATATTGTTAAAATATAAAAATAAATATTACATAATTTTATTAAATTTTTTAAACTCTTTTAAATTATATTACTGAACAAATTTAGAGGTTCACTATTTTATTAAATTTTTTTTAATTAAACAAAAATACTCTAGAATAATATTCAATATTTAAAATAAAAAAATATTTCCATTAATAAATAAAAATTAAAATTACTAATGCAGGCATGCACACTCACACATTTAGAAATTATGCTATATCTTTTATACTAACTAATTTAAAACTTTTTTTTAAATAGAAATAAACTAATTACCTATTTTCATATCAACTAATTTAATTTAATTTTTAAACTCAATTTTAATAACACTATTTAAATAAATGAACTAATTATTATTAAGAACTAATTTAAATAAAATACTTTATTCTAATTATGGCAACTACGCATTAATTTTTAACATTAAATTAAATTTAAGTTGTATTATGTTTGATTCAGATACTAAACTAGATATACTAAATTATAAGAATAATATGAACTTCTCTAATATTATTAGCTACATTTTTAGATTTAAATTATTAAAATCTATTTTAATTAAAAACTTAAAATACTTTTGCAAAACACTAAAGTAAAATACAATAATATTTATTCATGACAGAAATACTTTAAATAATTTATTATTTAGATTTGCCTATGCTTATTTAATCTTAATAAATGTGATTTACAAAATAGTTTAACTTAATGAAAATTTCTTCTTATAAATTTTTTTTTTTAATTAAATATCCACAATAAATGAAAAACCAGCTTTTGTGGCAAAGGCAAAGATTACAACATATATGCGTAGCATATAGATATATTGACTTTTAAAAAAAGTGATTTCTAGATTTAATATGTCCATGGAATATTACATATATTATGTATAATTACAATTAGTAAAATTATAACCCATATAATGAAGGTTAAGAAAGTGAAAATAGTTAGTTTATTTATATTTTATGTTTAGTTTTTTAAAAAAAGACAGGGGAGATGTAGACATATTTTATGTCCTTTCAGTTTTGCCTTCTGGAAGAAGCTTAACTAAATAATTTGATTTTCTCTTGTAGGAAATCTGATGACTAATGCAAATGTTTTATTGAAAATTATATAGAATTAAAATAGAATAAGTTAGAGAATGGATTTCAAAAGTCAATCACATTTTTTTCTTTCTTTCAAATCAGCATAATTAAAAAAAACTTTTTTACAATAATTAGTAAAATAATTATCTGAATGTGAAAGAAAAAGTATGTTTTGAAAAATTTAATCTGGCATTCAAATTTAAGACAAAGGATGTTGTGATAATTGCTTATCAAGGTAACAAAAATAAATAGCATTAAAGATTTAGAACAATGGGATATGATTTCCTTGCTTTAAGGCAAAAGAATAAATAAATCTGGAAAACAGTGGTAATTTTAATTTGAATCAGGGAAGAATGTGATGCAGATTGCTTCTGGGAAGAGAAAATCCCATAGAGAAGTTGGAATCGTTGTTGCCAGCAAGAAAGCAGAAAATAGGATGAAGTATAACTAGCCAAAGAGTAAATCTGGTGCAGTAGCTTTTAAAATTTCATCAATAGAAAAGGAAAAACCATTAGTTAATATTTTCTACACAATAGCTTCTCATTGCTGATTGTTTAAAAAACTATTTTTTAAATGCTACATCCAACAACCATTATCACATAATGTTCTAACAGAAAACTATTCACCATATGTGGATAAACAAATCACAGCATATTAATCAAAGATCTGAAAATATGTAGTTTTAACCAGATGTGAAAAATTATTGTGCATAGGATGCAACTTTGTATGCCTACAAGAATAAAACTATGATCTAAGAAAAGGACTGCCATAAGACCTATTCTGTATTCACCTATTGTGGTACTCATCTTTATTGTCTGTCATCATTGATGACCATTGATGTTAATTAAATTAAAGATTCAATTTTATAAAAAACATTATCAAGGATGGGCATTAAGAGTAGAAAATAAGCTCACCATACCAACAAAAAGTATGGTTAAAACCTTTTATTGTATGGATAAGGTCTTTCATTTATATTCAAATTTAAAGCCTTAGAATTAATATTAGTATTGTTTTATGTATATACAGAATTACATTTAAATCTAATATCTATGTCAATGTGTTAATTTCAATATTTTGATATTTATGTATTTTGTGATTTTATAGTAATTAGGAATATATAAGGACCAATTTCTTTACTTCATAATTATTGTAATTAAATTATTATGTTATTCAATTATCAGGTTTGGTTATTTTGCTGTTTAAACTCATTATACACATATACCATTAAGTAAAGAGGATTTGAACTCAGAATTTCAAGAACCCTTCAACTATCCACACTATCTAATACAACTGATACACATGACCACACACATGCAGAAAAGATTAATAATCACCAATATACGTATTTCATGCTAAACCAGCACTCATTAGTTGATCCAGACTATCATCTCTTACACATATATATAATCAATACTCAGTTTATATTAAGATAGCAAATCTTCAAACTTTAATGGCCAGGCTTCAATCCACTGCAACCTCCAATTCTTCAGCCATCCATATCATTGAAAATCTGATGATGAAAACTCAAATCCCATGATGATGCTAATATTATTGCCATGCCCATGTTGACCTGAAGTCACTCTAACCCCTCATATATAGGACAGTATCCATTAAATACATATAAGAGGGATGGATAGGATACAAGCTTGATATGTAAATATTTGAAAACCAGGCACTCTTCACAAACCTGGGAGCTTAATTATAAGTATAGAGTATTTTCATCATCAGATTTTCAATAATATGGATGGCTGAAGATTTGGAAGTTGCAGTGGATTGAAGCCTGTCCATTAAAGTTTGAAGATTTGCTATCTTAATATAAACTGAGCATTGATTATATATATATGTGTGAGAGATGATAGTCTGGATCAACTGATGAGTGCTGGTTTAGCATGAAATACGTATATTGGTGATTATTAATCTTTTCTACATGTGTGTGGTCATGGGTATCAGTTGTATGAGATAGTGTGGATAGTTGAAGGGTGCTTGAAAATCTAAGTTCAAATCATCTATACTTACAATTAAGCTCCCAGGTTTGTGAAGAGTGCCTGGTTTTCAAATATTTACATATACCATTAATATATCACTAACCCTGAGCAGTCATGGAACTTCCTTAGGGAAGTGCTGGTTTAATAAAAATATATTGAGATGATGATGGTGATCAGTGATGTGTTCTTACTATACAGATATAATGCCTTAAAAAATAATTCAAAAAATGCTTTTGGAATAATTTTACAAAATTTAATCTTCAGTGTGCTGTTATTTTGATCATCATTACCATAGTATTTTGCCATATTTAATGTGAACTATTATATTTATATGTTGGAAGTATTATGTAAAGTTGAATTACCATTTCAATATATATGTGTATAATGCAAATGGAGATAGATTTGCCCAAATACTCTATCAATGATTTAGCTGAAACTAATAACTGTTATTACAAAAGACAAAAAGTAAACAATGAACTCATAAAAGAAGAAACTTATAATAGGCACTTTTTTGTGATAATAGATTGTTGAAACCATTTTTTGATAAGAGATAATTTACCAGTTTTTCTTAAATTCACATATTTTTTTACAAACTTATTCCATTTTTTGATAAAAAATTTTATATTTTCGATTATGGCCTGTTATTAGAATGTTATATAGTAATTTTTTAACCTCTTAGTGATATATTTAATAGCATCCTCACAGCTCTGAAAATCACATATGAGCTATGTCGAAGATTGCATAACTGATACTGAAATAAATAAAACATTACTCATTTTAATGTATATTGTAGCAGTGATGACCAACTCTGGATATGCCAATATTACAAGCTCCTTGGGTTTAGAATGTAATTATTGGGAAAATATTTAATTTTGCCACATATTTTTTAATAATAATGGGTAGGTGATTTACTTAAATGTTCTTTTTTACGAAATGATATGAAAATTGCAGATATTTTTAAGACAATAATATCATTATTTCAATAAGTTATAAATGATTGTAAAAGGGAGAGAAAATGTAAGCATTTTTTAAAAATATCTTTTTACTAATTATTTGCCAATTTTAATATTGAAAAAAAATTGTTGAACAATTTTTAATTTTAATCTTTTAGAAAGATAGATAAAGTTTTAAAAGAAAAGGATAAAAGTAATATTTTTTTATTAAATTTTTATTTTAATAGATTAGAGTTGTTTTTTCTCTTTGTCTCTCTTGATACAATAGGAAGTGTTAACTTTTTTTTTCCATAAGAGAAAAGCAAGTACAAGGGATTTTTTATTTGTTTTGCAATAATAAAAAAGGAGAGAAATAACTAAACAATTTTTATAAAAGAAGACCTAATTGGTAAATGCTTAAGTTGGCCATGTAGTAGACAGGATTTTGATTGGTTGGAGACAATATTGTTTCAAAATTGTATCATAGGGGAAAGAGTAAATCATTGGACCTTAGTGTTTTATAAGAAGAGATCAGTCTTAAACTGTTGAGAAGAGCATTCAGCCTTGATCCAGCTGCTGAAGAACAGTAGAATTGTCTTTGGTCTAGCTATTGAGATCAGTAGCAGTATGTATTAACTCAGCTTTTAAACAAATGTGCAAAGTTAGCTGTTAAAAATGTTTTCTAAAATGAAGACAAATATGTGCTAAGATTAGTTAAAAGCCAAGCACATCTACCCCATGTAACTGCATCACTGGAAGAATGTAAAAGAGAAGAAAAATTCTCCTCAACCAATCTGCAACAAGCCTTGACTCCTCCCAAGAGCATGAGTGTCTGTATTTACCTGGAAAATTATTAGAAACAAATAGATAAATTCATTCTGTGTTGGCCTGAAAATATTGTATGGCTGAATAGATAAATTAACTGTTTATACTAGCCTGGAATTGAGGTCTTCAAGAAGAAAACCTACATGTAAATTGGAAATTACAAGTATCAAAGGACTCAAAAAGAAACTAAAACCAAGGTAAAGGGTATTTTAATGTGCACATTATCTATACAATTATAGATATTTTTATAGAAATAATATTTGGTCATAATGAGTAATTTTATTAATTTAATTTTTTGTGAAACATTTTTTATTATTCATTTATTTTCCCTTTCTAAATTTTAAAAAGGGTTTATAGATAATTTGAATTTTATAAAATTTAACATTTCTTTTGAAACATGTTTTTTACTCATTATTTTTTCTGCAAAATTATACAAAGGTTTAAGCAAATTTAACACTTTATCTCTGATTAAAAAGTTCTTTTTAAATTTTATTTATTGAAAATAAAATAAATCAATTATAGAAAAACCTAATTAATTTAATGAATAAAAATTAAATGGTTAATCATATATGCTATATGAAATTGTATTTTTTGATAATAATATATAAATTTGAATTATCATATCATGTCATTTTTTAAATTGTTTTTAATTATTAGTCATTGTATTAAATAATTGTTTTTTTAATGTTTAATGTCTTTATTTTTTCAATTATGTGTTCTATGAAAGGACAATGTGTGTGATTTGATTTCATATTAGCTTAATGTTTTAGAGATTTTAAAATTATTCCAGTAAAAATATTTCAAATAAAATAGGATAAGCTGTTATATTTATCTTTCTCTTGCTCGTAGTTACAGTTCCTAGAGTCTTATGATGTTGAGCTAACTCTAGAGAGCATAATGATTAGTTATATGGATATAAGAGTTTATATTGGTATTTGGACATTCAGTTTATATTTGTGTTTAGATATCCAGGTAATTTTCTGGATGGTGGCATTTTGTTTGTTTTATTAAAAAAATAATTTATAGTTGGCTGGTATGTGGCCAAAACAATGATGATGATGAGCATGTACAGCATTCCAGCTTTATTTTTTAAATTATGATTGATATATTAGCATTTAAGTATGTACATCCAGATTTTTGTTAACTTTTGCTCTAAATTTAGCAGTGGCTAGATAAGTAGCCTGTTTGTATGTACCTCTTGTATCCAGTCACAAGGTTGATTGTTGATGAGTTGTTGATTTAATTCTTTTTATGTAATGCTGGGGTGGTGCAGTTTATAACTTTTTATTAGTATAACTACTTATATTTCATTCTCATGCTGAGTCACCTGCTCGTTTTTGATTATTCATTATATATTTATTGATGGTATAAAGATGCTGATTCTCATGCTCATTAACTTTATATTTATCCAATCTGTTGTATTTGTCCATTTTATATTTTATTTGTAATCTATGGGGATGATGATGGTTTCCAATCTTCCCATGTTTCACCTTTACCATCTTTATCAGCACTATATATATATATAAGCAGTAAGTTTGAGTAGATCTATTATTCTGTTAAACTCGTAAAGTCAATTTTTTTTTTCATAACTTCATTTCTATTACTCGTAAAAATTACCCAGCTGTTAAGAGATAATTAAATCCAAAAATCACATTTAAAAACTATAATATTTGGCATTATTTAGAGCTGCCAATTCTAGATGGTAATACAATTATAGAAAGAATGTTGCTTTTTTTTTGGATTGATAAATAATTCCACAATTGAATTTTGGCTATATGAATGTATATATAAAAGATTTAATATGTATGTCATATACAAGATTATATGTGATATAATATAAGAAGTTTTTAACTTAAGAAAGTACAGTTAGAATGATTAACTTAAATCAGTAATTGTTCTGATGGAGATAGTAGTCTGAGATTTTTATCTTTTACAATAGATATGTGGATCTGGGTTACAAATAATATAAAACCCCACGTCTCACTAATATGTAAGTGATAAATTCTCATTGACAAAAGATGTGATGAAGTATACCAAATGTATTGATTGATAAGCTGATTTATTTATCATGGGGTTAAGAAAATGCAACAGATATTGTGATAGTCAAACCTCAGTGTGTGGCACATTAAATTTTGATTTTTGTTTCCCAATAGCAGCAAATGGAAGAAAATTATTTTTTTATTATACTTTGTCAATTAATAATAAATTTAGATATTAGTTTGTTTTTTTTTCTTCTAAGATCAAAATGGATTTCAAAAAGGGATGTATTAGCAAATGGCAAATGATGTGGGATGTTACCCCAAATAAAAATTTAGCAGGATGACGATCTTAAAAATATTACCATTGACCAGTTTTTTTTTTTAAACTCATTTATTGAATTCATTACTATTTGAACATTAGCTAAGTCATGAAAATTTAAATTCTATATTGTAAATCAATAATGCTATTTAAATTATGATTCCTAAATAAAAAGAGTTACCTTGTATAAATGAGTTATTTGGTGTTAGCATTTATCTGCAGATTGACTTTTTTTCCATTTTTGCATGATTTTTTTAAACTTTTGGTAATATGGCATGTGAAATAGTTGTATTATCTCATGTTCCATTATCACATTTGTAATATTTCTGCTGCATTTTAAATTCTCATTACTAGACATACATGTATAAACTGCTTTTGATTTTTTTTGCCATTTAATTCATGTGCAATACTGATTTTCAAATATATTGATTACTTAAGAAACAATATTATCAGTATAACTGTGGGAATTATTTTTTTTATTATGTGCATATCTATCTACTTTGGGCTTAGTAAACATCAGCTGGCTAACAAATCAATCATTATTATTAATATTGCTATACATGGAGAGCATGTGGTTAATACTGAATAACTTCCAAAGTCACTAATTTTGACAAATATTTCATTAATATTAAAAATTTAAATAGTATCATATTATCATGATAATATATTTTGGCTTGGAAATTTAGTTGTTGTTTTTTAGGGTTATTACTATTATTATCACTTTTGTTTCATTCTAGTTTTCATTATTGCTGCACTTTATTTATTAAATGAAGTTAATGGCATAGAATAAATTGTGAGTTGAGAAGATTATTTTGAGGTGGCTGGCAAGGAGTAGTGAAAGATAACAAGTCATTGTGAAAATTAAAAAATAAAATGTCTCATTTAAAGAATTTGTGATATAAAAAATAATTGAAAATATCTAAATAGTTTAATGAAATAAAATTATAGTAAAAAGTAAGAAGAAAAAATATTTTAAAAAAAATACAGTAGTGTCTCCAACCATGAACTTATCTCTTATTGTTTGAAAAAGTGTGAAGTAAAAAAAATGAAGAAAATACTAATTTTAAAAGTAAGTTTACAAATTTTATGGCTTGAAGTAATATTCAATGTAATATAAATAAAAACATCTACTTTAAATTAATACATTTCATACTTTTATGAGCCTATTGTCAATAGTCTCTTAGCAAGTTCTTTATTATGAAAACTCAGTTATTGGTGGCTATTTTTG
The DNA here is from genome assembly GCA_028023455.1 of Epiperipatus broadwayi. Lineage (NCBI taxonomy): Eukaryota > Metazoa > Onychophora > Udeonychophora > Euonychophora > Peripatidae > Epiperipatus > Epiperipatus broadwayi. The sequence goes on along the minus strand of JAQFVV010000020.1, from coordinate 13,203,701 downwards.
ATCTCTTATTTTTTAGATTTATTATTGGATAATCTTATTCACAACTATATTATTCTAATTGTTTGTTAATTACTTTTGTTGATATTTAAATAAGTACATTTTAAAATTGTATCAGTATATATATATTAAACACTCATTTCTCTTAAAGTTTGCTATTATCCATATTTTCATGTATTTATGGAAATACCTTGGGGGCAGTTGGCTGCAGATATGAGGGATTATACATTTGCAAATTGTGTTTAAAAAAATATAGGGTATAAAATTAGATTTAAAATATATATATTAAACACCTATTTCTTTTAAAGTTTGCAATTATCTGTATTTTCACGTATTTATGGAAAAACCTTGGGAGCAATTGGATATGAGGGATTATAAATTTGCAAATTATGTTTAAAAAATATGGAATATAAAATAAAAATTAAAATATTTTATTTTTTCCAAATATTGTTATAGTAGTGACCAATTTTATTGTTTCATTAATGATTTTTCTATTTTCGTATGATATAAAATATAATTTAATCTTCATTATTTTTATTGTTTTAACTATTAAAATATATTCTCTGTATATATTGTCTTAAAAGTCTTGCCAAAATATAATTTCACATTCATTAGCTGCTTGTAGTTTTTAAAAAGTAAAATACTAATCTTTGCAAGTAAAAGATTGTCACTTTTTTGATTAATGAAAGCATCAGTTTTATAATTTCCATTTTATTTAGACTAATATGACAGTTTTGATTTAAAATTGAAAATTAAAAATAAATGAAGCCATGTCTAGGATTTTTATGAATCTTTTCTACTTTTTTTTAAAGTGCAATTTTAACTTAAATTGTTAAAATTTAACGGATCATATTACATTTAATTTTTTAACTACTGCAAATTAATATCTAAAATGTTTAATAATATATAAGTGAAATAGAGCTTTTGAATAGATTAAATTTTTTATTTTAGGTCAGATTTGTATCATTTTGCAGCAAATAGTTGTAATAATTGGACTGTAATTCAGTTTAGATCATTAATTGTTTAATATTTATGAAAATCAGAAATAATAGTATTGCTAATAATAATAATAATAATAATCATAGTATATAACATCTTGAACAACTGAGAATGGGAAATTAAGTTGTATTAAAATTTATTGTATAGCTAAATAAGTTCAATTTATGCTTGATAGTTTTGAGAATAAACAAAGAGACCGCCATCACACTTAGATTTTTTTTTTTTTTTTTTTAATGTTTATATTTATTTCTAACCATTAAACTACTAAATAATAGGTTTATTTCATATTTTTAAACACATTTTATTATCAACTTTTAAAGTAAAAATTAGATAAACTAAAAATTAGATATGGAAAAATTATTTAAAGTTTTACAGGAAATAAAAAATTGAAATGAAGATGTCAAATCAAATGACAAAGATGTTCTTTAGTAATTTTTTTGGGTTGTTTTCTATTCTCTCATGTCAGCCGTTTGATGGTGTTGATGCTAATCAAAAACACATACATATTATGATTCGGGCCAGGCCTGGCCAGGCCTGTGATTCTATCTATATAAATACCGGCTTTTTTAGTTTTGTAATAGGAAATTAGAGGAACTAATAATATTACTATTTAAAATCAAAAATTTAAAAATTCATATTAAATTTTAAAATGATACCCAAATAATTGACGTTTTTTGGACAGTAATTAATCTTAAAATGGGTTGTTTTTGTTTGTGTGTATCTATAAAAAGTTACAGTATTTTTTTTAATAGAAAATAATACGCAATTATACATTTTTCAATTTACATAAAATTTTTACAGTCAAGCTAAATTTGAAAATGATACCTGAGTAATTTGCCTTTTTTTTTTGACAGTAATTAATCAGAAAGTGGGTTCTTTTTGTTAGTGTGTGTGTATATATATAAGGTGGTACCGTTCCTTAAATACTACATTTAAAATGATACCTGACTATTTTGCATTTTCTTTGACAGTAATGAATCAGAAAGTGGATTGTTTTTGTTAGTGTGTAGATATCAAAAGCCATAATATTATTTAAATACTAAATTTAAAAATGATACCCGAATAACTTTTTTTTGGTATTGACAGTAATTAATCAGAAAGTGGGGTTTATTTTCGTTGTGTGTATATATAGAAAAAGTTATGATCTTTTTTGAATAGAAAATAATATGAAATTCTACATTATTCAATTTACCCACAATATTTAAAAATTCACACTCAATTTTCAAATGATACCCAACTAGTTTGCTTTTTTTTTTGATAGTAATTAATCAGAAAGTGGTTTTTTTTTATTAGTGTGTATATATAAAAAGGACCGTCATTGAAATAATTGAAAAATGATACCTGACTAATTTGCTTTTTTTGAGAGTAATGAATCAGAAAATGGTTTCTTTTTGTTAGTGTGTATATATAAAAAGATACCGTTATTTAAATACTAAATTTAAAAATGATACCGACTAATTTGTGTTTTTTTTGGACAGTAATTAATCAGAAAGTTGGTTTTTTTGTTATTGTGTATATATAAAAAGTACCTTAATTCAAATACTACATTTAAAAATCAAACCCGACTAATTTTCTTTTCTTTTCTTGGACAGTAATTAATCAGAAACTGGGTTGTTTTTGTTAATGTGTGTACATATAAAAAATAATCTTATTTAAATAGTAAATGTAAAAATAATACCTGACTAATTTTTTTTTTTTTTTTGTGGACAGTAATTAATAATCAGACATTGGGTTGTTTTGTGCTTATATTGTCACGGATGAATTCTCACGAAAACATTACTTTTTGCATGATCGTCAAAATACTTCTCTGCTGCACCCTTAAAACCAATTTTTGAGGGTTACACATTCGTAATGGAGCCTTCAAGACATTGTTAATAAAGTTACAATGTAACAGTAGGTTAGAGTACTTGAAAAAAACCTTCTTAATGAAATTTTAAATAATTACGACAGGCTAAACTCCACACACTCTCACACAAAAGTATAGAGAAAATAGTCATTCTAGCATTATGATAAAGTTAATAACACAACCAATTGTGGCAGCCAATAAAGGCAATTATCTGTGTTTTAGCATAAAAAAAGCCAGACCGGCTAGCCGGCGGGGACTCTTTCTGTGTTCTATTGTAGAAGGTTGGCTGAAGCTGCCACAAGGGCTCTTTCTGTGTTTTATTGTAGAAAGAAGCCTCTTAGGTTGGATGTAGGCTGCTGAAACAGTGAATTGACCTAGAAATAGCGCCATCATGCAGCTGACATGAGAGAATAGAAAACAACTGTGTTTTATTGTAGAAAGAAGCCTCTTAGGTTGGATGTAGGTTGCTGAATTGGTATATTTCTAGGAATTAGACCTATAAATAGTGCCATCATGCAGCTAACACGAGAGAATAGAAAATAACCAATAAAATTAACTAATGATAAAATATAATATACCATCTGAATAGGTTTTGCTTCACTTTCATCTTCTGTTAGCTGAATTTATTATGAGAGATTATTTAATAACTGATGATTTGACATGTAGTGAGTAATAATTTTTCTTTTTTATCCTAAAGATATTGAGAAATATCTGCATTTGAGATGAAAGAATTTTTTTTCTGTTTCAATTGCTTTTCTCTTTAAACATTATAAATTGATCCAGAAGTTTAAATATAGCTCATAAAGATATAAATAAAATTTTACTTGTTTCTTAAACATTAATGAATAATTGTAAAAATAATCATTTACTTTAAAGGATATTTTCAGAAATAACAATATTGCATTCTATTAAAATATATTTACACATGTTACTTTCATGGATCTTTATTCTATCCACATATACTCTTAACAGTAGCTGAGGATTCCAGATCTAGATTTAATTACTACACATAATATTACTAGAGGTATTTATTTTATCATCATCATTAAATGAATCAATTGAGATATTATAATCTTGGGACATAAATCTTAAAATTAATTGGATTGAAAAAGTAGTAAAGAAATTTCAATTAAAAAAAAGATATACAATTAATTATCAATGCAAACAGGATACATATTTTAAATTTATACAAAATATTTCATATGTTATCTTCTTCACATATGATCCCTTGTAGAAAAATGGAAAGAATATAAAATATCTTAATGGTTGCTGCATAAAATAAAGCAAAGATAATGAGTACTAAGAATTCTAACATTTATACCATTTCACTTATGCATATTATAACATTTGTACTATTAATTTTTGTGCTAATGTGTATGCATACATAAGTATGTGTATAAGTGAGTATAGGTTACGAATATATGTATGTACTCAAAAAAGTATATTTGAAAGCTAGTATGTGATCCCAGAATAAAATGCACTATATTAACTAAGTACTTACTGAGATATATATATATATATTGAAACAGATATACTGTTTCACATATGTATTCAAAAGATCCCCCCCATTTAAAAAGACTAGCATGATTTGGTCAAATTAAAAAGAAAAAAGAGAACAAATATGTTTAAATATGCAATAAAACAAAAAGTATAAATCATTCTTTATTAAAATTTCATCAATTAAAAAAGAAAAAAGATAAGCTTATTATGTATTTCAGAAAATAATTAGTAAGGCAAAATGCTCCAGGCAAGGAGACATTAAAATTAATTGGAATTCGAAAACACATAGCCAGATAATTGAAAACGGTCTTCTACTGCCAAAAAGAATAGCCAATGAGCTGGGGGAAATGGCATGAACGTGGATGAAAACATACCCCAACACCAATTGAAGCAGGCGTCATGTAAAGAAAATCCATTCTGAGTAAGCAGAAAGAGTATAAATAGGCTAAAAAAATTTGGATTATCAGACAGAGAGGATAGTTTTTTTATTATCAGTTTTTATTAAGTAAAGCAATAGAGAAAGTAGTTTTTTTTAGAAGTCATATTGGATAAAACAAGCAGAGGAAGTATAAAATATTTGGATTATCAGAGAGTGTTTATTTTTATCAGTTTTTTTAAGTAAAGCAAGATAGAAAAATCATGAAGAAACAATTTAACATGGGCGGTTGACCTGCTTTTTTCTCTCCATCCACGATCATGAAGTAAGTTCCAGCCTGTTTACTGTGCCATTCATTAAGCCCCCATTGGTATTGAAAGAGAACAACAAGTAAAAAGGTAAGAATTAAAAAAATAGTAGCAATTCAATTATTAATGCTATGATAAAGTTTCTAATAAAAGAAAAAAATTAATTGAGAAATATGAAAATGTTAATTGTGTTCTATATTTCAAATTATAAATGAAACTGCTAATGAATTTATGTATAAAAATATACGTTTGCAGCAGACCAAATAAATATATATGTTAGAATAATTAAATGTTAATCATAAATGCTTAACTGCATATTACTTGTATTTGGATAATATAATAAAGTTTATGTGTATAAATATACATCTATATTTGACTAAATCATAAATGCTTCACAAACCTAGAATTGCTGAGTTTAAGTTTACCAACCTGTAATAATTCTCAAAATAATGAAATGATGTATAAATCATAAATGCAGTTGCTTAACTGCATATTACTTGTATCTGGATAAAATAATAAAGTTTATGTATATGAATATACATCTATATTTGACTAAATTATAAATGCTCTACAAACCTAGGATTGCTGAGTTTAAGTGTTTACCAATCTGTAATAATTCTCAAAATAATGAAATGCTGCATAAATCATAACTGCTTGACTGCATATACTTATTAGAAGGACTTGCAAATGGATTATTGATAAATAAAGTGCTTCTAAACTTCTCATAAGTTAACTGAAAATAAATCTTCACATGGGTACATATGGACTTGAAAATGAATTATTGTTAAATAAACTGCGTTCAAACTTCTTCCCATAAGTGAAGTGAAAATAAATCTTCACATGGAAAAGCATGGACTTGAAAATGAATTGTTATTAAATAAAATTGTTACTTAAAACTACTTTTAGTTGTTCAGTTCTATTTTGCATCACTCATCATTCATTGCACTTGTTCATGAGAATTTCATGCCTCCTGAGCTATGTCTGGCATAACTAGACCTATGTAAGTCAGGTTGTAGTGAGATGGAACTATAGTGGTGCCGTTTGGAAAACCAAACACAGAAATGTCTAGATGCTTCCAGTCTCTATGGTGCTACATCATCTGATCATCAGGAAATATTGTTGGAGGGGGGTTAACATCTGCATTGGGGAATGCCAATCGATAGTTCCTTCCTGCAACATGCTCATCATGAAATTGTTACAACCGATGTAATAAAGGGCTTGTATGTGGTCTGGTTACATTTGGTACCCTGCTGTGAGGGCTTATCTAGCTAGCCTATTCATATGCATAAGACAGCTAGAAATGAGTAATAAGAAAAAGAAGAAATGGAAAAGGCGTAAACAAATCACGATTCTGTGATGTGAACAGTGCATATGATGCCATGATGTGATTTATTCAAAAAGGGTGGAAAAAAGAAAAAGAACCTAAAAATGAATGGCATAAATGGTAGATAAAGAGTAAAACTAGCATAACAAAGATTTGGAGTTAAATCATGGTATGGATGAAGAGGGAAGCTTATCAAAATTGAAATAAAAATGTACAAATAAAATTTTAAAAAAAATATTGATGATAACCAGATCAAAAGCAAAAAAGATGATGAATACAGAAAGTATAGAAAATCTTCCTGAGGAAGAAGATAAACAAGAAGTCAAAGCAGATGATCAAAAGCAGTCACAGAAAACAGGGAAGATGTCCATGTTAGCCCAGTTAATGGAAATGATAAAAGAAAATAACAAGAAAAGAGAGGAACAGAGAGAAGAAGACAACAATAAAAGAGGAACAGAGAGAAGAAGACAACAAGAAAAGAGATGAACAGAGAGAAGACAACAAGAAAAGAGAGGAACAGAGAGAAGAAGACAACAAGAAAAGAGATGAACAGAGAGAAGACAACAAGAAAAGAGAGGAACAGAGAAGACAACAAGAAAAGAGAGAAAGATAAAAAAGAACATAGTGAACAGAGAGAAGAAGACAACAAGAAAAGAGAACAGAGAGAAGACAAAAGAGAATTGAAAGAACAAATCAGAAATAACCAAAAGCCAAAATGAAAAGTTCAGCCGGTTAATAAAAGAAATGACTAACAAAATATTAAAAATTAAGGAGGAAGTGATGGAGGAAGTAAAAGTCTTACTAATAGCACAAGAAGTCAAAATGATCCAGATATGCGAGGCCATGGATACAAAAATAATAAGAATCTAAGAATGCATGCAGGAGAAGGTGGATATATTGACCACCCAGATGAAAGAGATAGAAATAAAAAATAGCAATACATTGCCTAAACAAGGAAAGGCAGAAACAGTCCCAAAAGAAAGTCAAAAAGAGAATTATCAAGTTAGTCATGATGTCCCTATAACTAACCAGATATCTGAAATTGTAAATCAATTCTTAAAAATCAGAACTTTTTCAGGGAGCTGTAATGAAGCACCTATGGAATATGTAAAAAGTTTGGAGAGGTACTTTAGTATTAATGTATTGACAGAAGAGGCAAAATTGGCAATAGCATGTAGTCATCTCCAAGGTGCAGCGCAAGCATGGTGGGATTCACTGTTCACCCAACCTACAAATTTTGATGATTTAAAAGGAGGGGATTAAATATAAGGTGTCCCAGGAGAAATGTCCACCTGGAGAGCCTTATACACCCTTCTTTAGAAGACAGGTTGCCAGGTTAAGAGCCTTGACATCTAACCTTCTATCTGAACTCCAGATTATTAGATTGATACAGCACAGCTTCCTAAGTTACATAGAAGGAATGCTAATTGGGACTGCTCATCGACCTATTGAGCAAGTTGCTGAACTATTAACAGCCTATGATAGCTGCAGTACATCAGCAACCAAAAAAGGAGGAGCAAAACAACCACAAAACAAACCTCTCTATAGATGAGATGATGGGCTTAGAATAGGAGTCATCAGGTACAAAAGGAAAATGCATCCTCGAAAATATAACAACTATGACCCACCATCATGGTATCATCACCAAAGAAATGGGATAGCACCATGGAAAAGGCAAAGAAGATATTCAACAGGCAGTATGCACAGCCCATACCAAACCCAGGTTATAAAAAGTCAAATAGTGATGATAACCTGCAGAAAAGTGTGGCTAGGAAAACAAACCACTAAGATGATGTATGGTCTGAAAAATGCCCAAAAATAGGACAAAATAGAAGTCCACCACCTCAAAACAAAGAAAGATGCCATAGGAGAACTGATCATGATTATCAGTCTCCCAAAACCAGGTTGTAGTTATAATACAGAACAAAATAAAGATAGCTGATGAAAGAAGTTTGTGAGTGGGATGTAGTGATGCATGAATTTGTGTTTTTCATGTCGAGGTGGGTGGATGATTGCACCGAGCTGCTTGGATGCATTGTGTTTATGATGCTGCAAAGTATATGCTCAGCACTATCCAGACCTGGATGTTGAGCTCCGAGAGTAGTCCAGCAATGTGTATATATAGGCCTCATGAATAGGCCTTGGTCTCATGAATAGACCAAATGATAGCCCTTAAGACTCACAGAAGCTGAGCAGGGTTGGCTGAGTGCCAAATTGTGTTTTTTTTTGGCTCCTAATCTTAGTTGGATGATCCTTCTAGGTACAAGAGAGGTAGTGCTTAAAAATTAGATATTTTCTCGTGGCATCATGGGGCGGTGTGTACTAGTAGTTTGTGCTTGGCCATCTGCTTATTCTGGCATTGGAGGCTACAGTTCATTTTTTCACTTTCTAGCTCATCTTACTTATTTCATCAGCAAATTTAAAACCAATAGAGATGCCATAATGAGAAATGACATATATACTATATGGAATAAAATCGTACTTCCAGGCAATTTCATCTCAAAATTTGTTGGGGGGTAATGAAACAGATATACTGTTCCACGTATGTATTCAAAAGATTCCCCCCCCCATTTAAAAAGACTAGCATGATTTGGTCAAATTAAAAAGAAAAAGAGACAACAAATACGTTTAAATCTGCAATAAAAAAAATATAAATCATTCTTTATTAAAATTTATCAATTAACAAAGAAAAAAGATAAGCTTATTTTGTATTTCAGAAAATAATTAGTAAGGCAAAATGCTCCAGCCAAGGAAACATTAAAATTAATTGGAATTCGAAAACACATAGCCAGATAATTGAAAATGGTCTTCTACCGCCAAAAAGAATAGCCATTGAGCTGGGGGAAATGGCATGAATGTAGACGAAAACATACCCCAACACCAATTGAAGCAGGTGTCATGTAAAGAGAATCCATTCTGATAAGCAGAAAGAGTATAAATAGGCTAAAAAAATTTGGATTATCAGACAGAGAGAATAGTTTTTTTTATTATCAGTTTTTATTAAGTAAAGCTAGAGAAAGTAGTTTTTTTTTTTTAGAAGTCATATTGGATAAAACAAGCAGAGAAAGTATAAAATATTTGGAAAATATGAATTATCAGAGAGTGTTTATTTTTATCAGTTTTACTAAGTAAAGCAAGACAGAAAAATCAAAACTTAACCATGAAGAAACAATTTAACTTGGGCAGTTGACCTGCTTTTTTCTCTCCATCCATGATCATGAAGTAAAAAGGTAAGAATTAAAAAATAGTAACAATTCAATTATCAATGCTATGATAAAGTTTCTAATAAAAGAAAAAAATTAATTGAGAAATATGGTTAATTGTGTTCTATATTTCAAATTATAAATGAAACTGCTAATGAATTTATGCATAAAAATATACATTTGCAGCAGACCAAATAAATATTTATGCTAGAATAATAAAATGTAAATCATAAATGCTTAACTGCATATTACTTGTATTTGGATAATATGATAAAGTTTATGTGTATGAATATACATCTATATTTGACTAAATCATAAATGCTTCACAAACCTAGAATTGCTGAGTTTAAGTGTTTACCAACCTGTGGTAATTCTCGAAATAATGAAATGCTGTATAAATCATAAATGCTTAACTGCATATACTTATTAGAAGGACTTGCAAATGGATTATTGATAAATAAAGTGCTTCTAAACTTCTCATAAGTGAACTGAAAATAAATCTTGGACTTGAAAATGAATTATTGTTAAATAAACTGCTTTTAAACTTCTTTCCATAAGTGAAGTGAAAATAAATCTTCACATGGATATGCATGGACTTGAAAATGAATTGTTAAATAAAATTGTTGTTACCTAAAACTACTTTTAGTTGTTCAGTTCTATTTTGCATCACTCATCATTCATTGCACTTGTTCATGAGAATTTCATACCTCCTGAGCTATGTCTGGCATAACTAGACCTACGTAAGTCAGGTTGTAGTGAGATGGAGCTCTAGTGGCGCTGTTTGGAAAACCATACACAGAAATGTCTAGATGCTTTTTCAATGGAAAGGTGAACTTGAAAGTTGAAATGCATCACAGATTCTGATATTTCATACCATTTATCATATTTACAAATATAGAATAATTTTTGATAATGGTACAATCATTTTAGTTAAATTATTTGTATGTAAGACTATTGTTCTGCAAAAAATCTGCGAGGGAAATATTATTCTCCTATCAAATAACACAAAAACTCTGAAATAATTTCATTTTTTACTTCTGAAAATATGCTGGCAAGATCACAAAACCACAGTATGTTCTGAATCTTGCTTGACGTAATGCTATTGAATCTCTTATTGTATAAGAAAAATTTCTGGCATAGAAAGTAAATAGATAGTAACAGACTTCCTTTAAAAATATATTGTGATAAACTAGGACCTAATTTTTTTTGTGAAGTAGGCACATCATCACTTAATCTTAAAGATAATTAAGAGATGCAATATTTATTGCTTTTATTGGGAGGGTAACGCTGAGTGTAAAATATAATAGGGTTGCAATTAGACAAGGTATAAACTTTTTCAGTAAGAAAAGACTGCTGCAAAAAAAATAAAAGATAATATATCACAAATCGTCAATAAACAGCCTAAAATCCCTATTTCTAATTCAAGTCAACAATTCATATGTGTTCTAGATTGGTTTTGTAGTAATCACAAAACGTTTCATGAACTTGCTTTGCATCTATGAGTAAATGCTAATATAAAACAGTTGCACGTGTAACTGATATAATTTCAGATCACAATATAGTAGTGACAAAATTTAGTTCATTTTTAAAAGATTGAAATTTAAAAAAAACAAATGTAATTGATTATTCAAATTAAATAAGTTTGTTGGTGAAACATTTAAAATTACTGCAGTTTTTTTTTATAACATGGACTTGATTTTTAATTATGATGTATATATATATATGTGGGTGTGTTTATGTTATCGTGCTAGCATTATTTAATCAAATAATTAAAGAAAATGTAGAACTATCCGAAAAAGAACAAAATCATGCAATAAATATATAAAGAGAAGTAACGATTGAATATTGGGTGTACTTTAAAAATTGTTGCTGTGTATAATAGTTCAAAATAATCAAATGTGATATTACAAAATGAAAACTATAAAGTTGACATATATGGTAGTTAAACATGCAGTTAAATATATGAGAAAGTATTCATATACAGAATTATAAATGTACTGTGCTGTATAAATAATTATCGATTCATATACAGAAATATATAAAAACATGTTATAATATTTAAACAGCTGGTTCATGAGTCTCTAAATTATATAAACAGGTTTATGGATTTAAATTGAATCTGCCATTATATTTCAATTGAATGAACACAATTAAAATATTATAGAGAAATGATAGTAAAATTTAATATTTATTGTGGTATGAAGTAAAGAAAGTCACACTGAGTGCAAATCATCAGTGACTAAATAAAAAGTTATCATTTATATATTTTTCATAAATATATCAAAATATAGTTTTTGGCAAATAAATGTTATTACAATTAATACAGTATATGGAGAAAGTTTAAATGTAAATGGTTTTTTTATTTAATTTTAATAATTAATTTATACAAAAGTAGTTTTACTGTGTGAGCTTCATTTGTAGTTTTAAAGCATACTTTACTGCAAATAAAAAATTAAATTATATTACATAATACATTTTACATGAGTTAATATATGATGTAATGGTGATTAATTTAAGGTCTAATAATTACAATGGTCTTGACAGCTTGACTAAACTATATGTAGTTGATTGATCTCTGTTCTTTATTTTATCTAGTTTATTATGGAATAGTGACTGAATGTTCTTAGATGTCAGATTAAAAAAAATATGACACCTTAGAAACCATAGTGTAAAAAATATAAGTATAGTTATCATATGTTAGGGGAAAGCCTCTACATATACTGCTTATTAAATAAGCAAGAGAAGAGACTTGATAGCTTGTAATTGAAATTATGTTTTGGTATGTCTGTAATGCTGAACAATATTAAGGAAGTGCTCCATAGTTGTTGTTTTTTGTGTGTGATATAAAATGTATTGTGTCTATATTTGGAAAAAAAAAACTTTTTTGGGCTAGAAAGACATTGGTAGGAAAAACCTCAAGATTAATTTTAATGAAAAAAAAATCAAAATTTTTGGCTCCAAATACCAAAATTTAAACCTTTAAATTATCTGTTTATTAGTAAATTTAAATCTAGATTGTGGTGGATTAATTAGTTCTTCTTTGTCCCAGTATTTATTTGATGTAGTGCAATATATTTAACTATGGATGTGCTTAATACTTTAATGAAAGAATTTTTGAATAGTAGTGGAATATCTGATGAATTAATCAGTATGAAGTTTAGCACCTGAGGGTATAAGTTAATAAACCTGATCTCATTTATTGCTCTCTGAAGATAGTATATTGAGATGCAGTGTAATGAGAACCCATTGTGTTTGGCATGCTTTTGAATTGGTTTAGTACTAATTGATACTATTCTCTTGTTCCAGATCATTTTATTACCTAATGATTTTTTTTATAAAAGATATGTTAGACATATAATAGATTTTTGAGAGGGTCATAATATTGATGAGAGATATTTTTAAATGTATAGACAAATATTCTTTAGATAATGAGTTAATTGTATTTTAAGCCAATAAACATCACATGATCACCATTTCTTATGCTTGCTTATAACTGTTATTACTGTTATTAAAACAGGCAAAACTCTCCACAAGCCAGAAAATAGTCTGGGGATATTGGATGAGAAGGCACTAGATGGGGATTTTATGCACAAGCCTTCTGGCATCCATTGATTACTCTGGCTTGCACTGAGTGGCAATACTGTATGGAGAGTTTTGCCTGTTTTAATTAATTGTATTTTCTATAAAGGTAAGGAGTTTACTTTGGATTTCAGATTTCATTGTGTTTGTAGAAAGATAAAATGGGGAAATCTAATAATTTATATGGTAAGGGCAGTGAAATGAGAGTTTATTTGATTGCCTGAGAGAATGCCCAGGAAAATAATTTATTTTTGCTAAATTTGAGATAAAAGTTCTCTGTATAATTGTTTAGAATGTCAATTAGTTGATAGATATATTTTTTGATAGTAATAAGATTATTAAATCATTAATTAAGTAATTAATTATTTCATTTATAAAAATACTATAAATTCCTTAGAGTTTATTTTGGATGCTTGATAATTAATGTAAATCAGAAAAAGAAATGATGTTAGGAAAAAACCCTGTGGTATAAAGTGGTGTGGGGAGAAACTGGACGTTTTGTCAATTTAATGTAATTTGTCTCTTATTAAGTTTGCTAACATGTAGAGAATAGAAGTAGATACATTATGTTCTTTTAGGATTTGTAGAAGCTTGTCAGTAAAAACTGAATTAAAGACTGCAGTGATATCAAGTTAGACTGCAATAGGTCCTGATTTTCTAGAATGCCTGATATCATCTATAATCATTTAAAAAATATGCAGTTGTAGCAAAGACAGGACAGCCTTTTTTTTTGGCAAATTGAAAACTCGATAGATTGGGAAGAATAATAGGCTCAATCTGCTTTTATTAGTGATTCTATAGTTTTAATTAAAATGGGGTCATTGAGATAGGTCAAAGATTATTAAGCAGTGATGGGATCACCTTTTGTTTAAAGAAAAGGCACCATTGAGAGAGGATACAGCTGGTCTATATTATAGATTTGATCTGAAAGATAGTTAAGTATATTTTGAATAACAGGTATTGTGACTGAGATGTGCAAGTATAACTTTGGGAATTTCACATGGTCCTGGATGCACACTATTAAGAAAAGATCCTAATTTAAGTATGATGCCCTGTTTTGTAATGTTAGGTCTTTTTTTATAGCTAGAAAAGTGCAGAGGAACAAATGTAGGCTTATTTGATGCTTGTAGGTTACTTTTGAAGTGGATAAAAATATTGGGGGAATATGTTTTTGCCAGTGACAAGTTTATTGGTTTTAACAATTGGTGTTATTTTATTAGTCCTATAACCAAGCACCAGTTAATATTGACCTTAGACCATTTATGGAGCTGACTTAAAAATATTTTAGATATTTTTGTAGAGAGATATTCTGCTAGAAGTAATTGGATTTTTTTATATATTTTTGTTTTAGGAACATTATTAGTGGAATGGAAAAAAGGTCACATGAAGTGTTTTTAAGTTTTATATTTATCGAATTCCAACTCTCTAATTAATGCAGTAGGAGATTTATTTTTGTGAGTGTAGAATTTAATTATTCATGTGATCATACTTACAAAAGCAAATCATGCTTCAACTGCATGTAAAATGTATAGCTGTTTTTTTTTAATAAACATGTATTTCAGAAATAACATTTTCTGGGGGTGGAGGCTTTGACAAACATTTTCATTGTGTTATTAGTTGGAAACATTGGTTGATTGTGAAAATCTATTTTTAATTTAACATTGAGTGCTAGATGATCAGAGAAGGCTACTGGAATAAGTGATGGATCAATAATATAATGAAGGTCTGGAAAATAGAAAACTAAGTCCATTAGTGTAGCATGTTTTTAGTGTAGAATGAGAATGTGTTATTTGGGGGGGGGGGATTCTTTTGCACTCATAAGATTTCTATTGATTAATTGTAAGCATTTAGAGTTGAAATCTGAGTAGCTCATATTAAAATCTCATAACAAGAGAACTGGAAAAAGATTAGCTATATATTAGTGTTACCTTATTGTAAAGATGTAGAGTTATTTATTATATTTAATGTAATTGTAATGTGGGAAAAGGTGCTGTTATTCATGTTTTCATTAAAGAATAGTATTTTAAATGATTGAAAGAAATGTTACATTGAAATAGTTGCTTAAAACCTAATTTATTAAGATATATATTGCTCTATTTTGAAATTTATGGAGTATTTTGTTTCTATAAAAAACATGATGTGTAGAGATAATTGTATCATCTAGTTTTTAATAGCAAAGAATCTTTGGAGTGAATTTGTAATTTCACATTAATTTTCATGGTGTCTATATTCATTATTGATTTATACAGGTATTTTTAATGTTAATATATGAAATCATAGATTATAGTGTGATGTGTTCATGTGGTGTATTTAATCATCATAACTAAAATGTATACATTATCTGTTAAATTATGTGTAAATTTAATTAAACATCACCTCAATTTTATTAGATCTACTTATAGTAAATAATCCTGATTTTCAGATAGTAGTTCTAATTATTCCATTAATATTTTGAAAGTCCAGATTCTATCATTCAATTGGAACAATTTCTTTTCTGAAGAATTACCAGTAATTTCAATATTGTTTGGATTTGTAAATAGCATGAATTATTAGAATTTTGCAAAATGGTTTTTATTTTATATTTTCAACTTATCTTCAGCAGAATGTTTTTTTTTTATCTTTTCTTTTTAGCATATTCATTCCTGTAATATATTTGAACTCTTCTTGTGTAAGTGGAGAATTATTATCAGTGTTTTTTCTAGTCCAATCCACAGAATTAGTATTTTCAAGAGGATGAATTGTCTTCTGGAAGTGAATTAGTATGTTTGCTTTTTTGATAGTGGGCATGGGGACTTCTGTTGAAAGTTTCTTCATAGTATTGGAGTTATTTTTTGTTTATGCACTGCTTTAAATTCTTTATTTATTGGAATGACATTTATTTTTCATTTTTTATTTTGCTTTATGTTTTTCTTTTTCATTACTAGTTGTAAACGGTCTTCTCCTGAAAAGATGTGTCTATTTTCATGCTTTTTTGTGTTGTAATCCTTTTCTGATTTTTTGAGGAATTGATATTAGAGAACACTACATCATCAGGTCTTATTTTTTTTATTTGTATTTGTTTTATTGGAATATCATTACTAATAGACTTCAATGCATTTATCTTAGGTAAAGTATTAATGATTTGTGGTTGTAATTTAGCTGTATTTTATTTTATTGTCATTGCTTTTCTGGAATACTGATGAGTTCTAGAATTTTTTAGCCCACAATTTTTAAAAAAATATATCCAGACAATCTTTGATGCGATGATCCATGGATTTGCAATAAAAACACTGATACAGTATGCTTCTAAATGTTATTATTAATAGGAAGCTGTCAGTAGAGTGTAAAGTTGATATAATATATCTAGTAGTTGAATTCTTTTATTCAATAAGATGTGGTACAATGTGGGTTAGTTAGTACTGATATTGTTGCTCTTTTTTCTAACATCTTAACTCAGAGATTTCCCCATATTTATCAAGTATACTTTGAAGATCCTGACTTGTGAAATTTACATAACAGTTTTTAATGTGGCCTGCTAGCTTGAACTGCCTATTAATGTTAATATAGGAGACAATTTTATCATTAACAAAGTGAACATGCTTCTGGAATAGCTACTTTTGAGTTGTTAAACTATAATACTAAGTATCTATCATTAGGGTGATCTAGTATCTTATAAAGCATTCACCACATTTTCTTTTCAGTAAGAAATTCATAAAACTCATCTATGAGAATTTCATAATTGTAATGTTTAAATCTATTATTGCTATAACCAGTCTTCTTATTTGTGAATTTTTGGAAAGATTTCAGAACTATAATTATTAAATTAAATTTGTTTGTTATATTTTGCTATTATTCAGCATTTACAAGATTACTGTTAGTAAAGTTTTTAATTGCTAAATTTGATTGATTACTTTCTATGAAATCTGAATCAAAACATTCATTCATATTTTTTTGACTGATTTTTTCTTCAGTATTAGTTTTAAGTGAAAATTTTAAAAATAATACTATAAGATGCCTGAAACTAGTTTCTAAAATAATTAGGTTTGAAGTTTCATATATTATTCTCTTATCAATGTCAAAAATAAAACTTGCTTTTTCAAAATTTAATAAGATCGTAGACTTATTTTTTTGGAATTTACATTCATTATACTTTTATCTAAATCATAATTAAAATTGGAATTTTCTAAATTCAAAAAGTTCTTTAGCATTATGATTATCATAATTGAAGTTAATGTCATAACTTTCTAGCATTTTACAAAAATACTTTCAATATTTATAATTATTAAACAAAATAGCTCCTTAAAGAGCTTACCTAGTACAAAAAAGTTAACTCAACTCTAGTCACTGGTACAATTTTCACTGTCAAATTCTCAATATAATTGTTATAAAAATTGTTTCAAGGAATTGATGTCTGGTAAACAAATCAATTGAGATCAATACTGATTATTGCATGGGAAGAATATAGATAAGAATAAGTAGAAATCCAATTGCTAAGAAACTGCTGAAGTAAAAAAATTGAAGCCTTGAAAATTATTATCAGTTTTAATTGTTATTATGAAATTATTCATTGCATATATATGTTACAGTGGTATGCTAAATTTAAATCTTAGTTAAGTTGACCATAATTGTTGGTAGAATAGGGAACATAAAATCTAAAACTATTTTATGACTTGCCTACTTTTTGTCTTACAGTAGCTATCATCAAAAGATCTATGGTTAAACTGAAATTCAGCAAAAATTTGAATGTAAAAATGATGTCATGAAATAAATTCACCACATCAAGGATAAAATTTAACAGAATTACTGATATAAAAATTAAGCTGTGGAAACCAATACTTGAAAGATCAATTTCTTAATTAGAAAGATTGACCCCATAATGAAGGTTATTTTCAATATTGTCATTTATGTATATTTATCAATATTAGACGGTGCTTAGTGAAAATAAAAAAGGATAAGAAAAGTGAGGTTATTAGTAAGAGCTCGATTTAAATTATATTTGATAAAATATTCAATATTTATATTTTACTACGCACTATTTAATATTATCATAATTTGGACAAGCGTAAAGCATAAATCTTCAAGTTATTACCTTAATAGAAGTAATCTGTAAACTATTCTTTTTTTTTAAGACTGTAACTATATTTTTTTTAATATGAGATACTAAATAATGTAAATTTTTACTTTAATAAATGTTTCATTAACTTATTGTATATAATTAACAAGTGAATTTTGTGCAATATGAGTATATATTTGTATGATTGGGGGGGGGGGTGATTTAAATATGCTAGTAAATCCAACCAGAAATATAAACAGAGGGCTGATTTATACATGTGTAGATATATTCACTATATAAAAGTATTTTATAAATTACCAGATATACATGCTACATAAAGGTGATTTATGTATTTGTAAAAGAATGTAATGTGATTTTTTTTTATATATTTCAAATTTCTTTATTATTTTCATATGTTGCTATTTCATTAAATTATTTCAAAATTTGATATCAATATTGATATCTCTTTTTTACTTCATTTTCAACCCATTGTAGAACATACATAATACTTATATATGCAATAATGGTTTATCCAGTATATAAAAGAAAATTTTTCAGTGCATCCAGTGTACTAGATCATAATTAATGTAGTCGACAAAAACAAATATTTAAGGAGTGATAATAATAGACAAAATCATTCATTTAAATGAAAATGAAATGGAAGGTGTGCTCACCAATATTTTCTTATGGTCCACCCAGAAGAATAAATAAGAACAATTGTTGCTAGGCAAATATAACTCTTTCCTTTTCATTAGTATCTATCATTTTATTGATATTATACTGTGACTAATCAAACTAAGTAAATTGATATTAATAAATAATTCTAGCTATGATTGTATTGGATGAATTAAATTTGTGTTATTATGCTTAAAAAATCAAGCAAATCCACTTTTCTTTTTACTTTTTCAAAGCTTATTTTATTAAAATTAATCCATCTGACAGTTTCAATTGCTCAGCAATCTTCCTCAGAGCTACAATATATATATAATTCTACCAAACTTGTACTGTTCACATTAATATGAAAAGGTGAAAAAACTGAGGGAAATAAACATTTTGATAAGCCTCATATTGTGAATGCTGAACTACTTCAAGTTGAATCTCACTTTTCATCTCGCACTGAATCACATTATTCTTTGTGATTTAATGTTTGTTCTTTCAAATGTTAACCTTGATAATGGCGGTTTCTAGTTCGTTGAAATAATTGTAATGCAAAATAATACATGGTTCATACCCAAAAATATTATTTTATCTACATCATATAACTGTAAAAACATTAAATATATATATATTATAACGGTCGGATAGAGAAGGATCAAATTGCAGTCTTACCATATCTGTGCTACAGAGCACCACCATGCATTTGAACCTGGAAAATTTATAGAGTAGGCAGATACGCGCTGTTAAGATCACGACTGCCAGCCCAAGTCACTAGCTCATGGAGATGCAGAGATAATAATATATAACTTTATTTAATTTATATCTTAAATATAAAAAAATAAAAGCCACTGCCAGTAATTAACACACAAACAACATTTATTAACGCATATATATAATCATTTAAAATTTAAGGAATAACATTTATTATTTTAGGTTTTAATATTAACTTTTGAATTTAAATTATTATTTTAAATTTTAAACTATCCATACAGATGAATTTAATAATATTATATTTTTTCGAGTATGAATAAACTACATAGATTGCATTTGAAAAGAAAAGTATTCTATCCCTTATTTAACCTTAGGCCAAAAGTTCGCAGTCAAACTAACATCAATCCATTTGATATATTGATGTACTCAATGCAGCATGAAATATGACAGCACAAATATCATACTGTCAGGAATGTACATCTGAACAGCATGGTTAAAGAAGACATTGACTCTCGTCCAGAACAGGAATGCTACATCTGTCTGGCAAGAAGAACAAAAAAAACTCCATAGGAAGGGACTGCATTTTCCATCTTACTATCCCTTCCATAGGCAAAAAAAGGGGGTGCGGCATAAGATGTGATGCTGCATGTAGCGGACCTCATACTACATTTACTAATTACACCAATATATCCAATCCATTGACCCAATCTAACTACGAAACAAATAACCTAAGATTAACCCTCCCTTAATTAATTAATATAACTTTACAAATCTATATAGCCATTCATGTCCAACTTAAATTTAACATTTATATAATTTCGCACAGATGAATTTTATAAATATGTTCTATAATGTTGAGTATAGATTGGCTACATAGATTACATGGTTAAAAACATTTCAAAATAAACATAAACGATCAAAATATAAAGTCATTGATGGGATTGCAGAGGGAAATTGACAAGAAACCCCATGGCATTCATCATAAGATGCCGCATTGACACCAATAACTTAAAAGACATCCGAACAAATATATTTTAGATACTTAATGTAAGGTATCATTATTTACCAAATGTCTATATATTCTAATCAAATATGAAAATAAAAACATAATTAAATGTTAACGAATCTATGTGCATCTATACCCAACTTAAATTTAATACATTTAAATAATTTATACAATAAATATTAATAAAAATGGGAAAAAAAATGGAAATGATTTTTAGCAAACTCAAATGTATAAAAATTAAACATTAATAATTGATTTGAAAAGTCAGATTAAAGTTCATTTAAAAAAAATTAGGTTTAAATTGTGAAAACTTTAAAGTTCTTAATTACTTTTAGTAAAATTTTTCCGTTTATATCTTACAGTAGAAGAGCTCCAGTTCCTGGTGTCAATTCCCACGAAGTCTTTATTTGAAGACCGGTCTATCTGAAGGTGGCCTTAGCTGGTTCAATCCTGGTATTACAGTCATTTCATTTGAAATAAGTGAGAGAGAGCAAAAAGTGTGTCTTATCACCCTTCTCACAAAATCAAGCTGGAACTGTTCTTAATTTCAATATTTTTCCTTTTATACTGATCATCCGGATTCACTGAACAATGGTTTCCTGTTCCAAATTTTCAGCCCGAGCCTTCATTGCTGCTTCTATTGGACATCTAATTTCTTTTTTGTTCTCTTATCTATATTTCATCTGACTTTTTAATTATATAAGATCCCCATTGGCTAGTTTGCTTTATGATAATTAATAACACAATCATTTCCATTTTGAGATTTCAGGAATTAATTAATACCTGTTTTTATTTTTACTTACGACTTTTTTCTAAAATATTTTATATTTAGATCTTTTATATTTTTTTATAAAAAAGTACTTCAAATACTTTTTTTTTTTTAAAAAAAAGAAATACTTTTAACGTTTTGCATCTGTGCGAATATATATACATACATTGAACAACTCTTTAATTTTAGCTTTTAGTTTTTTATTTACGAACTTAAAAAAATTTTTATTCTAATTTTAAATTAATGTAACGCATATTATATACCATTACAATATATATATATTGTACCCTCATTTCCAGGAAATATAATATATCATAAAGGGTCTAGCTCAGATAATAATTACGCTCAGCTAAAATGCATATAATTGATAATAAAAAATATTTTACATTAATGTTAATTGTTTTAACTAGCTCTAATTAATAAAATAATAATATGGTTTGGTTTATAAATTAAATAAATAAATATTTATTAAATCATGAGACTAGGAAGTGAGATACAAGTTGTAGTAAAGAATTACATTGAGCCAATATCCCATAGGATACCTCAATGGCATAAGAACACTATCCCCCCTATTACTATCTCAAATAATAAATCTATAGCATTCTTAGGATTTCAACAATATTTAATTAATTAAGATAACACTAATAAATAAATCTTAATCTTTTTATTTAAAATAATCTAGCTAAAATAATCTCAGGTTCTTAAGCTAATTTAAGTCAATCAAAATTACTGTAGTCAAGCATGATAAGGGATTTAATATCATCCTCAACTACAACTAACTAATAACAATAATAATGAATAATAATAATAATAATAATAATATTCATTGTATGATTTAATCTTATCTTCCCTCATTATAATTCTTATCAATAATAATAACCATAAAGAAATAATATAACATAATCTTTTATCTTTCATATGATATTGTAAATAAGTATGTGGTAATATCTTATAATCTGAAAAATATATGTGTGGCAACGGATAACATTATAACTCTGTGTAATATTATAACAATTAACTTATGACCATAATGATAATGTAAATGTATTTTTTTAAATAAATAATCTTAAGAAAATATTATAATTCTTAAATAATTTATTTCTTACTGTGCAAATATGTTTTGGTTCAAGCCCTCTGTGATCAAGTGTTTTGCAATGTGGAAAGAAGTTGGCTCAACACACAAATTTATAAAAAACAAGTTTAACAAATTTTTATTATAATGAAAATAACAAATAATTTATTTACAATATTTACAATTCTAAAATAAATTTTATATCATTACAATTTCCAGTTTTCTCACAATAAACTAATAAAATAAAATATAAACATTAAGTCTTCACTCCTACTTTTAAAATAATTTATCTATTTCACATATTCATCAGAATTTTAATAATAATGATAATAATTAATCTACATAACTTTTCAATATTATTTACCATTAAATGTCACTACAATATGCTTCCTTTAAACATACATCAGTTAGTTATGAAGCATAAAACGGAAAATACAAAAAAATTAATAATACTAATATGCATCTCTTAATTTATACTTAATCATTAAAATAGTTTATTATAGTAATGTTGTTACTGTTAAACAAAATATATTTATTTCGGTTCATTAATAATATGAGTGGACACAATTGATAACCTAATTGTCATACATAATATATCTTACTTAGTATTGATCTAATATGAAATAGCTGTAAGTGTTGATATATTTCTTTATCATTAAATAATAACTATGAAATATAGCTCTGCTTTATCCTTTATTGTTTTGTTTTAATACATTATCCATTGACAAATATGCAATACCTATAAGTTTTAAAATACTTAAAGTTATTCAAAATTCGTGAACAACCTCATTTATCATTTACATACTTTCATGAAATTTATTTTATTAAAAAATAAAAATAAAATAAAAAATATGTTTTCATTCTTTATGTTTAATTCTATTTGATTCTCAATTCCATTTGTATTTATTCTTATCATCCTCCAAAGTAAACAAACCTATCTTGTCCATTTCCAATAACGATCCTTAAACTCTAAAAATTATCTATCATTTTCCATTAAAATACAATTCTGTACGATGTAATACTTAGAAAATCATGATAGCGAATAGATGCATAAGTATAGGGACAAACTAGAGTCTTAACTCAATAATACATATATTAGACATCATGGTACAGGGTATAAATAAAAGTGAGGCATGACTTATCTGTCCAATGACTTCCACTACAAATAACAATGTTCAAGCTATTTCTTCAGCTTTTTGGAACATCAATATTCAATATAAAAGGTAAACACTGCCCACAAAAAATATACAAGCTACAGGGCTCCATTATCTGTACCTGCATAATTATTAAGATCATAAAAATTATTCCTATTCCCATAACAAAAACCTACATTAAAAGCACCTCTGTGGTTTTATGTTTAAATTACTCCCAAGTCACTACCCTTTACAAATTTTCTTATAGATTTATCAATCTACATCGACAATAATTCTGACAACATATTAAAAAATAACAAATAAAATTCATCTATAAAGATAACGATCTCAACTGATCAACAAGAAAAGGTTATTTCACTTTCTTATCGAATATTCTTGAACAAAATACAAATGACTATTATCAATACTTTAAACATTTACAAAATACTTAAGTTCTTTATAAAAGAATCATACAATTATTCATTATTAAGTTGTATTATACCAATAATATGGAATAAAAGTATTCATATTTTTATAATAAATAAATTCTGACTTCTATAAGATGTATGTGTGTATAATGTATTCACACATACCCATACGTTCATACTATAACATTACATAATACGTCGATAATCTAAAGAAAAGAAAGAAAAGGTGCTTGTCTTATAGCTAAAGATGTCGTTGGATGGCGCCGTTTTCATGTTAAAACTATAAAATATGAACATTTCATGGGCCGTTGATTTTAATAATTTTTCTGTGCTTTTTTGTAATGCGAAAATAAAAACAAAACAAAATCGTCTTTTTTAAATATTATTTTTTATTAACGTATACAATTTAAATGATAATAATAAATGTAAAATAAAATCAACAAATTACAATGTGATTCGTGTTTTTTATATCTTATACTTTTTAAATTGTGTTACAGCTTTTTTTTTATCAATTTTCTATCAGATATTTTTTTACTTGTGTTACGACTTTTTTTGTTGTTGTTTAACTAAAAAATAATAATCGTAATAAAAGTAAAAGTTGTTACAGTTAGATTTAGGGGTAGTTTTAGGGTTAGTTTAGGGTTCGTTTTAGGGTTAGTTTAGGTTTAGGGTTAGTGTTCTGTTTGTTTGTAATGCTAAAATAAAAAAATTCAAAATCGTAACCGTACTCGGACAGAAGAAAGAAACTCAAACTTTTTTAAACAACAACAAACACATACAAATGTCTTCTTTACTTACTAAACATGTTTATGATATTTGCTTTTTATTAAATTTACAAAAAAAAACTGTATATTTGGACTTTTCTTACTGGATATTTTTTTCATACCGCTCTTTTTTACTTCAAAAATATACAGACGGTAGAAGCTCATGGAATGTTACTAACAGTACATTACTTGACATGTTACCTAATTGCAACTCAATAAAAACATAGATATTTAACATTTTCCCAAATAAAAGTTCAATACAGTACGTTGTAAAAAGTCTTATAATTATTGTTTTAAAAAATCTGAACATTTCAATAGTTTAAAATAAAAAAAAATCCAATGAAAACAACATTTCAATACAATTCAAATACAAACTCTCTCATCAAGCTGTAATTATTTTATAAATTGTGCGAATTTGGAAAATGTATTTGCTACTATGTGACATACGTGCTGTACTGCGATGCGACATAGCGGCCTGCATTCTGTAGCACAACAAAAAAGTTGTATTATAGAAAACGCGGGTTCGAATATGTCGGCCGTGGAAACAGCATTATTATGTGTTTTGGTGCGAAAACTGCACCATAGAGTGGCATCTTTAGCTAAAAGATGAGTACCAAAGAAAAATACATCATAAAATTATTAATATTTACAGCTATTACCTAAGTGATATATCTACTTGTTAATCACTTATTTGATATCTTCTGGTCCACAATCAAAATAAAACATTGCATAGTATAACATTCATTCCATACTATCATACTTAAAATATTAAACTCCTTAAATTATTAAAATATCTTTTATAAAATTATAATATTATTAGTAAATAATTAATCTTTTATGTACCTATCCTATTCTAATTATAAATAAAATTAAAATTAATACTAAGGTTAGTTTTAAAATAAGTCAAAAACATTTGTACGATAAACTTCAATGATGAATGTTTTTTTTAAAAAAAAAATGTTTTTCCCTCGGGATTACTTTACCAATTCTTGATGGGTGATTGAAACATTCAACACTTGTTGCTATGATTTTGTCTGAATGCTTGACAATGAAAAAAACTCTTTCCTGAAAATGATGCATGCTCCATAGATTCCATCCAAACATAAGAACGAAAGTTAAAAATAAATGAAAAAAAAAATGAACGTCGACTTCTAGAAATCTGAAATTATTGATAAAAATAATCACTGATCTGTTCTGAAAAGTTTGTAAAAATAATAGTTCATTGTCTATTATTCAGAACAGTGGCTTACGGTGTCGACACAGTGATATGAATTCGGGCATCCGGTTATGATTCTTGCGCATTTTAAAATATTTCCCGAATTTAATATTTATTTATTACTTATAAGTCTATCATTTATAGGGTTTTACTGTCAGAGATATTCATTATTACTTATCCAAGGATATTTCTTTTCAATTATTAGTTCCAATTATCGGTCTTCCCAAAAGTTATTATAATGCTTCTAGTCTTTAAAAAATAGTAAAGACTTATTATGTACGGTTTTTGAGTAACTGTCTTCATTTTATCATCATTTTTATGACAGTTTAAAATAAATTACTAATAATGTTCTCTTCAAAAAGGAAAACACTTTCTACATTTTTACCTTAAAATAATATTTACTTTCATCTAATTGAAAGATGTAACGTTTTATCATATTATTTTTCCATTTTCAATACGACTATCTTCCAAAAGAAAAAATGCATTACTATTTTAAATTTCCTATCAATTTTCCTGTTCAGCTCTTCACACAATGTCCAGTATATAAATTTAGCTGATAAAATAATTCTCCTTAAAATTATTAAGATTATATTTTCAATTACAACTTTTACTTCCAAAATTCCTTTCAACAGGTATGTATTTCTTCTTGGTACTTCCATGTTTATGAGATGTTTAACTAAATTTTGACAAAAAGTCTGGCAAGGGAATTTAGCTGCCAGCAATGCATAATTTAGATAATAAATTTATAACTTATTTATAATACTCTCTTTGTAAATAAGTCAATTATTTTATATAGCGCGATGTTTTTTTATAAACAATAATATTTAAACAGCATTAAACTGTTGCACATGCACTTTGGATTTTAAATATAAAATGAATGAATACTAACACTTCAACCACATGATAAAGTCTTTGGAAAAGATAGACCACATGATAAAGTCTTTGGAAAAGACTTTATCATGTGGTTGAAGTGTTAGTATTTATTCATTTTATATTTAAAATCCAAAGCGCATGTGCAACAGTTTAATGCTGTTTAAATATTATTAATACTCTCTTTGCTAAAACAATTCAATTGGTACACTTCTCGATTTCAAATAAATTATTAAAGAGCTATTATAGCACTGAATTGACTAATTTAAAGCAAATTAAATAGACAGAAGCTTTTTTTTTAACAGAAGCACACTGAAAATAATTGAGCATCTGTATTTATACCCAAATAAATCAGACATTGGATTGGTGGATTAAACTTTCACCTGATAGATTAATTTATATATAACTTTGATATTACACAATTAAAATCAAAAAAGAAAATGATGACTCATTTTTTTTAAATATTACTTTAAAATATTAATTTTAAATCAATTTTTATACTTTCTTAAAAATAACTAAACATTTTTAAATGACTTTTAAAAACAATATTTTATCAATTTATCCCACCTTTAATTTTTAATGTATCTATTTTCTTTAAAACAAAATATTTAATTTTTACTAACTACATTCATTTTTAAAAACTATTTAAACATTTTATGATAACTAATTTTAATATTTTCTCTTGTGATAGATAAATATCTTTAATTCTATTAGTGTAATTTTAAAGTAATTTTTGAAACTTTGTTAACAAAAACACTAGTAAGCATGCATGTATAAATGTTTATGTCACATGACTTACAACTTAGACAGACTGTATCAAATTCTGTCTGGGAAAAATAAATGTTTAATTTCAACAATTATTATATTAAAGAAATAATATAATTTAGAATAAAATTTTGGATACATAAAATTAAATATACATTTTTCTACTGCAAAGACTACTTTTAAAACATTTAATATTAAATATAATTTATACTGTAAAATATATTTATTTAATTATAAGTTATTGCTGTTAAAACTCAACTTTTAATATATATTTTAAAGATTTATTACTACGCTATTTTATACATTTAGCTTTATTTAACTGTTTTAAATTCATTTAGCACAACTTTAGGCATTAAATATTTTCATCTTACTTTAATTAAGCTTTTAAAAAGATTATCAGCATAACATAGTCATTATATCTTAAATTTAAATTTTTTTAGTAAATTGATATAATAAATTTATTCAGACCTAAATAAAAGGGCACAATATATATTCTATCAGGAAAAACGTTATAGTGAGAATTTCACAGTATATTAATATACCTTTGTATATTGAAAGGAAAATGATGACAAGCTATGCTTGCATCTTCTTGTGTCTGCATAATAAAAAAATAGATAAAAGTAATAGATGGTGAGAATAGAAAAAATTAGAAAAATAAAAAGTAACTATCAAGATAAGATAATATTCACAGTTGGATAAAAGGAATAAATTGATTATAGTAAATAAGGAAGAATATATAGAAAAAAATGAATAAAATGTTAGATGATGAGAAATTTACAGCTAAAATTTATGGAGCACCAAAACTTTATAAAGAAGGAGTACCATTGAAACAAATTATTAAAGGTTCTAAGTTTCTAAATGAATGGAAAATAATGTTTTTAAAAAATATGTTAATTCTGATTGTAAGTCATATATTAAGAATAATAAGGTTTCAATAAAAATATAATGAATGAATATAATAATTATAAATTAACAATGGTAAAAATAGATGTTGTTTTAATGTTTACAAATATCAATGTGGAAAAAGCTATTAATTTAGTTATTAGTAGATATAAAAAGGATAAAGATAAAAATATAGATTTATCTGCAGAACAATTAAAACAGATTATTAAGATTTGTTGCAAAGAAATAACATTTGAATTTAATGATTAATATTATAAACAAAAAAGGGCTTGTTAATGGGAAGGCATTAAATGAGTATTGAGCAGTATTTATATGGAAGCTTTAGAAGAGGCCATGTTAAAAAATTAAATGTTCACCAGTCTTTGTATAATATATATATGCACCACTACTTAATTAAAGGGAGGAATGGTCAATATGAATGATAATCCTCCACTATAACTTTGTTTTTTTTTATATCATATATAAAGCTGAAATAAGAATCCCTTGATAAATGTAAACATTCACCTGCATGTGAAAAAATTTTATACACTCTGTTTCTTTGCTCTTTAATTTGTATAATAAATTCATCCATATTGCCCATCATAAAACTAAAATATTACCTTTGTAAAGTAACATTCACCTGCGCATGAATAATTTATATACCTTGTTTTTATAATTTGTTATTTTGTATTGTATCTTTATATGTGTGTAAAGCTCAATTATTAATCTTACTAATATATACATTCACCTGCATATGACTGAATTTTATATCCTTTTGTTTCTTATGAATTTATATATTAAATTTTCTAAACTATATCACATCTATGTCTCAGTCCTTGCTCATTGTCTTTATGAATCACTAAGTAAGTCATTTAGTATTAGTTAGGAGGGGATAAGTCTCATGCTCTACCACTTTGCTATTGCCAGAACATGATTAAGGAAATGTCTAGTGTAGCCTCAGGCAGGTCATTCGCTAGGGGGATTTGGAAGCATAGGTAAAAGATGCATGTATGATCAGACCTAGGGTGTCACTATCCTGACTTGGTCATCCTGTTTCTCTTTTGCCCAGATTCAGTCTGTTGAGTGAATGTACAATCCTGACCGTTACATTATTATCATGATGCGTAAGTTTATAATTTTCTACATTTATTTTCTTTATCTGTTACAAAGTTCTTTTTATAACAAAATTTTTTCACCATCTTTAATATTCTATGCTTTTTTGACTGTAATCTTTCTACTTTTGGAATTCCTTTTGCTTATCCAGATTAGTAATCTGCATACCTTTTTTTCTTTTCAATTTTAACTTTTATTTTTAATTATGTATGAATGAAAAATTTAACTTTCATTGTATGTTTTTTAAAAAAAAAAAATTACACAAACGAAAAAAAAATTTACAATGCATCAATTTAAAAGATCTTTAAATTTCTTTTTTCTTTTTTAGCTTTTAAATATTTTACATGCCAATATCTTTGGACCATCTATTTGTAGATGGTACAATATATACATATATATATATATATCATCATTATCAACCATTATCAATCCACTGCAGGATGAAGGTCTCTCCAAGTTTAATCCATCTTCTCCGATCTTTAGCTTCTCTTCTCCACATCACCCCTACACATTTTCTTATTTCATCCATCCATCTTACATGTGGTCTCCTTCTGGGTCTTTTACAATCTCTTGGAATCCAGTTTAAAATTTCAATTGTCCATCTATTATCATCTCTTCTAGCAATATGTCCAGCCCAACTCCACTTCAATCTTTTAATTTTTTCAATGAGGTCAGTAACACCTGTTTGTTCTCTTACCCATACATTGCATTTTCGATCTCTTCTTGTTACTCCCAACATACATCTCTCCATACTTCTTTGAGTGGTCTGAAGTCTCTGTATTGATCTTCTATTAAGTGTCCAAGTCTCAGATCCATAAGTAAGAACTGGTAAAACACATTTGTTAAAAACCTTTCTTTTCAAACACATAGGCATATTTCCTTTTAATATCAAGTTATTTCTATCAAAAGCACTCCAACCAAGTTTAATTCTATGATTAATTTCCTCTATTATGTTTCCATCTGTATTAATAATCTGACCAAGGTATTTGTAACTCTTAACTTCTTCTAATTCATCATAATCAATCTTTATTTTCATATTTGGAGCAAATCGATTAAACATTACTTTAGTCTTTTTAACATTTATCTTTAGTCCTACTTTCCTACTTTCATCTGATAACTCCTGCAACATTTCCTGCAGCTCGGAAGCATTATTTGCAAAAACAACTACATCATCTGCGAAATCTAAATGACTTAAATAATCTCCATTTACTTTCACTCCTTTAGTTTCCCATTTTAATCCACAAAATACTTCTTGCAGCACTGCTGTAAAACGTTTTGGAGATATGGAGTCACCTTGTCTTACACCTTTCTCAATGTTGACTTTCCCAGTATCATTATGTAATCTAATTGTTGCTGTTGCATTTTTATAAATATTCTTTAAAATATGACAATATCCTGGATCTATACCTTGATGATCCAATGCTTTAATCACTGAAGAAATGTTTATAGAATCAAATGCCTTTTCATAATCTACAAATCCAAAACATAATGACAACTCATATTCATTTGTCCTTTCTATAACTTCTCTCAATACTTGAATGTGATCTACTGTACTAAAACCACTTTTAAATCCAGCTTGTTCTCTTGGTTGGTGAAAATCCAAGGTTCTCTGTAGACGAGTTGTAATTATCTTGGTAAAAATTTTATATAAAACTGATAAAAGGCTGATAGGTCTGTAATTTCTAATATCTTCTTTATCACCTTTTTTAAATATTAATATTATTACTGCATTCTTCCAATCATCCGGTACATCTTTATCATTTAGACATTTGGTATATAACTTTGCTAATATTTTTTCTGTTTCTTCACCTGCTTCTTTTAATATATCAATTATAATTCCATCATTACCTGGAGCCTTTCCTTTTTTCATACATTTAATTGCATTTCTCACTTCTTCATTTAAAATTCTGGGCAATTCGGAAGATGTAATAGATATAGGAGGTACTTGTTCTTTATTACTATATAATTCTTGATAAAAATCTTCTACCAATTTCATAATGTCATCCCTCTTTTTAGTAATAATTCCATCTTTTTTCCTTATTGCAGATATAAATTTCCTACCAAGACCAAAATGTTGTTTTACATTCTTAAGACTTTTATTTTCTTCTACAGCTTTTCTTGCTAGTTCACAGTTATACTTTCTTATATCATTTTCAACTCTTTTCCGCACCATTTTACAAAATTCGAGATATTCAATTCTTTTTAATGCATCATTCTTGCATATCTTCATATTCCTTCTTTTCTTCATAAATTCTCTAGTCTCAGTAGAAATTTTATTAGTCAATTGCTGCTTTTTTCTACCAGCTATCTTTGTTGCAGTTTTTAAAAGTGTATCAGTTATTTTCATATTAATTTCATTCAAATCTGAATCATGTTCAAAATCTACTAATACTTGAAACCGATTTCTAAGTTCTAATTTAAATTCATTAGAATGTTTCTGAAGATTAGGAATATCAACTGTAAATATAGTTTTTCTTAATAATTTTTGTCTCTCTAGTTTTACATTAACATGTATCTTACCCCTTACTAATCGATGATCACTTCCTGTGTTAAATTTATTAAGAACATTACAATCTTGAAATATATATTTCCTGTTAGTCAAAATATAATCCAATTCTGCTGTACCTTCATTTGGATGCTTCCATGTCCATTTCCTTCTAACATTTTTCTCAAAAAAAAAATTCATAATATAAAGTTTTTCCTTCTCTGCAAACTCCACAAGTCTATGTCCTCTCTCATTTCTATTACCATAACCAAAATTACCTACAACACTTTCATCTTTCATTTGTTTACCAATTCTAGCATTAAAATCTCCCATAACAATTTTAAAATGTTGTTTACTCTGATCAAAAGCCTTTTGTACATCCATATAAAAATCTTCTACTACTTCATCACTGTGAGAACTTGTTGGGGCATAAACCTGAATTATCTGCATTTGATATCTGCTATTAAGTTGTATAACTAATCTTGCCACTCTGTCTGATACACCATCAATCTCCACAATATTGTTCTTCCACTTTTTATTTATAATGAATCCTACTCCACTTGTATTTCCAATATTTGTGCCTTTATAATAGAGCATATGTCCACTTTTTAAATCAATTGTCTCTTCACCTTTTCTTCTAACTTCACAAAGTCCAATAATATCCCATTTAATATAAGAGAGTTCTTCTTCTAATTCTTGCAATCTTCCTTCACTTGAAAGTGATCTGCAGTTGTAAGTACCTAAATAAAAAGTCGTCATCAAATGGCAGCCTGGGTCCGCCTCCAGGATATTCTTAGCACCCTCCGCCTTCGGCCACCAACCGCTGCCTTGGTTGGTGACTTTACAGCCTCCTGGGATTAAGGGCCATGCTTTATTTTTGTCTGTCATAATTATATAATTGGGAAAAATCTTTATCATTACACAAACATTCATTCTGCCTTATCAGGCACTGAGAAGAAAGACCATGGTGTTTCTTGATCTTAAACTCAGAGGTAAAAAGCCAATAAACTCACCACGCTGGCTAATGCATGTTGGTGAGCAGCCCATCCATGTTCGTATACTATATGAATAAACATATAGTAATAACAGCTGCAACGACAAGAACGTATGGAGTGGACATTAGGAATTTGCCCTGCTCGGTTCCTTTAAGGCCTCCAAGAGGAATCAAAGGGTCTCCTTTCAGTTAATAGCAAACTCCTTTCTGCAGCCATATATATATATATATATATATATATATATATATATATATATATATATATATATATATATATGATATATATATATATATATATATATCATTAAAAACTAGTCAGTACTTACTTAGACAATCACAATATCAACAACAATCAACAATTTCAAACTGCTGTCAATTCAACCTCCTTTAACAATAAAGATGGAATCCCACCTTTATTAATGGGCTAATATACTTATAGAAACACTACAGATTGCAACTTGACCATAGAGATTGAAATTATTGATACAAAGAAGTTAAATAAATCTTTTTAAACAAATAAATATAATATATTCAGAATGCAGACTAATAAATAGTCAATTATAACATTACAAACTGCAATCATAAATTTCATATTTCACCCAAATTATTATTTAATAATAAGTGTAATAATATTCAAGGCTAAATGGGTTTGTAAGTAATCATTAAAAATCACTCAGCACTTAGACAATCCCAATATCAATAACAATCAACAATTTCAAATTGTTGTCAAGGCAACCTTTTTTTAACAATAAAAATGGAAAAGTATTCATTAATAACAAATAAGTTTAATACAGAGTGATATGGAAAAATCACAGATTTACCAAAATTTGAATTTGTGGAAAACATTAGGTTCTACATAACATAAAAATAAAGCATGTGTTATGATAATTTGTGTAGAAATATGTAACCCTTGTGATCATAATTATTTAAGAGAAAAATAAAAATGAAAACATTTACCAATATAAAATTTATATATGATCACTTGTATAAAAATATATCTCTATATATGAACAATCTTTCAATTTCATAAATAATATGTATTATAGATATGGTTATGCAAGTCCACATTTTTTTTTCATTTAAAATGTTTTATTTTTAAAACAAAATAAATTGTGCAACAAAATCTGAAACTAATAATATATATAAACAATGAGGATTGCCAATTCTCAACAAGCTTTGTGATAAATGCTTAGCCAGAGAAAGCATTTGAAATATCTCTGTCAGGAACACCCTCCCCCCCAAACCTCTGACCATGGTTTTGTGATTTGGCACTCCTCGGAGAGGTGTTAGGGTAGGTTCAGACACTAGATCTAAAAATACTAACCCAAAGCCAGCATTTATTTAAAAGCTATCTATTGAGTGGAAAATCTGAAATTTATGCGATGTTATATTGCTAAGATTATTAATATATGGTATGGCTGAAGATCTCTCAGCCCCATATAGCTATTTGAGTTAGATAGCTGGGTTTGAAGATGTAGGTGTCTAAAAAATTCAGATTTTCCACTCAATAGATAACTTTTAAATAAATGCTGGCTTTGGGTTGGTATTTTAGATCTAGTGTCTGAACCTATCCTAGCATCTCTCTGAGGAGTGTCAAAGCATTAAACCATGGTCAGAGGTTTGGGGGGGGGGGTCCTAACAGAGATATTTTATATGCTTTCTCTGGCTAAGCATTTATCACAAAGCTTGTTGAGGAATTGGCAATCCTCATTGTTTATATCTTACAAGCTTAAGAGAATTGGGTCATGTGATCTATGAATCTTATTTTGACTATTTATAGTCTCTAATAATATATAAGTATGAACATAAAATTTTAATAGAAAACAAGAATGCAAAAAAATAATTTGTTATATATAATATGATAATAACGTGAAAGCTAAACACTTTCAAACAGATACGCTTTAAAAATGCTTACATGATAAATAATATGATAAATAAAGTATTAGAGAGAAGATAGGAAAATCTGCTTTTATATATTGCAGATTAAAACAGTTTAAAAGCTAAAAGTTGGGCCAGAGAAATGATTAATTGCTAATAAAGAAATTTGATGTGTTAAAAGAATAAGAAGAGTGTATATGTATATATGACATATAATAGAAATGGTAGGTGTTTACATATTTTTATTGAAAAGCAAGACATACGGGTAATGGCAAAATAAATTGTGCAATATTAAAAGAAAGAATTAATTTAATTCAATTCTTTATTTAATTTACACATCTATCACTAAAAATCAATTACAGATTGCACATAAAAATATATTTACTATAACAGAAGAATTAAAAAGAGATAAAGAAAAAAAAAACAATGATGATAATAATAATAATGATAACAACAATAATAAAAACAAACAAAAGAACAACAACAAAAGTATTGTATTTGCACAATTAAATGTTATGAGAGAAAAGAATGTTATTGTAAGGTAAATTATGAATTAGGGATTAATGAGCAGATTGTCTTTTAATGCCACTAGAGATAATGTTTTTTTTGCTTGAAGTGTGAGAATTTTTTTTTAATAAATAATTTAATCTTTTCCTGGTAATTAAGATACTATTATACGTTGAACTTAAGAAGTTATAAACATTTCTATGTGAAAAGCAATTTGAGTTTTAAACATTGAAATAGAAAGTTATAAAATGGATTGAAAGATATTAATTAAAAAATTGTCTATTAATAAGAAGATAGTTGTGAGAAGTGCTTAAGGTAGGGTTGTTTTTTAAATTTGTTTTGTCAAGCATATGTGAAAATGAATTGATAGATGATATAGTATTGAGGTTAGGAGATTTTATCATATTAAATTGATGATATGATAATGCTTGCAGATAGTGAAGATAACTTTAATCAAATGATCGACAGAACTTGTGGAAAGTTTGAAATGAAAAGAAATGTTAATTTAAACTTCAGTAATTCTATAATTGAGTACATCTGTTCTCATCTCATTATTGAAATCAAAGAATGTTAGATTCAATTATTAATGGGTTGGATGATTACCGGAAAATCTTAATTTCTATAGAATAGTCCATTTTTGTCTTGCACAAATTAAGACAATTGCTATAATGGCAAACTCATGAGTTAAATGGTTCTGATTTAATTTCAAGTCAAGGAACATAAGGTTAATTTAATTGAATTGTGCTCAATTCATCAGTTTGATGTATGAATGCCATCTGACCTGTTGAATAATTGATAAAAATCTAAAAAAATAAGTGATAAAAAGAAAAGAATGAGAGAAGCATTGCACATAATGTTATGCTTTTAAATATTAATGATATTGATTAATTAATCATAGAAGAAGATTGAAAATTGCAATAACTAAATAGACTTTTATGAGTATAAAGGTATTCTGGGTTACATTGAAATTAGATATATAAAAATGGGATAGTTAATTGCATTGTTATTATATGTAGCACAACATGAGTAATCAGGAAAGCAAGAAGAAAATATTGGAGGGTTTAAAGATCTTGATTTAAAGAAAAATGAAAAAAATGAATTTAAATTAATAATGTAGAATTACTAAAAAGATTAAAACCAACAGAAATGGACTGGAAATATACCTAAAGGCAAGTATATTATAGATGAGATTGAAGTGAATATAAATATAAGAGATAAAAGAAGAAAAGTTGAATACTTTTAGGGAAATAGCTACAAATTTTAGAAAAATAATTAATCATAATATATCAAATTCTAACTTTAGTAATATTTAAAAAAAAAACTCTGGTCAAATAGCAAAGAAAACCTAGTTCAAAAAAGCAAATTCAAACTTTGAAAGCATCATAAATAGCGAAAACGGTTTTAAAAATCCGCAAGAGGGCAACAACAGATCACAAATTTATTCATAAAAAATCTAATATTAGTCCTAGAGCTTTGGAATCAAAAGAAATAGATTCAGAACCAAA
This sequence comes from Epiperipatus broadwayi, assembly GCA_028023455.1. Taxonomy (NCBI): domain Eukaryota; kingdom Metazoa; phylum Onychophora; class Udeonychophora; order Euonychophora; family Peripatidae; genus Epiperipatus; species Epiperipatus broadwayi. Next base: position 13,166,782 of record JAQFVV010000020.1, on the reverse strand, counting down.
AAATCTTAATCATCAATGAAAAGATTTTGTCTTAGAAGCGTCAGATAGCAGAGATATTATTTCTCAAAGTTTCACAAAATCGCAAGAGAACACAAAGAAAATAACGTTAACGATGTACACATTAACCACGGACATTCCCCAAGCAAAATTAAAAACAAATATTAACATATAACAACAGATCTACTCCTCTTAGACAATAACCTAACCAAATCAATAAGTTCAAAGTCCAAAACAAACTGCAACAGCAATTTTAACACCGATTCTGCTGCAAATCAAACGATAAACAAAACCGCTACTAAACAGTCCGATCGTAGCGATCTGCGTTATAATAAAACTAGCAAATCTACAGATACTAAACAAACTAAGACGTATCATACAGAACAATTTTAGAATGAAAATAAGACAGAAATACAAAACTCACCAAAAGCAAAGAAATCTTATGCAGAAACACTTTATCATATATCATTTCCCTCTTCCCAAAATGAACTAAATCCTAATCCAGACAACAGCCCATTACTAAGCATAATTAATCTAGACACAGAAGAAGACATCCAAACTATAAACAATTTTAGAAACACAAACCAGTACAGGATAATGAACAAACCTACCAAGACATATAAACAAAATTCAACAATTCTGTTCCAGATAAATTACTGAAATCTTTCATAAACTACACCAATAATAAAACACTCATCCTAACAACAACAGACTCAAATGGCAATCTCTTCAAATTCCCACTTGAGAAATTTATAAATATTGTAATGGAAAAAAAACATGGCAACAAGCATTAACAGAATTTTCACACACCCCAAGACAGATACGTAATAACAGAACACCATCCGGGTCCTCAATGATAAATATATAAGTAACAATTGATAACAACAGACCTACCACATTACACCACATCATGAAGAACTATTATGAATTTCAATCACATTGAACTACAGTACATACTTGATAAATATGGCAAAATTGGGAAATTTCAATAAATAATCAAATAACAAATAACTCCTTTCCTACTAACACAGCCACATTCACCATCACCCTGAAGAATGGAGTCAGCTCCACAGACATTCCTACTGTGGTTCATGCATGCGGATTCCTAATGGTAATATCACTCCATGGTGTTCCACCACAGTGCTTTTACTACCTTGAATGCTCTCACCTAATCAAGGACTGTCCTCCAAGGATCTGCAAAAACTGCGGATCCAAGAAAAACAAGATTCACAAATGTTTCCAGAAATCCACAGAATCAAGCAAAACAACAACAAAGGTGATCACTGATAACCTAATCCATCTTGAACCCATGCAGACAGAGGACATAGAACTAAACAAATCTTAACAAAATCCAGAAACAACTCAATTATTAGACATAAAGCAGAACTCAAACCAGTGCAACCTATAATAACATCTTAAGTCCAACTATCATGCATTCTCCACAACAACACAAGCCAATGGATATAACAATACCAGTCAACAAAACAATAAACATACCACTCAATCTCACCAGTGACCACTCATACCCAACCCCTCAACCCTACTAGATTCAAACCCAACCTAGATATACTAAACACTCCAGATCAGCAAGGTCAAACTAATAATGATGGAAAATATCACTACTCTGGCACACAACCATAATGATTCCAATGAAGAAAATGTCACAGATTCTGATGACACAATAATTTACCAACAAAACACATCTTGCTCAAACCCAAACAATTTTCTGCAACATCCAACCTGGGATAAAAGCCAAAACAGAAAACACAATAAGAAAAAACACAACCTCTCCAGCAGTCCAAGCTCAGATGAAGACACATGCATCAACCCAAAAAATACAAAATTTATCCTACCCATTGACCCTTCTCCACCCAAAGATAACAACAATAAGAGAAGGAAAGAAAGTGTATTAAAAAAATGGACAGTCTATACATGAGCCAGAGCTCATAGAAAATGACACATACTCCACAAAGGATGGAATATCCCATATCAACTTACCTAGTAGCCAAGAAAAAGTCACACTTCTTGAAAACACTTACACAAATAAATCAAATGATCTCATAGCAGATTGGTCCCTACCACTCCAAGAACAGTAACATCCACAAACAAATTATTAAGTAATGCACAGTACGCTCATATAACTCTCCAAAAAATATACACCCCAATTATGTCAATTAAAATAGTAAGGATTAACGTGAGAAGCTTTAATTCTCCCAATGCATACATGCCATCAGGCAATTGATAAACTCCAACTCTCTTCACATATTCCTGATGGTAGAAATGAAATACCATGTAAACTCAAGCTACACTATTACTGAAAAGCTTGGAAACTATGGCTTTCTAAAATTCTCCATAGGTATCACAGCCTCCAGAGGGATAGGTATTATCATCAATAGAAATACACCACCAGATAACTTTAATATCCTGTATCTTGATAATAACATAATGATAATCAAAGTTAACTATAACAATTTTATTTTAAATATTGTATTCATTTATACCCAGAACTCAACCACTAACTACCACTACATAGTACAGACAATCAATATGGTCCTACCTTTTAACCCAGCCCCTATTCTTCTCAGTGACTTTAACATCAGTTACATCAACTTCAACAATAAATCCCTACACCTAATTAACAAACTCTCATGTGCGGGGAGGGATTTCTACCCCCATGATCTTCTTCTATACTCAAAATATTAGAACTCTGATTGATCTGTTCTACTACTCTCCAGAGCTACATTTTCATATTGAAGCTACAAGTTGCATCCTTCTCAGATCACCTTGCACAACTCATCGATATCACACCAGATAAGACTTTATACACCGGAGAATCCAGCTCACAAACAATACGTATGATCACATGCACAACAGCAACAGAAGCTATCATCTCCAAAGCATACATTTACTTCCACAAAATAAACATCTTAATAACTCCTATAGAGGTCGCTTGGTTTTCATTCATTGAGATTCTGCAATCTCTAATTAACAATTACACTCAGAAACTCAAAGATCCAGTAAGATTACTGAGAGATTTAATGGAAATAAACACCAAACTCAGTGAAATCTCAAGTAACACATCCAACATCAAAAACATAATAGCACTCAAACTTCAATACAAAAGCAAACAAATAAAACTTTCCAAATACCTCTTCATCAAAAGAACTAAGCTATGTCTGGAGTCTCAACACTGTTGGATTTGAGGATACATTAGCTGGGCTCTTGGAACCACAAAAAACAAAAACATACCAACCATGATCACTCACAAAGATCAATCCTGGATTGGGCTGCAAATGATAGAGGGAATCAAACAACACTTCCAAGACTCCCTACAAGCTGATCCAGAACCAACAACAACCACCTGAAATGAACCCGAAACTGCAGACCCTCACAATATCACGTACAAAATAATACACAACAAATTAGCATCACTTCCAGACAGAATCCATCCAGGTATTCATGGCATTTCCTCATTTTCTCATCTTCCACCTTAACCAGTTCTCTATTCCAATAATAGCACAAATGAATGACTATCTGGCTGAGGGTAGGAAAAACATTGCAAACCTCTACCCTATAGCCATGGTTCCCTTTTTCAAAAAGAACAAACCTCCATCAGAAGTTACAAGTCTCCGACCAATTTCAATGACCCCCCTCATGATAAAAATCATAGAGTCCATTATAAAAGTCTCAATCCAAGAATGCATACTAAAACACATTTTCAATGCACAATATGCAAAAAAGGTTCATCCACTATCCTAGCCATGGCCCAAGTTAAAACCCTTGTAGAATACCTGAGGACACACAGAAAGTCAAAACCAATTGCCATACAACTTGACATAGCCACAGCGTTTGATTCTGTCAGGACCAACATTCTTCTCAAAGCGCTAGTGGAATATTCCAATCCCTTCCTATAAATTATTGACAACCTGCTCAGTAATTGCCAAATAATGATATCTCTAAATGAAACACTTCCAGTTGCTTCAAACCTACTCTCTCCATCCCACAGGGCTTTCCCCACAGTGCTCTTCTATTTGCAGCATATATTAACCCTCTTGGTGTCTATGTGCCCTGTCTAAAGAAAGAAATAGGAGTATTGGCATACATGGATGGTATACTCATAATATTACCTTCACACAAATACCTTCCTCTCCTCTACCAAATCCTAACCAAATACACTTCTCAATATAAACTTACCTTTAACCTCCAAAAATCAGCGACATGGAAAACTGCAACTGGAAAAAGAATCAACAGCACCTTTCTTGGTGAGCTGCAAAACTTCCTTGGAATACCATTTTATAAACCCCTGGCTGCCATCACCACACTAATTCAAAATGACATATTAAATTCAGCTAATAAAATAACATCTCTCTCCAAAATATACCTTTCGCTGCATGGAAAGGTAACTATATTGAACAAAGTCATTTTTTCTAAAATCAACTATTACTTACCAATTGTTAAATTAACAAAAAAATTTGAAAACAAACTTAACTCAATGTGCTCTAAAATTTTTCGGGGTGGTAAGACAGTCGCCATTAGCATTAGACGGATGCGCCGTCCATCTAGGCTCTCCATATAGTCACAACTTTCACCTTTCAAAAAATTCATAATCTCATCCACAAACTCTCACAAACTTTCGACAATCTATAATTTGCTCCAACAACCCCCCCCCCATGCAGATCAACCGCCACCACATAAACAGGACTGGATCTTATCCCTCTCATCCTACTACTCCAACCTAACTAAAACAAATCCACCCTCAAACAATTCAGAAATAACTTACTGGGAAGCCTATAGCCTATAACACCCACACAGCCAAGTTCAGGATTGCAGGCTTAAAACAACAAATAAAAAAATCATCTTCTAATTTAGGCTCTGGAGCCTGGAAGCCTAATATCTTGACTTTGTGATAAAGTTAAACCTAAATGCATTTCCCACTAGGTGGTTTCTAGTATACAGAAGTCATGGCAACCTGGATCCCCAAGGTCAGTTCTGTCAGCGAGAGGAGGAAACAATCAACCATATTAACATATGCCCTAAGTACAACTGCATCAGACAATTAATTCAGTCTAACTCAAAAATAAACTACAATATGATCACCTCTATTCAAAGATGCCTAGGCTCAAAAACCTTTGCCTGGATCCGACTGGCCATTTTCCTCACATTCTCATTATGGCTGGTCCGCTGTCAACTAGCCATTGAGGATTCAAGTCGAAACCCGGCTCTCATCTTCATCAACACCATTACCAAAATAAAGGAAAGAAATCAAATGCTTTCCTCCAACAACACCTTTGATGACACTTGGAAACCTGCAGCAATAGTGTAAACAACAACTCAACTGCACATAACAACATCTTAGCCCTAAAACACCACAAGATACAAATCATAGCATATGCACAACCTTGTTCTTCAATATTAGGCAAGCATCACCCACAAAAAGAGAACTTTATGAACATTGAGATGATCCCAACTGGTGCACACGAACAATCAAAACGCCTCAAAGATCAAAGTTCCAATACAAACTTGTACACTTAATTGTAACTTGTAAATCACACTAAAATTCATTAAATAATTTTTTGGGGGGGGAATTTTTTTTTTTTAAAAATAGAGCAAAAGATTGAAATTTTGAATAAGTTATTTGCAGGCCTTATATATAGATGTTGTTTGCAAATATTTTGTCTTATCATTGCCTAACATTTATAATCATTAACCCTTCAATTGTTATTTTTGGCTAGAACCCATTGCTAATTTATTTGGCCAAAATGCTATTTATGGTTTTTGGATGTAGCATGCACCATCTCTTGATCAATTTTGGTCGCAATTTCTTCATTTTAGGCTTCTTTTATAGGAAATTCAAAATTTAAAATTGTAGTTCTAAAAACGTCTGCATATAGCATTATATTTTGAAAAAAAAATCATTTTCTTTGCTGGCTATTGGTGCTTAGACCAGACTCTTTTCTCTGATTGGATGCCTGCCAAATCTGGAAATTGTGTTGTAGGCATTTCTAAATGACAAAGTCAGAAACTAAATGAAGATGTTCTACATGTTCGTAATTGATTTTGAAGTAAATAAATATATTTATTGAAATTTTTTACATTCATAAATAAGATTTTATTATTACTTTATTGAAATATAAAGTTTGATTCGGAAAATTTTAAATATTACAAGAAAAAAATGTTTGTGAAAGTAATCTCTTTTCATGACTAGTTGTTGACACCTAACAACTGTAATTTGAATAATAGGCATTTTTAAGAAATCAAAATAAACTCTTTTACGCATTCATATTTTGAAGTAAATATTTTTTTACATTCATAAATAAGATTTTACATTACTTTATTAAAGATCAGCCTTTTTAAGCTATTGTGCATGCACTTTTTTATGAGTGTTAATAATAAGTGAATACTTTCACTCCCAATTCAAGATATAGTATTTAAGAAAGAACAAAATGAATCCACTTATTCTCTCTGACCCAAATGCTTATATATGGGCAAATCTTAAGTACTGTAAGTGAAAGCGTGAGGATAGACCACTCACTTTAAATTACTGTTTATGATGTCTGAATGAATGACGTCGATGAAAGTTTCTAGAATTTACTAAACATCACTCTCAAGTAAAACTTAAACATATGTAAATAAGCATTTATTTTTATAGCGCTGTGCACAATAGCTTGAAAAGGCTGATCTTTAATGTATACACTTTATTGAAATATAAAGTTTGATTTGCAAAATTTTAAATATTACAAAAAAAATACGTTTGGAGAAATGATCGGTAATAAAAAACAATTATCACTACCGACCATAATTAGGCGTTTCTAAATGACAAATTCAGAACTGAAAATGAAATGTAGTATGCTTTCATAGTTTGAAGTAAATAATTATATCTATTATAATTTTTTACATTCATAAATAAGATTTTACATTACTTTATTGAAATTTAAAGTTTGATTCAAAAATTTTTAAATATTACAAGAAAAATAAGCTTGGGGAAAATGATAGTTCTTCAGAAAAGTAAATTACTTCACAGCTACAGACTGAATATGACACCACGGATTGGTTGAAATATAATTCTTTTGTTTTACTACTGGCTATTTTTTAAATGTTTTTTTTTTATATTTTTCTTCAGTTATTAACATTGTTTTTAATTTTTCGTTATATTTAACCAATTTGAATCTAAAATTATTTAATTTTTAGAAGCTGAATTAAAAAAATCTGTGTATTTTAGATTAATATTTTAACAATAGAAACTGACTGGAAATGAAACTGATGAATAATATTGTTCTCAGATTTAAGTAGTAAACCAATACAAAAATCAGACAATGATTAAATAGGTTGAAGATATCAATTAAAGGGTTTTAATGAAAATATTTTTGTATTAGATTTTTAAAAAGTTGTTATTAATCTTACAAGGAAATGTGATGTAGAGACATATTCATAGTTTGATATTTATACTTGCTTATTTATATTATTGTATATTAATTATGGTGCAATTCTATAATTGGCTTAATGCTGCAGTTTTGTACGATAAATAAAGTGAATTGAATTATTATTATTATCGTCATTATTATTATTTTAAATGGCTTGATAAGAAATTAAGCTACATAAAAGTATAATATCCATACACATATTTTATATAAAAATGTATATATTAGTAAAAAATTAGAGTTCATAGGACTGCAGATAATATGAGATGTTTTATGTGACAGAGTATATATCAAAGGGGCAGGAGAGTATGATTTTAATTTTGTATTTTGTGAAAATAAAGAGGTTGCAATTTATGTAATGGTGAATTTGCAATAAAAACAGCATATTAATAACTACAGTGTAAAACTGAGAAGTTATAATTTTCATATTCATGAATAATCCTCAATAAATACTTTTATTAGTACTGTTAGGAGTACTGATTGCTGTTCTCTCAAATTTTTTTACTTAATGGACAAGAAGAATCCATGTTAAATAAAGCCATTGTATTAATAAAACACTTATTCGAAGAGTTTTAAAAAATTTTACTGGGAAAGTTCAAATATTTAAATTTCCCAATAACTTATTTATTAGTCAGTATGCCATTGACTGTGTAAATGTTTTTTGAAATATATCTGAGAAGCTAAAAAGTAAACATTTCAATGTTAATTTTACTTTATTATTTGAAAAGCAAAGAGAGAATCACACTTTTGATTGATATAAGGGGTGATGAAATTTATACATGGAGATGATGGGATGTATGTTATCACAGGATAATAATTTTAAAAAATTTATATGGTATTAATGGATTTTTGCATTTAAAAATTGAAAGTAAATGCACAGACAGGTCAGTGCTGGTTGCACCACTTTATATTTTATTAATCAACATGGTACTTATTTTTTATTCCAAATCTATGTGATGCATAAGGATTGAATTTTTTTATGAAGGAGTTAGTATATATGATAATGAGTTGTAATATATAATTTTAGAGAAAATGAGAATATTAATTAGGGAGACCTTAATTAACATGAAGGGAAGATAGATTTTTTTTTAAAAAAGTATATATTATTATCTATATTTTTGAATATTAAATCTTAACAGAGTAGAGGACAGAATTATAAGCCATCTTAAACATTAAGGGGGGAGAGTTTATATATGGTGAGAATCAATTTATATTCTTCAACACAAAGCCTTTAATTTTATTAAATTTGAGCAATATATTTGTCTTAGATGGTGAATAGTTTGTGAAGGGTCAATGATTAGTTCATTTATATAAGAAATATATATATATATATATTACACGGAAGCTTCTGGAAATAATATTACGAATTCATCATTTGTCCTTGAGAATATTAGAATTAACTTATATATATTGTAACCTTTCAAAGGGTGACTAAGTAGCCCTAAAATAAAGTGTAGATCTAAACACAAATCTATAATGCATTAAGTAAACATATAACATAAGGTATGTCCACTTATAAGTTAACTGCACAAAAACTAAATAACTTCTCTCATAGGCCAATCACATTGTAATTAATACATTATTCTACAAGATGTGAACAGAGCAACGGTTGATTGATAATTCATTGTTACATTCTACCAACAATAATAATAAATGGTAATAATAATCTCAGGTTCTTAAATATTAAATAATTTAGTTGTAAAGAATACTAACTTTGCAATAATAATCTAAAATAATTAAATTAATACACTGTACAGGCTTACATAGACCTGCACATATATAATATAATATATAAGGGATTCAAACTCAGACTTTCACATGACCCTCAGCTCTCTGTGCCATCTCATATTGCTGACCCACCTGATCATACACATGTTGAAAAGATAAATAATCACCAATACATGTATTTCATTCTAAACCAGCAATCATCAGTTGGTCAAGATTATTATCTCCACACATATATACAATCAGTGCTCATCATTATATTAAGATAGCTAATCTTCATACCTTAATGGAAAGGCTTCAAACTACTCCAACCCACAACTCTTCAGCAATCCATTTCATTGAAAATCTGATGATGGAACGTTCAAATCCCTAGGTTCTTTTCACTAAGTAGCAGTGAGACTTATTTTATTAAGATCTATCAACACTTTCTTTAAAATAAAGTATAGATTTATCTAAAGATGAGCTTAAATATAAAATTGGCTAACAAAAATTAACTCTTATTTTGGTTCTTATGTCACTCTATATAAAATCAAGTTTTCTTAAAAATTAAAATAACTCTAATAATAGCAAAGCTGAAGTGATGCAGCAGGTAAGAAAGCATTTTGTTGTACCAAGCACATCCCCAAGTATTCTAACAACAAGCACATCAATAAAGTAATCTTATATAAATATAGTTGCATTTATAATGGATTGCATGAATTGTATCAATATGATAACTTCAAAATAATATATAATCTTATATACACTTTAAATGCTTTTACTATTTAAATGGTATTTCTGACTTATGGATAACAGATGGCAATGGACACAGAAATGTAATTGAAGAATAAAATTAATATATTGTGAGGGTAGCTCAAGATCGCACCCACAACTAACTTTAACCATCTGAAATATTTGGATTGTTTTTTCTTTAATTAGCATGTAAAGATCAAATAAAAAATGTTTTGCTAGAACACTTTTTTAAAAAATATAAATGTTTAAATACTTTTAAACAGTGTACTAATTACATATTAAGTAATGGGACTGATGGGTAATTTACAATAAACATATATATATATATTAGTAATAAAATTTTAATGTTTAAAAAAATATAAACCTTGGTAAAAAAATTGTACATATTTATATATATGTTGACAGTTGTATTGTGTCGATTATATTAAACAGACAATGACTTAAATGAAAAGAAGTCATAGCAATAATAAATAAATCAAGTATGGTAATAACTAACTAAATATGGGAGAGAGATAATAATAATATTGCAAATTTATTATATTATTTGTTTTATTTTTTTTAAATGAATTGATATAAAAGTATTTTAAAAATACAACAATAGGAATGCTAGGTTTAAACAATGGGAATAATGCCTGTATAAAAAGGGAAACAATAAAAAATCATTCTTTCTTATTCTGCATTTTGACATGAAAAGTCAAGTTTTAATATAATTATTTTAATAATATCTTTCTGCTAGATGGATATTTTTTTAAAGCAGTGTCTCAACAAATATTAATGTGTTTCTAGTTATTTGCCATTTGGAAAAGAGTAAAGAAAGTGAATGGAACATTCTTATTCTAATTCAATAATCAGATAAGTCAAAATAATTTGTCAATTTAAATTTTAAAAAAGTATGATTTTTTTAAAAGAAACTAAAAAAGAAATTAGAATGGTTTGTTCAGTTTAAAATTTATAAGTTTATATAGACAATAGTATAAACAATGGATAGCTGTATTCTATCTATAAATATATTTTTATTAATTGCAAACCACATATATATTTATATAAACCTGTGTATATAGTTAAAATATGAGATACATTGGCTAGAATGATTGTCTTTGGGTGGAGCCTTTTTTTTATCTACTATGACCATGTGAAAATTAATATTTAACTGTCTACAATTTAAGTGCCTGATAAGGTGGATCCACACAAGATAGAAATCTACATGAGGAGTAATGTAGAACTACCCAATGCCAACTTAAATAAATTCAGAATGTGCTATATAGAATCAATCAGGAGTTCTCAGTATCTATAATAAAAAAATGCATAAATTGTAAAAACTGTTTAAGTAAAAAGGTCTCTGAAAAATAATAATACCTAATCATACCGATTCATAAAATATTGTAAAATTATGTTGTATTTTTTTCTTTTGTATAGATATGTATTTTTATTTTATTATCTCAATCTTATATTTGGGAAGTACTAATGATAATTCAACATGGAACAGTCCAACATAAGCCATTATCAAGAAAGTAGGGGGGGGGTTGAAAATTTTTTTTTCTTTTTGTTTTTAATAAAATCTAGGTGATTTAATTTCTGCCAAAATACTTGATTCTCAGCTATGAATATGAAATTGAGTGCTCAAATAGAATATTTAAAAGGAAGAGTTTTTCTCTTTTAAAGTCACTGAAATAACCAATGCCACAACATGACATGACAATTTATATTATATGTGTTACTAATAGTATTCTTAAGATCTTTATAATGAATGAATGATTAATGCTTTTAAATTAATATTCTTTATAATTTTCTGTTCTATCATATCATGTGTTGTTTTGTTATTATATTTTTCCACACTTAAAACTGCATACTGCATCTGGAGTTGCATTTAAATTTTCATTGAGTTAGCAATCTCACTTTTAATTAATAACTTTTTCATTATTTTGGATATATAGATGTCTATATTATGGGTGTCTATCATGGGAAATAAGGGTAAATAGTATTAAATTGTTTAATTAGCAAAATGATAGATACTCATCATAGACATAAAAGTTATAAATAAAGAGGAATATATCCAAGTAATTTATTTGCACTTGTAAATATTTTTCTTTTTTGAAATTTTTCTTTTCTACATTAAGTGATAATTTGTTTTACGTTTTGAATATATATTTTTTTTGTAAATAAATATTACAAAGTTTAGTTAATTGATGAGATCTCTGTAGTTTTGTTGATCCAGCATTTACATTCAATCCTATAACCAATATTTTGCACATGCACACACACATTATTGTTTGATGAGCATGAGAGAACATTGTTAAATAAAGGGGTTTTTTTTCTAATAGATAGGATGTGTTATTTTAGTTGTTGATTAACAGTTTGCATAGGTACACCTTTGTTAAGAGAGTCGAACGCGAATTCCTTTTGAGTTCGAATATCTGAGGCAACGGTTATGCAAAGAGTGGTAAGATGTTAGATGAACTGATTTGAATTACATATAGATTTGATGGATAATGCTTAGGCTAGTCTATTAAAGATAGATGTAATCATGAGTCAGGTATTTCGTTTATCTCTAGCATCCTACATGAAGACCCTAGGTCTGACAGTAATTAGATGCGATCTTGTTCTCTCTTTCCTCTATATACCTGAATGGACTGGACTATTACATTTGGCACTATCAACTTTAGGATATGAAAGATAGGTGTACCAGCACTTTTAGATTTGATGTAAGTTAATTATATGTTGTGGTCGAACCAACTGATTGTTGAAGTTGATAGAGGTATCCAAGTGTATTTTTGGACCGGGACATCTGGGTAAATTATACCAACCGTTACAATATATTATAAAGACTAAATATTTTTTTAATCTACAATTTAACAAAAGATGAATTATTTACTGTTATTATTTACAATAAAAGTAAATTAAAGGAAACTTTCCATCAATTAATATAGATGTTAGATATAATGCACATATACCATATCTGTGATATATTTAGGTTACACAAATAAAGAAACATCTTACAGATTGAATGTAATAATCAGTGATACATACTAAAGTTAATTAGCTCATCTGAATGTATTAATAATATAATTGTAGTTAGGAATATATTAAAATATATTTACACTGAAATTAATGTACAATTTCTTAATATATAATTTATAATTTAGGCGATTTATTATAAAGAAATACGTTGTATTAATCTTAGTTAAACAAAGCAGATGGAGTAAAGAAATACAAACACAATATTTTATTCAACTCACACAGTCATTTGAAAATATATAATAAGGAATAGAAGAATATAATCACACAAATATCTTTTATAATACCTAACTTGAAATATCTAAATATTTAAGAGCAATAGTGATGAGAAAACAAACGTACACTAAAGTGGGTAGAGCAATACTAGCTTGATACTATATGTATATAAGTGCCCCATTAATAAGCTAACATAAGGAAAGATCTGACAAATAATATTTAAGTAAAATGAGAAATCACCAACATAGTTGCCACAATAAATACATGACTATAAGCAGAAATACTAATAATGAAAAGAAAGGCATTGAGATAACAATTGCAAGACAAACCGTAAACCACATCTACTCATATTTTTAACGCATATAGCAAAAATATAATCAAAAAACCAATACAAACATATGCATGAAAGATAAATAAATAACTAGTTTTAAAATTATGATGATATTAATATAGAAATTATACACCAATCCAAGGCAAAATATATATCAAAGTAGCAACTCTGTTTTTATAAACATTTTTAAAACATACATAAATACCCTGATGCTATCTCTCAAAATACTATGAACATCACTATAATCATTTATATACATCACCTTTAATTCAATACATGGTTATTATCTGTTAAACATACCAGAATAAAGAATAAAATAAAATGACATTGACAGATGTTAAATGCTCATAACATTTCAAATATTACAATAGTAAAACATAAAAGGCAAAAAAAAATCTTAAGTGGTATTCTTTTTTTTCTTCCAAATAAAATGATTTTCTCTAATTGTAAGTTTGATCTCTTTGATGACAATTATCCTGTTTCTTATGTAAGAGCACATTTCAAGAACAAATCCAAATGATTACATATATATCCTCGCTAGAAGATTGGAGATTTTCTATATTAATGAGTTTGAATTTGATAAACTAATGTAACAGGATGGTTTTTTTTTTAAAAATTAAAAATAATCATGTTGACTTTAGAAAGGAGTCTTTTATCAACATGTTACAACTTTACAAAGATTAAAGTGAGTGTTTAAATTAAAGAACAAATTGGATATATCTCACAATGAAAACATATTAAAGTTGCATCCAAACAAAAGGGATTCTATACTTTATATAGGCAGACTATAATCATGATAGATAAGTTATAAATGCATAATATATATATATCAGTAATTTTAAATAAGTTGCAAATATATTATTGTTGTTTTTTTTTTTAAATTTAATGGCAGTTGAGGTTTAAGAAATTAACCAAAGGTACTTCTGCAGATTTAATGACTGTTTATAATAGTTTATTATTATTAAATTTATTATTTTTATTATGATTACAATTTTGTTTTAATTAACAGACATTTTATTTATAGTACATATCAGAGTGGGCGTATAAATATGATAAGTTCATTATAAACTAATACATATATCCAAATGTATTTATTTAATAGAATAAGGTACTATAAAGTAAAGCATATATTTGAATACAAGTATAAAATAAGCAAGATATAATAAATATGAATCCTTAATTATATTTTATAATGAGCTTTAAACACCTTGGTCATAGATTAATCAAGTAAAATTGGTACTTAAATATTAGTCCTGCAACATAAGAGAGATGGTATGTCTTTTCATATTTGTGATAAATGTCTAACCTTTTAATCCTGTCAAATAAACTCTGTGATCTCATCCAATATGATAAATTTACACTTTTATTTATTGTCCAGATTTTATTCATATAAGTTCTTCTCATAGTGTTTTTTACTTCAATGCTGTTTATTTTTTCCAATTTTCTGATTAATACTATAATTTTTTTTAACAGTATAAAATATTAAACATTTGGAATTTACCTGCTACTGAGATCAATGCAGTTGAGTATATTCTCACTTCAGGCAAGCAATAGCATTGTAATATTCGATATAATAATAAAATGGGCCTTTGTAAGTGATTATGGTTGGAGAATTCCAGAATTCCATTTTTAATGGTGATTTAATTTATTTTGAGCTGGGCTCAAAAGTTAACATCCATAGAATGGGGGAAACAGAGCTTATTGGAGGTCCTAACAAAATCATTGAAATTGATTAGAACCTATTTCACAAAAGAAGAAAACCAAGCCGAACAAATTCTTTCAGAACAGGGAGATGATCGATGAATATTTCATCATGAAAATTCATGGTAGAATAGTGGCAATTCTGGTGGTAGCTATCAAACAAAATGTGGAAGAGGAATTGACAATTTATTCAGATTGTTGCTGAATTATGAACTGCTGGTTACTCTGAACATTTTTGTGTGAATCGTACTGGATGTCATCAAAAAAATTAATCCATCACATTGAAGAAATAATAAAAGTGTAGTAATTGAATTTTTTTTTTTGTTTTTGAAAAAAAATACATTTATTACTTATTAACATTTCTGGTGAAGAGCTCATGCAGCCATTATATTGCACAATCATATGTTAAGTAAGTCTCCATTTTGGGAAAAATAAAATAAATTACTTTTAATCTCCATTTTGAATCAAAATATTATCCATTTAAAATAAAGTAGAAGATGTATTGATTGTTTCATCATGACAATATTACATGGTAAGTACTGTATATGTATATTTTAAGCATTTTGTAATTTAGTGATTGTTTTGTCTGTATTTAAAGTAACATTTGGGAATTGCATAAAACTTTTTCAGATTTATTTTTGTGTGAAATTCATATTTTTTAGTATCGTTAGATTTAGTCTGGTGCAATTACTGTCATGTATTAGAACTGCTATGCCTTTTCACCTACATATTGTTGATAACTTTTTTAATCTTGTGAAAAAATCATATACATAAGCTCTATTTTGAGAAATTTCTCATTTTAAGTTTATACAAGATCCAAGTGTACATGTTATTTGGTCACATTATAAGATTAGAAAGTTGTCAGTGGACTGATATGGATGTGAGAAGGTGTAGCAGGTCTAATATGTAAGTACAAAATCAATGTAGTTCATAGCATAATAGTGCAATAAGTCTCAAATTTCAGATAAAACATTATAATAAGACTGATTAAAATTGAAAAAGTTTGTAAGGTAATAAGACATATACCTCGAATTGCCTACCAAAGTTTCAGCTCCTGTCTCCACAGAAAAGTTGCTTTCTTTTTCTACAATTGTAGAAATTTAGAGAGTTTATAATAGTACAACTCGAGAAGAAGTTGATTTCTCAGATAAGTTTCTTTTTAGCAGCACATATTGTCTTATCCTCCAAAACAATTAAAACGTAATTAACTTAGTTGTAGAATTCAGCAAGCAAAATGGTATTAGTGTGACCACTTTATAGTGATGATGAAGAAGTGACCATTATGCTTTCAAAACTGCCCTTTTAATACTCATTTTTACTGTATCATGTGATTCCAATTAAGGCAATTAACAGAAGGGGTGTTATTACAATTGATGGGAATCTAGAACATTTTCACCGGAAATGATTTACATATAATTTAAATAAATACAGAGAAAAGTGATTTTAAGTGGTTTTTATAGTAAAAATATACTTTCTTTTTTTTAAAAATACAATTATTTTTTTAGTCAAAACATTTGAAATTAAGAAACGAATAACTTTTTATATTTATTTATTTTTTCTTAATAAGAGTTTAACAATAGATAAATTTATGCAAGTTAGGATCAATGTTTGGGAAGATAACAATCTTGGTATTGACATGTTCTTAAATAAATAAAAATGCAATTATATAGCTTTAAATATACACAGTAGAGCATTACATTACTCAATTAAGTTAATTAAAATAGATACTAGATTGTATCTGTATCTTTCACGCAAAATAGATGGTCACAATATATATAGGAATTTTTATATCTGGCAAATCATGCTGGATTCACTAGCAGGCAATTGCCCGGGTTGCGGGTTCGCGTCCCGGCCGATGCTATGTTACTTAAAAAAAAAAGAAGATTGTTATAAGTTATGAAAAGTAAATAACTTAAAAAAGTTCCTTGGAGTATGGAGTTAAAGAACATAAATCTAGGGAATATTTTTACTTTTAGGATTATGTGTATTTTACATTTAAGGAGAGATTTTATTAATAAAGATAGAAAGAAGGTGGGAATATTATATTTTTTGAATAATTGTAAAAGTTTTGGAGTGGGAATTAAGTCAATGATAGAAAAAAAAGCTGATTGAATTGTATAAGTGATTACTTTCTACTTGATCTTACATGGATAATTACTATTTTGAGCAAGTTTATCACTGAGCAAGTTGAAGATCTTTTTTTTTTTTTTTGAGAATTGAAAGCTCTAAATTTGAAGAAGAGTAATTGATTTTATTTTATTCTTGATGAATGATTTTATTATTTAATGATAATTGGTGTCTTTGAAGTGAATCTTTGATTATTCAAGGATAAAGAGTTTGTAACTTTTAAAATAGAAATATAAAGACTGGCTGTTACTGTCAAGACAATATTAATTATATTGCAAATAATGGTGATAATAAAGTGGTTCAAGTATGAAAATATAAATTTTTTAGTTGTATATATTCCCGGATTAGTAAAATCTGGATTAGAATTAATTTTAAAGTTAATTTCTTAATTAATGATTCCATATTGTTGCAAAATGGAATCAAACAATGGAAGTGGACATACAGACAATGGATATATTTTAAATTTAGATTTGAAGTGGAGAAATCATATTTTTACCAATGATTAATTTTGAATCATTAATGATAGTAACACTATAGATTTTTTGATTATTGTTTTTTGACTATTCAGTTATTACCAATTATATATAGTTACAATTTTGTGCTTGATGTATAACTGATGTAATTGATGAAGTTATGAGGTTGTTTTAATTTTTGAAGCTTGAACATCATTTTTATTATTCTAATAGCTATGACTTATTTTTAATCATTTGTAGCCTTGTTTAGTTGAGTTAATTATATCACTATGAAGAAATATCCATTTTTTAGTCGTCTAAATGCAGCAGCAATTCATTAAAGTCTGTGATATACTGCAGCATCTATTTCCACTTTTCTAATAAAAAAAATTATAAAATTGTTTCAACTGATACCCAAATCAAATGTTACTATTTTGTTACTAATCACTGGTTGGATTAGTTTGTTTATATGGTTTTTATTTATTTATTGTTTGTCTTTTAAAAATAGTAACTTACCAATTTATATTTTTTATGGGTTGCTATCAAAATATTAACAATAGATCATGGATGAAACAGTAAGAACAACACATATATCAACATACTGCAAACCTTGCAGCCAAGATAACTATTTGTTTATGCTTTTAATCAATCCAAGGATATAAAATTGCATTGCATCTTGTTGCAATATATGTAAAACTATTATAAAGACCATTCACATTATTTTCTTGTATTTCAAAAAATTTCCAATGTGTTAGTTATTTTATATTAAAAATAGATTTTTAATATTTAATTTTTTTAAAAAGCATACCCCTCCACAATTTCATAACTAATCATTAGAGGGGAAAAATATTCAGAATTATATAATTGACATTCAATCCTAACCAATTTGCATTTATAATTATTTTTTTATTATTAAAAACTCAAACTTTTGAAAGCTTTTCTGTGCATGTGTATTTATATATAACAGTACTATATATATATATATATATAATAAATGTAAAATACAGTACCTGTTACAAAATATTATATATATATAAATTTTGACGAGGATTAATTACCACATAATCAAAAGCGCTACAAAAGAATTTAAACTATAATATTGTATTTACCCTTAAAATTTATATATATATATATATATATAAGCAAATAATGTTATATATATTCACATTTTAAATCATAATTATCAAATTTGTATTTAATGACAAAAATTACTTTATTTAATAATTGTTACTATAGGGTATATATTTAAATGATAATATGAGGAATATAATATTATGAGGAATATAATGGAACTGCTACTCAAAATTCAAATTTAAAATATATCTATTAAAATTAAGAATTTTGAACAAATATAAAAACAATATAGAGTATATTTTTTTAAAATGTTTAAATTTTAATTGTTATATTAATACTAATTATTGCATTTTCTTAGTTTATTGTTCTCAATAGTATTTTAAATTTCTAGAAACTTTTAATTTCATATTGTGCAAACTAAAATTTTTGTGAAAATTGTATCTTAAATTTAAATTAGAGTTTTTTTGTACATCTTTACTTATAAGTGTATTTAGATTACAGGATAAGTGATCATCACCTTGTCATTTTATAATGCACTTTTTAAGTTAACATAAAAAAGATAGTTATTTGTTACATGAATTGCATAGTTATTACATAAAATTGTATCAAATATTTATCATTCAATTTAAAGTTATTGCTTTTCTTTTCTTTTTACTAGGAATAATATCAAATGCTGCTTTAATAACACTGGTATCTTTTTGCTTATTTTTTATTTCTCATATAATGGATCCTTCCAGAAAGTAAGTTATGAATACTATAATATTTATGTAATATTGCAATATGCTAAATACACTTTGATACAATGAAGTCTCTGAAATTAAGATTGACATATCTGTTTTAAGACTGATTAGTTTTTTTTTATTTTATTGTGTATTGGAAATTTTTTTTTGTTATGAACTTAATGTTTTGGTTACTGAACTCTCATTACCTTCTGAAAGATATAACGCACATCTGTTTATATAATTTAGAGACTATGTATCAGATTATGTGTTTATATTTAATGTTTATCATTCAGTAAGATGTATATTTTAATACAGTTTTAAATTTTGTACACAACATTGTAATAATGAATTTTAATCTTTAAGCAAGAGAACCATAATTTCACTTGCATATTATTAAAAACAAAGAATGGTTAGTTGTTTAAAAGTTGAGTGACTTTTGAAAAGTGGCATTTATTAAATTTTGAGTTCATCACTCTAAATTTGCTTTTACCTATACAGACATCATCATATAATTAAATATCAAACAAAGAGTGTTTATGTTATATGTTTGCATATTTTTAATGTTTTGTTAAAAATCCCATTTGTTTATGATTTTTTTATTCACTATATTCTCTTTTTATTTTATACATGTATATACATTGTAACGGTATGGACTCTCTCAACGAGATAAGTTAAGGCAGTCGCATCTCATTATAGTCAGATTTAAGGTCTTCATATAGAATGCCATGAATGAAGTGATTTAATTTTGATATAAAACTATATCTGATCCCAATAAATAATTTATTATTAATAAATTATTATATCTAAACCACATCAAATCAAGTTCACCTTAATTGACTTAACTGTTATGCTCAGATTTCGAACTCAGGGAAGTTTAACAATTGACTCTCTTCAGCGGTTCATATCAATATACTAGAGTAATATTAATAACAAATCTCACAATCTCTTTAAAATGGGCTTCATAAAGTTAATATAATAATCAATAAAGATTATTATATTAAATGTTTGTTTTTATCTTATAAAATCAAATAAATAAATAAAATAAGATTGAAGACTTCATTTAGTTTAATATAAAAAAACATAATAATTATTTATTTAACAAATAAATAACTTAAACTTTATATATAAAAATTATTTATATATCTACTTCCTTATATTAAAAATATAAATATTCTATTTATCTACTGTAGATATATTTTCTAACTTATAACACTACAAGATTTTATAACGTATATAAAATATAAGTATTCAAATATTAAAACTTCTACATTAACACTATTATATATTAATTAGATTATACAAATAATAATCCATTTATTTATATATAATGTTTTCATTCGTTAAAATGATTGTACATAATTTATGTTTATTAATATAAAAATATATATTTCATATCAATGTTAGTCATTTATCCACTTATCATACATAATGGTTATTAGACTATTTGGATTAGTTCAAACAAAGTAGTGTCATATCATAAAAACATAATAGTATGTGAATTTAAAAATAATTTAATCTCTTACCTCTAAGTTCACTTTATCTCTTTATATTTTTGCATGCCTTTCCCATATTAATATTTCTTAACTTATATCTAAATTTTTATTAATCATAAATAAAAACAAAAATATTTTAAATTGTTCATTCTCTCTTATTATTCATTTCTTTAATGAAATGAATTCAATAATAAAGGAAATGAAATTAATGTTTCCCAATTATAATTTTTAAAGACTTAAATGGTATTTATAAAAGTTAGTGCAATAGTCTTAGATGTTCCTGGCATTCACGAATGAAAATCCTTTGAAGATGCAATTTTTAATTCCTTCATTGTTATACATTGAAGAAAATAATAGGATATCCCAAGTTGAAGTTTAGTTTCCTCTTTGTATGTAGATGTCATCATCATTAATACACAGTTTCTTTATTAACAATTATAATTCCATTTTGAAGATATTGCTTCTATATAATTTTAAAGGCATTTGGCAAAAGATGTTATTCACATATATATTTGATTAGACAAGCGCATTTTATATATCTCATGATAAATTGATATTCTACTCACTTTGCATTTTCCTTATAATGTAAAGTACATTAATTTAACTTAGTTGAAGTTTTTATAAACATGTTCTTTTTAAAACAAAGTTTACATTTTAGAACTCCAATTAGAACGATTTTTATCAAACACAAAAATATATTCAAATTACTTTCTTTAAAAAAAATATTAGAATTTTTTTCTAATAAGTATTAAATCATTCAAAATATAGATTTTATCTTATACACTGTTCTTTTAAATCGTATAAGTCTTTGTGAGGATATAGCTGAAAGATTAGAATCCTTAATCTTCTAATAAAAAAAATATTTTTTTTATCTGCATGAGCTTGCTGAAGCATATCACATTCTATGTTGTTACATTACAATTCGGTATGAAATCACTAAGTTAATTTCATTTCCTTTAATTTGATAAAGTGCATGTGAACCCAGAGGTCATCACCTTGTCAACTGTCTTTTCCAACAATGGTTTTTCATTTTAAAGAATGAAAAATATTAATTTACTAAATTATATATTTATTTTTATAACTATAATAGGAATACAAATATAATGTATACATATTGATTATATGTATGTATGAGTATATATATATATATTTACTGGTAATTTAAAACAAAATTATTGAACTTATCAAGGTTGATGATGAAATTTTTAGTAATTTCGATTTTCTCATTGCAAAGTTTTGTATTCCCCATAGTTGCATATTTATATAAAAGTGATATAACTAAAAATAATTATTATATAGATTACAATAGAGATATCTTATTTTGTTACTAATAAATTAATTAATCCGTTACTAATAATGTAAATAATGGATGCACATTAACATTTGTGAATCTCATATTGATCTCATGAATATTTTCATTTATGTGATATTGTGAAAATTCATGTTAACATTTAATAAACAATTTGATCTCCAATGTTATAAAAAAATTGACACTCCATGATGAGAAATAAAGTATTGCCAAAATTATGTTATCATTGTTGAATATGATGCCTGAATTTGTTAGCATATTTAATAACTCATTATGATCTTATTATGTTCGAAATGAATAATGAATGATTTGGACAGTAACATTTGTGATATTTATCATTTTGTTTTTTATTTAAATAGTTCCATGTGATTGAATAATTATTTTCATATATATAAATATTCCAAACAACAAATTAATTGTTTAAGTTCAGCCTAAGTAATAGGTATTATTACTCCATTTGAGCTATAATTTTCTATTATTATTTTTATAATTCTTTTAAGAAATACATTTTTTTAATAATACTACAAAGTCTTCTATTAATAAAGTTAATAATTAACATTTACATAACAATTTTTATAATATTATTATAATGTAAAAGAACAAAATTAACAATCAATAAAATACAATAAATTATAAATTAATATAATGTCAATTTATTATTTATATGTTTTATTGTATTTTGTTTGTTAATATTGTTGATTTACATATTTGTGCATTATAATGATGATCTAAAGTTATTATGTAAATGTTAGTTATAAGTTTTATTATTGGAGGACTTAGTATATAAACTATAGTTCAAATGGTTTGATAATAATTATTAAATTGAATGAACTTAAATCAACTTATTATTTGAAATTTTTTCAGCATAATGGAAAGTTTTTTACATTTTTTTGTTTGGAAACTATACCATAATTTGATATATATAATATAAACATGCAAAAATTTAATTTATATTTATATACTAAAAGTATTATAACATGATAGGTAGATCTGCATATCTGATTGAAATGTGCAATTTTTTTCTGGTAGTTGAGAATTTCCATGCAAATTTAATATTTTTTTGGCAGTTAATCCATATCCATTGCAGATAACATTGATTATTCTTTAATAAAGGCATTTCTATATATTCTTAGGTAAAAGAAATATTACAAACTGCTAAATTTCTTTATCATTCACATGTGTTTAACCTGATGATGATTTGATTATTTTTAAATATTTATTTGTGGAGAGATCTAATGATTTCTTTGATAATTTTATCTTTAAGCCATTTTAATGCAATATATATGATGGCTTTTTCTTCAATTATATTTACAAAATTATAGAATGGATAATAATCTCTCCACAGTCCATCCTGCAACTAATATATGTTAGTAAGTGAGATTGATTTTCTCCACATAGAAACTAAACTTTATCTGGATGAACTCATAGTTTAAGATAGAAAATTATGAAAATTCATAATAAAGATATTAACATAAACTCCAGTAGCATTATAGGAGATATCTACATTAAGATTAAACAAGTGAGAGTTCTTGATTCTTAGTAATCATGGAACAACTGAAGTGCTAAGCATGGAAAGCACAATAAACTTATTTTCACATGGACATTTTCTATAAATTAATTAGTCAACACAATGTTGTTATAATTGTTCTTCGGGAGACTCGTCATTCTTTTAATAAAGTGCATCTTTTTAAAATTCATGGATTTACATTGATGTTTGATATATCTTTATTTCAAATCATCTTGTAAAGCAAACATCTTTTATAGAATATAGTTTAAATTATATTGCAATCATTGTTTGAATAGCTAATTTGTATGTGTTCAATATTTGCAAACCTGCCAATACAAACTACCCCTACTCTCTTCTTCCAAGTCTTTACTATACTTTTTGTATTTATAGGAAATTTCAATTTTCATAGTAAGAATAAAAATCAGACATGTTGTCACCTTTTAGAATGGATGGCTTTAAATAACATGAATTTTATGATGATAAGAAAGAAGAAACATTTCAATCAGGAAGATTGGGTAAGAGAAACTGGCTTCAAATTATGTTTCATTTAGCAAAAAATACTTTACCATTAACTGCTGATCCATTGATATTAGATCATTTCCTACATAATCAGTATAAACCAAATCTAATTAATATTGGAATTCTTATTCCTCTAGTTGAAAAGCATCTTTTCTGAGATGGAAATAAGGAAAACTATCTGGAGTTGTTATACTGAATATCATCAATAGAATCTCTTAACTTCCTTTTTGCTGTGAGAGGTCTAAGAAATTCAATAATAACAGCTGCCAAAAATCCATACCTTAAAGGTATAAACAGTTATTCAATTTGGAAGAAAACCAGAAGTTCTTTTTATATCCAATATTTGTCTATCAAATATCCAGAAATGTCTGACAAACTTATAAAATCACTGATGATGCTAGAAAAGAAAAATAGAGAAAGAGACCATCCAAAAAAAAACTGTTCATAATCTAATCAAATGTTTTGATCAATTTTATATCTGTTTGATAGTTATAAAAGCATAATATCAACAATTTAAAAATCCTTCTTTTTCTTTTCAAAAACTTTATTTTCTTATATCAATACTGAATATATATATATATACACCTGGGTCTCTTTTTACGCGGACTTATTTAACACAATTTTGAAGTTACGCAATTCATGTTTCACCAGAAGTCGAACTCCGATAATGTGCTATTACTTTGAATAATAAATTTCACGCACTTACATTATATTGAAACTAATAGCACATTATTGGAATTCAACTTTCATCTTAGTAATTTCAATATTTTCAGTGCTTTATAATAGTAAGATTTTATGCAATAATGAAATTAAAATCATGATTTCCACATTTTATGTATACACACATTAAATTTTACAAGATTATAATGTAAATTTGTTCAAACATTGTGCGTGTTAATTTTGCATTTTAAATCACATTTTGTTTTTGTTTTTTAAAAAAGAACATAATCAATTATTAATCATTTAGTGTCTGCAAGTTTATTTTTAAAAGGTGAGTAATAGCAGTGGGCACAATTAAAAATTAAAATCTGATTTTTAATTGTAATTAACAATTTAAAAATTACTTACGGCGACTTGAAATTAATGTGATGTAAAATGAAATTTGATTTTTAAACGGAATTGAAAATTAAAAAATTAAAGACAAAAATAAGAATTTAATTTTTAGTTGTTAGTTTTAATTAAATTTTTTCCAGCAGTGGTGAATAAATGTCTTTTTATTATCATAAGTCTAAGTTCATAAACAATTAATAAAATCATCATCTCAAAGATTAATTACTAATTACGTTGTCAACAGAAAACCATTAACACAATATGAGAGTGAACTTGGTGCTAGTTGTATTTCCTCTGGTGAAGAATCTTTATTTTTTACCAGTTTGCAAACAAAACTATTTATCAGCAAATAGCGATAATAATTAAAATGTGTATAAAAAAATGTAAATTACTGTACTGTAAAATTATGCATAAAAATATATTATTTTGAATAAAATTAAATATTATAGTTAAAAAAAGTTTGTCTTGTATCAATTTTTTTTAAATTTGAAATTTTTTATTAGTCATATTTTATTTCCTTACTTTTTTTTTGCACGAATTTTAAAGTAAATTTTACGTTGGTGCTTTGCTTTTACATGAGTTTTGAAAAATCACAGTCAGTATCCCCCCTTTTTCAAGATAAGTTATGTCTATTTTTGCACGATTTCGTTTGCGCGTGTTTTCTGAAGAACCTATCTATCGCGTAAAATGAGACCCAGGTGTATATATATAAACTCCAACATTTCAATTGTTTTTATCTTCATACAGTCATTTTCAAGGATCTGCAACAACAATATGAAATACATATTGATAATAAACCTCAATTACATAAATACCTTGTCTTACATTAACATAAACAGTAACAAACATATTAAACATACATAATTATATTTTACTTACATGTCTCTCCCACTGCTATTTTTTATTACTCTTTCTTTTACATTATTTAATTACAAATCTGTCTTAAAATCATCCAAGAAACTTTTTATAGAAATTTAAAAACCAACCCTAATTTCAAATAACCTCCCCCTTTTTAAATCTTATCTAAAACTCATCTCAAAATGACATTTCTAAACTATAGCTTTAAATGAATATAAAACAAATATAAACATATTTTTTATACAAAAAAACTTTTAACAATTTACTTAAACCTATTTAAACATTCATTTTAATTATACATTATTTTAGATTCCTTATCTACTCCATTAATTCTATTTAAAGTAGGATTATATTTTTTTATGTAAAAATATTCCTTTACCATCATTTCCCTGTAATTTTTAACCCTTTCCAACATTTTAATATTAAATTCTTTATGACCTAAAACTTTACGATGTATGTAAATATTTGAATTTTGTCATATTAGTTAATTATGTGATCTTCTTGGAGAAAAAGCACTCACACTAAACTTTTGAATACCTAATTAAATATTATCATGAGAAATGTACTCTTAAAACCTTCCTGTTTTTACACAAATTTTCTACCAAATATCAGAAGAAAGGTTGCCTTATAGAAAATGTATAAAATTTGTTAAGTAATTTGGACTTGTCTTAAGACTCATGTCAAATGTAAATCTTCTTTCTAGATATCAAAAATCTATAATCAAAGAATTATAGCATAAAATAGATTTTTTACAAAGATCTGAACTCTTTTTTTTTTTCAGATTTAACATTAAAGCCAGATGAATTTGATTTTCTTAGACATTACTGGAAACCCATCAGCAGATTCTTGCATTTATTTTTTTTCATAAACGAAATTTAATGCCCACTGATCTATATAAATGTGACAAACACAAACTATGAACTACATAATTATTGACTGTTGAATCTATAGCAAAATTGAAGAATTTAGTTAAACCACTAGTGTATTTATCCCTGATTAGAATCTCTACAAGTTTATGATATTTTGTTAATAGTTAAGTGATCTAAGTAAATGTATTTAGACAATAATTTTTTAGATGAGCTCACAAATATATACACTCATATATATATATTTAATTTCATTGTTAATTTCTAAAAACTCTTCTGATTCTTGGAAACAGCTTATCTGATATTAAAGCCTAATACCTTAATTCTTGGCAATGTCTGCTTGAAATCTATTTTATAGTTTATTTTTATTGTATTAATAATAATTTTTTTTAAATGTAATTTATTTATACTAATTTCAGCTAATAACTTTAATATTTGGTAAGAATGAATTTTAAATTATATTTATTTACGTGTATTCTTATTACTGAATTTTACAGAAACATTTCTCAAAAAGTCGATCTTGAATATATAATTTTATTTGTTTAGAATATATTTTTAATTAAATTAAATATACTAATTTCAGATTTTTAAATTTGCAACATTATATAAATAATTTATTGCCAGTAAAAAAAAAAAGATTATTGATGAAATAGTAACTATAATCTATAATTGCAAAAAGAGAGAGAATAAAATGGTTAATTTTTTCATAATAGTATAAATTTAAGTGAGTAATGATAATAAGAAAATGCTTTCTGTAATATCTGTAGTGAGAATTGTATTAACTACTATTAATGAATAAAAAAAAATTTATAATTTTCATAGAAATGTAATAATATTTTTTAAAAAATATTTAATAATATGATGTTAGAAACTGAAACTTCATTAGATTACAATTACAACAATAAACTCATTAAATATTTCTCACAAATAAAATAATTTTATAAAGGAGACTCTAATTGAGTGGTCTTTTCAATTTAATGTCTTCTGTGATTATCTTGTTTAAAATAATTTAGGTCTGTTTTAATGTTTTTATCATAATACAATAAATATATATTTCCCAGACTGTTCCACCTTAGATGGGATTATGTCAATTTTTATATTTGACTAGATTAATAACTAAAGGATAATTATTTGGAAAAATTACATGATACTAACCAATCAAACATTTTATAAAAAGTTAAGTATAAATTAATAATAAAACATATAATCTTTTCAAATTGAGATTCTGAATTATATTTTAAATTAAGTAATAAATTGAATAGTAACAAATAAAAAGCACAACAATATATATAAACGTAATTGAAAGTTTAAAAAAAAACAGTGCATACCAGTAAAAATGTTTTGCATAATTTTATTATAATGATTTTAAATTATATAAAAATACAAAAGTCTAAGAATAATGTATATGTGTTTGCACATTTGGTAAAAGATAAAACAGCTTCTGCAAGATAGGTCCTTTTTCAAGAGCTCTTCCACATATACTCATACAGAAACATGGTGCAGTGGTTCTTTTATTCTTGCTATATCCTTTTTTTAAAGAATAACTAGATTTTCCTTTATTGACTATTATGCAAGATAAATAAGTTGCTTATAAGCTATCTATCTATAAATTTAAAAAAGCAAGTCTTCGATTACCTAAACAAAATTCTAAGTTTTACTCAATCCAGATTTAAATTCCATACTGTGATTACAGTAGCTCTTGTTGTATATATATATTGTAAACCAAAGTTCAAGTTTCAATTAGATAGGAGCAAAAAACGACCGGTTGAGATGATTGCGTTTTACCTGGAATGTTTTCGATGATGGTTGCACAGTTACAAAACGGAAATTAAAATAAATGTACATTTATTTCCCACTTAAAATAAATAATAATAACTATTCCTGAATTAATAGTAAATTAAATTTAAGAACAATAAATTTCTCAGAGTATTTAGTAGATGTATGATAATAATTTTACTGTAGTCTTAAATACATATGTGCTGTTATGATATCTCTTGTGTAAAGAAGTACTTTGATACAAATTAATATGCATTTTTAAATAAGATTAGCAAGTTAATGCTCTTCCATTCCTAAATGAAATATAATGTTCAATTAATTAATTTTCATGGTTATTAACAAAATTAATCTTGCTCTTTTAGTTTAAAAAATCTGTAGGTTTAAAGTTTATTAAGTTATTCTAGATATGAAGAATGTAAAAGAGAATTTTATTGTATATCACCCTTTCCTACTAATTTGTACTTCAGATAGCAATAGTAATAATAAATGGTGTATATAAATTTAATAAATGAATATATAATTTAATAGTTTGGAAGCATGATCTTTTATTTTAACAATATATAAAGATGATTTAAATAATGACAGAGGTTTTTAAATATAATAATTATTTATTATAAATAACAAGTATATCAACAAAATAAAATTATAAGAGAATAGTAAACATGATTTAATAATAAAATTTTATATTAATTTTAATAAATATTATTGTTTGTTCTCCATGAATAAGTTAATATTGAATTATGATTGTGTGTGTATTTCTAATGTATTGCAAAGACAATGCACCCTATTGGAGAGGGTTGAACTGTATTAAGTCAAAACTTAATCTTACTCACAGGAAGGCAAGAATGTTTTATGTCCTTAATTATCTTGTAACAATAATTAATAAATTATCAAACTCATTCTATAAAAGCTGAATAGTTTTTTAACTCTTTTGGAATAAGCAAAATTATTAGTTAGTACTTCCAATGCTTCATAAAATACATAGCTTTATTCATTATGATATTCATATATTTTACTAGAATGACAGGCTATGCTTTGTATATTATATTTAAAGTTTAAATATTTTTATTACTATAAGATTGCTTTATTGCATAGTATAGCATTTCAAATTTATACAAATCATAAGCATTATACAAAAAAATATTCCTTAGTGATTTAACCATTATTTACTCAGGATGTTTAACTACCTATTAATCTAATGCTGAATTTAATGAGTAATAAACATAAAGTCAATTCAACATATTTAAATATTTTCTAAAATTTATATTCTCTTAGGCAGTACTAGGAGAGAAATTTCATTTTTAATCATATCTGCTATTCTGACTAATAATAGTGGTGAATTTACTTTATTTAACTAAAGCCAATAAAATTTTTACAGTTTTTTGGCTATATTAATTAATTATAATGGTAAATATTAGGTTACAATACATAAATAATTATTTTTAAAAAGATTAAATCTTTCTGTGCATTTATTTGAATCTTTTTTGAAAATAAAACTTGAATTATATCTTGTAACAGTAATTAAATCCAGGAAAACAAATAGCGATTCATTAAGATTCACTTCATATACAAACTCATTTGCTTCTACTATCACACATTCTGAATGTCACACATGGGAGAACATGTTCTCAGAGCTAGGGAGATAGGGATTTTTCTACACATTGTGTGTGGCATTAATTATATATTTTAAATTGCAAGTGTTAAATATGTTATGAAAAGTATTATAACAATATGATAATTAAGTATAGATAATTCGTATATTTTATGAAATAGCAAGGTATTTTATGCTATACTTGCTTCATGCATGATAGGTATAAAATAACAATAAACAACTTAGTAAATAATGAAATAATTTAATAATAGATTTAAAAAAGTAAATACTGAAACAAATTAATAGCATCTTCTTTAGAGATTTCCTTCTTGAATACTTTTCAAGATGGAGATTATAACACAAGTTTAAATCCTTTCATTTCTATGACATTATGTAATAACTTCTCAGATCTAAAAAAAATATTACTATTAATTTTTATGTAACTTTTCTAAAAATAGTTTCATCCACTTTATTCTGGGTGAATCATCATATAATTTGTTTAGTGAACCATTTAAATTCTAAATATTTATTTTTCTAGTTAATTCCTAAATAAAATATAATGCAATTTTTAACTGCTTCAAATTTCAGTTTTTTTCAATTTGAGCTGTTTTTCATTCATGATTAACCTTCTAGCTATTTACTCATTTAAAATCAGCATTGGATCGTTATCAAGGTTGCTTTTGGGCCATCTTTCTAAAAGAAAAAAAATCCATGCATATTAAAAAAAGTTTCAAGTTTATTTTGGCCTATTTCTAGATGGTTTTGAAATGAAAATTTGTAGAGTTTCATAGAAATGATTTATTTGGAAGAAGGAGCTTAAGGTGATCCTCTTCATTAATAATTATGACAATGAAATTTTGATAACATGAAATCACACTTGAAAGATGTTTGATAGTTTCAAATGGCTTTCAAACGCTTCTTTGAAACTTTATTTGTCATCTTTAAGTAACATAGAATAGTCAAGATAAATAGATTGTTTGATTTTGTCACTGCAGTTTGGATGAATTATATGCAAATTATAAAAAGTTTTTTTAAATAAATAGCAACAAAAAGATATTATATAACTGATGATTTAAAATGTGTATTTATTTTTGTTTTATTATTTTTTATTTAAATAATTTTTTTTTTTAAAGTTAAACATTAATGTTATTATAATATTTCTGCAAAAATAATTATCATTTAATATGACACTCACAAATGTTGCATTATTAAAATATGTAATGTTATATGCCCTGAGTTGGAAAGATTCACCTTACCCGACATGAATCAGCAATTACAAATACAAGGGCTATTATATAAGTGTTTCATTTCATTATTGTAAAATATATCGGCTGTTTCCGATAATAAGCATAATAAATAAACTAATGTATGATAAAAAGTTAATTTCAATTTTTTTTAAAAAAATTACTCTATTTGTGTTTGATAAAAAACAAAACAATGAAAATTACTTTTCAACTTATAACAATGATGTTTTGCAATTCATATGCATTTTCTTTCATCTATAAATTCACTTATGCCAAATAACTTTTGTCACTACTATTCAGTTTTTGTATAAAATACAGTATGCTATTAATAACTAATAGTGTACATTTTTTTATAATATGATAAATAAATAATACAAATTTCTGTCAGATAATGAAAAGTATTCTTCACGTATATATCGTGATAAACAGAGCAACCAAAATTCAAAAAATATTAATCACAACGAAAAATAATGTGTACGCTCTTGGCAAATTGTTCGTTGTGATTAATATTTTTTACATTTTGGCTGCTCTGTTTATCACGATGTATACGTGAAGAATAATTTTCATAATATAATAATATATCATTAAAAACGTTTAAACTTTAAATATTGATTAATTTAATGAGCCTTAATCAATCTGTTATGCTTTCCCCAGACTTTTAATGATTGGAGATTAAGCAGAACATTTTCCAAAAGTAAAACAATGTTTATTTTTATCAATTTTGTTGTGGACCAGTCACCTCTAGATTACAGAGTGCATGTAGAACAAAATATTTTTAGTTTCATTTAATGAATTTACATTTTTCTTATAATATTTTTGATTATTAATAAAAATTGCTTTTGATTACAGTATTACATTATACAAGACTGCTAATTTATATGAAGCTTGAAGAAAAGATAATGTAAAATACCCTTTAAGTAACTTGCAATATAACAATTCTGTCACTTATAATTATGGCAAATCGTCTGAGGTGAAAACTTTAATATTTAATAAGTCTTTAATTACTCTAGTTTAACAAAATCAAATAAATTTTTAAAAGTTCATTTTAAAGAAGGATTAGTCAATAAATAACATCTTTTATATTGGCTCAAAGTAAATAGTAAAAGTTGTTATAATAAAACATCTAATTTTAGTACATTTTCTTATTTTTTATATAGGTTAAATCTTTAAATTTGACAAAAATTATCAGAATTGTGTTTTCACAGATTATTCAGCACAGAGCTATTTATATATGGAAAGACTGAAATGAAAGGTCTCACTGCACAATTGTAGAGCATCTCCTACCATATTAGTAAACTTGAAAATTTTTTTCATCAGGTTACACATTTTGTTTAGATATTGTGGCCATAGCTAGCTCTGTTATCAATCAGTATTAGTTAGTAATTATATGTCTGGTATTCTTAATAAGAAAATAAAACAAGGATGGTAAATTATTCAAATATTTATCTTCTAATAACCAGAAAGCCTAATTTCACTGTTTCTTTATCAGATGATTTTGAAGGACCATTTAATGTGCAGTGGAATATTTAAAGGATATTTTATGCATTTGCCACATGTAAAAAATATCATTTATCATAATTTTTAAATAAAGCTATTCTTATGTATCAGCTATTATATTAAATTTAAATAAAGTCTATACAAGAGAATATATTTTTACCATTTTTTTTCTCTGGATTTTGTATAAAAATTACTATTTACATTGACAATGTTTGTGTTTGGAATATCAACAATTTATATTTAATTTAACGAATTTTTTTTTACTGAACAAAGACATAAAAGTCTTTGTGTAAACTTGTTATAAAAACAGAACATCTGCTTCTTCTTACACTTTAGTATTATAGAAAAAAAACCCTGAAAAATATCCATTTTTGAAATAGTTATAAGATGGGTTTTTTTATAATTTTATTTAAAATTATAAAAATGCACTATTAGAAACTTTCATCATCAACATTGTCAACCATTATCAATACACTGCAGGATAAATGTCTCTCCAAGTTCAATTTATCTTCTCTGCTCTCTAGCCTCTCTTCTTCACATTACCCCTGTACTCCATCTGACATATGGTCTCTTTCTAGGTCTTTTACAATCTCTTGAAATCTAGTTTAAGATTTCAATTGTCTGTCTATTATCATTTCTTCTAGAAATATGTTCAGTCTAACTCATCTTTTAATTCTTTCAATGATGTCAATAACACCTTTTTGTTCTCTTACCCATATTTTGTGTTTTTGATCTCTTCTTGTTACTCCTAACATGCATCTATCCCTATTTCTTTGAGTGATCTGTAGTCTCTATATTGCTTTTCTATTAAGTGTTATATTATGAAAATATATTTTGAAATGTCTTCACCTACAAATATATTTAATATATTTAAATTATAAAAATATTCTTGATTAATATATTATTACTTTCAAAAGATAATGAATATTTTATTTTTATTACTAAGAAAAAGAAAACATTAGTTTAAAGTTATGAAGATCTCACTTTGCAGATCTGGTCTAAAAGAAGTTTAGAATTTGTTTACAAGATATTTTTAAAACATAAAATACTATAACATTATTTTCTGTAGTAATCTTCCATTAAATTAAAACATCCCCAATAATGAATGCATTTAATTGTAAATACATAGAAATCCTAGATGTTTGCAGTAAAACTTTATTAGCTGCAGCAGATATATTCATTCACTTTTAATTAATATATGATAAAATGAATTCATTGACTTTATTATGGTTTTCGTAATCCTTCTTAATAGCATAATTATTTAAAAAATACTGTTGGTTATAGTTATATTTTCAAGTCAGTAATTATCTGGTTTAAGCACACAGGTAAAATAATTATTAAGTATTTGTAAAAATATTATGTACAAGGATTCGTAATCATATTGTTAATAATTTACTATCATTTAAGTCTTTCTGTTATTCATTTAAAATAATTTTAACCTTAGGAAACATCTTTAAAAATAGATCCTATTAAAAACACAATATTATGCATGACAATGTAATGAAGTGACTATCTTAACTGTAAGCAAAGTGTACATATTTATTTAAATGCTATTTGATTCACTGATAGTAAATATGCCCTCCATACCTATGATATTGGTTTACATCTGAACAAGATAAAACGAAAATTTAGGCTAATCAAGTTTAGGGTTTTTCTTTTAGAAAACTGATGCACAGTCAACTAACACATGTCTAGCACTTCTTAACTAGTGGTAAAACTTGAATGGAAAACACTATCTTTCATCCTGTAATTAGAAAGTTTGCTAGCACTTCTTAACTAGTGGTAAAACATGAATGGAAAACACTATCTTTCATCCTGTAATTGGAAAGTTTGCTAGCACTTCTTAACTAGTGGTAAAACATAAATGGAAAACACTATCTTTCATCCTGTAATTAGAAAGTTTGATGAGTAATATTTTATTATCTAAAAATTATGAAAATATCAATTTTGTTAGATTTTAAATGAGGAAAAAAAAATCCTTTAATAATAATAAAAACTATTGATTTTATCCCCCTTTGTTAATTTTAGCATCAGATGACCTTTAATAATGTATTTTTATTTTAATTTGTAGGGGATCTACATATATATTTATAAATCAACAAACCAAATATGTTTTTTTATTTTTTCCTGTTTGTAATTATTGTTTATTTCATAAATTTGTATTTTTTCTCTAATAATGTTTCCTTTGTTATTAATTTAATAGTTTTTTACAATATATTTTTTTAAATAAAAAAATATTTCTAAGCTACTCCTATCACTTAAAATAATTTAATATTCAAAATTGATTAAATTATTTTCAATCCTAATATAGTCTAAATTTTATTGTTAATGTCTTTTTACTTCCTTATACATTCCAGTATATTAATCTTGATAATATTATATCCAATACATTTCTCTTGACCAGCATCTTTTTTTATATTTTTTACTGAAACTCTCCATCCCATTTTTTTTTCCAGACAAAAAAGAAATAAAATGCTGAGTATGTATTTATTTTTTTATTTAACATTTGTTTAATACACACTTACTATATTTTATTCTTTTATTAATTGAGCCATAGCAAATTTACTGTTAAATAAATAATTATTATTTTTTTACTGCAGATGCTATACTTCTGCTTAAAGGTTTTATTTTACCCACATTTAATTCTGAAATCATATATTTGAGACTCATATATAAGAGTTGTGAAAAATATTCATAATAAAAGTATTGTATGAGGAGAAATTTAAGTTGTATTTTTTCACAATAAATACATTTGTAACTATTTCATAAAACGTAATTTTTTGTTTTACATATATTTCATTGCCCATTTTTAAATAAATAATTAATACTTTTTTAGAATATTAATATATATATATATATGTGCTCTGCGCATAGGTAATGAAGCTATTAATAAATTGTCAAAATTTTTACTGCCAAGCGCTTTCGGGACAGTCTACAGTCCCATATTCATGGCGAGTTATTCTGTTAATAACTGTAAAACTATGCAAATTTTATGCAAACTTATGTGCAGATGTTACGTGGACCATTTACGAGATAGGGAATAGCAGGCCTCTCTTCTGTTGATTGCCGATGGGTCAGCCACAATGAAGTAAGCTTCCCTAACTTTACGTTTGGTGTCGTTTGTTTCATAGCAAACGACACTGGCTGTGGTAGGTAGAAAAGCATGTCCAGAGTTTCTCTCGTGCTCGACAAAAATCGAATTACCTTCATACTTTGTTTTGGTTTTATTGTAAAGGTATCGGTTGTATTTTTTACCAGGATGTTTTTTTGCTACCAGTTTTATATCAACAATTTATTTATTTCTATAAAAATGGCCATTTTAGTTGCTTATTTACAATTTATATCTGGGATTTTTAGAGAACTACTTTATTTGATAGTATTTCTGCTTCACTTATAATTTTATATGTATTGAATAGATATAAAAGTAGGCTACAGATTGACTTTTTAGGTAATAATAATGTAATAGACAATTTTAGCACACTCTTTACACAAAAGTAACCAGAATCTTATAATAAAATATTATTTATTTATTTTTAAGTATTATAAATTTAGATCTCTTTCAAATTACTTTCCATTTGATGCAATATATCAGTCTAAATGTGTTTTTCATTTTTCAAAGAAGTTTGGAGACACTTGCAAAGTGGTGCCTTTTAACACCTGCAATGTTTCTTTTTTTATTATTTCTAAGTCTGCAAAAATTGAGACATTTTGTCATTCGAGAGATTTAAAAAAATTGCACAAAGTGAAATCAAGTAAATATGGCTGATAGATAAACTAGGTCGTGCTAAATTTAATTAAAAAGTGTTTCATACTCAAAGCTTTGAGAGATGACACTTTGTCAAAGAGAAGCTAGCATTCTTTTCTTTGTCACAAAATGGGAGATTTATGTTTTACCATATCATGTAAATGTTTTAGAACTTGCAGATAAGATGTTTGACTGTTATGAATTAAATCGGAGAGGAAAATACCATTTGCATAAAAAAATCAGCATGATTTTGACTTTGGACTTCACTTGTCATGCTTTTGAGAGATGTAGTAAATATAACACTTTAATTAAATCACTCATAAACTTGTGTTTCTAAGAAATCCACTTTTTTTTAATCTGTTTTAAGCATTACAACTATTTTCTTTGCTGTTTTCTGTAAGCAAAAACCAAATTTCCCATTGTCAAACTTATCAATCTTTAGTATGCGAAATGCGTTTTGCAAAAAAAAAAAAGTGCTATGTTACAATACAATTTTACATGGCAATGTCATTTGGAAGATTGATGCAGAAGGATTTCTGCAAGAAGTATGTAACAGCAGAAGGATATATTATAAGAGACATGCAAACCAGAGGATGATTTCAGTTATTTTTAGTTTTCACATCCTACAATATCCCAGATTTTATTAATCGTATTATTACATTAATATTATATTTATTTGTTCAGAAATCATGATCTTAGAGAATTCTAGTGTCAGATATAGCTTTTAATAATTTCATACAGTTGGTGTGAACTGACTTGTTTTATTTACTTATCATCTGAAAATTGATACTGTAACTTTTAGCACTAAGTCTGCCATCTTATTGTATTAAAGTGCACAGGTTATAATAGCTAGAAAATGTATTATTAAATAAAGTTGCAATTAATCTTTCTGCAAAATTTTCTGATAGAAACACATTAATAGAAATACTCTTACAAATGTGGACTCATATTTAAAGAGATTTCTCTGTATAATTATGGAATGTTGTGAAATGAGAATAGTTTGGAAAATGTGATAGGGAAGTAAGTGGCAATTTATAATTATGTAAAAAACCCTCTAATTTTATAGTTGTATTTATTATCATTATTAATATTTATTTATGTAGCAATATGTCATAGTGAAAACATTCAGTGTGTTACAGGAATATATAAACTTTTTTTTGTTTAGGGTATTAATAGAATTCTGTTGAACGATCCAATTATATTATTTGAGGTCTTACTGCATATATACCATTGTCATCATTTTCAATCATTATTAATCCACTACAGAATGAAAGTATTTTCAAATTTATTCCAATTATTTCAATCTCTAACTTCTCTTGTTCACATCACCTCAGCATACTTCCTTGTGTTATCAAACCGTTTCACATATATGTTTGCCTGAAGATTTGTGTTGATGGTATTTTAGTTGTATTTATATATTGAACTATTTCCATTATCTAATATTAAGTATTGAATGTCTTTAATGTTCCAATTACATTCAACTGTTAGTATGACTAACCTGTGTGCTATTACTAACAGTTGAATGAAATTGAAAAAAATTAAATAAAGTTAAATTTTTCTAAAGGCATTTAATACTTAATATTAGATGATGGAAATAGTTCAATATATAAATACAATTTTACATATGGTCTTTTTTATAATCTCTTCAAGTCTAGTTAAGATTTCAACTTTTAATCTATTATCATGTTATCCAGAAATATGTACAGTCCAGCTCCACTTCAGTCTCTTAATTCTTCTTTCAATAACTTTAGTAACACTTGCTTCTTCTCTTACTCATATATTTAATTTTTTGATCCCTTCTTACTCTTAACATACATTTTCTCCATAATTTTTTGACTGGTCTGAAGTCTCTGTATTGATCTGCTGTTAAATATTCAACTCAGATCCCCAAGCAAGAGCTGATTAAACACATTTATTATAACCCTTTTTTATCAAACCTATAGGCATATATTTCTTTAATATTAAATTATTTCTACAAAAGAACTTAATCCAAGTTTAATTTTATGATAAATTTCATTCTTTCTGTTCCCATCTGTCAAGATAATCTGATCAAAGTATTTGTAGTTTTTAATTTCTTTTAATTAATCATTATCAACATTTACTTCTCTTTTTTGAGAAAATTTCTTTAACATTGTTTGTCTTTTTAACATTTATCTTTAGTCCTATTTTCTTACTTTCATTTGTTAAATATATAAATGTTAGGATATTTAAATCCAGAAAAGGTAGATATATGTTCAATATAATTTGCTGAAATTTTGTACATTTATTTAAAATCTCTATTAAAGTGATTAGAAACATTATTGTTTTAAATTTCTTAAATAAGAGTGGGGGGGGGGGGTGTTTTAAATACTTGGTTGCAAATGAAAAAGTTTTTTTTTAAATAAAAATAAAAACTCAAACATAATTTTTTTATTATTAATATCTTATACATATATAATTATATATACATACTAAATATATATAAACATAAAGAGTATATATATATATATGAACTTACTGCAGAAATATGTAATGATGATATATATTAATTTAACCCTTAAGCTGGCAAATCAGCCATACTTAATATTTAAAAAATTTGTAAATTATGTTAAGCCACAAATTTTATCATAACTTAAGTTTGTATTTACTCATAAATGACGTAATATATATTGTTTGAAACATAAAACACCAAAGAATGTAATTAAGCTGAAAAAAATATAGTCATTGATATTCAAAGTAATAAAAAAAAAGAATAAAAGTTAATATTTCTAATAATTATTTTCATATTATTACATAAATTCAAAATTATCAAGCATACAACTTAAAATTATATTTTTGTTAGTAGGTTAGTTGAATTCATCATAAAATTTTCTAAAAAAATTGGTATATAATAATACATACTTAAGGATAAAGACATTAGTACCTTTGATTTTTCCTAGTAGCCCTTCAAAATGTATTTTCATACAGGGGTTTGCAATGAATATGCCATCCCTAATAACAGTATAATTTGAATATTATAATAAAGAATTTCAGTAATGCTTGTAATTTATTAAAAATTATTACTAAAATAGTCACTATATACAAAATAAAAAAATAAAATAAAAAGTGAATGAAATACTAAATTCATTATAGAGTTAAGCTTGAGATACATAAGTTAGTAGTTTTGAGTCAGTGCGATGTACTATTATTTGTCCTATCTTTATAGATTTTGAGGGCTCATATTGCATCATCATACTATGACCATAAATATAGTAATAGTTTCCTCAACTGCCACCTCTCTTTGCATTTGATATGCAGCTCTGAAATTTATCTTGCAGTAGTGTATAATCAGTCTAAGTTTTTAAAATGCAGACAAGACATTATAGAAAAATCTAAATTGGGTCATAGTATTTGCAAAATATATTTATCTTTGTCTCATATCACCTAATTCAAATACTGGACCCAAACCCACATCATACCAAAAAATGCAGATAATTCACGATATAAATTTACACAATCACGAGCTATTTTTTGATCAGCATATATGTTAGTTTCAATAATATTTTTTGTATAATTTTTATCAAATATAAATTCAAATAATAATTAAAATATATATAAAAATAAAATAATAATTAAACAATATATAAAATTAAGATCTTGCCACCAGCTTTCAATAATGTTCATTCTTCTAAATACATTTGTAAAAAGTTATACTTTTTTCCAATGTAATTTTCAGGATGAATATTACTCTATTAACAATGAAAAACCTGAGAGAAAGAAAAAAATTCAATTTACTTGATCACAAAAATTATCATAAAATTTTTATTTTTTATCATAGTAAAATAAAACTTACCTTTTCTGAAACTAGAAAGAAAGATGGAAACAAAGGTGTAATACGCACATGTGTAGACTGTGTAGATTTTCAGTAATATTATGCTTAAACCAGATGTTTATATAATTTGAAAATTCTTCAGCATCTTAGATGATCATAAAAGGGAATAAGTAAGTAAAATTATATATATATTAAGTGAAGTTCATTTACAATAGATTTTTTGTAAGTATTTATTTTTAACAATCAAAATTTCCAATCAAAAACAAAAATATTAAACATTTTTCACTTAAAAGAATATTTCATATTTTTAATCACTTATATACACATATATTATTATGTACACATACTAAATATGACATGTACATAAGGGGTATACATTTTAACTTATAACAGAAATATCTTAGTGATATATACGTTTTAACATCCAATACCCTGATCTTTTACGAATCCTTCAGATATGATCAGATTATCGACCTTTGCTTCGATAGATATATTTATGAGTGATGACTAATCTGTCCTCAAGCACCAATCTTATCTAACAGTAAGAATTATATCTTCAAAAATACAAACTAAAAGTTTCTAGTGGTCTATAGGATGAAATATCCAGACTATCTCATTCTCAAGGCGTGGGAGATAAATCTATCTAAATAAAGGTAAATCATTTATACTTTCATATCGATACTATGTGAATCATGCAACTTACAATCCAAATAAATAGGTATTTCCTAATTTAAATTATAACATTTTTTAGTACATTCACATATATATTTTTATTTCAAACGCCTAACTCATTCATTAAATCAATATTATTTTATCATACATAGATTTATGAAAGAGCACAAATATATACGTCAGAGTTGTTTGTTAGCTGAACTTATATGTTGAAACTTTAACAAAAAAAATCTTTCTTAACATTTCACTAAAGTGCATGTTTCTTACTATACTAATACATAAAATGTTCATTAGTAGGGTGGATCCTCTGTAAGCTTACAGTTTCATACTGGAGATTGTCTTATTAGTAATAATAAATCATTATGGCGAATAAGACTTCCAGCATTGCACAGTTATTACTTTCTCCTTTAGTTGTTAGGTAGGTGTTTCATGCAGATGGTACAGTTGTTATATTTGTTGGCAGTTACTCGAACAATCCATTTGATAGAGTTAGATCCTTAACTTTCCATAACAAATGTCATATTCAGGCAGGTTCAGACAGCTATACATGGAGCCGGCCTAATGAATCTTCACAATTCGCTTACCCCAACATTTCTATGGAGATTTATAAATTGAACTAAAGTATTTCCTTATCGTTAATTTTTTTAAGGATTCACTGATCTGCTTCCCTTCTCAGTCAAATCTGAACTACCTCTTTTTTTCTTAAAAAATATAGTTCTTTTTTTTTTCATGTAACCTTCATAACTTCCCTCTTTTGGATCTATCCATCTGCTGATGACCCCTATTTCTGGAATGCTTTTAGTGCCAGCAAGTTTCCATTGTTCCTAATTATTCAACAGAGTTCTTAGAATTTTAATGGCAAATATCATTAACAGAAATATCGCCTGTGGCACTGCTTTCCAATTTTAAACTCTCTTTAATATTATATATCTTTACGTTATTTTCATTAAGAAACATGCGCTACAAGTATTATTTCAAAATCATACCGTAATATAATAAATCAAAATACATACATCCTATAAATCAATGAAATACGACTCTGTGCACAACTGCTCTCTTTCATTTTCACCTAAATATTTGTTAGTATTTAATATATACATATCGCAATATGTATCACGATTATCTGTATAGGTTACACCTTTAATGTTTACCGCATTCATTTTATACTCTCTTGTAACAGGGTTTGAATGAATAATTTATATATATATTGAGTTATTTTAATTAATAATACCAACCACGATTAATACTTAGGGTCTCTGTTTAAGTTGCTAAGCATGTTCGAACGCAGCTACTGTTACAATACCCCTCCTGATGCAATAGCCTTCAAATACCATACGAGTATTTGAATGGCTTCTTACCTATTTACCTATCCTGTATCTCCCTTTTGCCTGGGTGACCATGAACCTTTACTTTGACTGTAATTTGGTTTGTCTGGTGGACATTGGGCTTCTGCTTCATGGTGCATATCCTTCATGCACTCTGACTATA
Source organism: Epiperipatus broadwayi (assembly GCA_028023455.1). Lineage (NCBI taxonomy): Eukaryota > Metazoa > Onychophora > Udeonychophora > Euonychophora > Peripatidae > Epiperipatus > Epiperipatus broadwayi. The sequence goes on along the minus strand of JAQFVV010000020.1, from coordinate 13,123,867 downwards.
ATGTTCTGTTTCAGACTTCCTTTCCTTGTTCCCACAGTACATTGTGGTCATATGCACTCATGTCTAGCACGGTTAGTAGTTCGGCTATCTCTTCGATGGATGCCCTTTTCTCCCCCAACATCATTCTTTCTACATTCATAAGCATATTGTGTCTTATGATACAAATGATGTCATCTCCTGACAAGTTAAACACATCTAGTGTTCTCAGAGGTGCCACCTGGTGGTGAAAGAATTGGGAGAAATTTTCCCACTTCCCTTCTTCATACTTTTCTCGCATAACTTGGTATTGTATGAGCTCCTGTCAAATTTTCGACCAGAATGTTTCTCGTATCTTTTTCTGATATTCATCGAAGGTAGTGGGTTGCTATGACAATGAGTCCCACCATGTTTATGCATTCCCATTTAGGTTACTATAAGCTATCACCAATTTACTTTCTTCTGGCATGGGGTTCATACCAAAGTATCTTTGTAAACTTAGCAGATGTTCCACAGGAGCCTCCCCCAATTGGCCTTCAAATGGTCATATGTTAACGAAGTGATTCATTTTGGCATGTGTCATCATACCCACACATTTTACTACATTTCCCGGTCTTTCTGCCTCACTTGCCTTTGATCGCAGCTTTATGCCACCCTCTTGTTCTTCTAGATTTCCCTCTACTTCTTTTTGTTTGACTTCTCAGCACTTTTTCTATTTTCTCACTTCTTTTCCTCCTGCTCCCTTTTCTCTAGACTGTTTTCACTTTCCATCCCAAGTCTGTATTCTATGTTCTGAAATCTTTCTAACCTCTCATCCATTTCCTGAATTCGGGGTTCCAAGGCCTTCAAGTTTTTCCAAAATTGTCTCCAATGTGCTTAGTTCTTTCTCCCCCCATCTTCTGCAGATCTTTTTTTAGCTTTTTTTAGACTTCATTTCTCTCTATATATATTACTATTATTATTTCGATTAGATGTGCCAGGTTCATCACCCCGGCTCCCAGTGGTATACTGATTGCCTGCCTGCTAAACTTTCCATCCCTTCTTCTTACCTTTTGGAATCTCCTGACTACTGGTAAGATCCTTAATCTCTTATTTTAAACTATATGACTCTTTATATGCTGCTGAACAAACATTACCAATCGCAATTGCTATTTTATGTTCTGACTATTTTATACCTTTCTGGCAGTATATCTATCTCGCAAATTATACTTATTTAATTATCTTTTAAATTGTTCAGATTACAAGTTTTACCAAATTATAAAGTATTATCAATCATAATACTGTTTCTTTCCCTTTTAAACAACAAACAAAAAATATATCTATCTCTCAAATTACACTGTTATTTAATTATCTTTAAATTGTTCAGATTATGAGTTTTACCAAAACATAAAGTATTATCGATCGTAATACTATTTCTTTCCATTTTAAACAACAAACAAAAAAATCGTTCTGCAACTTTCGCTGAGATGCCTATTTTAACTCTCTTTCTCCAATCATTTTAAATCTTGTTGAAGGTCCTTCTAATGTCCGTTCTCCACCTTTCGAGGCCCTACTTGTTGGGATGCCATTTTAACATCCAATACCCTGATCTTTTACCAATCTTTCAGGTATGATCAGATTATCGACCTTTGCTTTGATAGATATATTTATGAATGAGGACTAGTCCATCTCAAGTGCCAATCTTATCTAATGGTAAGAATTATATCTTCGAAAACACAAACTAAAAGTTTCTAGTGGTCTCTAGGATGAAATATCCAGACTAGCTCGATCTCAAGGTGTGGGAGATAAATCTATCTGAAGAACGGTATTTGTGTAATAAATAAAGGTAAGTCATTTATACCCTCCTATGGATACTAAGTGAATCACACAACTTACACTTTAAATAAATACGTATTTTCTAATTTAAATTATAACATTTATTTGTACATTTACACATATATTTTTATTTCAAATGCCTAATTCATTCATTAAATCAATATTATTTTATCATACTTACATTTATGAAAGAGCACAGATATATACATCAGAGTTGTTTGTTAGTTGAACTTATATATTAATACTTTAACAAAAAAAAATCTTTCTTAACATTTCCACACATTTCTTACTATACTAATACATAAAATGTTCATCAATTATAGATACAAAGTCATAATTATCTCCTTGGAGGATGAATGTTCATCATTTAGGGCGGATCCTCTGTGAGCTTAAAGTTTTGTACTGGAGATTGTCTTATGAATAATAATAAATCAGTATGGCAAATAAGGCTTCCAGCATTGCACACTTATTACTTTCTACTTTAGTTGTTATTTAGGCATTTCATGCATTTGGTGTGGTTATATTTGTTGGTAGTTACTTGAACAATCCATTTGGTAGAGTTAGATCCTTTACTTTCCATAATGAATGTCATCATATTCAGGCAGGTTCAGACAGCTATACATGGGACCGGCCTAACAAATTACACAATTCGCTTACCCCAACATTTTTATGGGATATATTTCTATGGAGATTTATAAATTGAACTAAAGTATTTTCCTTTCATTAATTTCTTTAATGACTCACTGATCTGCTTCCCTTCTTGGTCAAATCCGAATTACCTCTTTTTTTTAATCTTTCTCTTTTTTTTCTTTTCTTTAAAAAATATAGTCCTCTTTCTTTTCATGTAACCTTCATAACTTTCCTCCTTTGGATCTATTTATCCGCTGATGACCCCTATCTCTGGAATGCTTTTAGTGCCAACAAGTTTCCATTGTTCCTAATTATTCAACAGAGTTTTTAGAATTTTAATGGCAAATGTCATTATATCACCTGTGGCACTGCTTGCCAATTTTAAGCTCTCTTTAATATTATATATCTTTATGTTATTTTCATTAAGAAACATGTGCTACATGTATTATTTCAAAATCATAGTGTAATGTAATAAATCAAAATACATACATCCTACAAATCAATGAAATACGACTCTGCGCACAATTGCTCTCTTTCATTTTCACCTAAATATTTGTTAGTATTTAATATATATATATATATATATATATATATATATCAGAATATGTATCTTGATTATCTGTATAGGTTGCATTTAATGTTTACCGCATTCATTTTACACTCTCTTATAACAGGATTCAAATGAATAATTTATATATATATATATATATTGTAACGGGCACATACGTATGTTACATTATTTTTTATTAGTAAACATAAAAAAAAAAATTTGCCAATAAAAATTTCTTTTTTAAGAATTAAAAATTGTAAATTAAAAAATCATCTTAAACTCGCATATATATAAAATTGCACAGATAAATAATTATTAAAATAAAACTTAAAAAAAAAAGAGTAGTTTAAAACTAAATTTTCAGAAAAGATTTACAGATAAAAATATATGTTTAAGTTTGAAAACAAATTAATTAATCTTTTGTAAAATGGAAATGATTATTTTAATTAGTAAACTAGCCTTTGGGCATTTAAATGTATAAGCATTGGTCAGATAGGAAAACAATAGAAACTTTTAGCAAATGAAAGAAATCCATCGGGAAATCGGACCTCAACGAAAAGGTTTTCACCATCATGACGTAATGTTGAGTTAATCCACAAAATTATTATAAAAGGAAAGGTTTGAAAATAAAAGAGTTAAATAGTTATGTGACTATATGTGTTAGTGTGGAGTTGAAGGAGAAGGGATTGAAAAGACGCACTCTTCAATCCCTTCAGTTTTGTTAAAAAAAAAAAGAAATGACATTGTTTGTTTTTTTCTACATTAAGGACCAACTAAACTAACAGACCTCCGGATAAATAAATAAAAAACAACGGCTAACTCAACCAATCTTTTTAGGACAGTGTGGGAATTCACGTTCAAATGGCAAGCAACAGATAAAGATGAACTGTTTAAAACCGTAAGAACTTTATAATTAATGAACATTAAATTAAAAACTTTCCGTATTTAAATAATACAAATAGAATCCTATCTGACCAACATAAATTAATATTAATAATGTCATTTGATGTATTTTTTTTTATTTAAAATCATTTCCATTTATTTATTTATTTGTTCTTTAAGTTTTATTATGATTTCTGTTTTTCATTAAACTAGTTATATAAATATTAAACTTAAGTCGGGTGTGAATGCTATATAGATTTGTAAAGTTATATTAGGGGAGGGTAATCTTAGGTTATTTGTTTCGTAGTTGAATTAGGTCAATGGATTGGATATAGTGGTATAATTAATAGATGTAGTACGAGATTCGCTATAGGCAGAATCGCTATTATATGCCGCACACTTCCGTTTTGCTTATGGAAATTATAAGACATAGAACGCTGTTCCTTTCGATGGAGTTTTTTTTATTGCTCTTCTTGTCTGATAGATGTAATATTCCTATCTAACGAGAAGCAGTTTCTTCTCTTAACCTAATTGTGCTGCCATATTCATATTACATTGAACACATTGATATATCAGATGGATTGAAGTTTGGTTTGACTGCGAACCTTTGGCCTAAGGTTAAACAAGGATTGAATATTTTCTTTTCAAATGCAAATCTATGTAGTCTATTCATACTCGACCCTCTAAATAAAGATGCATTAAATTTAAGTTGGGTATAGATGCTTGCATGGGTTCGTTACTGGTTGATTATGTTTTTGGTTTTCATATTCGATCAAAATATATATAGACAATCTGTAAATACTGATACCTTACGGTGAGTATCTAAAATGTATTTATTCGGATGTCTTTTAAGTTATTGGTGTTAATGCAAGCATCTTATGGTGAATGCTATTGGGTTACTTATAAATTTCCCTCTGCAATTGACGGTATCAATGATTTGTATTTTGATCGTTTATGTTTATTTTGAAATGTTTTTGACCGTGGAATCTATGTAGCCGATCTATACTCAACATTTTTAAACAAATCTGTGCAAACTAATAATAGTATAAAATTTAAAATGTAAATTAAAAATATAAAATAAAAGTAAAAATAATGTTAAATGTTAAAGTAAACATATTAAAATAATAATGTTAAATCTTATATATATATGTGCGTAAATAAATTTTTGTATGTTAATTACTGGCAGTGGCTTATTTTATTTATTTTTTAATATTGAAATATAATTAGATAATATATTATATCATTAAATCTCTGCTACTCCCTGAGCTAGTGACATGGGCTAACGACCGGATATCAAAATATATTTATTAAAAAAAAAAAAAAAAGTTTTTTTTTGACTTACTTATCTGCCTACTTTATAAATTTTTCTAGGTTCAAATACCTAGATGGCGCCCTGTAGTTCAGATCATGTTAAGCTGCTATTCTCCGGATCGTTACAATATATATATATTTTTTTGAGTTATTTTAATTAATAATACCAACCACAATTAAGTTGCTAATTGTGTTCGAGCCCAGCTACTGTTACAATACACACACACACACACATATATATATATATCAACTATAAATGTCCAGTCAATTTAAAGTACAATATAATTTTATATTTTTGTTTACTGTGCCAATAGTAAAAATTTAAAAATAATAGGGATAATTTTTTTTTATATTAACTGCTTTTATTTGTGCATTAAAAATATAAAAACATATTTGTTTCTTCAAGTACAGTTAGGGTTTTTAGATTTAACTTGAAATAAAAGCATGGGGTATCCAGAAATTAATTAAATCAATCTATTTTTATAACTAGGGATTGACTTCCCCCACTTTTATTTCAAATTAAATCTAAAAACCCCAGTTGGTTCAAGAAACAATTATTTTTTTATTTTTAGTGCACAAATAAAAGCATTTAATATTATTTCTCTATATATTTGCCAAAAGCAATTTTAAATTCAAATTTGAAAGCACATTTAAAAAGTAAATTTTTATATTTTTATGATGATAAAGCTTTTTGATAGCAATTTCACATTCAAAATTGAATTTTCGTTTAAAGTGTGATTGCTTTTCTTTGATATGAAATTTTACTACACTAAAAACTATCAAGAAGTAGATTATTTTTTAAACATAACTAAAGAGGGCTCTTTTCTATCAGGCTTTAAATAAATGGTAATGAAGATTTGACAATATTTTTAGGACTCAAGTATATTTATTATTATGAACTAATATCATTTTCAGTTTTTTTACTGGTATAGACTTAGTCAAGCATAGCTGCACAATCTTTTAATCTTTAAAAAAGACAACACTTTTTATTTTTGAGGCTTAAAAAACATTGTTATAATTTGTCTTGGTCTATAATTATTTATCAATAACCAGAGTTTATTTTATTTAAATATTTATCAAATTTTTATATGTACCTTATATTTGAACTAAGATTTAAATGAAATCTCAGTCATTTTAAATTTAGATAATAGATGGTGTCTATATTTCTTTTTTTATTGGTAATTTCTATTTTTACATTTAAGACATAGCTAGAGTATTTTTAAAGGTTAGTAGATACTGATAATATTTATGTAATTATAAAATACATTCTATGATACCAGTTTATAATTATGCAATAAAAATAGTTAAAGTAGCTGTTTTTAAACTACTTGTGCATTTTATTTATTTATTTTTACAATCCCATGTATTGTGAAATAATTTTATTTTATGAGTGTCCAATTTTTTAAACTTTAATTTTATAAAACTGTTAAAACTTATATCACTTAGTAATATAACTGCTCTGTTATAAATATGAATGAAGATGTGATCAACAAGGACCCTGTTTTTACAAAAATACCATGGAGTTTGAAGAAAGGCACATAATGGTTAAAATAATGCAAACAAATATGACAAATATTTTTATGTAAATAGTGTTTAAATGCACATTTTATTAGTAAAGATGATACTTCAAATTAATAAGCATATCAACACAAGCCCTGGGTAAATCAGGATTTAAAATTCATCAAATTAAAAAAAAAAAATTAAAAATGTTTTATTGAACAAAAATCATACTCTACTATTTGAAACATTAATGACCATTGACGAATATTAATGACCATTGACGAATTTGATAGCAACAAACTGCCAGACAACTTTATCAAACAAAATAAATTATGACATTTCAACTTTTGACAAATAAACAACAGCAAGCTTATATACTAGAAGAGTGATCCCATCTATTACTTTTAAAACATTGAATAATTTTTAAAAATAGGATTTCAATGTTACCATCATTCACCTTATATATTCATTTTATAATTCACTCAATTAAACTTCCAGTATACATCAAATTTCTAGATATTGTAAAAACAAATGTCATTTACATTATTTGATTTTGTTTCATTACTATTGGATAAATATTGCCTGGAAGGTGTACACTTGTTTGTAACATTAATGTTTTTAATAATCTAACTGCCATTTGTGAAATAGTTTATTGTAGATAATTTGTTTCATCACATTCACTACAAGTAATCTCATAACCAACCATCTTTAAATAAAATGAGTAATTTAATCGAGCTTCTGGGTTAAATTCATACAAATAATCAAATAATGAAAATATTTTTATAACTATATTAAGTGATAAATATATTAAGCTATCAAGTGTTGAAGTAAATGAAAATTTTTGATATTAAATATGTGGGAATATATTGTGAAAACATTATCAATATTATAGAATATTGTTAAAATGGATAGTTGGAGTCATGACTTATTAAGATGCAAGCATTAAAATTGATTGAATTATTTGCTTAAGTTAAATTTAAAATCTTAGATTTTGAAAGTTGTAAAAATATTGAAGAAAAATACAATTTAGAAATCTTAACAAAGGATTGCTAATTTTTTCGATGATTCTTAACATTTGCATTAGCAGCAGAAATTTATTAATTTAGAGTCATTTATTATAAGCTCAATTGCTTGTTTATTATAAAAATTTGTGAAAATACTTTTTCATTGATCAGTTATGTGAATTTAGTTGGAATTTTATTTATTACAATGACAAAGTTTTTTATAAGTCCTAGTTTCATGTGGAAAAAGGAAAGGATTCACTTTTCAGTGTCTACCAATGTCTAATATTAGATTGGATATTAATGAATAATATAGTGATCTGAAGCATGGTTTTTATGGAATAGGCAGAACCCATTTAAATACATTTTAACTATCTTAAAAAAATATTCTAAAAAAATTGCTTTCACTGGGAAGATTTGCAATGAGGAGCTATAATTAGACAAGTTGTTGAAGTTTTTTTAGAAGCATTTAAAAGACAACATCATAAAATATCTTCTAAATAGAATAATGTACCAGAAATTGTATATGTGAACATATTGGTATTTTATGGAAAACTCTTTAGGTAATTATTATTCTATCTTTTTTCTTGTATGGTGATGCTTGTTTATGAATGATCGCTGTTTCTGATGATTATTAAGACCAAACTAATTTTGTATTATCATTAATATGACTTTTACAATTCTGGTATATAATTTAATCCATATTTATTTTTAGAACATCATAAACATGAGATGTGCTTGTTAAAATGTATTTAGTAAAATAGTGGACATAAGTGGAAGCAGTATTTTAGAGACTTAACATATCTTCTAGAAAATAAGATTTACTAGTTGAAATGTGGATTCATTTAATTATTTAGTTAAGACATTGTTTCTAAGTATTAAACAAAATGTATTTATGATGTGCGATAAGGGAGACTATAATTAAACAATATTCTATATCAATAACTTTCGTGAGTAAAATATAATGTGTTATGTTTTGTGTCGAAATTTGCAGTATATTTGTTTTATCTATCGTTAAATATAAATTTATTGTATATAATGAATTTGTTTTTTAAACATTGAACTATTTCTAACATCTAGATGAATTTTAAATTCTTTTTCAAACAATTAATGGAAATACTTCTATATAACTATGAGTACCATCATCAAAAATATCCAGACGGACATTTAAATAGTATATATATATTTTAAATTTTTTATGTTAAGGAATACTATATTTATAAGTGTTTTTATTTATAAGTGTATATATGAAAAAATAAAAGTTTTTGTATATTTCCAAGTCAGAATCGGGGAAAAAGTCATTTTTAAAAGATATTTGTTCGGAGATAACATAGCATTTTAGCTAATGAAAGAAAACTAAGAAAAATATAATTATTTCGTTTTTTAAACTTTTTATTCTTTCTGTACGAAAGAATATTTTTTTACTTTGATAAAAGTAAAAATTTGGATATACCAAAATTTGATAAAAACAAAAGATATTTTTATATTTGACTAAATAATGAATATTAGTGTAGATTTTTTTTCCCGTTTATTATAGCGTTTTAAATATGTGTTAAATGTTATTAAAAAAAAAGTAAAATTTCATTCATGCACAATTGAAAACTAAAATGAAAGTTGTTTTTTTTTTTATTATTTAGATAAAGCCCTTCACTGTTTATGTCCTCCGGTTGATTCCAGTTCTTGCATATCCTGCACTTGAACTCCCTAGCAATAAAGCCATACGAATATTTATTTATTTAGATAATGAATTTCAATAAAGATACAAATGTAGTCTCTCTACAATTGCACTCTGTGTGCGCATATATATATACATCAAAAATTTACGGTCATTGTAACTATAGGCAGACAGGAAATGAATACATTCCTTCTAATAGCAAACACTTTAGAAAATTTACATGTGCTAAACATTCTAAAGCTAATATATGCTCATGTATTTAATTTATGTGGAATATGGAACTGATATATAAACTGCAGAAATATATCTTTGTGTATGTTATATATGTGAGTGAACTTTTGAAATGGAAAAAAACACACACACATATATACTGATAATATAAAATCTTACATGTGAACAAGTTGTAATCACACCTTAAGAAAATTAATCTGGTCTTAGCTGCATTAATATAATTTCTGAGAAGATTGTACATGTATTTAATTTCAACTTTATATATATTGTAACAAAACTTCCTTCTTCCTTCTATTAATTTTTTTTTTTTTTTTTTTTTTTTTTTCCTTTTTTTTTATAATTTTTTAATATTTTTATTAAAAAATATTAAAAAAAATTTATTAATTATTTAATATATTAAAATAATATTAAATATTTAATTAAAAAATTATTTAAATTTTAAAAATATATAAATAAATAAAAAATGATTTTTGATTCTTTTTTTCTTCAAATTAATAAAAATCAAAAAATTTTAAAATTTAAAAAAAAATTTTTTTTTATTAAATATTTTTTATATTTTTAATTTATAAAATTAAAATTTAAAATTAAAAAAAAAAGAAATTTTAAAAAATAAAATTAAAAACTTTAAAAATGAAAAATTATATTTTTTTTTGCGCCTATTAAAACAATGTGAGAACCCCCCCCCAAAGAAAAAAGAGAAAAAGGTTAAGACTATATATACTTACATTTGTATGTATACGTACGCACCTATATATATATATCATTTTTCGAGTCGAACGTTTTATTCTGTTTTATTTATCAACTTAATGTAGCAGTTTCCCAACGCGTATTTATGGACATGACTAGGATTCCAAGCGCCAATCTTATGTTAAATAAGAATTACATGAGGGGAGAGGCTACTAATAAACAGCCATGGTCTTTAATAAAATGTGAGAGATTTAACCCTTAGCTAGCTCAGGCTCAGGGTATGTGGTGTTATGGCCGAGAGTAGATATAAATGGGAACAGGCATTTTTCTCTTTTTTATCCAATAAAAATAATCCAACAAATTTCTACACATGATTTTGTTATCACTAATATTTATTAAAAGTTACTCTAAACATCAAGTATCGATAATCAAACATAAAAAGAATAATTTAACTTTTAACCTGTTAACATAGAAAACTACATCTCTGACATTTCGATTTATATACCCATATATGCACACACTTTCAAATACATTTATAATTCACAAATGGTTTAAAAGTTGCAGTAGTCAGAAAGGGATCTCCCAATATTAATTTATTTTCTTCTAAACTTAGTTGGCGACAATTCATCCGTGTTCAAATGTTGCCTCAATCACTAATAGCTATAATCTGTTTATGCACTTTAAACAAAAACAATTTCTTTATAAAATTTCTTATGGAGTTCTAAGTAAATCTATAGAGCCAGCAACTGATTTTTTTTCCATTTTATTTTATTCTTTTTTTGAACAATAATTCAATATATAAAGTTTATATTACCTGCGCATCCCTGGGGAGTTTGTGGGTATAAAGATTTTATAGATCAGGACAGCACAGGTGAACATATCCGTCTTGAGGTTTTTCTTTCTTTATTCTAGCTGGGAACTCCATTTTGAAAGACTTGTTACAGTACTGATCTTGGCAGTTACTTCAAATCCAGAGAGGCTTTCTTTGTTGAATATAGCAGCATACAGAGTGTTGTAGATGGGGTTTGAGCCCGATACATTAGCCTTTTACCTTGATATTTCCATTTCTTTTGCCATTAAAATTTTAACAAATTATAAAATTAACTTTGCTGCACTGATGATCCTGCTATGTTGATTGTCAATTTCTGCAGGGACAAGAGAGAGAGCATTATGGGTTTTTTTTCTTTTATAGCTACCTCCATTTGTCCTAGAAGCTTTACTCATTTTCCACTTCCTGTCTCTGCTTTCTGCCTAACCAGATTTTGATCAAGGTGTGAAGGCTTTTAGCACTTTCGGCTTTTTTGTTTTAAAATCCATTTCTTCTAGAAATTTCTAGGCTTTTAGAATATAATTGAAAGGAAACCTCATTTCCTTCCTCCACAACAATTAAACCCATTCATACATACATCTATAACATGCTTATACATATTATTTCGAAATGACAGAGCACTCCTCCTCCCTTTTCTAGCTATATATATATGTATTTTGTATAACCACCACTGCATAATATAATAATTAATTGATATACTTTAACTATCTATTTACTGAGGCTGAAACCTCAAGAATATGTGCGTAAAAATTGCAATAATAGGGACCTCTAAGTTCATTTCTGTCTTTCATTATTTATCAAAGGATAGGATAACAGCACACAACCTATTTCTTAAAATGAAACCATAGAATGTAATAAGATGGACATGTTCGAAAATCTTATTTTAATTGTATAATTTTTACAGTATAAAAAAGGAAATCACAATTAACACTTAAAATAAAGTTGATAACTTCCTAACAAGGTAAGGAAAGAACTAAATTAATTTTAAGTTGATAAGTGAAAATAATGGACTGCACTATTATTTGAATGAGAGGAAAGAAAATAATATATTAGCAGCATATATATATACTTAGATGATGCAGTAAATTTTCTTTTATATAATTCTCCAAATAACAAATTGAAGAAAACTGAATTTATTATAAAGTATTGAGCAAATGAGAGAAAAGAAAATAATATATTGCCAGCATATATATATATATATATACTTAGATGATGTAAATTTTCTTTTATATAATTCTCCAAATACCAAATAAATTGTAAAAAACTGAATAAAGTATTGAGCAATGGTTTCTGGCTAAATAAATGCACCATATGATCAAAGCGCTACCATTCTAGCCATAAAGCATGATTATTTGATTCTCTTGTATATATAATGCCTAAAGAAGTATCAAATGCCTCATATGAAATGTCTGAATGGATTCAGGGAAGAGCAACTACTGAAATGGAAACATCGTTTCAAGTGCATTACCAGAGAATTCAAGTGAGCGATGGAGGGTTTATTGGAGTAGAATGATGAGAATAAAGATAGACTCTATCCATGAGAGACATTATTAATAGATTCAAGAACTTTAATCAGGGTGTTTTGAAAAGAAATAGATTTATCATGTGTTATATATATATGTTGTTTGCGTTTGTAATATTCTATTCTTATTTCATTCTCACATTTGGAAGTTTCAACGCACTTTATGTTTGGAATAGTCAATTATGTTGAAAAGTAATATAGTACGGCGGAAAGGTATTAAGTTAGATAAAAAAAAAATTTATGTAAATAAAGTTTAGGTAAATTCTCTCTCTAGTGACTTGATATTTGGACACCACCATGAATTATGGGATAAGGTAAGAATTTTCTGATTCTATTCCATGTTAAGAACATGCACTATTACAGGACAGAGTTTGTATTAGCCCTTAAACTGCTAATTATATTATTGGTTGTTTGAGGTAAAAATCAAATCTTTTAATTGGCCAACTCACAAACTGAAGACAAAGCCTATTGTTAAAACATATTCGCCTATAATATTAAATTCAACTCAGATACATTTATAAAAAGTATATTACTAATTTTTTAGGTTATGAAAGTGAACGAAAGTTCTTTCAAAAATAAATTGCTATTTATTTATTATAAAATATTCAATTTCGGCAAATTTAAAAGCGAACGTATAAACAAAAAAATGCTGACGTAAATGCTTTTTTTTAATTTTACGTTATGGAAAAGTAAAGATTTCTTTTTGCTAAATCTTAAATATTTTTACTAAAATCTTCAATATTTTTCGAAAATAATTTTGTTTTTTTACTATATTTTATTAAAAAATTATTTTAATTTCTCAAATTATATTTTTTTAATACTTAAATTACATTCGAAATGAAAATCTCAGCGTTTTTCTTTATTTTCTTTGATCAGGCGGTTTCTTTGTTCCTTCCAGCCAATCAGAATGTCTTTTTCGGCTGAGAGCCGGCTGACAGCCAATCACCGACAAGCTTCTTTCTTTGTTTAGCTTTAAATGCGGTTTTATTGATTTTTTTACTTGTAAAATAATTCGGAAGAGGGCACCATCTTACAGAACTTTTAAAAACCTAATCAATAACTGTCAAACGAATATCCTAGCATTAAAAATAACGGAATTAGAGTGACGTCAGCTGTCGACGAGAGGCCTCATAAGAGGCAGGAAAAGGGTTAATTGTTTATTTGTTTATTTAACTAAAAATAGTCATATTTAGTATATTCAGTATGAATGACTAATTTTCTCATATGAATGTTCTTTTTCTATCAACTATTCATAGATAGGGGGTTCCAAAAAAGATGAAACAGCAATCATCAGAATTTGATGACAAGGCTTATATATATATATATATTGTAATAAATTAGCTAGTCAGTTTTGCAATCATAATATTGAATCAATGATTTTTTTTTTGTTAAATTCACCTACTTTGTAAATATTTTGTGTCTTGTCATGTATACCTACCATGGCAAGGGTTGGAAAAATAAAGACATTTAATCATTAATATGTTAGAGATACATACTTGAGACACATGTATTGTACCCGATGTCAGACAGCGGTAAGAGACATGAGATTCAAATTAGGGCTGTCAAGGATGGATCCCTAAATAAGATAAAAATATTAACATAGTATATAAATATAGAAAAACCTTTTTATTTAAATAATTAAAAAAGATTCAAACTCTGGATTGGATTTTTAATGTATTTAATATTAAATTAGCATGAACCCAACATATATCTATATATAGTGATTTCATTTAGATAGGTTTACATTTATTACATTAACACTGAATAATCTTTAATTGTTGTTAACAGGAGTTATACAATATATTGTTTTAGGTCGTGTGCACAAATTCACTTTGCCAAAATAATCCTTCTTTACACAAGAAATGAAAAATCGATGAATGATTTAAATTAGTACGAGCCATATGGTCAAAGTTATAAAACACATTTGTTTATAGCAAAAATAAAAACTTCTATTTTTGTTTTACATATATTTTCTTTTGACTATTATTAGAGAATGAAAAATATATGCATATATGGGAATGGTTCGTTAATTTAAAAGGGTAGGCAACTTTACACCAAATGGCCTACAGGAATCTATACAATATTTCTCTAAACATGATTCACATTTCTCATACCATTATTTCTTACTGGAATGAAACAAGTAAAACAATTTAATTAATGGGTATTGTAACTACTAGCATAGAAAGGTTAAACATACATGTAGGAAAGCGCAGCTGGTTACAGAATAGTTTCATCATTGGACGTATTTTTATGAAGAAAACACGTTTGCAAGTATAGCAAAATGGTACGAAGGTTGAGGTAGGTTTGGTGATGTGAGAGCCAGCTTATGGTATCTTCCTTAGAGCATCCAAAACTTTAGCCTCGCATTCCACAAGGAGTATAATCCCTGATTACAAACGATTTCAAAAGGGAGGGAAAACTTCAGATTCTTGAAGGTTCCTGAATGACAAAGCATTTGAAATACTGAAGAAATGTTAATCTATGCCAGCAGTACAATATGCATATGAGAATAAAAAGTGTTTAATATAATAACTTTATAGGTTTAATCCCCTGCATAATGGTATGTATAATAGTGAATCTGGTTATGAATATCAAATGAGACATTTAATTAATTAATTATTTAATTAGTCAGTTATACTTTCCCATACATACTTCAAACAAAATTAAAACTTCCAATTGTTTGGCCTATTTGGGCACTGACAGTAATTAACACTTCATTCTTCATTGTGAACTTTCATGAACAAAAATAAAAACAAAATTAAACAAGAGAGTTTTAGAATGATCAACCCCGCGAGTCTATTTTAATAATATATATTCAATCTTACAGGGAGCGAATGATAAATAAATTCTTATTATTACAATTTACTTTACTTTTGTTTTGTTTTTTTTTTTTAAAAAAAAAAAAAAAAAACAATTATATATCAAACTTGCGAGGTTGAGCTGAATTGGCATATTAATAAAAGAAGATATTATATAACATTATTAAACAAAACACACAGACTTATAAAGCTAGAATAAAGTGAAATCGGAGTTAAATATAAGGAAGAAATTACAGATTATAGAGAGTTTCGAGCAGAGATTAGGTATAAATATATAACAAAAAAACATATTAATTATTAGTATAGATATAGGTAAGCATGGAACTGTTACCTTGGCAATGTTACAATGGCTAGGTAGTTCATTCTTTGAACTTTAGTTTACAAAGATTAGCTTGGTGGTCAGCAATCTACTGCTTCTTCATCAGTAGCAGCATTCTTCCATGGCATGAGCCTTTGTACCCCACCCCCAACCCACCTTTGGGCCCAGAGGCAGCATTTTGGAGTCAGTCCTGAGAAGCACAGAGGAAAGATGATCCAGGTCCTACTCAACTGACATTTTATTTTGCTATATAAATGGTACAAGAAAAGTAGAATGACAAAAAGTGAAAGAATGCAAGCAAAAGAAAGCAAAAAAAAACCCTTATCTCCAATCTACCTATTTATACCTCCCCAACTATGATATGAATGCCTTGGTTCATTTGACCAGAGGCAGATAAGCAATTAACAAATTACAACCCATTTTTAATTAAAAACAAGACATAAGAAGATGATCAGGTTCAAAACACATTCCAGCTCAAAAGAATTTAAATTAATATAAATGAAACAAAGATATTTCATTAATGAAATGGTTAAAAATAAAAATGACTTTGATAAGAAACAATATTTCAATTAATGAAAGTCGAGCTTTTAAAATATTTAATTAGTGAAGCAAACTTCACAATGGATTAATTTGAACCTATCTTGGTTATATCTTCTTTCTTTTAAATTTTTACAAAATTGAAATTAAAAGCAAATAAATGTTTACAAATGACAAACTTTATGTGATTAAACAAATTCTCTTTTTTTTACAAAAGAAAAACCACATGCTTAAAATATTCAAAAGTATCAAAATAACAGAATCAAAAATTATATATACATGTCACAATACTTTGTGTATATATATATGTGATAGCACTGTTAGTAATTTAAATATTGATGAGTTTGAACCCTTGTATATTGTTAGTTTTTAGGTAGGAAAACATGAAGCTCACTCTGACTACAGAGTGATTGCTTCAGTATATGCATATTTATTATTATTATTATTATTATTATTATTATTATTATTATTATTATTATTATGTTATACATATTTTTTATTATTATTATTATGTTATACATATTTTTAATTATTATTATGTTAAAAGAGTTTGAATTTTATCTGTTATCAAATAAACATTGTCAGTTTGATTTAAATTAAAATTGGTTTTTAGTTTATCAAATCATTCATACAGCCATCCAACAATTTATTTGATTATATACATGCACACACATACATATTATTCTTATACTTAGCACAGCAATAGGGTTAGATGTATTTTAAGTCAATGGGAATGTATATAAAGGTGTGATAGATGCTACATAAGGTAAATTCACCACTGAAGAGAGCCAAAGGCACCATTCTTCCTGAGTTTGAATACTAAGGCATAATGAAATCCAAAAGAGGGATGAGGTATGGATGAATTAGCCTAAATTGTGTCTGAATTTAATGTGTAAGTTTAGAGCTAGCCCATTCGAGGTAGATACGATCATTGGTTAGGTACTGCATTATGTCATTCACAGCATCCATAGTAAGATATTCCCCCTCTTCTTGTGGAAAACCAAGACCGCATATATATATATATATATAAAATCAAAACTACCCCAAATCCAAAATTAAACCAGACCAGCATAAAAATAATATTAAAACATAACCTAAGGTTTCACTGCTACAAGCAGACTTCTCAAGTGTAAAGAACTACAAAAACTACACAATATATATAATATTAAAAACTACCCACAAATCCATTCACTTCCCATCCACCCTTAATATTAAAGGAACTCTTAAATATGTTAATTGCTTCAGAATAATAAATTTTCAATAATAAAGACTCTTTAATTCTTCTTTTGATTTCATTTCTCTCAAAGAAGACAACCTTAGCTTCATCAAAATCAATAGTGTGGCCTGTATCTTTTTTATGGACATACAAAGCAGAACTAAGATATCTATTTTTAACTCTACCTTTATGAACCTTTATTCTTTCATTTAAACTCAAACTACTCTGACCTATGTAAACCTTTTTACAAAATAAACAAGGAATAAAATATACTACACCAGTAATAGTCTTTCTATCAAAAACATCTTTTGAATGGATTTGTGGGTAGTTTTTAATATTATATATATTGTGTAGTTTTTGTAGTTCTTTACACTTGAGAAGTCTGCTTATAGCAGTGAAACCTTAGGTTGTGTTTTAATATTATTTTTATTCTGGTCTGGTTTAATTTTGGATTTGGGTTAGTTTTGATTTTATATTGACTAGTTTAGCTTTATGCTTGTAATGTTTATATATATATATGTGTGTGTGTGTGTATTTATATATATATATATATATATGTTTTGTTTTGAGTTAATTAACTCCTGGTGTTTGTAAATAATACCCCTTGTTCCATAGCAGATTTACCCAGTCTATTGATAGTTGAATAACCTATAAAGTAATACATTGGCATTTTTCAGCATTTAAAGTAAAACCAGATAAAAGTGAAAAATAATAGCACATAATAATACAATATCAGATTCTCTAATAAAGTTAACAAAGAACTTAAACACTAAATACCTAACCCTGTTTAACTCAATAATGTTAGTTCCATAACTCATCTCCATATTTGTAATATATCATCCATATTAATTAGTTTAATAAATGTTTTGAGAATAATAATACAATTATCAAAATTTGATATTAATAATCTAACAGGATTGGAAAATATACTTGTAATATGGAGAAAGATATATTTATCAAAAACATAGCTGATAATAAAGTAATAGTATAATAGAGAATTATATTTATGTAGAATTGGCATAATTTTTCCTAATATTATGGTATTAATAAGTTGTCAGTGTTATTGTAGGCTGAACTATTTCCCTCATCTAATATTAATCATTAAATATTTTCAAAAAAATTCAAACTTTTCAAATACATTCAATTGTTAGTAATAGCACACAGATTAGTATATACTAATTTTTGTATTATTATGGAAAGTTAAAGTTAATTAAATAAAGTTTGACTTTTTCCAAAAACATTTAACAATTAATGTCATATGATGGGATTAGTCCAGCATATAATTACAACTATAATACTATTATCACAAACTTTCAGAGCAACTGTTTAAGTTGTCATTGTTTTGAGCATTTTTCTATTTAAATATTTTTTTTTAAATTTGCCATTTCAGACATTGTGTAAACATCTAATAACAACATACAATAAGTTCATTGTGTCATTACTATTTTTTCAAATAACTTTGGACCATTAATTCATAGAAGAAAAATGTTAGTCTTTCATTGCTATTGAGCACTATCATCTGAAAAGAAAGAAAGATTTTTATCTCAATTTTGTTATTATGTTAGGGAATATACTCTGATAAAATGGACATAAGTATAATTACACAAACCATATTTAAATATAAATTTTCCTATTGCATTGCCAAATCCATATAATATTAATATCATCTACATTCTTTATTGCTTTTACAATGCTTTTTTTTACAACCTAATATGACAGTTTTGATTGACCCTGCAATCTTCTTCAGAATTCTACTTTTGTATACCAAATCCATATAATATTGATATCATCTATGTTCTTTATTACTTTTATAATGTTGTTTTACAGCCTAATATGACAGTTTCGATTGCACCAGCAATCTTCTTCAGAACTTCTACTTAAGTTCTGAAAAAGATTGCTGGGGCAATTGAAACTGGCACATTAACTTATTAAAAAAAAGGCATCGTAATTCTGGGGTAATCAAAACTGCCATATTAGGTTGTAAAAAAACATTGTATAAAGTAATAAAGAACATAGATGATATTAATATTATAATTATTTGACAATGCAGTAGGAAAGATAAAGTTATAATACTTCTTAAAGAAGATAAAGAATCCTGGAAAGGAAGATATAAATAGCAGTTTTGAAGAAGATTGCTGGGACAATTGAAACTGTCATATTAGGTTGTAAAAAGCATTGTAATAGTAATAAATAAGATACATGATATTAATATTATATGGATTTGACAATGCAAAATGAAAGATAATGTTTTAATACTTTATAAAGAAAATAAAGAATATTGGAAATAGATCTTGGGTAAGAAAAAAAAGAAGGGGAGATATAAGTTGAAGTTCTGAAGAAAATTGCTGGGGCAATCAAAACTGTCATATTAGGTTGTAAAACAGCATTGTAAAAGTAGTAAAGAACATAGATGATATTAGTATTATATTTCAATAATATAAAATTCATTCTTTTCTCTGTCCATGTTGAGGAGCTATATTATAGTAAGTATAAGTAATAATAATAAATTAATAAAAATACATTTGGAAATAATAAACAAATGGAATGTGTTAAGAAAATATAGAAAATTATTATTATTGTTATTAGTTACATTGATATATATCTAAAATTATTATGACTAGAACATATTAAGTAAGATGTTTTTCAAATTCAATGTTGTGCAACTTTTCTTCATTTAGGAAATTATCTTTTTAAAAACAAAACTTATAGTCATCACCATTTAATCAAACTTTTTTCCTGCAAGATACTTTTCATTAAGAACAGCTATATCAATTTTAAATTTTGGTATTTCTTTACATACAAATTCTAATATCTAGATCTTGATGAATTGATATGAATATAGTTAGCATATTTTGTGTATAAAAGCATTGAAATATTTATTTTTATTCAATTTTACATTCTTACCATTGTTAATGTTATAGCTATTTCTGTCTTTAAATGGGAAATCTGCCAGGCATGACATCTTTTTTTAGAGTCATTATTTTTTTGGGATTACATGGGAATCCATAAACAGAGCTTTCCCAACAAAATAAACCAAATTTTTTATTCCTAATTCCAGATAATTTTATATTGATTATACTGTTCATACAAGATCGCAAACAGAATTTTTAACCTGTTAAGCTATCTCTAATATTATTGTGCTTACTTTACTTATTATTACCGACATGCTTACTAAAAAGTAAAATAGAAAGTTGGAGTTAGAATTGATGCACATTTAAATAAAGAATGAAAAAGTGCTCATATAGACACAATATCATAGTCATTCTTAATATCAAGAGATGATCACTTGCATAAAAAGTTCATGATATTCAGACTGGATAAAGTATAATAAGGGGTGGGAAGAAAAAGAGTGCAGTGAGAATAGACAGAAAAGATTACTTGAATCTAATCAATATTAACGAATATATATCTTTTACTTGTATTCCAAAGAAGTTACATTTATTTGAAATACTTGGTATATAGCAATTCTAGATATTCACCCAATTATTTGTCAACAAATAGTAGTTGATATTTAATTCTTGATGGTAAAGCAAGGAAGAAAATCCTGAGAAATATCATTACTAATTGTCAGATGATTAATCTGATGAGGATTCTCAAATTTACTGTTTGTCTATGGATATCTCTGGAGGGGACATTTAACTTTTAGTAGGGTATTTTAAAGCTGTTTAAATTTTATTTTACTTAAGGACTTGCTACTCTTGTTGGAGCGTATGCAATCTCTTCCATTTATTGAAAATAAATTAATATTAAAATAGTTAAATTTTTAATAGCATATTAAGTGCATTTATTTCCATGCATTGTTTATAAAGTCTTTAAAAGTATATTTCTTTTATATAATTTGTTATTAATTTTTTAAAAAAGTTAAATATCGTATTTTTCTTTTGCATAATTGTATATTTAAAGTTTTCTTTTCTATATAAAATTTCAATATTTCTTTACATAAAATATTATTTAAAAAATTACATATTATAAGCAAATGCATGCACAAATATTCATTAAAAAATCCATCATTCATACACAAATAGAAGTCTTTGTTTATTAATAATTATTATTGTTTGTATTTAAAAGTCTTTTATCTTTTATTTTTATTGGCATTTTATGAAATGATTATTTTAACATAATATATTTCATTATAAATGAGATCATTGTTCTTAAACTAATTGTGTATTATTTTTTGTGCCAAAGTGAAAATGTTGAATAATTAATCACTTCTCTCATAAGAATTCATTATCTGTATATATAGACAGAGAAATATTCATGTAGATTATTAAATATGTTAACACATAAAGAAGCAGAGATAGATGATCATTATTATCATTGAATGATTAAATATATATATATTCACACAATAAATACTGATAGATAATAATGAATATTAACAAAAATATTGCTTATTATCTGAATATTAATTTATGATTCTGCTCACCATTCAAATATTCTTAAAATTGTTCCATGATCACTCCAGTTTAATACATGGTCTAAGCATATTTTAATGCCTATGAATTATTTAACTATTATAATTTACAGTTTATTTTAACAATAGATAGAATAAAACAAATTTGTCTTTCATTAAACATAACAAAAGTATAATATGCGCTATGAATGCGAATACTAAACAATTAATTTCCCTTTAAAGATGTTTTCAAAATAGTAATAAGATTATGAAGAAAGCATGGACTTTGAAGTATGAGGATTTTAAAAGGAATTGGTAGGTACTATCAGGTTAAATATAATATTAATAATTACAATTTTAAATAGTAATTAATATCACAATATATCAGTTTTGTTGATTAATTCAAATTTATTATTTAGAAAGTGAAATTACTTTTTATTTTAAAAATAAAATTAATTTTATCAATACAATGTTATCTACATATTTTAATTTTCATATGCTGCTAATAATATTTTTTCTTTCTGAAATAGAAAAATATCTCAATAGAGATGTAAACAAATGGGATTTTTTTTTTAAAGACTGACACTTTATTTATTATTCAATGAAAAACACTATGTTTAGTTTTTGATCTAAACAAGGAGACAATTCACAATATATATATAACTTTTGCAATAATAAAGTAAAACAATTTTATTTTACGCTATCTAGGAATAATCTTGGATAATAGCCTAACTTAATGTCATTACTTATCTAAGATTTAATCAAAATTAATTTTTCAAAATAATATCTTTGAAATGATAACTGGCATTATTTATGATTGTGATGTAAGTACTTTATGGATAACTTCCTTACCATTAGCACAATCTACTGTGAATATTATGTGCCTGTTTAGAGGGGGGGGGTTACATTGAAGTTCTGGTCAGTCGATTAAAATTGGCACAATAAATATTACATCACACTTAAATCTACTTCTTTGCACTGCTTCCTTTTTTTTTTTGTTTTGCTTCATTGAGATGTCAAAAAAGAAGATATTCAGCCAAGAATTTACAATTGAAGAATTAAAGCATAAAAAATTGCAATCAAATTTTTTCTCAGAATTAAAAATAAAGTCAAGGATTTTCTTGATGCAACTGAAGTTTCATTAATAAATTTAAGTCAAATTATGATCATCATGATAAGTGGAATTTAACAACCCTGACCTTAGATGTGGATGAATACAAACTATGAACAACATAATTAATGTCTGTTGAATCAGTGGCTATAGTAGCAGAATTGAATAGCTTCATAAAATCCTACTGAATTTGCATTTTTAGTGAAATCTCTGTAGGTTCCTTTATAGTTAAACTGTTAAAAAAATTAACATACTAAATTAATATTGACCTAGTTAATCAGTCATCTTTATGACTGCTTCAATATTTTTATTTAAATTTTATTAAACATATTTTACCTTTTTTTTAAAAAAAAAAAAAGGATTAAGAAATTATTACTAGAGATTTTTATATACGGGAAAAATATATTTAGTACTTTTTTAATTTTTGAGATTTTATTTATTTTTATTTTTTGAAAATCTCCATATCACAGGGATCTTTAGCAGAATAATAATAATATATAGTCTACATGTTTCTAGCTTGTAATTAATATGTAAATACAAAATAAATTTCTAGAAAAAAAATCTATATTCTTAATGTTTAGCGTTATTATTTAATTATAATTATTCTGCATAAGAATACATCTTTATATATGTTTTCTTTTTAAAAACGGATTGAGTAATTAAGAATAATGTACTAATACCATGTAATAATAGTGATCATCATCAATAATAATTTGTCATTGATTGCCATCCTTTTGTTACGGCTTATTCTAGCAAAGATGTATATATATATATTTAAAAATGTTTACCAAGTTTTATTCAATTTTTTTATCTTCCAAAATAGTCTTATCATAGTAATCATCTTTATGCATTAATGACAGATTCAAATCATTTCACTTTTTTATTATTATTTTAATGATAAAAATTACAAAATACTCAGATATTAGGCACCAGACTTATTCTTTGGTTATATATAAAAAATGCTTTGTAGATACATTAATCTGCAAAGTTTTTTATTTTATTTTTGAATCTCGAAAAATTCCTGATAAATTGTTTCCTATTCATTGTTAAACATAGAAACCCAATGTTTACTAAAGTGAATAGCACCCATGCAGTTATAATATTTTCAATCTAATGGAAATGTTTCTTTTTTCTCTCCCTATCTTTCTTTTATTGCTGAAACAAAAAAAAAAAATTTTTGTTGCTGAAAATATGATTAAAGAAATTTATATTTTCATTCTTTTAATTTCAATTATAATGCTTATCTTTTTTTTTTACTTTGATCACATTTGTTTTTATTATTAAGGAATTATTTTTTTAATCATTATTACAAAAAACAATTTTTACAAATTGATGTAAATTATTTGCTTTATATATAACAATAATAAACAGCCACTCGTAAACGAGCATGTCCATTGCAACTCCAAAACAAAATAAAAAAATCAGAGAGAGGGAGGAGGAGGGGAGAGAGTTCTCTAGAAATGAGTTTTGTGATGAGAATACAAACCTATCTTTGAATCACAAATACGTCCACATATATGACATGCGTGTTCTTTTTCTTTTTTTTTTACTTGATATTTTACAATATTGTCTTTTAATTTTTTCAGCAGAAAACTTTTCTTTCTGAAATATTTGAATACCAGGTGTAATTATAGCTCTCCAATATATTCTGTTCCCTACCATATTATTCCAATGAAAACAATTGACATTGCAGTTCTTTAGAATGTCTTTGAGATAATCCTTATAATGTAGATGAGGTTAATCTCTCCCAGGAAAAACATGAGCAAGTTGGCTATAAAAAACCTGTTAAGAAGTCTTATAATTGGTCTTTCATTTTACATGTGAATCCATGAAGATGTGATTTTACAATAGTGGACTTAATAGTATCTTAGCCAGCAATTTGAAGAATATATTGATTAATTTGTGTGATCTTATCATAGTATTTTTGAAGATTTCACAAATCATTCTTAATGAAACTTTTCTATATTAATAATTTTTACTAGTCACTCCTTAGATTAGAGACTAAATTACAATACAGAAAAATTATTCATTATTGAACAACTCTATACATAGCTAACATATTTGCAGCAGTTATTTTTCTGTGATATATTCTGTATTTTAATTCATTAAAAGTAGCAGCAGTACATTGGAATCTATGATGTACCTTAACATCCATATCCATTTTTCAATTTATAAAACTACCAAACATTTCACCTGTTTACATTCTCAAGTTGATAACCATACAATGTAGATGTTGCTGAGGGTTTTTCTTTTATCACTGGCTGATGAAGAATATGAGATATTTTAAACATAAATTTTAAAAAAATTCTTTATATATTGCATCCAAAATATTAAATTTTCTGTAAACTTTCTTTTGAACTGGCAAAAAGAACACACTGTTCAACATTCTGTAAATCCAACAAGACATTCTTGTTTTCACTTTTAATTGATTCAAATGAAAATTTTCATTATCAGACATGTTTTATATCTTGATCTTAAACAAATAGTTTAAGCAGCCTAAAAAGCGTTTCTAAAAAACACTGTATCAAAAATTGAAAACAGTATTGATTCAAGTAAACATTCTTGTTTCACACAAGTTTTCATTTCAAATGACACTGGTTTTACATCTGATATAATGATACTTTTTATTCCATATACCTGCCCTATTAACTGAACCAAATGACATGACCAAATTAATAAAAGCAATATATAAATCACCCTTTCATTTGCGTCATTTGTCTTACATTTTTATATCAACAAAAATTATCTATCATGCTTCTTGATTCTCTAATTTAAAAACCACAGTTTATCTGTGGTAATCATTC
This sequence comes from Epiperipatus broadwayi, assembly GCA_028023455.1. Taxonomy (NCBI): domain Eukaryota; kingdom Metazoa; phylum Onychophora; class Udeonychophora; order Euonychophora; family Peripatidae; genus Epiperipatus; species Epiperipatus broadwayi. The sequence continues at coordinate 13,098,059 of JAQFVV010000020.1, read as the reverse complement.
ACTATTTGAAAATGCTTTTGCTATAGTGGATAATAATGATATTTCTATAATAATTATGGAAATCTTGTCTATTACATTTGTTTTTTATGAATTGACATAAGAAAAACATATCTTAAAATGAGATGACATTACTTCACATCAATATATATATTAAAAAAAAAATCATTTTTGAACATTTTACCATACTTTAAAACTCCTTCAGGTATTTCACCAGGAACTGCAGCCTTTTCATTCTTAGATTACAAGGAGCTATTCTGAACTTCACTAAACTGGATATCTTTGTTCAAATCTAATATGAGAAGATAAAATGGATACATCATTAAAAGTAGTCATCTCAATTCTTGTGTGAATTGAAATGATAATCAAAATACAACTTCTATCTGTTTAAAATACCAATATCATTTTATAAGGGGGTTACTAATGAATTTAATAGAATTGTGATAACATTTCTCAATTCCATTTCAGTCTCTTAATTCTTTTAATAATGTCAGTAATATTTCTCTTTTGATTCCTTCTTATTGCTTTTCTGTTTGTCCAATTCACAGATCTATATATAAGAACTGATAAAGTACATTTATTAAAAACCCTTTTCAAGCACATAAGTGTATGGTTATTGTTTTAAATTTCTCCATGTAAATGTTGCTAACAATCTACCAATTTCACCAGTTAAAACTAAACACCTTACAGATATTGAAATTTCTGTTATTAAAGAGGGTTAAACTTTGGCATCAACACATTCAATTATTCTTTTGTTAGATATAATGCCAGCCACTGAAGAAATCACTCAAAAATTGTCTCTAGAAGAAGAAGCAGAATTACACTAGTGATTAAAATAAAAACTTTAGAGATATCAAAAACTGAAATCAAATATTTCTTATGATGAAAGGAAAGGTATTAAATCTCTCAAATTAGACAAACATATAATGATTCTCCCTGCTGAATAAGGCAATGTTATAGCTATAATGGATAGAATTGATTATAATAACAAATACAAGAGTTTTTGACAGCAGACCAATTCAAAAAAGTGTAAGAAAGTCTAACTCCAAGTACTAAAACAAGCTTTATTCAGAAAGCATTACAGTTATTTCACTGATTCAGAAAGAAAAAAATCATATTTTAGCAAAATTCCTAATGTTTAGGGCCTATCTAAAATTCATAAGGAACCATGTTTTATTAAGAACTATTGTTAGTTGTAGAAATTTACCTTATCAAACATGTCAAGATTTCTCCAAATTTTTTATCCTTTGGTATTTTTGTCAAGGATTTTATCAACTTTGTAGAATTAACCAAGTACATGAAAATTGAACAAACTGACACATTCATAAGTTTTGATATGGAATATTCATTAACAAATATACTCTATGATAAAGAATTGTCAAGAAAAGATTAAATGATAATAATTAACAAACCAAGAATAACTTTCTATTGATAATATAATGGACCTAATGGCTCTCTTCATAACAGCAACATACTTTCTATACAACACAGAATTCTTCCAACAAAATCAAAGAATGGCTACAATGGCTATGCACTCCCCACTACCAAAGCCATAAATATCACTCAATATCCATTTAAAGTTTTGCTTTGCTATGTGGATGAGTGGTTCATTTATTGTATGGTCACATGGTGAAATATTATTATGAACATTTTGGACACATAGCAACATAATATTCTTTTAAATTAAATTCAGAATAAAATCAGAACAAAAACAAAAATGAGCCTTTTTAGATGTTCTTGTAAGAAGACTCTTTTGGGCACCATCAAATCTGCAGTTTACATAAAACACACACACAGTGATATGCTTAGTACATACATGCAATCACACCAAAAACACAAAACATGCAGTTATACTATCACTATAGAATACAGCAAAATAAGTTTGTTTAGAAACCTGTGGTTTGAAAAAAGAATTGGTGTACATTGAACTAACTCTCATGATTGTTTAGAAATATTTAAATACAAACAAAGAGAAAGATCAAAAGAAAAAAACAGTTATTGATACTGCAGTGTATCCTTAATATGACATAGCAGGCAAACTAAGGAAAATATGCAATCAATATAACATCATATTGTCTTTCCAAACTATATCACACTATGAGAAATTCTAACATCTACAAAACCTAAACTTGAAATGCTGAAAAATAAAATCTGCATGTATGTAATATCATGAAATGTGGAATGGAGGTACATTTGTGGGAACAGTTTTTCCCTTGAAAAGTGATTGAAAAAACACAAACTAATGATTAAACAAGACAAACAGATATATTTAATGTAGCAGACCATGTAGTATCAAGAACATACGTTCAATTGGGGAAATCCAAAAATATTGGATAAAGAGGAAAATATCCAAAAAATAATAATCAAAGATACTGTTCATATGACAATGGCAAATAAGCACATAAGTCAGCCAAGTTTAATAATGCACGCTCATATACACACATATATCTGGAATACCTAATTAAATTTGCTTTTAGAAAAAAGTGGAGGAATCAGGTTCACCCTCACAGATAAATATATGAAACATGTAATGACTTGCTTTTGGCAGAATTGTTCAGTTGTTTAGAATATTATCTTAAATTTCAATATTCAGAATCAAAAGGTCTAATTTGAATCCCAAGCTTTTACAGTCACTGATTAGTCCAGCATGACCTGGAGAAGTGAAGAAAATAGTTCCACTTGAAACGTGTTATATACTAACCTGTATATTTCTGACAATTGAATGCATTTGGAAAGTTTATATAAAGTTTGATATTCGATATTTAAAATTAAATGATTTAAAATAATTGAACATATAATTACTACCATTCAATGCATTTTGTTTTCATTTTTTTAATAATCTGATTACTATTATAATAAATTTAGACACTATAATAATTAATTTTTGAAACAACTAGTTATTTCTTTTTTATTATATGGATAAAGATAAAAACAAAGTGAATAGTTAATTGCGGAGAAAGTCAAACATTTCGGTACAGGTAAAGAATTTATATAGGAACATTTAGATTTTGCTCTCGTCATTGTTGGTAAAGTTTTCTATAATTATAGAAAGACAGGCTTAAGATTCATATTTAAGCATCAATTCTGTGTTGAGAAAAATGTATCAATGGTGTTTTAATATCTTGTTATTATCAAAACATGATCTTCAAAGTGACTCCTTTAAGTATATTCCCACTGAATTTAACAATTCAAACTTGGAATATTTTATTATTGATGGTTTGAAAATTTATTTCTGCTGTTATTAATGTGTTTTTTAATTTTTTCCAAGTTTTTTGCAAATATTGTAATTTTGTTTTATAGACGTTTCTCAGTAAACTTAAATTTTTTTTTCCTCATAGAAAATCTCTTTTATTTATAAACAAATCCAAGCTTACACAGAATGGATAGGAAAATTATCATGCACTATGGAAATTACTAATCTGACTTAAATTTATTTTGTGAGGTTTTTGCAAGAAGTGTAAATAAATTTGGGCTGGTACTATACTTTTTTGTGATTGGATTAATATTAGTGTATATAATAATAAATTATGTCATGACATTTATTATATTTTTATGCAAATTTTTTTCATAATTTTAATATTTTTGAAATGATTTAAACTTTATGAGCTGGAATAAATATTTGATAGTAGTGATAATTATTTTTGATTTCATTAATAAAAAAAAAAAAAAAGTTGTTAAACATAAATTATGTAATTCACATAAGGCTAGTAAAATCTGATTCATTTTTTTTTTTTGAAAAAATATATTGTAAGGGGATTTACAAATTACCACCAACCTCCAGTAAGCTACATCATACTAAGCCTGACCAAGCAATTGTTAAACAATTACTTACTTTTGTTTTACACACACATATATACACTAATCACAGCAATTAGCAAGTCATGCTTTTTTTTATTATAAAGAAAGATAAAGTTTCATGTTAGACACTAAGAAAATAAATATTCCCACATGTATATAGACAATATGACTAACCAAGAGTATTGTAAGTCATCAACTAACCAACATTATGACATGAACATAAATGAAATACACAAGATAATGACCTAATGTCAAGCATATTACTAAGCAACCAGACTTGGAAACAAAAAGATAATCCCAATAAATATTTATTTTAATAACATTACATTGATGTACAATTAGGCAATAATAGATAGATGCAAAAGCATAAGAAAGTCAACATCTTGACAACTGTATTATTATTTTTTCTTAACAAAGCAAGATGGATGGATGTGTTCAATTTTGAGAACAAATTTCAATCGTGTAAGAATAAATAGTAATTTACTTCATTCATCAATATAAACCAAAGCCTGAAATACTTCCAAGATATGGAAGCAAACCGAATGATTTGGTCTAATTAATAAAAAGAAAACTTCAAATTTACACCAAGTCATAGCAAGAGAATAAGTAAATAACCACTAAAAATCAGAAAGACAGTTTTTTATGAATTTCCCTATGCATAAAAACAATTCTAGAAAAAAGTACACATACTATCAAGGGTAGTGCAATGGTCTCACTAAAAGAACTATGCTGTAGGAGGCCGAACGCCAGCTCTTCAACCCATAGAATTGTTATGATATGTGAAATGCCTTTCTTTATTAAATACTGGTCAATGATGATGATCTTCAGTGGATCTCCTGTGTCTTCTTCAAAGGGAATGAACTGGACAGTACTCATGATCTATGATCCCAGATTGATTGCATGACAATTAAATTTACAGATAGTACACTACCCGAGAGATCTATCACCAGGAGGAATGGACTTTGAACATGATGAACAGTACTTGCCAGACTCAGAAATTGATTTTTTTTTTAATTTTATTAAATTGATTTGTATTTTTATTTTATTTATTATTTATCATCTTATTTTTATTTTTCATATTTTTTTTTTCGTTTGTTTCCATTTTTGGAAGCTTATATTTCAGAAAATGGGAACATTTATCTTAAGTATAGAGGTAGGGAAGGGTTAGATTTCATAAATATTTTATTGTATTAAATAAAATTTAGGTCTACATATCCCTCCAGTAGCTTGATATCACCCAACTGAATGTGGAATAAGATAAGATCTTGATGTTGTTCCACATTAAAAGCATACAGTAGTGACAGAATAGAATTGCCATTATTTGTTAAATGTTTTACTAACAGGTTGTTATATATTCATTTTTTGGTGTACATGACTAACTTCCTTGAGTAGATAGTTACTCCTATCAATATCAGGGAATTACATACATATAGAAGGGAGTCCTCCTCTAAGAAGGATGATGATACTCATCGTGAATCAGACAGCAATCATTATCCTATAATAGGACTGTATATAAGAATAATTAGTAAATCAGATTCGTGACTTATAATTTTTTTTTAAACTTTTGTAAATAAAGATTGCCAGGGTATGGATTTCTATCATGGGATTTAGGGATCATGATATTAATCATATTTAACTCTTAAAGTGATAGAAAGCCATCCTTGACTCATATTATTATATATATAAATATTGCTAAAGTAGCTTCATTAATTAATAAATGTTATTGTTGTTTCAATCCATTTGGTCTCTATCTTGATCCCATTGTTGTGCATTCTTACCTTTAAAATATGCATGCTAAATTTCAATACATACACACTTTTATTTATGTTTTTACTAATATTGGAAATATTCTGTGAAAGTGCTGTAATTGATCCTCACTTATATAGAAGCACAGTAGTCATTGACCTGAGTAAGCCCATCACTGAAGAGAGTAGAGTATGAATTTTCCCTGAATTCCAATACTGAGGCATATTGGAGCTGGAAAGGGTGGTGAGATGAGGATGAACTAGCCCAAATTATATCTAGGCTTAATGTGTGAATATAGAGTTAGCTCATTGGAGGTGGATGTGATCATTGGTTAAGTATTTCATTGCATCCTTGCCAGCATCCTACCCAAAGATCCTATGTCTAACCAGGCATAATCTAGAAATCAAAATTAATAAAAAATTAAGGACATTTAAATTATAGTTAACATATTAACATAAATTATGGTTAATACATATATTATAATTATAAATTATGCCAATTTACAATATTGGGTTTAATAGTTATGGTTGATGCATGTAATAGTATGATCAAACAATAATGCTTGTTCTTAAGTACTGATAGCTTGCTAATTATTTATAACACTTTCAACACAATTCATTCTTCCATTTTAGTTTTACAAGTTAATGTAAGTTTAAGAAATTATTTAAATCATTAAAATATATTCTACAAAAATATATTTTGAATGTTTCAAAGATCATCTGAAAAAATCAACTTTATTATTATTACTATTACTACTAATACTGCTACTGCTATTGCTACTGCTTTCAGTATTGTAGTGTAAAGACATGTTCATTTTTTTCTCCCTTGCTTTTTATTTATTTTACTGTATTTTATTTATAAGTGTTTATTTTATTGGGTTCAGTAAATTAGGATTTAATTTGATTTGCTAAAAATAGAAATTTTGGTTCATGTATGGGCTGTAGCACCAGTTTTCATTACACGTCCTCAACATTAGGAGAGACCACCTATAGACAAATGTATTTTTAAAAAAGCAGGCATGGAGATGTAATGATTGTAGAATTCCTTCTGATGATGAGGGTTCTGTTATGGTAAATAATACTGATTCTTTGAACTTGATTTTAAATGATATTTTTGAAAAATTAAAATTACTTCTGAAAAATAAAATTACTTCCGGTTATACATATGGCTATTTCAGAGCTTACAAACATGATTGCAAAGCTTCAGGTTGACTTTGATTTTTTACGAGGTAAAGTTGATAAAAATAATGATGATTTAATCTGATTGTCAAATTTGTATGATTCTTGTGAAAATGAAATTACTTATTAAAGGAAAAAATTGACTTCATGGAATGTTCACATTTGGATTATGAAATTGAAATACAAGGTGTTTCTTTTTGTGAAGATGAAAATTTATCTTCAATTATTACAAAGTTAGCAGAAAAACTTGAAATTAAAACTTTACTACTAATTGCATTGAGAATGTTTATTGGACAAAATCTAAATCCACTAATATTCCAGGTTTTATTGTTATTCATTTTACTTCGTGAAATTTAGCTAAATCATTTTTATTGAAATGTTATTAAATCGGTTTCTGATTTTTTGTTAATGGAATCTAATCAGCGCATTTATATAAACCAATGTATAACTTCACATACTAGACAACTGTTATGGATAACTAAGCAAAAAAAATGCATGAACGTAAAGGTTTAGCTGTTATATGTAATGGTTTGGTTTATGTTAGAAATGATTTGAATTCTCCACATGTTTTAATTAAAAAGGAATGTGAATTGTCAGCATTTTGAAATTTATTTTCTAAAGTGAAATCTAATACATTTTATTCTCATGGTGAAACTTTGTCTAATTTAAATGTTTTTCATATGAATATATTAAGTATTAGATCTAATTTTGATTAATTTGTTGTGTATTTAAATGGTCTTTCTGCCAGTTTTTATGATGTGATAATTTTAATTGAATCTTGAATTTCCATTGAAGAATAGCGTTTATATGTTCTGGATAGCTATTCAAATATTTTTTCTGCCTGTGTGTCTTCAAGTTCAAGTGGTGTATTAGTTTTTGTGAAAGAAAACATTAAATTTACAAATCATAATCCATTTCTTGCCTCTGGAGAATGTGTTTTGATTCATCTGAATTTACCTTGTTTTATCATAACTATTATTGCTTTGTATAGATCAAGTACGAGTGTCATTTTGGATTTTATAGCTGAACTTGATGTGTCATTGTCTGATTTTCATACTACTTCAGTAATTCTTATAGAAGATTTGAATATAGATTTATGTAATAATCTACATGGACCTACTTATACATTATTTGAATTTGCTTTATAGTTATGGTTTTAATCAAGCTATTTTTTTTCACCTACTCTTATTTCTAAATGTTGTCAATCTATTTTGGATCATATATTTATCAGATTAAACCAGAATCAAAGTTATGAACCAACTGCACTAAATATTTTTATTTCAGATCATTTTGAAACTATGTTGAAATTATTAAATTATAGACATGTAAATATTCATTTATATGTTAATAAGTTATCACATAATAAACTAAAAATGTCATCATCTGATCAGAATTGGGATTATGTTTTTGCTCTGCATGATGTTGATTCAGCATTTTTAAAATATCAGAATATTTGTAAATCTTTAATTACAAAATCTATGGTTAGTTTTAAATTGACTAGCAAAAAGTGCAAACACTGTTTGGATAATCAATGATTTGATTGAAAAAAATAATCAAAGAAATCATTTAAAATCTTTGGATGGAGATTTGATGAATTTGAAGAAATTAAATACCAAGATTAAATCTGATATTCGGAAATTAAAATTTCAATATTATCAAAAATATTTTAATGATAAAATTATTTCTTGAAAATGGAAACTGATACATTCTTTTATAAATAAACCTTTGTCAAATCAATTTAAATTTATAAAACACAATGATAATTTGATTGAAGTAGAATATAATGAAAAATGTCTTGCTGACTCGTTTAATATTTTTTTTCCAAATATGTCAATACCAGTACAAGAATTGTCTTTTGCTAATTCTTGTCTAAATTCTTTTTTTTATGTTCAGATATTACTGATTTGGATTTGTCTAGTAAAATTGATCACTTAAAGAATGTTTGTTCAGCTGGTCTAGATAGATTAACACCAAAGATTCTTGAGGAAAATAAAGCAGCTTTCATATCTGTTTTTCTTTATTATTTTAATCTTTCCTTAAATGTTGGTTTGTTTTCTACTTGTTTGAAAGTTGACATTATTACACCTGTTTTTAAAAAAGAGTGATCCTGCACAGCTTGACAATTATAGACCGATTTATTTTCTTTACCTTTAGAATCTAAGATTTATGGTTTTGCAGATGATATTGCTTTATCTTATGCTGCAGTTTCAAATAATTTTCTTGAAAAAATAATTAATGATGATTTAATCCTAATTACTAAGTGGTTAGCTTTGAATGGTTAATATATTAATCTGAATAAAATAAAAGCTATTAATTTTTCTTATAAGTCAAATATTCATTCATTTAACATTACTATTTGTAATAAGTATTTTTGGAATTGTAATAGCAATTGTACTTATGCTAACATTTCATTTGTTGATAATATTTGCTATCTAGGTGTTTTTATTGACTCCAGACTATCCTGGTCAAACCATATTGACTTTCTTTGTTCTCATTTCCATAAATTAAATTATGTGTTTTTCTACTTGTCTAAAATTTTTCCTCATTCAGCTTTGATTACTTTATATATTTCTTGTTATCAAAGCTTATATCAGTTTTGTGGAACTGTTCTATTTTTGCAATAACTACTTTGTCTGTTTTACATAGTTAGACAATGTGTATCATTTTTGGTAGGTCACATACCACATCTGTTAGAGATATATACTAGATATTTTCCATTTGTATAAGTTTACAGTAAATCTTGATAATTATTGTAGGAAAATTCATTTGGATACTACATCTTCTGTTGTAAATATTCATTTATCCACTAAATATCAGCTGGCTTTATCTTATTTTCTTAAAACATCCAGTAGGAAGCAATTTGGTCTCAAATTATTTAATATGTTTATATGAGACTGTTCTGTGAATTTAATGAATACTAGTTATTTGATTTTTAAAAAGCGTTTATGGCATTGGTTATATTATGCTAAACATTAGTTTTATTTGTTGTTTTTACTGTATATTATGTTATAGTTATTTACTATTGTGGTTGAATTGACAAATGTAATATGTATGTGATTCTAATATTTTATGTTATATTTATATTTTTTGTATTTTATTAGTGTTTTTAGTTGTTACATTTAAATTTCTCGCTCAAGATTTTTCTTGTATGGAATTTATCTCATTGTATTATACATCTATTGTTTGTTTTGTAATTAATAATAAATTATTATTATTATTACTATTACTATTATTATTATTTTCTTTTTCTTCTTGTTATAATAATAATAATAATAATAATAATAATAATAATAACAGCAGCAACAGCAATAACAACAACAACAACATGCATTTTTTACTATGTATGTGTTCATTTGGATTGTTAAAAGAGAAATGAAAACTGTGAATATTAAGAGAGGGAAAAGAACTTAAACTCTAAATCAATTAACAATTTAATATATTTAATGATATGATCATATAAATGTACACATACTATTAACATTTTTTCTTCTGAGTTTTTTTTTTATCATCATTGTCTTATATACTTTGTTTCATATTTCTAATTTTATCATGCCTCCTTATTCCATTCCCTGTCCATTGTGTCAATCTGTTATTTATGGAAGACAAAAATCTTTTAAATGTTCTGGGCCCTGTGGTTTGAAATATCACTTTGACTGTTTTATTTCTATTATTAATAAAGATTGTAGTGGGTCTGTTTTTATGCGTGATTGTTGTAAGATTTCTCTTAATAATGATGCAGCCTTTTCTTTTCAATCATCTTTTTCAAATTCATCACTTTCTGATTCAGATCATCCTTCTGTGAATACTATAGCCGGTCAGCTTATTCCTGATAAAAATATTATTCCAGATGTTACCTTTTGTCATGGTTGTTCTTTGATTATTTCTGATACAACCATAAAGATTAAGTGTTCTGGTCAATGTCAGGAGTATTTTCATTTGTCTTGTACTAAGCTGTCTAAATCTGATACTATTATTTTTCAAACAATTGGTAATGGATTTTTTAAATGTCAGGTTTGTAATAATATAACTTTAAATATAAATTTTTCAGATTTGATAATGAATTTCTTGATGAATTGGTAATGGATAATGACTCAACAAAGTCATTGGCCAATAACATCATGACTTTAGATTCTAAAGACAATGAGTATAACTTGGCCAAACCTATGGTCTCTGATAGTCACATTTCAAGTACTGATTATGATATGTTTACTAAAGAAAACTCAGATTTGATAATAATGTCTTCTGATAATACTTCAATGCAGGTTATTAAAGAAAATTCTCATGATTATAATGAATTAGATAATATTTCTAAATCTAATATATTAGGTTATCAGACTTGTGAAGACTGCTGCTAATTCTATTATTACATCCACAGGAATGTTTGAATCTTTTTCTGTTGATTTAAACTGCATGGATAAATGCCTTAATAATATCATTTCACAACCTGAACATTTTCATTTAGAGGTTTTACAATCTTATTCTATATCACAAATTCATTCTCTAATTAAGATGTCTCAACTTTGTAATAAATCATTGAATTGTTCTTTTAATTTTAGCAAAGGTATTCAATGCTCTCTTCCTTCTGTCAAGTCAACTTGTTTTTCCAAAGTGAGTTCAAATAAAACCAGGATATTTTACAATAAAAACTTTCACAATACATATCATGAAAAGCATAATACTAGTAATAATATTAGTTTATATGGTAGCAGGAGTTATAATAATATAAAAAATGTTGTAAATAATAATACTGGTTCAGAGTCTCAATCATTTGTTGAGAAAGATAAAACTTGTTATGAGATTGGAGTAAAAGATCTAAATTCTTATATAAATCATAGGGTTGTTTTACTTTTCAAAAAACACATTAAAAGAAAAAATGATTTTAGGCAAAATATTTCTAAAGATAATCAAGAACATAAGCTTAAAGGTGCAATTTCTTTTAGAGATCCTAATAATTCTAATGTATCTTATAAATGGTGGCCTTCTAATTCTGTTTCATTAATATATTCTTCTAACATCTCTTCTCCTTTTCAGCAATTTTCTAATAGAAAATTATCAACAAGCAGCTTAGCAAACAGGATAGTTTACCCCATAATTTTAGACTATAGGATAGTTTACCCCATAATTTTAGACTAAATTCAAATAAATTTTTAAATAAAAAAATTAATAAATATTCTTCTAATTTTAGACAAAATATTTCTAAAGACAATGAAGAACTTAAGTTTAAAGATCCACTTTCTTATAGAGGTCTTAATAATAGTAACTGTTCATTATTAATTAAGGATAATGATAAATATTATAAATATTTGATTTCAAATTTGGCAGTAGATGTTAAATCTACTGATCTAAAGAGATCTTTGGAAGACAAACTTCAGGTTAAAGTCATATGTATTAAGATTAATATGTTTAATTCTAATATTAGTAGTTTTTTGTTTCATAAGCATTGGGATTTTATTTTGAATCATTTATGACCTTGTGGTACTGCATTAAAAATTTTTATGGCTCTTTGGCTAGTTCATTAATACTTTCTGATTAATTTCTTTTGCAAATATCGTCCTTTATTAACATTTTTTCTCTTGATTATTGTTTGTTATTATATATTTTTTGATATTATGTTTGGACTTTATTGTTTTTACATAAACATTCATGGGATGAGAACTAAGACTGCAAAAATTAAGCAATTCTTCAGTTCTGAAAATTTTGATATTGTTTTTATTTCAGAAACTTGGCTTACTCAACACATTTCAGATGATATTTTTATTGACAATAGATATAAAGTTACTTCGAACAGACAGATCTTCTGATGTTGCTTCCAAAGGTGGAGATATGCTCATTGCCTTTAAATGTAATTTTATACATAAGTATATTCCTACTTCATCATCATCTTGTGAAGCTATATGGTGTGAAATATGTTTGGAAAATAGTGTCAAGGTTCTTTTGGGTACTATCTATATAAAGCCAACATTATCCTTTTTAGAATTTAATGAGTTTCTTTCTATTCTTGAAGATTTTTTAATCAAGTACGAATCATATATAGTTACTACTAGTTATTTTAATATTCCTGATTTATATTCAGGTAATACTATCATAGATTCAGTCTCTTTTTCAACTAAAGCATTGAGAATGATTCAGTTTTGCAATTTTTTAAATCCAAAACAATTTAATCCATACACTAATTTTAATGATCACACATTGGATTATATTCTTAGTAATTTTCCTACAATTGAATGTTTAACTACTTCTTCACTTTCCTTTTCTATTGATTTGCATCATCCTCCCTTAGAATTTTATATTAATATTAAATTTAATAGACTTTTTCCCTTTAAAATTATGAAAAGAAACTACAAAAAGGGAAATTGTTTGGGTCTTTGTTTACAATTATCTAACTTTAACTGGAAAATTTTGTATTCTTCATCAGATATTGATTTTTTATGAAGTTTTTTGAAAAATCATTTAGTGAACTAATTGACAAATACATTCCTAAGGAAAGTTTTTTAACTAATCATTTTCCTGTCTGATTTTCAGTCTCTCTTAAAGAAATTATTAAAAGGAAAACTTAAATTATTGTAACAATTTTATTAATTATAGAAGATTGTCAAAGGTTAATATAAAGATTTTCAAAAATTTATACAAAATACTGAAAGTCATATTTCTGATAATCCTTTGCAATTTTGGTCTCTAGTCAAGGATTTAGGTTTTACAAAAAAAAATTACAGAGTAATATTCAAATCTAGTCGCAGATGATTTTTCTCATTATTTCTCAGAACTTTTTAAACAATCTAATTCTTTTACTAATTTAACTGAAAATAATAATCTAATTGAAGAAAGGATAACATTTAATTCAATTATTGAATCTGATATTATTTTTGCTATTAAGCAGCTTAAATTACATTCTAGTGTGGGCCTTGACAATATTCCAGATTTCATTTATAAAGGATGTGCTTACTACATTGCTTCTCTTTTGCATATTTTTAATTGCTCTTTAGCAAATGGTACTTTTCCTACATCCCTTAAAATTTCTAAGATTGTTCCTATTTTTAAGAAAGGATCTAGAGATTTGGTAAGTGACTATAGGCTTATTTCAATTCTACACACTGTTGCTCGAATATTTGAAAAATGTTTATATAATAAAATTATCTTGGATGTCTCTAAGGTTTTGGCACCAGGGCAGCATGGCTTTTTGCCTAATAAGTCCATTGAAACAAATTTGCTAACTATTTTTGATCACATTTCAAATTCAATTGAGAATCAATCTAGGTTGGATGTTGTTTATTTTGTTATGTCCAAGGCTTTTGGTAGAGTTAATCATAAAATTCTTCTTCAGAATCTTTGTAGATTAGGTTTTTCCAAATTATTAATTAATTGGTTTGGCTCTTTTCTTAAGGATAGAATGTCTTGTGTGAGGTTTAACAATAAATTGTCATTACCATATTGTTACTTCACTGGGGGTGCCTGAAGGCAGTGATCTTGCACCTTTATTATTTAATGTATACATTGATGACCTAAAAACATGCAATTAAGTTTTCACATCTTCTATGTTATGCAGATAATTGCAAAATTTTTAGGCATATTTATTCTATTAATGACTGTTTTTTTACTTCAAAGTAATATAGATAATTTCTTGAATTTGTGTGAATATAATTATATATATATAAATATGGATAAGTGCTCCATTGTCTCTTACTCTAAAAATCTGAAATCTTAAGGTTTTCCTACTATATTGGTGATTCTAAAATTATAATAAATGATCATCAAAGAGATCTAGGAATAATATTTTCCAATAATGGGTTTTTTCATAAACACTTTAATTTTATGGTGAATAAATCTCTTAAAATTGTAGGAGCTATTTACAGATATGGAAAAGAATTACAGGTACAAATATCGCAAAGGCAGTAAAGGGTGGCTTTATGGTAAAATTAGACTTGCCACCTTTATCAATTTTGCTATATGGATAGTGAGAAATAAGAGAGTCTTTGACAATGGATTGAATTATAATCCAGAAGAGCTTTTTCTCAAGTTATTTAGTGAGGCCAAAGAATACGATTGGAAAGTATGCCAGCACTGGTTAGCCAGTCAGACATGGGACCAACTGGAGATCTGAAGATCAAAACACTTAGGTACTTATAGTACTGTCATGGCAAAATTAACAAACTGGACATAATGCTCCTATGCAGAGTCTAAAAGTTGTCAAATTAATATAATTCAGCCCTTTCCATTTAATTGTTATTTATTGTTAAAACTCTGAAATTTGGTGGTCAACTAATTGACCCAAATAATTCCTAAGTAGCTTAATTTTATGTAATTTTTTTTTCTACCATTAGTTTTCTTATTTATTGTTTTCATTATAGAGCCACTGCACATTGTAAGCATGTAACCCATAATAGTAAAGAGGTTAAATTATATCCATATGTATCTTCTTAGTGTGAATAAAGTTGTTATTTGAAACTAAATTTACAAAGATTAAACTTTTTATATCCTTAGTTCTTCCCATCTTGGAGTATGGTTCAATTATATGGAATCCTCATAACAGGACAGATATCATAAGAATTCAGTCTGTTTTTGACAAATTTGTAAAATTAAATAGTTTAAGAATGAACACTATATTGATTTACTGCTGAGACAAAAAACAAGAGATCTCAAACTTCTTCATAAATTTATTTCCCAGAATACTTCTGCATCTAATTTGCTTTATAATTTAGGTATTAAAATAAACATCAAAATAATTTAGGTATTAAGAAACAGAATTATAACACTCGTACTCACAATATTTTTGAGCTGAAAATTTGTAAATCTGATGAATTAAGATTTTCCTTTTTATTTTGTTTACCTAGAACTTATAACAAAGATTTTGGTAATGATGATATTTTTAATTTGGATTTTAAACAATTCACTAAAGTCCTCATAAAAAAAATATTATCCTTAATTTCATTTGATATATTGCCTTTTTATTTATTTATTTGTGCATTTTATAGTTTTTTTGTTTTATTGGTATTATTTTTTTTGTTTTTGTTTTTTAATGCTTATTTAGATTTGTATATAATAATTACATTACTGTGCAATCTATAATTGGCTAAATGCTGTTGATATGTACATTAAATAAAGAAAGAATTGAATTGAATTATTATTATTATTATTTCACCACCAGGGATTTTGATAATCATGGATTATATCTTAAGCTTTGTATATCTAAAATTTGTTATTTTGTTGGAAGAAAATATGAAATAATTTTTTATAACTTTATTTGTAAATATATAATTTATCATTGGATATTGCTCTAATTTTAAAATTATGGGACCTTATAGGAAAGCTTGTCTTTCGTGTAATGATTTAATTTACGGAAGCCAAAAAAGTGTTAAATGCTCAATGGATTGTTCTTTTAAATTTCATATTGATTGTTTAATATCTAATAATATGGATATTTTTAAAAATAATGGCTAGGATAATTTTGTATGTCCAGCTTATTTAGAAATATGTGAGAGTCTACAAGCATCTAATATAACTGCTAGAAATTCAGATATAGAAATGACTGGAAAATATTTGACTGAAATTAATGCTGATGAGTTAAAAATTGTTTGTGGAAAAAAATGTAATAGATCTTTTCATTTAACGTGTATGCAACTAAAACTATAGATTTAAATTTATTAGTTGATAAAGATTTTAGTAATTTTGTGTGTGTTGATTGTCAAGATTTTATTCAGGAAGGAAATATTTCTTGTTATGAAACAATGTTAAATGAGAATGCTCCCTTTTGTCATGAAAATAGCCATGCTTGTAATCAATGTTGCAGAACTTTATAGGTGCAGATTTCTGGTTTATTGTCTACTATAACTGATTTAGCTAAAAAGATTGATTTTCTCGCTAGTGAGAATCAAAATTTGAAAACTATTATTATTAATAGAGATTTTAAAGTAAACGAAAAAATTTCTGGAGATAATATACCATTAGTTTCTAAAAAAAATAAATTTTCTAGAGTAGACAAAGAATATTGTGTAATTAAGTTTTGTTTTATCTTCCCCCACTTCTGAAGACAAAGGAAGTCAAAGTCAAATTTCTATTTTTACTTCTGAAAGAGAAGGGGTGAATGAAAGTCCGAAAAGTGAAGACATTAAATAAAAAAATACAAATTAGAAAGAGTTTGCCTTTGCAAAATTAATCAAATAAAGGAAAAATTGGGAAAAGTATTGCTTCTATGGAACCAGGGAAAATGATTGCTGAAAATTTGTCATCAACAATCTAATTTTGAAAGAGGAAATATTATTTCTAATAATGGTGTTAAAAAGTGGACTGACATTTTAACTCAGGGTCTAACTGTAGAAAATAAAAATGTTAAAACAGAATATTTTAAAAATACAAAAGTTAATAGCAGCGGTCTTCATTTAAAAAAAGACATTGATTTAGAAGGCTTTGAATTAGTTACACATAAAAAAAAAGAAATGCAAAATCTAATGCGTTTAACAAAAATGCTATGATAGGAAATCTTGCTGACACACGATTAAAAGCTATTCCTGTTAAACAAAAATATAAAAGATTCTTTTTGACTAGGTTAAATTCAGAAGTTACATCAAAAGATGTGATTGCTTATATAACAGGAAAGTTAGATACAACTGTGGTATGTCATAAATTTATACCTGCAAATAAATTTTATTCCTCATTTTATATTTCTGCATGAGTGAAATGATTAATTCAAATTTTTGGGAGCTAGGCATTTATATATATCCATTTTATGGGAAATTAAATAAAGATTTAATTGTTAATGAATATCTGGTAATTGAGGATAATATTGGTATTGTATAATGGATTATTGCATTTATAAAGATTGTAAAAAAATATATAAAAATTCATCACATAACAATGGTAATAAGAAGTTAATTAATAAAAGTAACATTTTCTGTTGTTACATGCAAAATGTTAGAGGGTTTAGAACTAAATGTCAGTCATTGAAACATGCTGTTCTTGCAGAAGAATATGATCTAATAGCCTTAACAGAAACATGGTTGAATGATCAATTTGTTACTGATCAGATTGTGGATCATAGATATTTACTATATAGACATGATTGTGTGAACTCTAAGCTTTTAAGAGGTGGAGGTGTTTTATTGGCAGTTAAAAACAACATTGTAACAAAGCAAGTAAATATAGAACTGAATTTTGTTGATTCTATTTGGATTGAAATGATATTAGGATCTCAACTGTTTTTGGTTGGGAATATATATATTTCTCCTTATATAATTGAACTAAATAATGATTTGGAGAAATTGGAAAAATATTTACTTAATTATAAGCACAATATTTTGATCTGTGGTGACTTTAATGCACGATATGTAATGACAGCAGATGAAATAACTGGATTATGCAGTAATGAAATAAATAAAGGACAAAGAATTATAGAATTTATGAATATAACTGGTGTAGTACAAAGAAATCAGTTAAAAAATAATAATGGATGTGTTTAGTGATGTAGATGTGAGGCATAGTATACAGCCATTATTGAAAAAAGACTCTCATCATCCAGCAATTGAGTTTTTTGTTTATGTCAAACACATATCTTTAAATAAGGGTATGATAACTTCAAATAGAAATTATAAACTTGGTGATTATTATAATTTATATTGTGACATCAAGTATGCTGTTTGGGACCAAGTATATTGTTCCCCAAGTGTAAATGAGGCAGCACATCTGTTTCAAAAAATTATGCAAAACATTTTAAACAATAGAATACCATTATGCTATGAATCATCTAAAAAATATCCTCCTTGGTTCTCTAAGAAATTGATTTGTAACAGTTCAAAACAAAGCAAAACTCTCCTTATAGTAGTGCCATCTTGTGCTAACAAGAGCAATCAATGGATGCCAGAAGGCTTGTGCATAAAATCCCGATCTAATGCCTACTCATCCAATATCCCCAGACTAGTTTCTGGCTTGTGGCCTTCATCAGTGAGGAGCCTTGGATCTGAGAGCACTGCACCTAGATCATAGGATCTAATGCATCCATTGATTGATCTTGTTAGCACAAGATGGCACTACTATATAGAGAGTTTTGCTTTGTTTTGAATTGTTTAATAACAATTATGTGCTAGTATGAGATAGTGATCATGTGATGTTTAGTGGTTTAAATTGATTTGTATTTATAAAAGAAAACAAGCATCATAAGTTGTTTAAGAAATCAAGATCAATAATATGTTATAATAACTTTATAAATTTTAGAAGATTATTTAAAACCATAGAAAAAATTGATTTCAAAAGATATATTGAGAAACTAAAGGACAACATAAAGTGCAATTCAAATTACTTTTGGTCATTTATTAAAAAGCATTCTGGTGTAAAAATAAAATGTCAGTTGACAATGGGAGTCTTACACCTGATGATTTTGCCAACTACTTCTCATCATGTACAGAGAAAAATGTACCATCTAAATCATATATAGTTAAATCTGCTTTTAAAAGTAATAATTTGATAGTTATTGATTCATTAAATTATAATGACATTTTATTAGCAATAAAACAGCTTAAAAATAAAAAAGGTTTTGGATATGATATGCTACCTTTATAAAGGATGAGCTGAACTGCTAGCTCCAGTGCTTTGTAATATTTTTAATATCTCTTTACAGCAGGGTATTTTTCCTGATTCTTGGAAAGTTGCAAAAGTTATGGCAATACCAAAAGTCAAATCAAATGATGTTAGTAATTATAGACCTATTTCATTATTATGTATAGCTGGAAAAATCTTTGAAAAATGCGTGTATAATAAGATAATAGATAAAGTATGTAAATCTTTATCTAAAACATAACATGGTTTTATCCCAGGGAGATCTGTTGAGACTAATTTGATACATATTCAAGATGCTATTGCAAATGCAATTGATAACAGATTACAGCTAGATGTGATTTATTTTGATTTAAGCAAAGCATTTGACCGAGTAGATCACTCTAGATTGATTAGTAAGTTACACACTATTGGTTTTAGTTGTGAACTTTTGCAGTGGTTTTTATCTTTTGTTTCAAATAGACCTAATTTTGTATCTTTTGGGTCTGCAAAATCATACACGTATTTTAGTAATGCTGGAGTGTCTCGATGAAGTATACTTGGACCATTGCTTTTTTCAGTTTATTCTTTGGATATAGAGCAGTGTGTACGTGGTTTTGACATTCTCTGCTTTGCAGATGATATTAAACTGTATAAAACTATTAAGAATTTTGATGATCAGAAGATTTTGCAGTCTGATATCAAAAAATTTCAGGATTGGTGTGTGGGAAACTATATGGAAATTAACATTGAAAAATGTTGTGTCATATCGTTTTCTAAAAAATCATCTACAAGTCTGTTTAATTATACACTAAACTCAAAAAGTATTTCCAGAAAAGAAAATCATAAAGATTTAGGTATTATTTTTAATAATAATGGAACATTTAATAATAATATTCAAAATATTATTACAAAAAGTTATAAAATAATGGGTTTAATTATCAGAAACTGTAAAATGTTTAAGAGAAATACATGTGTGTATTTGTTTCATACATTGGTCTTACCTATTTTAAATTATGGATCTTTGATCCGGAACTCATGTAAATTAAATAATAGATTAGCACTGGAAAAGGTTTATAAAAAAATTTTCAGATACATTAAATCAGAAATAATATGTGACAACAATGCACTCTACAAAAGATGAATCTATACTGATATGAAGTATTTTAAAAAAATTACATCAGGTATAATAGATATGAGAAGTTGCCAAACAACATTATCATTTAAGGTAAAGATAAAGGATACAAGATCAAAAAATTTGTATAATATTCCAAAATTTAAAAGTGAAACATTAAAAAATTCAGCATTAGTAAGATTACCTAGATTGTACAATAAATACTTTAATGCTGTTAATATATTTGAAACAGATGATAGAACATTTAGGACTACTGTGCAAAAAACTCTGCAAATGCTTTGTGAACTAGATTAGCTGTGCATTTTTGTTTGGATGTAAAATCTGTTAAATGTACTAAATTAAATTATTATTATTATTATTATTATTATTATTATTATTATTATTATTATTATTATTATTATTATTATTATTATTATTATTATTATTATTATTATTATTATTATTATTATTATTATTATTATTATTATTATTATTATTATTATTATTATTATTATTATTATTATTATTATTATTATTATTATTATTATTATTATTATTATTATTATTATTATTATTATTATTATTATTATTATTATTATTATTATTATTATTATTATTGTTTCAAAGGATAAGCTTTATTAGTATTCTAAAAGGTTATACAAGTTACATTTGACAACATAGTTCTTATATATAAATTGATTCACAAAACTACATATGTACAATGATTTGATCAGTGATTGTATGCGTTATCAAACTAGAAGTATTTAAGAAAAAAACAGTTCAACAAACTCAATGATGATCACTCAATCATACGATTATATACAATTATATATACTTCAATTAAACTAAAGTAGGAATGCGTCTAATTTGTGTCAGTTGACTTCAGACCTGAAACAAGGGTCCATGTTAGATATGGTTTTTCTGTTAGTGCTTTTATATAAGTTCTTGTATATTCCACATGTCAATGTACTTAGTATGATCTGTAATCTTCATGTCTCTTTCACGTATGGTTTGCAGTTTATTTCTGAACGTGTTTGGATGTCTTCTGGGGTTATAATTGTATATGAAATTACACATTGTACACTATAAGGCATAGGGTATAAATGTGCAGATTCTTATTTCAGCAAAAATGCCCCTTTTAAAAGAGTCAAAAATGGTTTTCATATTGATCTTTTTATTCTTAAGTGAAGTGCCAATATTTTCACGAATGTTTTCAAGACTTGGGCGTGAGAAAAAAAGGTGGTTTGGGTCTCGGAGTCCCTATGGCAAAGATTATATATATCATCTATATCTTTATAGTTTCTTTGGTATTTCAAAAAATGTTGCTTAGGTAGTGAGTCCAGATTTATCTTTAGGTGAAAGTCAAAATATTTTGGTTCAAGTGACCATAGCTTGAATTTGTGACATAATTGTTTATTAGTGATATGAAGTGGAGTTTGTACATCATCTTGACTTGGATGTAGAAGTTGATAAACTTCCCAATATTTATATTTGGCTTGTGGTGGTTTGAAGTTAAGAGTGTGGATTGTTAGTAATGGTGTAAGTAGTGTGTTCAGATATCCCTGGAGAGGAGGTGGTCTATCTGTAGGGGTAATCATGGCAGAAATTTCTAAATATGGAAATTTTTGTGCACATGTAGATATTATATTCAATGTTTTTTGTATCCTGAAGACATGTATTGAGTGGAGGCCAAGGCCATTTTGTGAAAGGGGTTTTCTTAAGCATTTTACTGATATTGAGATAATCTTTTTTCCCCAGAATAATTTCTTGCATAAGGAGTTTATCTTATTTGTAAATGCCTTGGTATAAATGATTGTTGGAGTAAAATAAGATATTTTTGTAATCACTAGCATGTTAAGCAAAGCCATTTTTGTATATATAGAGAGGTAGGCTTTGGAGAGTGAATTGACAGTATTTTCTACTTTCTCTATTAAATTTTTCTGTATGAGCGATCTCATAGGTGAATGATGTAAATAGAAGTTGAAACCAAGAAATGCACTTGGTCTACCTTTGAAAACTTTAGTAATGCTATTACCGCTGAAGATCTGCCATGCATATGATTTTTCCATATTAAATGTTAGTTTATATTTTTTTGTAAAATTGTTAAGTACCTTAAGAAGTTTGGGAATTTGCTTTTGGGATGATAGAAATACTGCTATATCATCCATATATGCTTTGCATGAGATGTTGTCATTGATGGTCAGCACGTAGACTCCTATAAAATTCATTTTCTAATATTTTTATAAGAGAGTTGATATAGGCAGTCAACAATAAGTCACTGAGAGGTGAGCCCTGAGGAATGGACTAGTGCAGCACTATTGGAGGTGAAGTTTTCCCATTTAGGGAAACATAAATCTCATGGTTTAAAAGTAAGTTAGCAAGCAAGTTTAGATAGGTGTTGGAGACTGAGTATATTTGCAGAGTTTTAAGGAGAGTACTGATATCATGTCAAAAGCGGCTTCAATATCTAGTTGAATAACAATTGGACTGTATTTTTTTATTATCTCTAACAGTTTCTATAGTTGACTTGAATAGAAAGGCTGCCTGGCCTGTGGATGATTCTTTTTTGGCAAATTGCATTTTTGATAGGTTTGGCAAAATGAATGGCTCTATTTTATCTTTTATCATTGATTCTATTATCTTTATGCCAAGGGAGCACATTGAAATTGGACATAGGTTAGTAGTGTTTGAGGTTAATTATTTCTTTTTCATGAATGGCACAAGCTTAACTTGATTTAAGCCCTGTATTTTATAGATGTCTTTAGTGAGATAGGAGACTAGGATAAGCAGATATTGTGCTGCGATTTTATCAATATGTTTGTATACAAACTTGGGAATTCCATCTATGCCAGGATGACATGAGTCTGGCATTGCTTCTATTTTTTGAATGAAATCTTTTAAAGAAATATTATTCATTTTCTGATCCATCTTGTGAAAAGGCCATTAGACTTGGTGAGGAGACCCTCTGGATTTTTTCTCTATACAGTGTGTAAAGCTTCTCCAACATAAAATCTCCGTAGACAATTTCAGTTTGAACTTTAATAGCTGTTGGTACTCGCACCTGGGAGGGGTAACCTAGCACCCATCTAATGAAGTTTCTTGTATACATGTGTGACTTATTTGAATATAACCTTTTTCTTTTTAATGGAGATATATTCTTTAAGCTGGTTTGTTAACTCTTGATATGTTTTCTTTAGAGCTATCAGACAGGGACGATCGAGATTTGATTGGGAAGTGCCAATAATTTTTTTATAGGTATTATCCATAAGCTTTAGTAGTTTTGTTGGGGGTGTTGTTGTTCTGGTAAGATGATTAATGTTAAATGAAAGCAGATTAGTAAAAGCACACCATGCTTGGACTGGATCCATTGTAAAATTCTTCAACTTGTAAAGGTATATGTATACTTCTGAAAAATGATATTCTGGTGTGTATGATGGTAGTAGAACTCTGATGGTTCTTCCTTATTAATTTTTGTTCTATTATCAAAATTAATTTCCAGTGACACTAAAACAGCTGCATGGTCAGAGAGGGGGGAATTCTTCAATTGAATGCATATCATGCTGTGTAATGATGGCGAGTAGAAAACCAGATGTATAAGTGATGAAGGTCTACCATTGTTAAATGACATGGCTTTCTCTGGCAGAAAGCCTCTTCCATTCATCATCGGAAAAGACAGCTGATGTAACCATTTGCCGGTAAAGGTCTGGTATGTCATGTTGAAATCTCCCAAAATAATCGTCGGATACATAGCATTTGTGAACCTGGAGTTAAGTGTTTGTATAATTCTGTTTATAATAGTGGGACCTGGAGGGATATAAACAATTGCTATGTTTAAGGTGATGGCTTTATGAGTAAATGTAATTATTAGCAAGTGCACATCAATATGTAGAATTTTGAAAGAACTAAATGGACAGGCTTTATCAATGATAATGCCTGTACCCGCTGATGGATGTGTTTGAGAAGGCAGTATAGCTCTTGGAATTTAGCTTATCTGTAGGGTTGATTAGTGAGCCACTGTAGATTTTTGTTTTGATAATGCCCATGATCTGTGGTTTAACAATGTCATATCATTTAGTGAGGAGGTCAATTTTTTGTGGAGAGTTTAACCCTCTAACATTAAAAACTCCTATTTTAATATCCATTATTTGTATGTGTGTGCACGTATATATCAGAATCTAAGCCTAGAAAAGGAAAGTAAGGTAAATTTAAATATTTTAATAAAGGAAGCTGTAGTATATTTTAATGGATCAATAAATATGCATTGATCAATTATTGTCTGTAGATTTGAGAGAAATATCACTGGATCTCATTTTCATGTCTTTGAATGGGTTTTCAAGTGAAACTTTATTTATGTTTGTAATGTTATCAGTTTCTTTTTCCATTGGACTATTTTCCATGGAGTATGTGGAAATTAGAGAGGCATTGTAGCTTTGCTGATGTTAGCTTTTTTTAAGAGATTGGAGGAGAGGAATCATTATCACTACTTTCATATTCAAGAGTCTTGAGTTTCTTCAGATTATTATTAGATTTTTTTTTACCGGCCGACCTGGTTTTCTAGTAATTTGTGAAGTTTCCGGAACTGGCTGGGATGGCAAAACTGTGAGTGATTCCATTATTTTGAGGGCTGTTTTATTAAGAGGGGGTGAGATTTCCGATTAGGAGAGGAGGAAACTTCAATGCTATTGAGACTTGTAGTATGCAGAATCACCTTTCCACTATTGCTGATGTCAGTATCATTTTTTCCCCCAATATTATGGTCTGTCGATTGTACATCTTCATGTGCAGTCACTTCTTGATAACTATTTATTGATATATTCTTTTGGGCATTGATGTAAGGGGGGTGTGTGTTCATATTACAATTATTACAATATAAAGCCGGACAGTTGCTAATAAGGTGACCGCATTCTTCACAATGAAAGCATTGTGGTTTTAGACCATTTATAACAAGAAATAATGTCGCTTCTTCATCTGCGATTTGTGTTGGAATATTATTGGGATTTATGTTCTCTCCTAATTTTACTATTGTTAATAAATTTGGGGATATGTGTATTTTTAACCTGTAAAGGCTGAAAATCAATCACCTGCCAGAACTGTTTCATAAGTTTAGTGAAATCTGTCTCTGAGTAACCTAGGTAAGTTTTTTAATTAAGCCAGTAATAAAGTTTTCTCTCTTAGGATTGACTGTAACTAATGCGTATTGCCCCAGAGTTTTCATTTCTTGTCAGAACAATTCTTTGCTTCTTCGTTTACAAATTCAATAGCCAAATAATGCGGATTCGGATGATCTGCCACACGAACTATCAAATTCCATAGTTTTTTAGTATTAATGTCTTCAAATAGAAGCTCCTTAGGGAATCTATAAAGCAAACAGTTTCTATCCATATTTGCTATGACAATGGAGCATTCAGTGAAAAAAACGTTTAAATGAATTGAAGAGATCCCTAGGGATGGTTTGATTAAAAACTTCAGAGATTTTTTAAGGCTATCATTAGACCAAGGCTCTTTTATAGCATTAACATAGGTTTCAGTAGTTTTTGGGGTAATATCTAGTTTCATCAGATCTCCTGCTGTAGAACGGTGAAATCTAGGCATTAGCTGCATTTTCTTTGAGAAAACCAATCGCGGATTATTTTCACTTTTTTTTATAACCATTGATGGTGATTTTGCAACTTGTGCATAGGAACTTTTAAACGTGTCTGAGCTGGCAGACATCATGGCTGGATGTTGGACATCTAAGTCCATTATGCAATCAATCTGAGTTGCCTTTTTGTATTTCTCTTCTTTTTTTTTTTTTAGTAATCTATTAGTTTTCTATCTTATAGTTATTAGAGAAATAAAACTCTTACCTGTAATCGGTATATTTTATGATATTCTAATAAATTGAACACGATCTGAACGAGTGGTAAGCTAGAGGCGACCTCTGCTGACTATGATATTATTATTATTATTATTATTGTTAATAATAATAATAATAATGATGATGATGATGATGATAATAAAAAAAGGAAATTTTACCATCATAGACTATTTTTAAGACAATATAATTTATTATAATAACTTTATCAATTTTAGAAGATTCCAAATATATCTAAAACAATTTATAAGAAAAAAATAAATTATATTTCTCTAACCTAGAAATTTATTTGTTAATATTCATCTAAAAAAATAATAATAATAAAGAAGATGATGATGATAATAAAAAAAGGAAATTTTACCATCATAGACTATTTTTAAGACAATATAATTTATTATAATAACTTTATCAATTTTAGAAGATTGGCCAAATATATCTATAAACGAGATTTATAAGAGTATATAAAAAAATTGAAATTAATATTTCTTCTAATCCTAGAGAATTCTGGAATTTTGTTAATAATTCATGCTTGAGTAAGAAAAATGTTCAAATGACTCATGGTTCTGCATTAAATGCAGATGATTTTTCTAAACATTTTGCAGAGTTATATTCTTCACAACATTGGATTGATTCTAAAATCACATTTCCTGGCAATTTGTCTAGTGCTTAATGTACAATTGATCATATCTCTAGGGAAGATGTTATTGTAGCTATTAGGAGGCTTAAGATACACTCTAGTTTAGGATATAATATTCCTTCTTTTATTTATAAGGGGCTAGCCGAATTTATTGCAGTACCTCTTGCCTTTATTTTTAATTTGTCTCTTAACTCTTGTACTTTTTCTAGTGTTTTGAAATATGCTAAAATGATTCCAATCTTCAAAAATGGTTATCAAGATTGTGTTTCTAATTATAGACTGATTTCTGTTTTGCATACCATTGCACAAATTTTTGAGAGATGTGTTTATAATAACATTATTTCAGATGTGGATAAGATAATTTCTTCTTCTCAACATGGTTTTAGTCCTAATAGATCAATTGACAGTAATCTATTGACAATTTATGATCATATAGCTCATGCAATTGAGAATCGTCAAAGACTAAATGTTATTTATTTTGATTTGTCAAAAGCCTTTGATAAAGTTGATCACAGTGTTTTACTTCATAAATTACATAAAATAGATTTCTCTACTAATCTTGTATATTGGCTTCAATCATTTTGGTGTAGTCATACAGCATATATTAAATTCAATAATAAGGTTTCATTTAATTTTGAATGCAATTTAGGTGTTCCGCAGGATAGTATTTTAGCACCCATGCTGTTTAATGTTTATGTTAATGATCTTAAGGATTGCTTGAGATATTCTTTTCTGTTAAGCTATGCTGATGACTAAAATTTTTAGAAGAATTATATCAGTTAACGATTGTGTTTTCTTCAGAAGGATATTGATAACTTTAGTGCTTGTTGTGAGTTAAATAATATGACAGTTAATTTTAATAAATCCTCCTTTGTTTCTTATTCCAAAAAGTCTGAAGTTTTACAATTTTGTCATTATATCAATTCTCATAAAATTATTTCAGTTAAATGTCAAAAAGATCTTGGAATTATGTTTTCTTGTAATGGATTTTTTATTCCTCATCTTGAAATGATTGTTGGTAAGGCTTTTAAAGTTATGGATGCCATTCTTAGACATAGTTATCAGTTCAGTAATGATACTAAATGGAAATTGTTTTTTTCATTGGTTCTTCCTATTATTGAATATGGTTCAATAATTTGGAACCCTAGTTCTTGGCAAGGATATAACTTGTTGCAGTCTGTTTCAAAGAAGTTTTTCAAATATATTTCTTGGAAAGGTAAAATGATTAATCTTTCATCTAGACGAAAGTATAGGGATTTGAAATATTTTTATAAAATTGTTAATAAACAAGTTATTTTATCAGATATAGTTTCAACTATTTCAATTAGGTCTTTGAGTTATGATACTAGGTCTATTTGTGTATATCAGAATCAAACATGTCATTCTAATATTCTTAAATTTTCTTTATTTAGGTTATCCTTTTTGTATAATCAGATTGGGAGTAACCTTAATCTGTGTGACATTGATTATAAGAAATTTTGTAATCTTATTAAACTTAAATGTTATGTTTGATTTTGTCTTTTAAATTTTACTTTATTATGTATACATTTATATTTTCATTTTATGTTATATGTTTTATTTTCACTTTTATTGTATGTGCAAACTGTAATTGGCTTTATGCTGTTGTTTAGCACTTAAATAAATGCATTGAATAATAATAATAATAATTATTATTATTACTACTACTACTACTACTACTACTACTACTACTACTGCTACTGCTGCTGCTGCTGCTGCCACTGCTACTGCTACTGCTACTACTACTACTACTACTACTACTGCTGCTGCTGCTGCTGCTGCAGCAATGCCTCTTGCATTTATTTTTAATTTATCACTTAATTCCTGTGTTTTTCCTAATGTTATTAAGTGTGCCAAAATGGTTCCAATTTTTAAGAATGGCTCACATGATTGGGTTAATAATTATAGACCTATATCTGTTTTACATACTATGACTAGAATTTTTGAGAGGTGTGTTTGTAATAAAAATATTTTAGATGTTAGTAAACTCATTTCTTCTTCACAGCATGGTTTTATTCCTAATAGATATGTAGAAACTAATTTGCTAACAATTTATAATCATATAACCCATGCAATTGAAGACCAGCAGAAGCTTGGTGTTATTTATTTTGATTTATCAAAAGCTTTTGATAAGGTAGATCTCACCATTCTTCTTCACAAATTATATCAAATGGGTTTTTCTACTAAACTCATTTATTGGTTTTAATTCTTTCTTCATGGTGATACAGCATATGTCAAATATAATAATAATATTTTATCTAGTTTTGAATGTAATTTGAGAGTTCCTCGGGGTAGTATTTTAGCACCTATGCTTTTTAACACTTATATGAATGACCTTAAGGATAATTTAAAATCTTATCTTTTATGCTTTGCTGATGACTGTAAAGTCTTTAGAAGAATTACCTCAGTGATTGATTGCATTCACCTTCAAAAGGATATAGATAATTTGGTGGGATCTAAATAATATGACTGTTAATTTCAGTAAATAATTCTTAGTCTCATATTTTAAAAATCTGAACTTTTACATTTTTTTTTATTTTATTAATTTTTGCAAAATTAATTCTATTGAATTGGGAGTTTTTCAGGGTAGTATTTTATCACCTATGCTTTTTAACATTTATATGAATGACCTTAAGGATATTTTAAAATCTTATCTTTTATGCTTTGCTGATGATTGTAAAATCTTTAGAATCACATCAGTGATTGATTGCACTCTCCTTCAAAAGGATATAGACAATTTTTCATGTTTAGTGTGATCTAAATAATATGACTGTTAATTTCAGTAAATGTTCCTTAGTCTAATACTCTAAAAATCTGAAGTTTTACATTTTTTATATTTTATTAATTCTCACTAAATTAATTGTATTGAATTCTCAAATGATTTGGGAGTTATATTTTCTAGCAATGGATACTTTCTTACTCATTTGGATATGATTATTTGTAAGGCTTTAAAAATTATGGGTGTCATCCTAAGATATGGTTGTCACTTCAATGATGATACAAAATTCAAATTATTTTTGTCATTGGTTCTTCTCATTATTGAATATTGTTCAATCATTTTGAATCCTATCTCTAAACAGGGATGTAATTTATTACAATCAGTGTCTAATAAATTTTCCAAATATTTTTTTTGGGGAAATAAAATTATTTTTCATCTTTCTTCTAGAAGAAAATATAGAGATCTTAAATATCTTTATAAAATTGTCAATAAAATAGTTATTCTATCTGACACAAATTCTATTATTATAATTAGATATTATGTGCATGATATTCAGTCTACTTCTGTCTGTTATATTAAAGCATGTTATTCCAATGTCCTTGAATTATCTCCTTTATTTAGGCTATTATCTTTATATAATCTGATTTGTAGTAATACGAATCACTTCAATTTAGATTATAAACACTTTTGTAATATTATTAAATTTAAATGTCATTGTTGATTGGTTTATGTATATATGTATTTGTTAAATTGTTTTTGTTTGTTTTTTTTTGTTTTTTTTAATGTGTTAGCTGTAATGGGCTATATGCTGTTGTTTGGCACATAAATAAATGAACTGAATTGAATTATTATGATGTGTTTCAAAGATAAATTTCATTTGTCTTAGAGAGTTACAAGTGTTTTACATAGCTTAGATTGCTGTGGTTACATGGACAATCCATAGGTGTAGGTTTAAATATATAAAATATCATTTATTGATTTACAAGAGATTGAAGAAATTTTTATATGCTGTGGATTAGTTACAAGGGTTTTACATAGCTTGGATTCCCATGGTTACTTGGGCAATCTGTAGTTGTAAATTTACACAAGATTACATAAATTTTATATGGTCTGAACTGCTGTATCTACAGCTGCAAACAGGTTAGTTTTATGTGGTTGGGTTTCCTGGGTAACATAGGCAAGGGACTAGCAATTTCTGTAATATGGCAATTGTCTATGAGATCCATCCTGGTATGAATGTATTATTTTTGATTTTTTAGAGTGCTGGATCTTCTTTGGGTGCCCCGGTTTTTCTCTTGATTTCATTGGCAATGTGGGTTGGGAAGGGCATTGGTGTGGATGGAAGACATGGTGAGACTGCTTTCATAATTGATATAACCTTACGATGCCTGCTTTCTGATGCATTTGAATAGATGAGTGTTCCCGAGTGGGGAAATTTACAGCTATGTTAAAATTGGTTGCAATTATTAACTTGGAGTTTGTGAGTAGGTTGTTTAGATTCATGGTCTATCTGTGTGTTAAAGGTAGAGACTGAGTAAATAAGGTTTAAGTGTGAGATCCAGAGTAGAGGGTCTTCATTTCCAGAAGGGGATGTGGGTACAGTTATGTTAGAACTATTTGCTATTGTTGACTTGGAATTTATCATAGTTTGGTCAGATTCTGGGTCAGGCTCTGTTAGAGGTAGAGGCCGAATGAGATTTTGATGTGATTTAAGTGTGAAATTTATGTTAGAGAGTCCAGACATAGGAAGACAGTAAATCTGGATAGATATTTCTACTGGAAGTGACTTATGTTTTTTTGTAATTATCTACTAACTTGATGTTAGTTGAAGATTTGAATGAAAAATTTAGCACAAAATTGGAAATAAGTTATCAACTGAATGGAAATTGGAAAAAGTATATAAAGTTAGTATTTTTTTTTCCAGCCTAAAGTATTGACTTCTTTATAAATATAAACAGCCAGAGCTTGGTAACTTGGTTGTGAGTAAGTGAATTAATTGCTGGAAAGTCAAATTTGTATTATTAAACAAAGATCAGAGTTTGCTACAATAACATTAAAAATAAGC
Organism: Epiperipatus broadwayi; assembly: GCA_028023455.1. Classification (NCBI taxonomy): domain Eukaryota; kingdom Metazoa; phylum Onychophora; class Udeonychophora; order Euonychophora; family Peripatidae; genus Epiperipatus; species Epiperipatus broadwayi. The sequence goes on along the minus strand of JAQFVV010000020.1, from coordinate 13,066,414 downwards.
TTGTGCTTGACTTATCTTTGGACTTTGAAACTCTATGCTGGTATTCTTGGTGATAGACACTAGTTATCAAATGGGTTTTTTTTTTTAAAAATATCGTTAGGTAACTTGATTTTAATTGGAAGTTTGAATTAAAAATGTAACACAAAATTGGAAGTAAGCAATCAATTGATTAAAGGGCATATTATTATCTTATATTAGACTAAGGTTTTGAATTCTTTTTAAGCATAAAAACCAGATCTTGTTAACCTGTTTGTGAGCAAGTGCATTGGTTGCTGGGAAATTTGTAATTGGAAATTTTATTTTTCAACAAAGATCAAATTCGCTATAATAAAATTAAGGTTATGTTTGTTTGAACTTTGGATTTGGAAGCTCTGTTCTGGTTGGTAATATCAACAGGAAGCATCTAGTCTTATAATGGCTTTATCTCCATATTTTTTCTAAAATTATTATTGGATAACATGATTTTAAATGAAATTTTTAATTAAAAATGTATCATAAAATTATTATCATTGAAAATTAAAAAAGATATATCAGGATATTGTTTTTACCTTGTCAGGCTTGGATTTTGAGTACTTTTGGAGCATGAAAAACTAGAGTTCTTTAATTTGGTTGTGAACAAATGGACTGTTGATGCTGAATTGTTGTTGTTATTATTATTATTATAGGTGCTCATTTATTAGATATGCACGCCACTTGATGGCATTGTTTATGTGCATAAACACATAATGTCATTTACGTGGCCAGACTTACAGCCAATACTACAGTCCTGTTGAATTAGCCATTGCAGGCTGCTTAGATGGCATTGCAAGAAATATCATGGCCTGTTTTGTGCTTTGTGACACTTTATGTGAATTTCACACAATTCACTGTTGGACACCGTACCATCTGACAATGACTGGATTTCAAGTGGCCATAATTTTTCTAATCTCCATAGCAAAGTAATTTCATTTCTACTTAAATCATGCAGTCTGACTCACTACGAATTGTCACCCTGTCCCCACCCTTCCCTATACAACTTGGAATGGTCAAAAGCTTGGCAAAGGGTAGGGCTGAACATGATTCGGCTGAGCTCACACAAAAACTCAAGACAAATAAAATGGCAGTCAAGCAGATTTTCAAATTGTGCCAGTTGCTGACAACAGAAGCGGGTAACCGTGGTGGTGTTGATGTGGCCAGACTTACAGCTAATACAACAGTTTCAGTTGTATTAGTCATTGCAAGCCACTTGATGGCATCATGCAAAAAAATATTACAGCCTTGTTTTGTGTTTCACAACACTGGTTATGCGAATTCGCACAATTCACCGTATCATTTCCGAGGGTGGCTACAAGTTTTCAAATCTCTCCATAGCAGATTAATTTAATCCTTTCTATTGAAATCATGCAGTCTGAGTGACTCACTAAGAAGTGTTTGGTACACCATAGTGCAGCGAGTCCATGAAAGTCTAAATTTGCAAAACAACCTAGCACTTTCGATGTCTTGCATGCTCCTGCAAGCAAAGCTCTTTGATTCACACATATTTCCAAAACAAAAGGTTGTGATTCTATGACATATAAATCAATAAAAAAAAGAATACTGAAAGTTGAATAAGGTCCAAAGTTTTGGTCTTATTTTATGTTTTTTGAGGGTGGGGTGGGGGGGTGGTTAAGAACAAGTTTATCATCACTGAGACAAAAGTTATTTTTGGTTTATTGTTTTTTTTTACAAGATTTGATTCCCCCAAAAAGGGGGTAATACAAATAAAATGGAATAAAAATTGGTTTTGAAAAAGTTTGACTATAAGATATGTTTGTGTAAGCTTAGATCTTATTTTATTTTTGGGGGGTAGGGGAATGGGGGTTGAGAAAAAATTTGTCATCACTGAGACAAAAGTTAGGAAAAAGTTATTTTCAGTTTGGGGTTTTTATTTTTATTTTATTTTTTTAAAAAAAAAAAGGTAGAACAAGATTTTAATAAAAAAAAAAGGTATTACACCTGGGTCTCATTTTATGCAATAGATAAGTTCCTCAGAAAACACGCGCAAATAAAATTGCGCAAAAATAGATGTAACTTACATTGAAAAGGGGGGGATGCAGTCTGTGATTTTTCAAAATTCGTGTAAAAGCAAAGCACCAATGTAAAATTACATTAAAATTCGCGCAAAAAAAAAATAAGGAAATAAAATATGAGTAATAAAAAATTTCAAATTTGAAAAAAATTGATACAAGACAAACTTTTTCTTAACTATAATATTTAATTTTATTCAAAATAATATATTTTTATGCATAATTTACAGTACAGTAATTTACATTTTTTTATACATGTTTTAATTATTATTGCTATTTGCCGAAAAACACGTTCGTTTGTAAACTGGTAAAAGATCAAATTTTTCACAAGAGGAAATACAACTAACGCCAACTTCACACTCATGTTGTATCAATGGTTTTCTGGTGACAATGTAATTAGTAATTAATCTTTGAGACAATGATTTTATTAATTATTTATGAAGCTAGCAATATCCAGACATACAACCATTTAGCTCTCATTGGAATTTAAGAGCACGTTAATGATTAGTGTCATTAATAAGAAAATAATAATTGATTATGTTCTTTTTTAAAAAGCAAAAACAGAATGTCATTTAAAATGCAAAATTAACATGCACAATGTTTGAACAAATTTACATTATAATCTTGTAAAATTTAATGTGTGTATACATAAAATGTGGAAATCATGATTTTAATTTCATTATTGCATAAAATCTTACTATTATAAAGCACTGAAAATATTGAAATTACTAAGATGAAAGTCGAATTCCAATAATGTGCTATTACTTTCACTATAACGTAAGTGCGCGAAATTTATTATTTAAAGTAATAGCGCATTATTGGCGGTCGACTTCCGGTGAAACACGAATCACGTAACTTCAAAATCGTGTTAAATAAGTCCGCGTAAAAAGAGACCCAGGTGTACTAATAAAATGTACTAAAACTTTGTTTTAAAAATAATAAAAGTTTGACTATATCAGTGGTAAGGATGTGTTTGTGTAAGGAAAAAAAAAATAAAGATATAGTAGTAGGAAAAAAACTAAAAGGAAAAAAAAATATTTAAAGATATAGTGTAGAAAGAAAAAATCACTGGCAGGCAGCATGCCATCAAGCGGCATGCATGTCTAATAAATGATTACCATATCATCATCATCATCATCATTATTATTATTATTATTATTATTGAATTATATCATTTAACTTATATGTAGCAAATGGATGGCTGGAGAGTGGAGAGATTTGAAGTCTGTTCATTAAAGTTTATAGATTTGCTATTTTAATATAAACTGAACATGATTATATGTATATATAGGAAATAATAATCAGGACCTGCTGATGAGTGCTGGATTAGCACAAAATTTGTATATTGGAGATCATTTATCTTTTTCACATATATATGACCATGCGTATCTGTTGTTAATGATAGACTGGATGATTGAAGGGAGATCGAAATTCTGGGGTCAAATCTCCTTTAATTATATGTAACAAAAAATAATAATACACTGAAAAGTCAAATGCAACTAAATTAATTCATACTGTTTCTGACAAGCGATTCCTATTGTTATAATCTATTGACTTAGTTAAATGATCCACTGACTCCTTTCGTTGAAATATTTCTCAGAGTATGGAAATGATAACTTAATTTTCTATTTAAAATATTTATGATTGCGAACTTGTTGATATTAGAAGATAAATATATTCTCAATCAAATACTGAACATATAGAGTATTAAACTTTTAATACAATATTATACTTAACTCTCCCCTTCCCCCCCCCCCCCCCCCCCCCTACTAAAAAAATTTAATACAATAACGAAACCCCACCAATAAAATTTTGAAGAGATAACGACTGTTACTGTCCACTTTATAATCACAGTGGAATGATACATCTCAATTTGAGGAAATACTACACTGGAAAATTAATGCGATTAATAAAATTATTTCACAACTTTTTTTATCTAAGCTTTGCATTCCCGTAAATTATGAATCTAGTGAAAAATAGTTCAGACTGACATCTCTTACTATATATGTTTCGTTCATTTTTTTTTTTGTTAAGAACTTCGGTAAGATTATGAGCAGTGCGACCGATTAGTTTTTTAAATATAATTGTTTCAGTTATTCAATAATTATACACATTTTTTAATTATTGTCTAAAATTAAAAGCCTTACGTAATTTAAAAAGTACATATTGTTGATATTTTTAAATTATTTTAATTTATATAAAAATATTACGGAAGTAGATTTAAAATTTTCTAGTCTAAAACTAATGGTTTTATTTTTATTCTGAGTCAATTTCTTAATGGATTTTTTTTTTTTTAAAACTAGTTAATGCTATCAAAGTAGACAGTTATTATGGTTGTATATAAATTCCAAGAATCTTTCATTAGCTTTCTAACTTTAATTCCTAATTGTCTATTCATTGATTTGATTTCACATTTGATTGATTCCTTTGTTTTTATTGAATACCATATATGCTTTTAAATATCTAATTTCTATATTACGAGAATCTAGTTTCTATATTAATAGACTTGTTTAAACTTAATTAGTGATTTGACTCTGCCTGAACATGTGGGATCAATGATATTACAGACACTTATAAAACAAATAATCCTATTCATTTTATTGAAAGTAGAAATAAGGAGTATGGTTTATTTTAATATTAATTTTAAAAATGAAGAATTAAAAAATGTACTTTAAAAAAAATTCCTTTGCATTTTTTTAAAATTAAATTTCTGTCTGCTTTTATGCTTTTACTTAGTATTAAAATGAAATAGCAAGTCTGTGAATAAATCTAAAAAGTGACTGATAAAAGAATTACTGAAATTGCACTAAGCTTTAGATTATAAAAAAGAAAGAAATCACTTCATTACACAGATGAACAGATGTTTGCAATTTTGATTTATATAATGATATGGAAGAATTGGAACATCATGGTAGTCAGGAGACTATAATGATAATCATAATTTGTTGTCTGTTTATGTGGTGACTGAATATCTAAGTTGTTAGTTGAGTGCAATAACTTGAGTCAGTTGGGATACATAATATTTATTGGATGTTCGGATGTGCATAAAATTTATGTTCTTTTATTATGATATGTGTATAATGTGCATTAAATGGTTTAGTATTATATATTGCAATGAAATTTAATATATGAATTGACAACAATAATCATAATTTTACAAAAAATTATTGACTTATCAATATTGCAACTATTATTTATTATTAATACCCTTATTAATATTGTTGCAAATAATATTAAAATTATATTAATATTATTGATAATATTACCTTATAAATTGAATTATTATATTGATCCAATATGTCTTCTTATAAAGTTGTAATTAATAATTTGTAAAACACATACTCATTACATAAGTAGTATATATTAAGGCTATACCCTTAAGACTATGCACCTAAAATGCGACAGTAGGGACCTCTACAAATCTAAACACAAGATTTATGACTTTAAAAGACAAGAGTGGCCTTTTATCTTAGACCTAATTTTTAAATATATAGGTGAATCTAAAGCATTTTGATTTGAGAGCATGAAGCTATTAATTATTTCACTGATTAAGTCCACAATTTTTATACAAACTAACATACGCGCGAAATCTTTTGATTTACAACAAGTCAGTATGAAGTTCTTATAATTAGAAATCTTTTAAAACAATTTAAAGTTGTAATTAATAAAATTAGGTCTAAGATAAGAGGCCACTCTTGTCTTTTAAAGTCATTAATCTTGTGTTTAGATTTGTAGAGATCCCTACTGTCGCATTTTAGGTGCATAGTCTTAAGGTTATAGCCATAATATATATTATTTACGTAATGAGTATGTGCTTTACAAATTATTAATTACAACTTTAAATTGTTTTAAAAGATTTCTAATTATAAAAACTTCATACTGACTCATTGTAAATCAAAAGATTTCACATATTGTATAGAAATTGTGGTTTTAATCAGTGAAGTAGTTAATAGCTTCACAATCTCAAATCAAAATGCTTTAGATTCATCTATATGTTTAAAAATTATGTCTAAGATAAGAGGCCACTCTTGTCTTTTAAAGTCATCAATCTTGTGTTTAGATTTGTAGAGGTCCCTACTGTCACATTTTAGGGGCATAATTTTAAGGTTATAGCCTTAATATATATTACTTATGTCTTCTTATATATATATATATTTTATAAATACAGTGTTTTTGAATATATTTAGTTGTAAAAAACACTCATGCACATAAAATTTATTTTAAAATAACAATACATAGAATTTAAAAGGTATAATACTAACAATAATAATAATAAATTATTTAAAAATATTAGTATAGGAATAACATTATTGGTATATGTATAAGATTAAAATTACTTGTAATAAGGATAGAAAGTTTTAACATATTTTTTAAATATATGTGAGTGCATACTTGAATGTTTATAATTCTTGAATGTGTTTTGAATTTAAAAGTGTACAAGCACAAAATACTTAGGTGAATTTGTTATTATTGATAAAAGATTAACTATAATATGAATTTAAAAATAAAGTAAAATCATTTATTTTAATATTTACAATATAAATATTTGTTTACAAAATAATATGTATTTTATTTTTATTAATTAATATAATAGGATATTTAAAATATTTTATCATTTTTACGATAATTTCATTATAAATATATTGCCTCCTTCATATTGTATTCTGGCAACAATGATAAATTTTTTCATTAAAGTCAAACGAATGAAGAATTTAAAAAAAAAATGATGATCTCATTAATCATATGATGCAATCCTATAAATTCACTTATGTATTCAGGATTATTTAGACTTTTATTAATTGATTGCAAGTGGACTGCATTGTAACTAAATGTAAAATTAGCCATATTGCCATCTTGCAGTACAAGGATAATGGAGTGAAGAACTAGATAAACATTTTTCATGATGGAAAATATACATCAAAACTGTCCTTAATTGAAAACTAAATATCTAGTCATGTTTATCATCTTGTTATGAACTTTGTATGGAATGAAATTATTAAAAATTGGATTTAAATATGAAATTTGAAATTATTTTTAGGATGCCACTTTTGTTTAAAGCACATTATTCATTATTCTCTATATATTTGCTTGATATTATAATTACTACAGCAGCCTAAAATTTTCCAGATATACACCTATGTATTGGGCAATTATCATTAAAAACAAATTTTAACTAATAAAGGTAATAGTACATATAATACACTCCACCGCTTGATGGCACTGGTTTTCAGCCAATGGGATGATGATACGGTTAAAATATGATAAATTTTATACATTTATATTTTTAATTTTTTAGAAATTTGGAAAAATTATATATAGATTTTTAACATTTACGCTACTGAAAATTTTTTTATTTTTAGATGGTGGAAGGGGGTTGGTTTGATTTTTAATTATTATCTTTTGACTTTTTATTTGATAGATATTTTTTTAACATTTGCACTACCGAAAAGTTCTTCTTTATTTTAAGATGGTGAAAGGGGGTTTGGTTTGATTTTTAAGAAACAAACATTTTGTTTTTAGTTTATGGAGGGGGGTTGGTTTTCTTTTTAATTATCGTCTTTTTACTTTTTTTATATATACTTTATATATTTTTTAAAATTTACGCTTCTGAAAAGTTCTTTATTTTTAGATGTTGGAAGGGGGTTGGTTTGATTTTTAAGAAACAGACACTTTGTTTTTAGATGGTGGAGGGGGGTTGGTTTTCTTTTCAATTATCGTATTTTTACTTTTTTTTTAATATATATATTTTTAACATTTACATTACTGAAAAGTTCTTATTTTTAGATAGTGGAAGGGGGTTGGTTTTATTTTTAATTATGTCTTTTTTCTTTTTAATATTTATGCTACTGAAAAGTTATTTATTTTTAGATGGTGGAGGGGGGGGGTTGGTTTTTTTTTTAATTATCATTTTTTTACTTTGATATTTTTTTTTTTTTAATTTATGCTACCAAAAAGTTCTTCTTTATTTTTAGATGGTGGAAGTGGGTTGGTTTGATTTTTAATTATGCTACCAAGAAGTTTTGCATAATTTTAATGCTTTTTAAGAAATCCTTGAACATTCTGTCTTTAATAAATCTACAGTTTATTTTTCAATGGAGAGCGGGTTTAGTTTTCTTTTCAATTATGTAAATAACAACAACAATTTTTATGTAAAATAACAACAACAATTTTCCATGAAACAATTTGGACATTTATTGAATAAAAAATACAAGTTATAAATATTTTGGTGCAAATTAAATAAAAAATAAACAGTCACTTAGCTTCTATGAATTTTTTTCAGTCACCATTGTATTATTCTCACATGTATTCATGCGAAAATGTGCATATTTGCATGAACTTGGCCCAACTCTGCTTTTCAACCTAACCTTTTGCAGTTGTGTTCAGTTACAAATCATAGGAAAACCTGTGCGATGGACTGACAATTCTTACTTTGTACTACTACTTCGATTAAGTTTTCTCACAATTTTTTGTTAATAAATATTTTAAGAGTTTCGCATACTTAAAATACGGCTACCATCAAATCATACCACTGCGATAAGTTAATAGTGCTCACTTGAGAAATACTTTCGCAACACAATGGGTGTGGTATTTCATTATGTAAAGCATAAAATACATCGCCATCAAATGGCCTATTATGGCTATGACAACACTTGTAGTGTTAGCCTTAAGTTAGGCTGCTAAAATGGTATATTGATGTGCATTGGGCAAAAACCAGCACCATCAAGTAGTGGAGTGTATTATATGTACTAGTACCCTAATGAATTTTATCTTCATCTAGAAAAATACTTTTATCTTGGATAATTATTTTTAAAATGAATTTTTAATTTTTGGATTTATTTTCATAAATATTTGGAGAAAAGTTATAATTTATGAATGCCATCCTTTAAGAGATTTATAAATATGTTTTATGGTTAGGTAATAAAACAATTTGTTGTGATTCTCTGTAATAATTTTAACTTACTATTAGTGAATACAAAGGATTAGTTATTTTATTCCACACCTAGGAAATAAAACAAGTTATTTTGATTTGGGAATATTTTAAACTTGCTTGTAATGGGCTCAAACTTCCTTACTAATTACTCTATTATAAAGATTAGATTTTGTTTTACCCATCCATTAGGAGATTGCAAATTAAAATACCAAAGGATTAAATCACTTTCAAATATTTTGAAAGATTACAACACAATAAATATTTTGAACTTTTTAAAAGATTTTGAATTAACTTTGAACTATATGGATATATTATATTTCTCATATTTGTTTAATTGTTATAATATCTAGAGTTATCTTGTTTAGTGAAAGTTCTCCTAAGCAAGGTATAATAAAATATAATATACAGGTAGTATATGAAATTTATAACTACAATTTAGTATAAGTGCATGTGATTGATTCTTTGTACTATGGAGACTGGTGATTAATATTTAAAATTAATTAATAATTTATAGTTAAAGTATACTATTTAATATTTTATTGATCTATTAATTTCATTCTGTTTCTATAAGTATCTAAAGTATATAGTTTAAATATTTAGAAATATTTCTTTTCTTATTTATTCTATAAAAATTATATGATATATTCAGTCATTCTTGTTAACATTGATATTTATATAAATATTATTGTTCAGTTAAGATAAACTCCTGACAATGTTATTTTCATTTTTATCCATAATTTGGACTTCATAAACTTCTTATGGAAAGCCACCATTATCTATTGAGATTAGGTTAATTAAAGCCTTACTTTAAAATGATTTTTTATATTGGATTAATGTTTTGCACTTGTATGAAATAACTAATTTTATAAATCAGATAGCTAGAAAAAAATGGATCTTTTTATTTCATTAAAAATACAATAAAACATTTTTTTTTATATATTTTGTTCATTATTTATAATTGTTCTTTAGATAGATCTTAACAATTCCCTCTAACAAAGTGTTTTGTTTTACATAAGTCAAGATATTCCATACCTTTAGTTACTAATAAAGTAGGAATTATTATTTTAATTAAAGACATTTCAGGAATATTTATAATCATTGCAGATGACTTGTTATTGATATTTCATTTATTTAAATATTACTTAAGATTAATTAATTTTATATTTTGTTAATTATCTGGTCTTTATCATTAATTAGTTAATACTCATCATCTAATAATTTTATAAATAAATGTGGTCACATGATTTTATAATTATTATATCTTATTTAAAAGATATATTTCTTTATAAAAAATGTTGTTCATTCTTACATTTACACCATATTTTTCTTAATATTTAGTTGCTTAAGATACAATGAAATGCCCTTTGCTATTTAATCATATCAATAATAGTAATTTATAATTTTAAACATTTAAAATTTTAATAATAGTGTTTATTATACTTTAATCTTATAACCCTGAGATCACTTTAAATCAAATTTATGTAATGGGATAGCTTAGAATACACTTGCTAGCCCAAATAGATGAATGTTGAAAGATTTATTTATTTTTGGAAATCTACATATACATTTTAAGTTATAGTAAAACCCTGTGGCATTATTATGATTAGTTATAAATTCACATCTGTATAGTGTTTCTTTAAAACAAATATTTGTTTATTATAAAGTGTCTCATAAAGTGATCATGTAAGTGCTTAAAAGGTTAAGCTCGACTTATTTGATTGGTGAATGGTCAGAGTCTCTTGGGTTTACAGAAAGTCAGACTACCATATCTTTGTCAAAGACTAGGGTCTTATTCCTAATCCAATGAAGACAGTATGCTCAATTTTTAATCTAAACTATAGAAAAATAGCCCACAATAATAAGCTGAATCACAATCCTATTTAAAAGTAATATTGGATTATAGCCTAATTTATTTTTTTTATTCATATAAGGTTAGATCAAGTTTAATTTCTTTTCCAATATTATTTGCATTTGTGATACAAATATTTTATAGACAACTTTCTTGGCACTAACAAAATCAGCTGGTCAATATTGAGGTCTTTTTTGGAGAAAAAGTTTCCACGATAGACTTCTGGATGTACAGTTAATTATGTAATATTGGGGGCATACCAATAGCTCAAACAAGCTCTTAATTGATATGTGTGATAAGGAAAAGTATTTAAAATCTGTATCTGAAACATTCCCATTCCCAGACCAATTGGTTTTGAGCTTTTGGCTCTCCTCAGTAAGGAGCTAGAATATTCAGACACTAGATCTAAAATATCAACTCAAAGTCCAGCACTTATTTAATATGTAACATTTAAGTAGAAACTCTGAAATTTTTTGTACATGAAAATGTCTCTAACTCCAGCTATCTAACTTAAATAGCTATATGGGACTGAACCAAATTCAAATCTACTATATATAAATAGCCTTAACATTGCCAAGGCCTTAAAGGTAAAATTATAATAATCAATAAAGCAAATCATATATAGCGTGACATTGCTTTTATGAGCTTGTATTTACAAATATGTAATATTGCAAATATGTAATATGACTTGCTTTATTGATTATTGTAAAGTTGTAATTATTTATTAAGCACACAGGAAGTATATGTAAATACTTTTAAGACAGGCTATAACTTGTGTCAAAAAGATATTGCTTGACTATCATAAATTTCAAGGCACATTTGATATGGGTTATAGCCATCTTAGAAGTATTTATTGATTGTTATAATTTTACCGTTAAGGTCTTGGCAATGCTAAGCTATTAATATATGGTAGATCTGAATTTGATTCAGTCCCCATATAGCTATTTATGTTAGATAGTTGGAGTTTTTCATGTCTGAAAATTTCAGAGTTTCTATTTAAATTTTATGTATTAAATAAGTTGCTGGGTTTTGAGTTGCTATTTTAGATCTAGTGTCTGAATATTCTAGATCCTCACTGAGGGGAGCCAAAAGCTCAAAACTAATTGGTTTGAGGATAGGAATGTTCCAGATGGAGATTTTAAATATTTTATTTTACTGCACTTATCAATTAAGAGCTTGTTTGAGCTATTGGTACACTCCCTATATTACATATTTGTAAATACAAGCTCATAAAAGCAATGTCACACTATATATGACTTGCATTATTGATTATTACAGTTAACTATAAATATTACTTGCACACATAAGTCTACTGACTTCCCTATGGTTTTCTGTTCTTTCATATATTCCTTCACCAGATATTCAAAAGAAGAAAAAAGGCTAATGACTTTATTGCTTAGAATTCATAAGAAGTGCAAGACTTGTGAGGACCAGAATCAATCTAGGGACCTCCTGATCCCACATTGGATGATTTACTGCTGCACCAAACAATGTCAGGCATAAAAAAGGCTAATGACTTTATTGCTCAAGAGTTCATAAAAAGTTTGAACACCAGATTTGTGAGAGCCAGAATCAATTCTGGTACTTCCCGATCCCAAATCAGACACTCTACTCCTGCATCAAACTATAAAAGGGCAAATCAGAAGAGACGTTGCTTCACACAAAATATATAAATTGCTATTAAGCAGATTTGATTTCCCAGTAACCCAAAATATAGTTTCACCACCTAATAATCATTTCATATCAAGATTCCCTTATTAGATATTCACCAGGGAATCTACAGTTCCAGAATTAAGAAATAAAAAATGGAATTTTTATGATGTTTTAGATAAATTTCTTTTTAAACATAAGTAAAATCTCATCAATGGATTCAGGGCAATCTGCTTTATGAATGGATTTTACTATGTAAAAATGTAGAAATACAAATAATAAACCATATAGTTAATGACTATCAATTAGTGAATCTAGCTACTGGTTGGAATCTCAGTATTCTTCTTTAGAATATTTTTTTAATAGTAAGATTGTCTAAAATTATCCATATGCTAAATGGAATTAGCAGACCAATGGTATTGCAAATAAATTTGTTGTCCCTAGCATTTAATCCTCTAGCTTATTTTAAATCATGTCTTAATTATAATTAACTTTCTTTTCCTTTAAGAAAATATTTCCTCTCTTTTTAAGATTTTTGAAAATCATTGTAACTTTTAAATATCCATTTAATACAAAGATAAGTCCTTATTTTAATGTAATTTATTACTTTTCCAAAATGTTTATACTCTATCATAATAGAATATTTTTTCTTCTGGTTTAACATAATTTTTCTCAGGTTTAAAGGTTTTTTAATTGGTACTAACACATGAATAAAAATATTATGTTTTTCAATCTTAAACATTTTTTACAATTGGATTTATTATGCTATACATTTCGCTTATTTTATGGAGGCATTCTTTATTTTTTTTTATTAAAATTAAAATTTTAGTTATTAAGAATAATCTCTTTTTGTCTCTATTATTGGTATACTCTCTTATTATTTTCATTTATTTAAATATATCCATCACTAAGTCATATTTTATTTTTTGTTATATTTTAATGACTATAATAATGATAAACTCATGTACTTGATAAATTCTCTTGTTAAGAAACCTTCGTCAAATCAATTTAAATTTATAAAATACAATGATAATTTGATTGAAGTAGAAAATGAAAAATGGGTTGCTGACTTGTTTAATAATTTTTTTCCAGATCTGTCAATAGACAGAACACCAGTACAAGAATTGTCTTTGGCTGATTCTTGTCTAAATTCTTTTTTGTGTACAGATGTTACTGATTTGGATTTCTCTGGTAAAATTGATCTCTTAAAGAATGTTCATTCAGCAGGTCTAGATAGGTTAACACCAAAGATTCTTAAGGAAAATAAGTCAGCTTTCATACCTGTTCTTGTTTTATTTGTTTAATCTTTTCCCTAAATGCTGGTTTGTTTCCTACTTGTTTGAAAGTTGGTTTTATTACACCTGTTTTTAAAAAGGGTGATCCTGCACAGCTTGACAATTATAGATGATCTCTATTATATCTGTAATATCCAAATTGTTAGAGATGGTGGTTAAAGAGAAAATGATGTCATTTTTATCTAAAAATAATATTTTATCTGAACATCAATATGGATTTATTTCTGGTAGAAGTACCTTGGGCACTTTCTATAGTCATGTAAACAACTTGAAAACTTCACTAGATAAAGATTTTTAAACTGTTGCTATTTATTTAGACTTGTCTAAGGCATTTGACTGTGTATCTCACAAAATTTTACTTAAACATTTATAGTCATATGGTTTTCGTGGTGGATTTATTTCATGGTTTGTGAGTTACTTAAAGGAAAGAAAACAAGCAACAAATATTTCTGGTGTTGTAAGCTCTTTTATAACAGTTAACCATGGTGTACCACAGGGTTCAGTTTTGGGTCCCATTTTATTTATAATTTATATAAATGATTTATTTTCTTTACCTTTAGAATCTAAGATTTATGTTTTTGCAGATGATATTGCTTTATCTTATGCTGCAGTTTCATATAATTTTGTTGAAAAAATAATTAATGATGATTTAATCCTAATTAGTAAATTGTTAGCATTTAATAATTTATCAATTAATTTGTGTAAAACAAAAGTTATTAATTTTTCTTATAAGTCAAATATTCATTCGCTTAACATTACTATTTGTAATAAATATTTTTGGCATTGTAATAGCATTTGTACTTGTGCTAACATTTCATTTGTTGATAATATTTGCTATCTAGGTGTTTTTATTGACTCCAGACTATCCTGGTCAAACCATATTGACTTTCTTTGTTCTCGTTTACGTAAATTAAATTATATGTTTTTCTACTTATCTAAATTTTTTCCTCTGTCAGCTTTGATTACTTTATATATTTCTTCTTATCAAAGCTTATTATGTTATAATATATCAGTTTGGGGGAACTGTTCTACTTTTGCAATGACTACTTTGTCTGTTTTACAAAATTATACAATGCATATCATTTTTGGTAGATCACGTACCACATCTGTTAAAGATATTTATGCCGCATTTAATATGCTAGATGTTTTCCATTTGTATAAATATAGAGTGATTCTTGATATTTATTGTAGGAAACTTCATTTGGATACTAAATCTTCAGTTGTAAATACTCGTTTATCTAATAAATATCAGCTAGGTTTACCTAATTTTCTTAAAATATCTAGTAGGAAGCAGTTTAGTTATAATGGTCCTAAATTATTTAATATGTTTATAAGAGATTGTTCTGTGAACTTAATGAACACTAGTTATTTGATTTTTGAAAAGCATTTATGGCATTGGTTATATTATGCTAAGCATTAGTTTTATTTTATTTGTTTTTTTTCTTTATACTGTATGTTATGTTGTAATTATTTACTACTGTGATTGAATTGCCAAATGTAATATCTGTGTGATTTTAATATTTTATGTTATATATATTTATTTATTTTGTATTTTAGTAGTGTTTTTAGTTGTTACATTTAAATTCCTCACTCAAGATTTTTCTTGTATGGAATTTATCTCACATTTATTGTTTGTTTCATAATGAATAAATAAAATAAAATAAATAAAAATCAATTATTATTATCATCATAATCTTTCAAAGGACTTTATTCAATAACTTAAAAAAGGTTACACAATTTTTTACACATTATTCTTGATTATTATACAGACAGTCAATTGTTTATAAAACTGGCAGAGGAGGTATAAAAGTTCACATATGTGCAGTAAGTTGTTTAAACTCCTGATTAAAGTTCAAAAGTTCACTATCATATAATGTTCTTTCAATGGTTGTAAGTTGTAGCTTTTTCATTTGACATTTCTAAATCTTTTGTGACTCTTCCTATTTTTTATAAGTTTGAAGGTAACTGCAATAGAGACCAGGTGTCAATAAGTGTTGTGTGATTTGTTATTCTTTCATCTCTTTCATGTATACTATCCAGTTTATTTTTGAATGTGTTCGGGTACCTTCTTGGATTATTATTGTACATGAATTTACACCTTGTACACCATAAAGCATAGAGAATGAATACACTGATTCTTATTTCAGTAAAAACTCCTTTTTTGAATGAGGCAGATAGGCATTCCATATTTATTCTTTTATTTTTGAATAGTGTATTTATTATTGAATGGATGCTATTTAATCCTAGACATGAGAAAAAAATATGATCCTGTGTTTCTGAGTCTCTGTGGCAGAGGTTACATAAATTGTCTACATTTTGACAGTTCCTTCTATATTTCAAAAAATGCTGTGTGGATAGAGAATCAAGGTTAATTTTAAGAAGAAAATCAAAATATTTTGGTTCAAGTGACCAGAATTTAAATTTATGGCATAGTTGTCTATTGGTGATATTAAGTACAGTTTTTTCATCAATTTGTGACAGGTGTAAAAACAAATGTATTTTCAGTACTTAAATTTATTTTGAGGTGGATTAAAATTCAAGTTTTTTATAGATAGTAATGGTGCACGTAGTGTCTTCAGGTATTCTTGTAAAGGAGGTAGTTTATCTGTGGGGGTGATTTTACAGGCCATTTGTAGATATGGGAATTTTTGTGCACATGCAGAGATTATGTTTAGCATTTTTTGGATTCTGTAAGTGTAAATTGAATGAAGTCCCAGACCATTTTGTGAGAGTGAATTTCTTAGTCGTTTTACTGATATTGAGATTACTTTTTTTCCCCACAAGAGTTTTCTACAAAATGAGTCTATTTTATTAGTGAATGCTTTAGTATAAAGTATCATTGGAGTGTAATAAGTGATTTTTGTCATGATTAACATATTAAAAAGTTCTATCTTTGTGTACAGTGAAAGGTAGGCTTTTGTTAGTGAATTGACTATAATTTCTACTTTATTTGCAAGATTTTTTTGTATAAGTAGTCTCATTAGTGAATGATGCAGATAGAAATGGAAGCCAAGAAAATGGATTAGGTTTACCTTTAAAATGTTTTGTTATACTGCTGCCAGTGAAAATTTGCCATGCACAAGATTTCTCCGTGTTAAATGTTAATTTATATTCATTTATATAATTGGAAAGTATCTTTAGAAGTTTGGGAATGTGTTTTTGAGATGTCAAAAAAATTGCAAGATCATCCATGTAAGCTATATATGAGATGTTAGTATTTAAGTAGGGTACATAAATTCCAGGTAATTCATTTTCTATGATTTTAATTAGGGGATTTATGTAGGCAGTAAATAACAAGGCACTAAGAGGGGATCTTTGTGGGATGGACTGATGAGGTGCTATTGGTGGTGAAGTTTTTACATTTAGAGTAATGTATATTTCACGATTTATTAATAGATTAGCAAGTAGATTTAGGTAGGCTTTTGGTACTGTGTATTGTTCTAGAGTTTTCAGTAGTGTACTTATTGGTATCGTGTCAAACGCTGCTTCTTTGTGTAGTTGATAACTATAGGACTGTATTTTTTGTTGTTTCTTATTGTTTCTATAGTTGATTTGAATAGAAAAATTGCTTGTCCAGTTGAAGATTCCTTTTTAGCAAAATTGCATTTTTGATAGTCTCGGTATAATATATGGCTCTATTTTGTCTTTAATCACTGATTCTATAATTTTTATTCCAAGGGAGAACATTGAAATTGGACGTAAGTTTATTATTGACGAAACCATTTCTTTTTTTTTTTCATAAACGGTACAAGCGATATTTGATAAAGACCTGGTATTCTATATATGTCTTTAGTTAAAAAATTTGTAAGGTTAGATGTATACTGAACTGTAAGTTTACTAAGATGAGAATATACGAACTTGGGAATCCCATCTATTCCAGGATGACATGAACCTGGTGTTGACTCTATTTTTTGTACAAAATCATTAGAAGCAAATTGAATTTCTTTTTCTGGTCTGCTGTATAAAAGTTGTGATGGATCTAAGGGAGGATTTTTTTGAAATTTATCTTTAAAAAATGAAAATAATTGCTCCAACATGAAATCTCCACAAACAGTATGTGCTTGTATTTTTATGGCTGATGGTACTCGAACTGGAGAGGGGTGACCTAATGCCCATCTGATGTAATTTCTGGTTAAGATGTGAGGCTTGTTTAAGTATACTTTTTTTTTGTGTGGCAATATATTCTTTAAGCTGTTCTGAAATTGATATGTTTTTTTAATGCTACTAATCTGGTGCGATCATAGTTAGATTGTGATGTTGTAATATTTTTTTTATAAGTGTCATCCATAAGGTTTAAAAGTTTAGTTGGGAATGGTCATGGTAAGATGGTTAATATTAAATGATAGTATATTGACAAATGCACGCCATGCTTGGACTGGGTCCATTTGTATACTTTATATATATATTTCTGAGAAAAGCAATCGATGGAAGAAGAACACTGATGGTTCTTCTAGTAATTATTGTTGATCTGATATTGAAATTAAGTTCCAGAGATACGATGACTGCGGCATGATGAGATAGAGGGGAGTTCTTTAGAAAAATGTTCATCATGTTATGCAATGATGGAGAATAGAAGACTAGATCAATCAATGATGAAAATCTTCCATTATTAAATGATACAGCTATCTCTGGCAGAAATCCTCTTCCATTCATCATGGGAAATGACAGATGATGAAGCAATTTATTGGTAAATTTTTCATATGACATGTTAAAGTCCCCTATAAGTATTACTGGATGTGCTGTATTCACAAATTTGGAGTTCAGAATTTAGGATTAATCTATTTATAATGATGGGGCCTGGTGGGATATATATACAATTGCAATGTTTAGTGTTATAGCTTTGTGGTGAAAAATGATAATTAGTATGTGTGTATCAATATATAATATTTTAAAAGAGTTGAATGGGCAGTTTTTATCGTTGATGGTTCCTGTTCCTGCTGATGGTGTGTCAGATGTATTTGAAAAAGCGGTAAATCCTTTGCTATTTAGTTTGTTTGATGGATTAATTTGTGATCCACTGTAAATTTTTGTTTCTATAACACCAAGTATGTGTGGTTTAACAAAGTCATACCATTTAATTTTTCCAAGAGAGTTTAACCCTCTGACATTAAAAACTCCTATATTAAGTTTCATTTAGCGTGTGTTTATTCTATATATTAAACAAGTTTTTATCAGATCTTAATTGTATATAAAAAAAATAATCAATAATAAATGTGAGCAAAAACTCATATTGACAAATTAAAAAAGACAATTTTACTATATATGATTGTGTACTGGATTTTTAATTGTATCACCTGGCCTCATTTGGTTTATTGCTATTGTTTTTTTTTATATAGTATTATCAATATTGGTATAATTATTGCTTACCTCTTCCATAGGACTATCTTCTTCTGTTGATAATGATACGTTACCAGAATTTTTTTGATATCGAGTGGTTTTAGCTTTTTTAGTTTCAGATGCTGCAGGAGGCATTTCACCGTCGTTACTTTCATATTCCAAAATCTTTACTTTTTTAATTTTTTTTGGAGGGTGGCCTGGTTTTCTTTTTAATTGAGAAGGGGCAGGTACTACTTCAGCTGTATAGATAGCAAGAGTCTCCATTATGCCCAGAGATGTTTTGTTAAGGGCGGATGGGTTTATAATATCAACCACGGGATTTATTATATCATTTTCAAGCTTAATTGATTGTGGAGTTATTTTTTCACTATCGCTAATACTATTTTTTTTATTCTCTTCTGATATATGCTTCGGAACAAGAAATTCTTCAGCTATCAATTCGACTTGTTGACAAGAGTTAATTTCTTCTGGACATTGGTGAGTGGGGGATGATCTCATATTGCATTTAGTGCAGTATAGCTTAGGGCAGTTGCTGATTAAATGACCACGTTCTTTACAATGAAAGCATTGAGGCTTGAGTCCATTTATAATTAAAAATAATGTTGCCTCTTGGTCTGTTATTTGCGTAGGGATATTTTCAGGAATTATATTTTCTCGCACTTTCACTCTATATGTAAAACTGTTATCGAGTATAGGTACTGGTGTGTTTTTAATGTATGTGGGCTGAAAATTTATCACCTCTCCGAATGGCTCAATTAGTTTAATGAAATCTGCATTGAAATAACTAAGGTACTCATTTTTTAAGAGATCTATAATATGATTTTCTCTATTAGGGTTAATTACGATTAAGGCATATTGATCCAAAGTTTTAACTTCTTTTTTGAAATTTTCTTTATTTTTCTCGTTATCGAATTCAGTTACTATATAGCATGGATTTGGATGGTCTCCAATGTGTACGATTGAATTCCATAGATTTTTTATTGATGACTTCAAATAATAGATCTTTAGGGAATCTATAGAGCGAACAAGTCCGTAAAAAAATGTTTGAATGAATTAAAAAGATCTTTAGGTATGGTCTGGTTGAAAACTCCGTAAAAAAATGTTTGAATGAATTAAAAAGATCTTTAGCTATGGTCTGGTTGAAAACTTCCATAATTTTTTTCAGGCTCTTGTTGGTCCAATCTTCTTGTGTCTCGGTAGTATCAGCATCCATTGTTTTAGGTGACATCTTGGCTGGATGCTGACTTTCAGTGTCCATTTTAAATATAATCCGATGGGATTAATATATTTTTTTTGCAGTTCAGATGACTGAAGTTTTCTCTATAATTAATGGCAAATTTTTTTTTACCTACTTTGAATTATAGATTGTAGTAACCCACTTTTTTTTAGCATGATGTAATGTGATGTATTATGGCTTCTCCTTAAACAAAGTCAAGAATATCTCAGCAATTATGCCCAAATAAACCTGTTAGCCATTTTATTTTCCATTCCCCACTCTAAATTTTCCCATATTCTGCTCCATCCCATTTCCACAACATAATCTTTGTCAACTCTATAACCTTTATATCTAAACCCCCTTTATCTTTTCCCAAATCTAGCATAAAAACCAATAATTCACTTTCTGTATAATCACTTTTTTCATATTTATTCTTCCATAACTTCATTATATGTACCCTTTCTGTTTTCAAGCATTTACATTCAATTAACAAATGCCTAATATTTTCTATTCCTTCCTTACATAATTTACAAAATAAATCACCCATTTTTTCCCCATTTACATGTATATTCTCTTGTAGTTAAAGATCCCATTCGAGCCTTAAATAATAAACTACTTTCCTTACTATTATCATATATTAACTCACACCTAATATTCTGTTTATTTCTATATATATTTAAACTCTTTTTACTCTCCATACTATTTCTCTATCGCTCTAACTTCTTATTCTTTATTATTAAATCTATTCTTTTATCCCATTCCTTACTACTACAACACTCAACAATCCTCTTAACACAATCATCCCATCTTTTGTACAAATATACTGATATAAATTCTTTATCCAAATCTTTTGCATATTGCATTACCTTTCTCACCCATCTTGTTACCTGCCCTTTACTCATAACCCATTTAAATACTATTTTAGCTATTCTTTTATTATCCATAAACTGCAATCTACCAAACATTTTCATTTTACTTTTTGCATCTCTCATATGAAAACTTGACCATCCCATTTCTCCTTGAATTGCCTCCATACATCTGCATTCAATGCATGTCTTCCTACTTCCCTTTGAACTTTTTCTAAGTAATTTATTACCTCTTTACTAACATATAATGCATCATTACCATATGTTAACTCTGCTACTGCAACTCCTTTCCATATAATTCTAACTACATCGTATTTATTATATGAAATTACTGTTAATTTCTTTATCAATCCCTTTCTTTTCTTTGCTTCATTTATCAATTTTTTCTCCCATTCATCCAAATAATTTTTCTGATTACTTAAAATAATTCCCAAATAACTATATCTATTCACCACACTTAACTTAATATCTCCCAATAAAAATTCTACATCTGCTCTTTCCCCAGTATTAACCATCATTATATTTGATTTTTCTTCACTAAATTTAATCCCCATCTTTTTGCCAACCCTTGCACATGTCCTCAACATAATTTCCATATCTTCTCTTCTTTCTGCACACAAAAATATATCATCCACAAAAAAAAGACCTGACAAAATATATACTCCCTTACTACCTATTAACGATATCTCTATCCCGCTTCCTAATCTTTCTATTGCTCTTTCCATTTCACTCAAATAAAACACAAACAAAATAGGTGACATTATTTGAAAACTAATTATTAAATTTAGGAATGCATTATAATTGCTTAATTTTGATGTAATATTTTATTTTACAAGGCATTTTATGATATCAAATGTCTTAACTAATCAGGTTAAATGTATATTAAAAACTTCATTGGTTAATTGAGCCAAAGACCTTGAACCAAATCAATAAAAACAATATGTAAATCATTCTTTTGTTCTAAACACTTTTTTTGTATTTACTGGCAATTAAAATCATGTTAATAGTGCTTCTTGTTTGTTTTTTTTAAACAACACTGAGTCTCTGATAATCATCCTTCTTTGAAGCAATTTTTTCAATAAATTTGTTGACAATGCTCTTGGTCTAATGGATAATAATGATATTCTATAATAATTACTGCAGTCATGTCTATTTTTTTTATTTTCAAAATTGTGACAATAAAAGCATCCATAAAATCACTTGGCATGACTTCATAAGTCCATATTTTTCTAAAAAATTCCAATATTTCTGAAGTTAAAGGATGTCACCACCATATTTAAAAACTTTTCCAAGTATTTCATTAGGATCTAAAGCCTATTTTTATAAACATTATAAAAATTCTTCTAGACTTTATAAACTTGGATATCTTTATTTAAATCTATATGAATAGATAACATGGATATATCATTAAAAGTCATCATCTCAGCTCTTGTACTATTATTCATAACATAATTAAAATAATTCTTCTACATGTTTCATATGTGACTATTATAAAGAGTGCCATATCTGGATTTAGTAGGATTATATCATTTTTAGACCAATATGTTGATTTCAATGTATAATACAAGATCTAAATTAATCAAATAATGTCTTATTGCTTCTTTGCTGTTTTAAACCACTAATCATTTGTTTATGACTTTTTTTGTTGGTCATTGAACTTTTACTTTTAAATGTTTATATTTATTTTGAAAATCCACATTTATTTTATTTTTCTGACAATTATCACATATTGAATAAATCATTAATAATAATAATATTTTTTGAAAATGAGTCATGATTTTTTTTTTCTAGTAATCTCAAGAATAGAATTTCTTGTATTCATAACACTCTCTTTACAAAAATTTAATGGGTCAATAGCATGAAAATCCTGAAAATCTAAATTAGCAATTTTAATGTTTTGCTACTGTTAAAATTTGATATAAATAATATATACTTCTAAAAAATGAATCTCAATTTTTTTATAAACATGAATGTAATGAGAATATTTTTTAATGCAACTATCATTTTAACATTAAGCATGCTATCTGCATTTATAATTTCTCACTGTAATGTAATATATTAAATGTTATTTTATTTTTTATACTGTTTTTTTTTTTTTGTGTGTGTGTGAACAAAATATTTGTGCTATTCAATTGATGTAGTGAAAATAATAGAGCATTTAAGTTTACTGTATTAATATTGTTTCCAATAACTTTTAGCCAAAGTCTACTACTTGATCATTATTTAAGAAAAAAATTTTAAAGTTATAATATTATTGCTGTAATAATACTATGCAGCAAAGATAAAAGCTTAATTTCCTTGAGTTTACTAAATCTCATAATGGAGTATTTTCATTAACAAAATAGTAATTGGTATCACTTTTTAACAACATTAGCCTGTCATTATGCAACAAGGAATTCCAAGATACTAAATTAGATTTTACAGAGAATCCAGTGCCATACATTTTTCTTCACTGTTTACCTGCACTTTCAAAATCTTATAGCAATCTATCTATTCTATTAAAGTTTTTTTTTCTTTAGAAGGCAGATTTCATTAATAACAGCTATATTGATCTTAAATGATATCTTCCATTCAGTTTTTTAAATGTTTGTATCAATTAAAGTTCATACATTTTAGGTACCTATATTGAGAAAAAAAAAAGATTTATAACATTTATACTGCCTTTTGCTTTACCACTACTTGTGATATTATTTTAATTTTATTGATGAGTAAATCACTATCATGACAACCTAGAAAAATTATGTGAGAGATCATTATTTTCTAGATTCTAGGCCTGCCTAAAGATACACTCTTTGTTAAGCTGAAACTACTTTGAAAAAAGTTCATAATTAAGGACTAATTTTTCAAGATCTTGAGTTAAAAAATGAAAAAAAAAATTGGAATCAGCATTTTTATGAATCTAGTTAAAGATGGAATTGTGATTGCACAAACACACAATTTCTTGTTGCAGTTAGTACAAGTAGGTGACTGGTGGCATGAGAGACATATTTACTGAATCCTACACTAACTTTAAGTTATTGAAGCCATTAAGGATAAGGAAAGATAAAAGACTGTTTATATTAGAAACAGGACCTAGCTTTTGATAAACCAGTATTCTATCCATCAAAACATTAGAAGGTACTCCTACTTAGGCACTTTACTGGTTATTTCTTCTTTAGTGTTAAGCCTCAAATCTTAAAATAATCTGTAAAACCCACTGGAAGACTGAGCACAGTATTTGTTTTACAGTTATATATATATAGCTCCATATTCTGTTTAAATATAAAAATGCTCTCTAGCATTAACAAATGACAATACATTTAAAGGCAAAAGAGCTATTTTGCTTTTAAAATGTATTCTTTTGCCTGGGCTTTTTTATTGTTAGAATGTATTATTTTACTTTTAAAATGTCTTGTCACATGCTGATACTAGAGGGCACCTCATTTATTATATTTAAAGAGTTGCATTGAGTTTATCTGGAAACATTATTGTGAAGTTTTACTTGGTAGGAAGACCATTGATGATGGATTTGTAATTTAATTTTGGCTAATGATTTAATTATGAATTGGCATACATACTTTATTATATCAATTATTTCAGCTTTTGTCATTTGATATTATATATACCATTAAATGAATACAATGCTGCGTATTTATTTTTTATAACCCTTCAGTGATTAATGTTACACACTGATAAATATGGTGTGATATAAAATTGAAACAAATTCAAACTTTGTGCATAATCTATTTGTCCAAAAATCCAGTTAGCCAAATTAAAACGTTTTTTCTAAATTCCTTATATACCCCAATAACTTCATTTATTTTTTATTCCTTGTTATGCTATTATTTTTTTAGACCAGGTTTATTTACATTTTCCTCCTACCCAATTAAGTCTTCATATTCTTAAATTCCATTAGAACAATCCAAACAACACAAAATCTCTATCTCTATCTTTCTATTCATGTTTAAATTTCTTCTATTCACAATACAATTTATTCTAATTCTCTTTCAATATCCTATACTTCAAAAATAAGTGTTTATTAGTCTCAAGTCAATCTCCATATTAATTACATCTATAATCCAAATTTTTATTTCATTTTTATACTCTTTCTTTATTTTAATCTAAAGCTTTTTTGCATCAAATAATCTTTTTCGTGTTATTATATATTCTATCATATTATAAATAATATTATATAATTCCAAAATATTTTATATTTATATTAGTTTCCTAAAACTCTAATTTTTTCCTCTAAGCAACTTAACCATCCTTTTTTCACGCCCTCCCTTAGTATATTTGTAATATATTTTTTATACATCTACTTCTTCTGCAAATACATATAAATGATCTTTCTACTTAGTGTTTTCTTGAAGGTTTGTAATGATGGTATTTTAGATATGATATGTTGGACTATTTTCATCATCAATCATTAGATGTAATGTCTAGAAAATTGTAATCTTTATTTAAAATTTTTCAAATATAAACAACTATTAATAATAACACACTAACTGTTGTTTGTATTTGGAAAAGTTTAAATAAAGTTTAAAATTTTCTAGACATCCAATATTTAATGATAAATAATAGAAATAATCCAACATTTTATCAGGACTATCTACTTTGTTTTTATATTCTAAAAAAAAAATTGATGAAGATATTTGTTGTCACTCCCCCTCTCCCCCATAATCCCATTAAACCCTATTTTTATTAATTTATTTTTCTTTCCCATCATACATTGAAACCTTCTGAACATTTTTTAAATTCACTTTTGATTACCCTCATTAAAATGAAATTGATTTCATTTCATCCTAAGTAGCCTCATTCATTTGCTGTCCACAATTCACTATCAGATGCATATTTCTCTTCTTTTTATATTCTATGTAAAATTTTCTGATTTTCTTGGCCAATACAAAGCAAATCATTTCCAAATGTTAAAGCAGGTACTATCACTCCTTTTCAAATAATTCTATGTACCTTATATTTATTATATGAGAAATGCCAGGTTTTTAATCAATCCTATTCTGTTTTTAACTTTTTCCTCAACATTTTCTTTTCCATTCAACAAAGTTCCTCGATTTCTCCACTTTTCAAGAATATTATCTCCCATTTCATACTTGTGCCTTTCTCTATTTCTCTAATAATAATTCCCATGAGAAAAAAGATCTTGCACATTATATGTTTTTGATTCCAGCTATAGGAATTTCTACTCTTATCTCTAATCTTTTAATTGCAACTTTCAATTTTCTTAGAAATAAAATAAACCATAAAAATAGTAATGGAACATTCCAATTAGTCCATTTTTTCATTCAAGTTCTATTGATTCTATATTTCCCAATTGGTAATTCTTCAAATTATCCTTAGAAAAATTCTTAATCACTCTTATCTACCTATTAATTTTTTTTTTTATATCTGAAAATTTAATAAGTAATAGTTTATTTAATTTTTTATAAAATAGTTCATTCCAACATTGGCTACATTAATGCAATGCTAGGTAGCAGCAAAATCAATCACATTTCAGATAAAAGATGAATCCACTTTTATCTGTTGTCTACATTCTTATATGAAAAGTACATTAGAAGAGTGATAATTACTATTTTGGACAGATAGCAAAAGTGTATTTCATTTTTATTTTTAACATGATTGATTTTCATACAAAAGAGCATTGGAATAGTAAATAAAGTACTTGGATGATTATCTCTCCAATTTGGTCATTACACATACCCACATGAATATGTGGAAATGAATATTTTTATGATCAACCATGTTTAATAAAATTAAAATTATATATATATGTAAAATATTTTCACAACTCTAATATTTTTATTTTAATTATGTTGATTGTGTAATATGCCAATGCAATAAGGACACATGTTAAGAAAATATGCAAATTAGAATTTTATTATAATAAACGTATAAGTTAATTATAAAGCTTGAAAAATTTTTGTGATATACACAGAATCTCAAGTAATATATTATCATGAGCTATACATAAAAATCAAAAAGCCATACACAATTTATGAGCCACAATAGTACCAGCCCTGCCTTTCATCATTAAGATGTTTTATAAGGTGTTATATAATTTAATTTGTGCTCATTTTTTTTATTCATTAAGAAATTTATCAAAGATATTACTTTTGTGACTTTTTAATATCATGTATTTGTATGTATTTACGTGTGTGTATGTATGGTATTTTGTATAGAAATTTGTGTGTAGAAAATTTCTACTTTCCCTTTTATTTAAGTAACATCATTTATTGATAATGCTTCCTGCACTTCGAATGTTCCATAAAATTTTAAATTGTCTGCCTGAATAAAATTATTTTAAAAGCCTTTTAAATCTTTGTATTTACATTATATTCTATAATTAAATATAAATTGACAGAATTCTAAGTTTATTTAATGTTATTAATGGCTGCAGTGATTCCTATCAAAAGTTTTAAATTATTTATAGATTTTGTTCAGATTCACAAACACAATATTAATTATGTAAAATTCATTTAACTGAAAAATTTAAAATTCTTGTTGTGAAAGATATGAAAAATATTCGTTCATTTTTCAAATAAATTATTTAATTTTTAACTAGCTGAAATATTCGGATGTAAATCTATAATGCATGTTAAAAAACTTAGATATATTTAGCTTAGAATAGTCAAACTATTACATAATATTAAAGTATTATTTAATAAAAATTTTGAATAAAGATCTCATTGTAAAAGAATTGGATCCTTATATTACTTTGAATGAAAGTAATTATGTATTTACATTTTTTTAAAGTAATTGTTTAATATAATAATACTCATTCTTGTATTAATTTTACAAAGAGGTCTAGTGATTAATAAACAATGAGGATTGCCAATTCCTCTACAAGCTTTATAATAAATGCTAGGTTAGCCTGACACCTCTCTGAGGAGTGCCAAAGCACGAAAACATGGTCAGAGATTTGGGAAGGGGTTCCTGACAGAGATATTTAAGTGCTGGCTCTGGCTAAGCATTTATCATAAAGCTTGTAGAGGAATTGGCAATCCTCATTGTTTATAACTTACAAGCTTAAGAGATAGGGTCATGTAATCTATGACTCTTATTTTGACAATTTAGTGATTAATAGTTTGTTAATTTTTATATTCTGCAGCATTTGATAGCATTGCATTATTGGGACAACAATTGTAAAAATAAATAATTGAATATATATATTTTTTTTAATTTTTGAGATTAAGAATCACAATCATTATAAATGAGAATTTTGTACAATTAATAAATGTGTTAATAATATAATAGTTCATTTATAATATATTAACTAGTTTATTTTTGTTAACATATTTTGTAATTTTGTCTGTGAATCTCTTTTTCTCTTTTGCTTTATATATATATATAATTTAATGGTATATTGCCTACTTTAAGATCTTCAGAACTTTATTACTTAGTGAGAAGATAATTAGAATATTAATAATAATAATAATAATAATAATTATTATTATTATTATTATTATTATTATTATTATTATTATTATTATTATTATTATTATCTATTATTATTATTATTAGTAGTAGTAGTACTAAGTCAAGTTAGTTATCTCTATATAGAAGTAAATAATAAAATTTGTAAAAAGTTACATACTTGTAATTAAAATTAGATGCATTTGACCCACTTTATTAATAGATTATGTACATTTGCTTTCAAAATATAACAGTATTTTATATTCACTTTTTCTCAATTCCAATTTATTTATTTGGCAAGAATTTGTATTTATTGTTTTCCTTCAATTTTTTTCATTTTTATTAATGATTTCTCATTTCAACTCCATCATACTGCAATCATCCACCAGTGCAGAAACTCAGACTATTCTTTATCACCATGCATGCTTTTAGCTCACTTGAAGAGCAAATATTGTTTGGAAAGTTCATGCATAGTGAAAGAGGATGGTCTGAATTGTATCTTGGTAGATAGTTACAATATGGAGGAAACTAGTCTGGGGATATTGGATGAGTAGATACTAGATAGGGATTTTATGCACAAGCCTTCTGGGATCCATTGATCACTCTGGCTTGCATTGAGTGGCAATATTTTAGAGAGTTTTGTCTGTTTTAATTATGAAGTTAATAATGAATGATGCAATATTTGATATATTGTTGTTATAAAAATGACTATGGATTGTTTATAATATAATTACAAAAGTAAATGTTATATTTTATTAATAATATATGAATAAACACATGGAAAAAATAAAAAAAATATTGTTGTACAATTTTTATTTAAAAACTGAATGAAAAAATTATGCATGATGTTTTAGAATTGATATTATAGAAAGCCAAATATGCTTGAATTAAAGATTTAAGCATGTAGCTAAATATTGGAACAAATATATAAATCAGGCTGATTGAAAGAACAAAGCATCAGAAATTGAGATCCCAAACAATGAGGCATATATGTACAAATGGTTAGGCATTGTAAAAGATAAATATCACAGGTTATTCTGGATTAATGTGTAAAATAAAAAAATACAGCTTCACTGCTGATAGAGGTGTCATACTTCTGTGGATGCTGAGCCCAATGTTATCTTTGCATTTAATTCACCAATTATTCTCTCAACAATTTAAAAGTATTTTTTTTTTCAATTTTTATTTTATTGCTGACAATTTAAGCAAAAAATCAATAAATTGTTTAAAATCTCAATATCAGAAACAATTAGTGGCATCATTTTTTTCTTAACTGACATTAGTCATTTCGAAGTGCCCACGCTTACATATGTCGAACATAATATAAAATTGGTAGAAACTTTGTTAACAGATAATGCTGTTATAACTGTGTTTGTGGCAATCATTATAATTGTAATTATTATTAATGTTACTGTTAATGAAAGAAAAATGACTTCAATTTTAGTTTCATTATATATTATTTTTCTCATGTCCATTTTGTTTATTGAACATGCTGTTTTATCAATTTAGGTAAAGACATACAATGTTTTCCATTTTAATTATCATTATTCAAAATTAAATATGTTTATACAAAAAATGCAACTACTGTAACTACGAATTAATAGGGAATTGAATTATGTTTCAAAAGATTATGAATTGCAATGTACGTATATTTATATCTAAACATTTGCTGATATTTCATGTTAGTTATATTATTACTATAATATTTTATTAGACATACTCTTTCCAGTAGCTTACCATATAATTGTGAAAGAAAAAAAAATACTGTGATAAAAAGTTTTTAAAGCATATAAAAGTTTAAACTTATATTTATGTAACAACTGCCTTTACTTTACTTTTACACTTGCATGTAAATAAATTTTTATTGTTAAAAAATGGATATTTATGAGAAGAAGGATCTGGTGGCTGATTGATCTGATCAAAATTCTTTACATATAGAAAGATATGTCAGTTGTGTATTTTTTTTTATACACATTTTGTAAAATCTCTGTATGATAATATATATGAAATGACAAATGTAATAATAAACAATGTATACATTCCTAGAAATGAAATATAAATATTCAATGAATGTCATAAAAAAATTTATTAACTATATATTATTTATATTTATTATTATGTCAATTTAAGGAATCATTTATATAACTGATGGTAGTAAATTTGGTTATATATATATATTGTGCTGAACCAGCACTCATCAGTTGGTCTAGATTATCTTCTCCCACACATATATATAATCAGTGCTCAGTTTATATTAAGATAGCAAATCTTTACACTTTAATGGACAGGCTTCAGTCTACTCCAGTCTACAATTCTTCAGCCATCCATATCATTGAAAATCTGATGATAGAATGCCCAAATCCCATGCTGATGCCAATATTGTTGTTATGCCCATGTTGATGTCAAGTCATCTGATGAATGCTGGTTTAGCACAAAATATGAATATTGGTGATTGTTTATCTTTTCTACATGTGTGTGGTCACATGTATCAATGATATGAGATAGTGTGGATAGTTAAAGGGTTGTTGAAAGTCTGAGTTCAAATTTTTTATATTTACAATTAAGCTCCAGGTATATGAAGAATGTCTTTATTTCAAATATTTATCAATAAAAATAGATGCATAATAGGTTAATTTATTATAATATTTTATATCCGCTTTTATTGTTTTTTAATATTATTTTTAAAAAAGAACATTTTTTTTTATCTTTTTATAATGAAACGGTTAATTGTAAAATAAAAATGTTTACTATTCTGCGTCTGCCCAATGACTAATTTTTTATAGTAACTTGAATCAAACCTTATTTTCATTTCAACAAAAATTTTATTAACAATAAATTTTTGGGCATTAAAAAATAGAGACTGAGCATATATGTTGTTTTTAAAATGTGTACAATTTGAACTGAAAATATAGTTTTTAGTTAAGGAAATTTAGTTTTAAATGCTTTTATGAAATTATGGAAATTAAAAAGTCCCATCAAAATTCTATTGATACTCTTTTCCTAAAGATTGAACACTGGTGTGTTTATTATTCTTAGAAAGAAGAAAGAAAAATTATTTTTGTCATTTAATTAGATTAATGAATATTGCTGTTCTTTCATCATTTTTTTTTAAGCAAAAGAATAATTAATATTATCTTCACATATCAGTGGTCTACATGAAAACAATTTTTCACTTTTACCATATATGCAGTCTGTGGTTTGCAGATTGATTTTACCTGACAATCAGAAGTTGCTATTTTATATATATTATAATTATTTGTATTTTATTATTAAATATTACTTTTTATTATTATTCATATTTGTAATTAAAAAAATTTTTAATGAAAACTTTAATACTATGAACTTCATTTCATTATTTATATCTTTACCTATATACAAAGTTATATAAAATAATGGCATAGTTTTTTTTTTTTTTTTTGCCAATGCATTTCTTTGTTTTGAAAAGTAAATAAAAAATAATATAGAAATATATTATTGATTTAAAAACTTTCAGATAGACCCCTCCTTATATTTTATTGGACTTTTTATTTAATATTTTATTCTTAAACCATAGCCTTGGATTATTTTTAAATTTTGATGGAATAATGTTGTCTTATTTAATGATTTTTAAATAATTTATATATTTTTTAATATTGTTCAGTTATAAAAAAAAATCAAAATTTTAAGTAATGATTGGAAAGTAGATTAGAATGTGTTAAAACACTTTTAATTTAGAATTTGTCTTATATGCTTAATTCTTTTTCTTTTTTTTGCATTTAACAAATTCATTGAAAAACAGATGTTCAATTCCCAGCATTATTTTAAAGAAAACCTTAGTTTTTTTAAAAAATCAATTAAATCAGTTTGTTTATATATATATAAGAACAATGACTCAATAAACTTTCAATTGCCAGAACTTGTGCAATTTTCCATTCTTGTTTAACTTTTTCTTTTTAGCTAAAAAGAGTTAGGTGTTTATTTACTGACCAATATCAGATTGTTAATTGTATTCCCTTAGAACAGTTATCTGAAAAAAATTTCTAAGATTGATTGTAATCTGAAATTTTTCAAATTTTGCATATCTTGGATTTTAAATCCGAGTTGTAATAATGATAGGTGAATGAACTATCTTATAGTGAGATTCTTGTTTTATGTTTTTACTACACATGCATCAGGTATTAAACCACCTACTTATCTATCTTGCTAGATTATTTGAGACAGAATTGAGGCTGTGTCGATTATATCATAGTTCAGACAAACTTCATATTCTTGTACACACATAAATTTTTATCTGTTTTTTTATATATCGGAAATGTCTGATAAAAGTATATATGATTTAATTAAGTAATGTAAACCATTAAACCTACTTTAGATACTTTACATTAATAGTAACAACTTTAAAAACTAAACTTAAAATAAAAAAACTTGAATATAAACCTTTATCTATGCTGTGGTTAGGTGTAAATATCATAATTAATTAAAAACATATGATCTCTTTACAATCTTATATATATATATATATATTCCGATATATGAAAACAGTATATATATATATATATATATATATATATATATATATATATAATGTTTTCATGGTTATATGATGTAAATAAAATAGTTAACCTTGACAATGGCAGATGTTATTTCATCGAAATGTTGGGAATTAATCAAAACTAATATATGGTTTAACCCAAAAACTATTTTATTTAATATATGTATGCGTTATTTTTTTATTTTATGAGTTATGGATAAAAATGAATGGAATTGTAAAATGTGATGCATCTAAAAAATAAGATGATCTAAGACACCATTTATTTGGGTTTATTTATATCACTCTGTTATTACATGCTTATATGTATGTTAATTGAAATGATAATTTTGCCAGCCAATAAATAAAAACAAATGTTATCAAAGTGTATGCACTTGATAACTTTGATCAAAGATGTATTTAGCATGTTTAGCTCTTTTTATATTTATAATACTAACACACAATAATTTGTCATAATGATATTACTATAGTTAAAAGCTTCAGTGACATTTTCCAATACTTTAATATTGATATGTGGCATATGAATTGTTTTTTCTTCAAAATATTAAAGCTACATATCTACAAATGAATCTATCATTTATCTCTAATAATATATATTTAATTCATTGTAAGTTTTAAATTGTGCTTTATGCAAAGTGCAAAGCATGATACTTTTCGGTTTATTGCATAGTTGTCATTTGCAATAAAGAACACCTCCTTTATTTTTCGTTTCGTATCATTATGCTCAGTGCACAGTGCCAGTGCCCTTGCCAAAGTGGGTTTGAGCACATGGTCTATATGAAAGAAAACTGAATAAATTTTGCATAAATTACTGCCAAGCTTGACTTAAAATCTCAATATAAGCCAATACTCCCAAGATAGGCTATGAATATGAAGACCTAAGTTCTCTGAAAGTGCTAAGCCTTATAATTCTTTTTCTAATAAAACTAAGCTTCACTTTTTTTTTTGCGTTAAGTGCAATTTAAAACTTACCACTCGAAGGTGAAGTAGAAATAAGGATTTTATTTTATTTCATTCTAGTTCACTTATGCATCAATGTTAACATATCCTGTCAAAATCTTTTCTTTGTTAACACTATAATTACTTAATGCATTATTTAATATTTTTAAATCTTTATTGAAGTTATAAAATCAGTTTGTTTGTTAGCATGTTTGTTTGTAAACTTTTGAACTTTTTAAAGTTAGAATGAAATTTTAAAATTGAGGTTTAATATATTTAAAGCCAATGAAATTATTTGAAATTTGGTATATATTAATTAATACCAGATTAATCTATATGAGATACTAATCTTTTCAGTAAGTTGCCTAGTTTCTTAGATATGAATAGAGAGTGAGAAATTATTGAATATTTTAATATTTCAAATTTAATTTTCATTTGTTTTAAGTAA
Organism: Epiperipatus broadwayi; assembly: GCA_028023455.1. Lineage (NCBI taxonomy): Eukaryota > Metazoa > Onychophora > Udeonychophora > Euonychophora > Peripatidae > Epiperipatus > Epiperipatus broadwayi. Next base: position 13,031,903 of record JAQFVV010000020.1, on the reverse strand, counting down.
ATCTCACAAGAGAGTAGAAAAGAGATTGTTTTTCCTTTCAATTGAATAACATTTTAAAATTGAGATTTAATAAAGGTAAGTTCAATATAATTTGTTACATTTTATATATTTTTTAAAAATCTCTATGGAAGTGATAGGACACATTAATATTTTAAATAGGTGACTTAGTTTCTTAGATATAGAAGAGTGTGTGTGTTGGGGGGGGGGGCTTCCATGTTTTAAGTAATATTTATCATTTTCTTAGATGCAATTGCAAGCTTCATTTAAGTAATGAGAAACTATGTTTATAATATAGTTTAAGTTTTTTTTTCTTTAAAAAAAAAATTCAAATAAAAAGAAAAATGTCAAACAATTTTAAGCAGAAAAGTTACTTACTAAATGGGATATATACATAATGTATACATATATATATATATATTGTAACTGAAAAGTCTGAACAGGTCACAACAGACAACATTAATGGTATAACATGAAGTTGTTATGATCTAATCTCATTGCGACCAGGATACACTGTGATGACCCATCATAGCAGTATATAAAAGTATGTTAGATTATCTAAGACAAATTATAATTATATAATTTTTATTATCAATCAAAACCTTAATTTGCGATCTTCATTTGCATGAGACCTTATGGTTGACCATGGACAAGATGGTGTAATTTGTGAAACTATTAACGATTACTCTTTCAGAATGACATGTATGATTTCCCAGGTCTATACTAGCTGTTACATGGTAGATACAAATTATTAACAAGCAAGCAATAATTATAATTATAACTATAACATGATTTATTATAACTCAGATGTATTTAGGATTGTGGTACGAATGCTAGTTTAGATATGAGCTTTGCAATAATAAGTAAGCATAGGAAACTTGGGTTCTTTCCTCATTAATTTAGATTTATAATTAAATAAATAGCAGTGAGACTTTTCTTATATTTGATGAATTGCAATTATTGTATTAAGAGAATAAATTTTATCATAACATTATCTAGTAAATTTATCTATGACTTTATAGAAACAATCAATTCTGTATCATATTCCAGAATTAACAAAGCAAACTAAAGTGAAGAAAGAGGTAAATGGGATTTTATTGTACCCCATACATCACAAACTACCTGAGAACAAAAACATTCAAATATTTCCCCAGAATATTAATAAGACTTATATGTCCTATTAGTGACAATATGTGCTCTAATGTATGCTCTACTCAATATATAGGATTTTCTGGTTTTTGTGAATGACAAATAGCAACGGCACAGTAGGTTAAATTATCAATTAACATTTATTTACAATTTTATGATTAACAAATCATTGATTATATAATGTCTCAATATGATAGATAAATAAATAAATAATATAAACAGAATAAATAAAATATCATTCCCTTTTTTACTTCAATAGATGGATACTAGACACAGTTTTATAATAGTCACAATCACAAGATTTTACCATAAATTGACTTAATTTCAACTCTGGGAAGAGAAAATGGAGTTCAACATCAACTCATGAAATATCCAATATGTCAGTTCCAGAACCAATGAACCTATATTATTATTATTATTATTATTATTATTATTATTATTATTATTATTATTATTATTATTATTATTATTATTATTATTATTATTATTATTATTATTATTATTATTATTATTATTATTATTATTATTATTATTATTATTATTATTATTATTATTATTATTATTATTATTATTATTATTATTATTATTATTATTATTATTATTATTATTATTATTATTATTATTATTATTATTATTATTATTATTATTATTATTATTATTATTATTATTATTATTATTATTATTATTATTATTATTATTATTATTATTATTATTATTATTATTATTATTATTATTATTATTATTATTATTATTAATAATAATAATAATAATAATAATAATAATAATAATAATAATAATAATAATTTGTTCCCACCCAATCCATATCCCAAGGCTCTCCTCTCAGTTCACTGTTATTTATTCTATATATTAACTCTTTAATAGAAAAAATCCAAAAAACATTTACCGGCATTCAAGTACCCGGCACTACACAATATATAGCTTGCTTGGCTTATATGGATGACATCACTGTTTTTCTCAATTCAAAAAAACAATTACCACAATTACAAAAAATTCTTAAAGAATATACGCAACAATACAAATTGAAGTTTAATCCAGAAAAGACTACTGCTTGGTCTATGTTTACCGGAAAACCATGCACGTCCATTTACAAAGCAAAACCAATGCGTTTTTTAGAATTCCCGTTTCATCTGGGAATAACCGGAATGAGGTGTTTAATACAAAATAGATTAAAAGAAGAAGCACAATGCATTGTCACCTGCCTATCAAAAACATATCTCTCTATATATTCTAAGGTCCAGCTAATAAACCAACTTATAATGACAAAAATAACATATTATTTACCAATAATAAAATTCTCAAAAGCTTTCAAAGCAAAGATTAAAACCATCTGTAACCAACTTTTATGGTCAAGAAAAGTGGTTGCAATATCAACAAAAAGACTAAATCAACCTCTTATTAAAAATGGTCTAGGTTTGCACAATATTGACATTTTTTATACACAAAAATTAAGTAATCTAGTAATTTTCATTATGAATCAATTTCCAAAACTTACATGCTTAATTCAAATTACTCCAACTTACAAACCACCCCCAACAGGGCTATATATATCATCAATCATCCATCAATATAAAACAACTTTTAACAGAACAGAGCAATATACACACAAATATTTATATTGGAACATTCATGAACAAATTCAACAGGAAAGAGACCTAAACAACGATAACACAATACTCGGAATAAACAACAGAAAATTACTACATGAATACAAAAAGTGGTCACTGGAACCCAAATTTTTTGATTTCATTCTAAAAGTAAATCTCATCGCAATGCCAACAACATACTTCTTACACCATAAGAGGATGTATGTTTCAATAGACCCTTTTTGTGGACTATGCCCCAAGGCTGAAGAGACCCTACAACACCTATTGTATCAATGTACTGCATTACACAATGTAAGAACAATGATGAGTGCAATATACCACCAGCAAAACATGACCATTTATCAAATAATTAAGGTTTTTCAAGGCAGATCAATACCCAGCATTAGGGCAGCAACCTTTGTATTATATGCTTTTTGGTGTACCAGGTGTGCCTATCTTATGGGCAACAACCCCAGAAGGCATCCATCCACCTTCTACAACAAACTAAACCAAATATGGAATAGAGACAAGACAATAGCAAATCCCCATATTTATGCAGCTACATGGTCTCTTATCAAACAACAATCAATGCTATAAGCACCAAAAATTCAAGAACACTGAAAATTCAATAACAATAAATACAGAAATAAAAAACAATTTTTTCCTCTCTCTACAATAAATAATTTTTTATGTAAAAATTAGATAACTTTTTATTGAAAACATGTAACCGAAGACTATAAAAATGCTTGTATATAAAACTAATGGAAAAATCACTGTAAAAAATCAATGTAAAAAACTCTGTATTTCTTTGATTAATAAACTTCCTTTTTTGAAACATAATAATAATAATAATAATAATAATAATAATAATAATAATAATAATAATAATAATAATAATAATAATTCAATCATGTAATAGTAATAATATTCTAAGTAATCTTCACGAATCATGTGCCAACAAGTAATTTCTACAGATCATGCATGTGGAATGAAGAATCAATGAAATCACTCAGACAAATTAAACTTTCAACAATGAAATAATTTAAAAAACATTAATAATTTTATTATAGTTGATCAACATTATAGCTATTATACTTTAAGATTATAAAAATTGAAAAAAAAAATAGTTACAAACAGCAATATAGATTAAAATATTTCTGCCACAAACATTACAAATAAATAAAAAATAAGATAGCCTTCATTCAGAGTACCTAAAAATAAAATAAAAATCTTACAGTTATAATGACAATATACTATTTTTATTTAATAAAACAATAACATTCTATTGTTTTGTGATGGGAAAAATAATAACATTAAATATCCCAATTTCTAAACTAATGCTAAATTTATAATATCTTTAAAAATATATATTTATTATTATGTAATTCTTAAGTATAAGTATAGATTTAAAATACATCTATTTAAACTCAACACAAAGTAAAATATTTTAAAATTATTAAAATACTTCCTTTGCAGTTCAGCAAAACATTATCTTAATATTTACCATGTTCAAATATTCTATACCAAAAAATTAAATAAATAAAAATATTAATACTTCCCTTTGCAAATTACCTACTTATGAAAAAATATATAATACTAAATCATCCATGCACTTTACTACTGTTGCACAATGCTTTATTTACCATCCTCTTTTACAGTTTACAGTTTTGATTGCCCCAACAATCTTCTTCAGAACTACAACATAATACAAACATGAATATAAATATAAATATACATGAACATATAATTTACATTCTATATATACATCTTATAATCATCATCTATTTATTACTTTTTAAATATTATATAATTTTTTTACTCTTTTTAACATTCTATATTTATTAATTAAAACTTCCTATACATATATATTTTATTTTTATTCTTTATTTTATTTTATTCTTATTTCTCTTTAAATACTTAATTCTAACTTCATGTCTTTTATATTTTACATTATTATTCATTTTACTGACAATAAATACTCATAATTTATTCATTCAATAAAAAACATTTTAACCCACCTTTTATATCTCCCAACTTCAACTGTTCAATTCAAATTTTAAAATTTACCGTTATACTTTTAGTGGCTTCCTCTTTAAATTTTACATTTATATTATCAGCTCCCTCTTTCTATTTTTTATATAACTAAATTTTTAAATTTTTTTTATTTTTTTACTTTATATCAAAAAATTTTTCTGGTTGAAATCTCTATTCAAAACTGGCTTAATATTATTAATATAAATAGCCTCTTATTTTTTATTCCTTTTATTATCTGTAAATTGTATCATCCTTATACAATCCTTTTCAAACTCATGCCCTATTTGTAATTTATGTAAATGTATAAGTGAATTTTTATCATATTTATGTTGTAATAGTCTTCTATATATTGAATTCTTTGTTTCTTCTACATAATTTACTTTTATTTTTGTTATATTATTAATTTGACACTTTTTACAATTAATCTCATATATGCCATTTATTTCATTATCTAATTTTTTATTATAAATACTAATATACTTATTTTCTAAAATACTAATCATATTTTTTCTCCTTTTATTAACTACTTTAACATTTAATACATAACTAAACTTTTTATTAGTTTTACCTATAACTTTATTTAAATTTTTAACTACATAATTATTTCCTGTCTTTCTACTTATATAAATAACTTTATTACTACTTCTTTTTTCTTTATTATTATTTATACATTCTATCTTATTTTCTATTAATCTAATATTATCATTTATAAATTTATATGGATAATCATTATTTATAATTTTTTCTTTTATTAAATCTTTCTGTTTAATGTATTCTTCTTTACTTGAACAATAATTTACCCTTCTATGAATTCTAGAATGTATTGTATTTATTTTATACCATGTATTTATAATTGAATTACTGGAGCAACTGAAACAGTAAACTGTAAAAGAGGGTGGTAAATAAAGCATTGTGTAACAATAGTTAAGTGCATGGATGATTTAGCATTATATAATATTTGGCAATGCAATAAGAAAGATTAGTTATTATGAAAAAATACTTAAATATAACTTCATAGGTTTTCTCTCTTTTAAATAGGTTTATATTCTTTATTGCAATTTTTTTTAAAAAAACTATTATTAAATTATATTGCTTGATATTTTATTTTTCTTATTTTACATTCATAGTAACATTCAAATTATTTTTTCATTACTTTCACTTTCATTCCAATGCAAATAATGCATTTGTTTGAGTTTAATAATCTCCAATATTTATTATATTTGTGGAATATTTATCACTCCTGTCCTATTTTTGTATTATGATAAGCATTAAACATTTCAATATCATTTGTCCTAGAAATTTTTATTTAACTCATTTTGCCTTGCATAAACTACCAGCTTCTAACAGTTTAGCTATTTCTTTACCATCTTTTAAAAACTATTTTCTATGATGTGATTCCAGTAGCAATAGACAGTGATTATAGTGTAGGATATGGAATAATAACAATAATGAATCCAGTAAGAAAAACATTATCATGGATACAGTGCTAAAAATAAAATCTGTATTTATCAGGCACCTAAAAATTCATGTCATGGCTTTATTTCAGCTCTTATTGAGTGTAAGGGAATGCAACTGTCCATGAAAAAATATTATACAGTCCTTTGTTATCTTTATATTTAATAAATTCAAACTGTGATAATATAGCTCACACATAACATCCTTTCAATGATATCCCTAACACCTAGGATTTCATATAACAATTACTCTCCCAACCACCATCCTATATCTTCCACATACTGAATAACTCTACTAACATCATAAAATATACACACTATATTACAAAATAATTTCCAAACCACTTTTCTAAAAAAACAACAGCAACAAAAATCTAAAATTCATTTCAAGACAGTTTTAAAAAGTTTTTTCAAGCACAAACAATCTTGATAAAACATATATAAGGATTATACATTTATTCATTTGTTGTTATATAATTTAGAGTTTAATATTTCTATATTTCTCTGTATCTCAACAGATACCATTCATAATGATAATACATTAATAACTCAACTATGTTATAAAATATATGCATATTCAAGCATTTATAATAAACAAATATTTAGTATACCCTTAGATATTTTAAGGCATTCTCTTGCATTCATTTTTTTATAATATATCTGATAACAATTATATAAATGGTTCATTCAGCTTTTAAATATTCAAGCAATATGACAAATAATAATAAAGTACTAATTTTAAAATATATAATTTAAAAATATTATCAAACAATGCAATATAAATAATAAATAAGATTACCCATGATCCCAATACTTATTGGAACCATGAACGGTGATCTCCTTCTCTACTATCCATCCCAAAAAATAATTATTAATTACCTGTTAGAAAATTAATTTCTGAAAAACCCATTTTTGTTTATTTAATGTAAAAAAAACTAATCTTAAAATTAAATTTTTTAAAAATACATTATAATGAACAAGTTAGTTTAAAACACTTTTAAAATACTAGCATTAAACTAAAATAATGAGAAAAATGTATAAAATTTATGAAAAAGTCTTTCTTTCTTTTTGCAAGTTCGACACTTTTCAAAATTCTTCATCTGTTGCCTAGTTATGGGTAGACAGTTCTGAGCAATAGTTATTCTCTTCTCCCAGCAGCATTCAATGAAACATAACTAATGAAATTAAATCCCGTGGAATCTTGGAAAAATTTTGGTCATCCTGGGAAGTTAAATATTTATTTGTTTTTTTTTTTTTTGAATATCTATCCAGGCATGCAATATTTCAATAAAACAATAATTAAGGATCCATTTCCATGTGAAATAAGATATCTTTTACATAAGTATTTCCATTAATTCCAATTGTTATAAATAGCAGATATATCATGACAAATTCTTAATCTTTAGAAACAGTTTAAAATATCAGCAGAGTAATGAAAGAAGTAACATGAAAATATTTTCAAATGTTCCAATTCAGAACAATAAATGTATTGAATTCTGTAAAATAATATGAAAAATAATTAATAGCAGCATAATGATAGTATTCCAAAAAGAAGAATGATATCTTGGAATATGTGAAAAGTTCTACAAATAACTATAAGAAAGAAGAAAAACAAACTAGCCCTTGTAATTTTAATAAATAAGACTTACAATTAAATCTATATAGATTAGAAATTGTTATGGATATAGTGAAGATATTATTAATACTTTAAAAAAAACAGGTAAAGAAATAAAAAAATTTAAATGATAAAAATGCATCAGATGATTGTAAAATGCAGAAGTGACAATGATATATAAAAAAATATAAAAGAATATATTAGAAATGGTAGATCTATTAGTCCACTATTATTTTTAATAAGATCATTACTCATTTACAGAAAACTTGAACTCAAACCATCAAATAAAAAAAACTAGATTTAAAGTAGTACACCACATACAGTTATTTAGAAGATTTTATAAAAAGGATTAATGTATATTCATTGTTATTTTGCATTGGATATATAGATTACAGAAAGCTATTTAATTTCATAAGAATTTTGATGATGATTACATTTTAAATATGAAGACATAAGCTCATATTATTGTCAAATTCTAAAGAATTTTTATCAGAAGGTAAGAATAACAATTAGATTACATTATGATGCTAAGTAGATTAATATTGACAAGAGTGTTGATTGCTCATCTTCAAAATCTTTTACTGCAGTTTTTCTGGAACTATTCTGTGGATTACAATAAAAAATGGATATTATTTCAATCATTTATATTTTCAGATGATATAGTTATTTTTACAAACAATTTTTCACAGATGAAAGCAAGAAATGAGTTTAAAGAGGAAAGCTAAAAATCTAAAAATTAAGATTGATAGTAGAGAAATACAAATTGATAACTACAAATACCTTGGTCAAATTATTAAAGCAGATGAAATTAATCATTTTAATCTTGAAAGGAGTTATTTTGACAGAAATAATTGTGTATGATATTGAAAAAGAAAGATTTTTATGTGGATGTGAGAATTATAATAAACGAGAAATACAGAGACTGTAGAACAACAAAGTAAATCTTGGAGAGATATATGTTAGGAGTACCAAGAAAATATTGAAAATGAAATGCATAGATGAAATAACAAACAAATTTTTTGACGTCATTAAAATGAATTAAAAGACTTCACTTGCATATATTTGTATAAGAGAAAATAATAAATGGATATTTGAGTCTTAAACTGGATTTTAAAAAGATTGAAAAAACTTAGAAAAATACCATATGTAATGTAGTTTGAGATAAGGAAATTTATTGGAGTAACGTGGATCAGAGATAAGCGATTCTTCAAATATTGATAATAATTGAAAGAAATGGTGATGATGATTTATACGTTTTTGTTTTTTTTTTTGCTAATTTTATACATTTTGCAATCAAGTTTATAAAGTTTTAGCAATTTTCTGTTCTTCTGAAATTGTTGCTAGTGCTGATAGTTTCTCTTTAGTCCTCATTGATTTTAAGTAATTTTAATTAAGTTTTCGAAAATTTCTTTTACTTCTAGCAATACTTACAGAAATAATCAATAGTATTCATATGATAGTCATTAAATTTAATCTATAGAATTTTAGAGGATTAACTTATATAATATGAGTTATTATATTAATTAGTTATAGAATAAATTAGTTTTTAATTACTTTTTATTTACAAGTAATGTATAAAACCCTCATATTTTGGTCAACAATATTTTGCTTATAGAAATATTTTACATTTCACAGTAAATTTCCTATATTACAAAATTATACAAGTCTTTTTATGCTGAAATTATTTTTAATTCCAATGAGCTTTGTGTGACTTTATTTGAGTTCATCACTGGATGATTTTGTATTGTCACCTCAAATTTATCTATTGGGAACTCTTTGCCAATGGTGTTGATAGCTACTATACTGATGACTCATGTATTTACACTTATATGAATGTATGGATGTTTCTGAAGTATGTATGAGTTATTCCAAAACAATAGGTATCTCAATTTACTCAAAGATTAATTGGCATTTGAATTTCAATTAATGACATTTAATTAACATGGATTTTGATCATGATGATGAAATATTCTGTCTCTTATATAAACACTTAGATAAAGTTTACTAATTATATTTCTAGGCTACCATACACCAAATCTTATCTCAGATAGCCTCATCATTTATTCATATGGGTTTAGTTGAATGTGGTGGTTTGAACTCTATTATGCCAAATTTAGGGTGCCATTTTCTTGTAAAAAACTTCATATATGAATACTTTTCTCTCTTTCTCACCATTGTATTTCTCACGACAACAAATATGTTATGCTTAGTTCAGAAAGCCTCAGGATCAGTGGAGAATTGATATGTATGCATTGGAAGTGAGATAAGTGATCCAATGACGGAATGATATTAATTTATGAGAGTTTTACATTTTACCAATCAAATCAGTTTGTGAAAGATTAGCAAATATATTACATTAAACCATGCAAGATATTTTATAGAAGAAATCATAGACATATTAAAAAAGATCCTGACAACACTCAACAAACAAATAGATAAGCTAAAACCTGTAATAACATTACCATTCTCAAATATCACATCAAATTTATATAAATCCATGAAATATGTGATAGTTAAATTTACATGATAAATTATTTTAACTTTTTAACTATGGATTACTTAGATAAACCAGAAACGAACAATTAACCCATATTATTAATCCATCTATCAATCAACTATTCTATATATGGAATGCAAATTCATCATACAATATTGGCATATCATGAAATAGTATCACATGTGAAACAAATTTGTCTATTTGATGTGAATGCAATAAAAATTGATTTCAAAAGTGCCTTTAACCAAATAGATGTACTTTTTCTTGCTAAACAGAAATATAATATTAGACCAGAAAATCCAACTCTTATTTGAGCATTTATAAGAAATAGAAAAGCAACCACAAAAAATTTCATTAGACATTTTATATTACAAAAGGCTTGGAAGAGAAATAAATATACTGGCTTATATTGTTGATGAAATAATAAATGCCAGATGAGCCCCTAACATTCTTATTATTGAGAAGTGTCTAAAAAAATTTATTTCAAATAACTGGATCAATAGTATCAGATGACATATCTTCAGCTTGGCAGATATTATCAGGAAGGAAAATTCCATCAATATTGACAGCAGTTTCAACAAACATTTTATGTATTCCAGTAAGTGTCTCTATGACAAAAGCCAATTTAATAATGCATAAATTAATCATCGATAAGTTATTGGCTAAATTATTAAGCTAATGCACATGTGTTTTGTGGATTTTAACTATAAATGAATACTCTCACTTTTAAAACACAAGATAAAGTCTTTGTGAAAAGATAGAATGAATCATCTATCCTTTCAACCCAAACATTTAAGTATGGGCAAATCTTAAGTATTTGGAAATGAGAGTGTGAAGATATTAAACAATCACTTTAAATTACCTTTACTGTGCCTGAATGAATGACATTTGCAAAATTTAATAGAATTTACAATACATCATTCTTAGTTGAAATTAAAATTATGTATTTGGAAAGTGAGAGTATTCATTTATAGTTAAAATCCACAAAGCACATGTGCATTAGCTTAATGCTGATTATTATTACAGTTTAAAAACATTGCACTATATAAAATAAATATCTTATTTACACTTGTTTAATTTCAACTAAAAATGATGTATCATAAATTCTAGTAAATTTCACAAGTGTCATTCATTCAGGTATAGTAATGGTAATTTAAAATGATTATTTAAATCTTCACACTCTCATTTCCAAATACTTAAGATTTGCCCATATTTAAACATTTGGGTTGAAAGGATAGATAATTCATTCTATCTTTTCACAAAGACTTTATCTTGTGTTTGGAAAGTGAGAGTATTCATTTATAGTTAAAATCCACAAAGCGCATGTGCATTAGCTTAATGCTGATTATTATTACACTTTAAAAACATCATGCTATATAAAATAAATATTGCCTAAATTATTATATTTCAGTTCTTTATTTTTCTATTGCATAAATATATGGGCAATATAAATTTAAATTATTGTAAACTATTCTGTAATGGGTAAAAACTATGTTCTAGCATCTCCATATCTGAATTTCTCTTAGGTATTTTGTTTGAAATTAGAAAGATCACATCACTCAAGCATAGACTGGAACATTTTATATTGTTTTATACAATTTTGTTAGTTCTTAGCCAGGTTTTGCGTCTGTACTGAAAAGTATTATATCAGTGTTCTTCTTAACCATTGTGGAATGTTTCTGCTGTTTGAATTAAAATCTTTTTTGAACTATTTGATCCATGTGACCTGTACTTTAGCTTTCGGACAAGCATTGTTATTACTTTTTTTATATAGCATTTACTCATCAAGGACAATCCACCCGAAAAATGCCCAGTTGTTTTTTTTTATTTTATTTAATCCTGTTTTTAGTTTTTAATGATTTACAACTAACTGGAGTTTTTAAAATTTTTTAATTCTTTGAATTAGAGATTGTTGCTGTTATTTGAATTTAACCTTAATTAAACTTTATCATTAATCTTAATGGTTTCTTATTTTTTTTTAATAGGTTTTAATTTTAATTAAATTTTAAGCAAGGTTAAAAATTATATAATTTTATTTTAAAAAATAAATAATGCTTCTGTATAAATATAAAATCAAATAACAATTCGTGTCAATTATTAATACAGAGTTTCTTTAATATATATAAAATAATAACAAATAATATTTCCAAGCACTTTCAACTCTTACTAGTCCTTATCAAGGCAGTGTAAAAAATTCTATTTTCTCCTAGATGATGAATTTAACATTTTATTGTATTGGCCAGGAACAACTAATCGGAAAGCTGGTTAATTTCGAATTCATAACACAAGATGAATTTTGTATAAGATATGATTCTTTAATCTTGCGTTTTTTATCATGTGTTTTGTGCGTTAATGTAAAATCTTTTGGACTACATATATGGCCTGTATTATTTTGCTGAACATAAAAAGCTGAATAAACTGTATCATCTTCTCTTGCTATTTTACGTATATTTATGTTGTTGAAGGTGATATTTAATATTTGTTTTGGTTTCTCCAACATATATTGCACTACAATTTATTTGTGGGCATCTAATAGAGTATACAACACTGCTTTTATCCTCCTTATTTATTATTTCCTTAGAATTATTTATTAATCTATTAAGATTAGGTGGAGTTCTCCATGCTAATCGAAAATCTTGACTTAAAACTTTTATTATATTTTTATTAATATTGGAAATAAAAGCTAATGACATCCATGGTTTATTATTCATATTTATATGGTCACTATTATGACATTGTTTATAATGCTTCAATACAACAGATAATAGCATTTGTTTATTATAACCCACTTGTATTAAATCTCGCATATAACATTTTATATTATCTTTCATAAATATTTCATTTGAACAGAGTTGTTGATTACATGTTAAGCATTATAAACAATGTCATAATAGTGACCATATAAATATGAATAATAAACCATGTGTGTCATTAGTTTTTATTTCCAATATTAATAAAAATATAATAAAAGTTTTAAGTCAAGATTTTCAATTAGCATAGAGAACTCCACCTAATCTTAATAAATTAATAAATAATTCTAAGGAAATAATAAATAAGGAGGATAAAAGCAGTGTTGTATACTCTATTAGATGCCCACAAATAAAATGTAGTGCAATATATGTTGGAGAAACCAAAACAAATATTAAATATCGCCTTCAACAACATAAATATAGTATAATAGAGCAAGAGAAGATGATACAGTTTATTCAGCTTTTAATGTTCACCAAAATAATAAGGCCATATATGTAGTCCAAAGGATTTTACAATATTAATGCACGAAACACATGATAAAAAACACAAGATTAAAGAACCATATCTTATACAAAATTCATCTTGTGCTATGAATTCGAAATTAACCAGCTTTCCGATTAGTTGTTCCTGGCCAATACAATGAAATGTTAAATTCATCACCTAGGAGAAAATAGAATTTTTTACACTGCCTTGATAAGGACCCGTAAGAGTTGAAAGTGCTTGGAAATATTATTTGTTATTATTTTATTTATATTAAAGAAACTCTGTATTAACAATTGACACGAATTGTTATTTTATTTTATAATTTTATTTTATGATTTAATGTATTAGGCAAACATAAAGTTTTTACAGATTTTAAGAATCTCTCTTTATGAATTCATATTTTATTACATTAGTATAACTATAATTTAAATTATATATAATCAAATAGATATAAAATAACAATTGAGAGAATCTTTTTATATTAATGTTTTTTTCCCATTTTATTCAGTAATATTTAGTTTATCTCATTTAAATCTTACTTGATTGAAGAGGTTTGCAATGCATGACTTGACTAGAGCTGGCCAAATCCATCTTACTATGAATATGAGAATGCCACAAGTTTTCAAAAGCACTAAGCCGTATTTAATTTATAGAAATAACAAGTTTCTCTGTAGTTGTGAATAAACACATGTATTACATATATATATGATCACTAGATGGAGCTTACCAATAGCTCTAATCAAGCTTGATTAGGGCTATTGGTAAGCTTCATGATTAGGGCTATTGGTAAGCTCCATCTAGTGATCATTTAAATGCAAGCTTAAAAGCAAATTACAAAATTTATGACTTGTTTTATTAATTATTATATTTATTGTACCGAGGTACATCATGACCGAATGTTTTAGTTTTTTAAGAGTAAAAATATTTAGTAAATTTCGTCTTTAAAAATGAAACAAAAAAAATAAATAAAGTAAAATAAAAGTTTTAAAGGTTGAAGAAAAAGAAAATTAAGAACAAAAGATTAGGGTGGGGGGCTTATTATTAAAGAAAAGAAATAAACGATTTTAAAAAGAGGGTTAAGATTTTACAAATAAAAAAAAGGAAGTGAAATAAAAATGATTTAATATTACTTTTGATTAATTCGTCATAAAAGTAAAAAAAAAAGATGGAGTTCGTTTTGTCTTATAATAAAAGGATTAAATGTGTGCATGTATAAATAGATTTTGAGTAAAGAAAAGGAATTTTAAAGGACAATGGGGAGCTAATGTAATAAAACAAAAGGAATCTAATTAAATGGCTAAGAAATTAACAAAGAAACTAAAAAATGATATTCACTTAAACCAATGACCAATGGAAAGGATCAGAGACTTTAAATAAAAGAAACAGAAGCCCAATTGGAGCGAAGTCAAATGTACGATAAATGCGTGAGATAAAAAGCACCGGATATAAAAGAAGTGAACTTCGTATTGTTAAATTATTCAAAGAAAAATTTATTAAAAGAAAAATTCAATTAAAAACAAAATTATTAATCAAAAAAAAATTTTAGAATCAAAGAATTAAAAGAAATTTGCAGAAGCTACTATTCGAATAAAATAATGCATTGCTGAACCCAATGTATCATGCAGCCAGCCGAAGCCTTCTCTGCAACACGATCAGCAGATAGTTCAAAGGACAAACCATGTTCGGGTGAAGTCGAAGGAACAGCAGAGTGTCCATGCTGAGATCTACGAGGGTCATATAACATCGCAAATTAAAGGAAGGTCTATGAGGAGTTAATGCTAACCTTCTACAGAAGCTACATTTTGTCACTCGCATGTCAAATCAGATTCAAATCCTAGGTAATATTTCACTTTTCTTATTCTCATATTCTTGATATTGAAGCCGTGATAGATAAGTAAATAAACTTTTAACTTTTACGAACTAGTATCTTCAGGTCATAAATTATACTGGCTCCATTGGCCAACTTTTATTCAGAATTATTAATTGTGTGTATGAGTGAATTTTAATTAAATATGTTCTGTATTTTTATTTTATTTCCAATGTATTAAAATATTTATTCAAATGAAAAGAGTGTGCGTGGTTGTATGATAAAACAAAGCGATTATTTTAAGAAAAAAGAGCGAGATTTAAAATGTTGAAATATTTATATTAATAGACCAAACATACACATTTATTATGAGATAATATGTTTAATTTATGGAATAGGGCAGAGATTGAATGATTAAATTTTTATTGAAAGGTGATTTAAATTAAAACTAAAAGAGTAGGGAGTATTTTGAAATAAGGATTTGTTTTGAATGACGCCAAAGTTTTATCATGCAGTAAATTTTTTTTATTATAAGAAATAGAATTTTAGAGAGGGTGGAGGTTTTTAGGACAGCTACAATTTGATGAGCTAGCTGGTATTTCAGATACTAGATTCGTTGCTGGTCGAGCAAACATGTTAATTACTCCATGATTAACTGGCACCTAAAGGGATTTTTCTTAAAATAAATAAAGTGTTTGTTTGGCCAGTGTTTTAATTTAGTAGCTGAGTGTTTATATTATTGTTAGCTTGGTGCCAGTGATATTGCTCACTCCACCTGACGGACCAAAAACCTTCAAAGATAGGATAGTTGTTAAGAGGGAAGAAGAAAAATATGTTTCTGTTTTTATTACTATTGAAAAAAGAAGGTGGGTGGTTCAATATATAATTGTAATAAAATAATAAGTATAATGTTAATAATATATTTTGCAAGTAACTGTAACAAAAAGCAATACTTTCAGTTATTTTCATAACCTTCTATTGAAAACCATTAAAGCTAGTCTAAATCATCATCGACATTTTATATTCCAAGATTCATGAATTTTACTACTTTTCACATATTGTCTATTAATTAAAGATATTTTATTTCTATTTATCAAAATTGTCTCTTTAATTTTTCTTTTATTATATTTAAATGAATGATCATATTGGTATGAAATTAAGTGAGAGAAACCATAATAAAAGAAAAATTAAAGAGACAATTTTGATGATTGGAAATAAAATATTCTTAAATAATAGCATGTGAACATTAAAATTCATGAGTTTTATGATTAAATACTATTGTTAATTAAATACTTCTGAGTTATGACTCTTTGTTCTTGACCTAATATTTTTATGTATGTATATTGTGATTGGTAAACATTTTGAATCTGCAATTTTATGAGTTGAAAGAAATCAAAGGTTTCCATTAAATTCCAAAGACTGATTGTGAAGAATGTAAAAACATGTATATATCATGGTTTAATTGATATTTCTAGAGGATATATGGCTTTTCAAAAATAACTCCCCTCTCTTTGGATGTGTGTATAGATAAACTTATACATGCACATACATACTATCATTTGATATAATTTTTTCTATTCCCTTATGTTTTTGGCATTCCATTATGTATTACACATTGAAAGAGTTTTTTTCATTATAATGATAAATGTGTTTGGTAGCCAAATATGAGGTATTATTATAATTACTTAGCTCATTACACCATGTTGTGTTACATATTTGACAGGTCCGCATTAGGCATTTTCATAATCTACCAGTTCATGCCATGCTATATTGGATTATGTATGTGATAGTCCAATGCAATACCCTGATTTTTCTACATCTGGAGTTAAAGGCAAAGAGGGTTTTGAAAGCTAAATGAAATAAATTGTTGTTGTTTGTAATAATTATAATATATAGATTGGAGAGTTGAAAACAAAACATTAAATTAAAAAGTAAAAATAAATCCTAAAACGTAATTTTAATATTTTAAATATTGGGATAATTGAACTAGTGGATGATTCAATAGTAAAATAACCCAAAATTTTATCCCAGATCAGTTGTAATAGAGAAAATGGAAATACAAGAATCAGTTGAGGAATTAAATCAATCTAAAGAAGGAATATTATAGTCATTCATTATTCAAGATATTATTGATGAAAAGCTGATATCAAAGAAATAAAGAAAAATAATATTGACATGAAGGCTTATGTTAAAGGTATATTAGATAAAAATAATAAAGATATTAGTGAAAAACAATAAAGATATGTAAAATATTAATGATAAATTAGATAGAAGTATAGATACCAATGAGAAATTAGATAAAAATAACAGGAATATTAACAATTGTGATGAGTCTAAAAATGAGTGAAATATCAGTTATGCTTGACAAATAAATATTATAGACTCATATTATGAAGGAATTTAAAATAGATGTAAATTGTGTTAAAGATCTTATAATAGATGAACAAGATTCTACCCAATACAATCCAGACTTTTAAAATTCAATCTCATATTAATTTTGCTAGAAAAATAAATAAGTAATTGAACCATAAAAAAATCAACTCTTCATAAATAAACAATCATATACTAACATGATAAATGAATAAAACTAGTAGCAAAAATAATAATGCTGAAAAATCACCATTTTTTTAAAAACTTTTCAACAAATAATGCAATTTCATATTATAAATATGAAGTGAATCTTGATACAAATTTATAATGTCACTTTTTTTAGCAAACTCTCATTTACAATAATCATCTTTTAGTAAATAAATTATTATTTATGCCCTGCATGGCTTAAAAGATAGAATGAAACAAACATTAAAGTTAAATAACCATAAATATTTTATGAACTCCTGTATTATCAATCATTTGATTACTCATATTTAAAATTAACATTAACTCAAAACAAAGAAATAAAATTATAGAAAATGTTAACTATTTTAGATTTTGATAACCTTATATTTAATAACAGTCCAAAATAAATGAAACTAAAAGAATTCTCATCCAAAAAATTTACATTTCTGAAAAAGGTGGTAAAGAAAAGCTCATCATCATAATTAAAGAGCAAAAAATAACTGATCAATTTGAGCAAACCAAATCATATAATTATTAGAATAACATCTAATTTCTTAACAATTTCTAAAATATTGATGTTTTGATATTTATTCTATAGACATAATGTCTAAGGAATAGAATTTCTTTATTTTTCAAAGACCTTCTTGGTAGGGATATATTCATAGTTGAGGATAAAAATAACATTTAATTCACATCATAAAAAGAAGAACAATTTATTATTTTACAAAGATTTTAATTTCATGAAATTTACAACACTAATTCTCACTTCATATTTCTTGACCTTAAAAAAATGTTTTCTGAACTAATGCAAAATATTACTAGCATCTTATAAATGAAATATCCAATGATTAAAGTAGAAAAAAGTATTAGAAATTAATAGCTTTGACTTTAGTTTGAAACTGAAAAGTAATTGAATATATTCTATTCATTGTTGTGCCTGATAAATTCTATTTTCATGTTACATCTATGAGGCTACTACCTGAAAGTTTCAAATGCTATTGACAAGCCATATTACTGATAATTCTCTAATAAACTACATTTCTAAAATATGGATGCATAATAAGTTAGATAGTACTTGTATTCATCTTGCTCCTCTTGTTGTCAGGATATAACTACAGGAAGGACAGCAAAATATCCATAATGTTGTTAATGATAGTATCAAATTTAATGATGAAATTGAGTAACAAGATATGCTTAATACCAAAATATAATGTTTTAGGAATGAAAAAAAAAATTTGTGGATTAAAAATAGGGAGAATATTAGATTTTCTGCTCATTAATTGAATTTGTTTATTGTCAAAAAAATTAACATTTTTCTAACATTTAACATTTAATCTTCACCAAGTTACATAAGAGGAAGCTAATGCAATTTAGATAAAATAAAATAGGTTTTTATAAATTAATGCAATCATTATTCCAAATAATAAGTATTTTGGTGCTTTAGCACCATTTCTCTATTTTCTTGATAAGACTAAATATGTAAAGGTAGTTAATGATTGGATAAGAAGTTGGGTTGCTATTGGTATTTATCTGAAAGAAAAATCAAAAGCCTATATGGAATATGAAAAAATAAAGTTTTGTTTAACAAGGATTTGAATTTATATCATGAACATTATAATTGAATATGCTAACTACTATGCCATACAGATCATTACATATTTGATAATTGTGTTCTTAAATGTATGTATAAACTAATTTTTATAATTTCAAGACAAAATTCTATTATGATTTCGGAATACACAACTTTGCAATAGTTTATTGCAGGTGTTTACTATTTGTTAATATTTTCACTCTAATGTCTTTTAATTTTGTTAGAAGTTATTTATATTATTGGAGATTATTTGAAATTAACAGTGTTATGCTGACACTTCTGATTTTTGTATTAGTCTGTCACTGCTTGAATTTGCTTTCAAGATTGTCTTTAACTGTCTGTGCTTATACTAGAATTAACATTTATGTAATAATAAAAAATGACATTTTCAATAATAGTTTTAGTTTTGTGTTCAAAATAAAAATCTGTTCCTTAATTTGAAAGCAGAAAGAAAAAAATCAATATATATATATGCGCGAGTGTATATATATTCAAAATATATTCTTCTTTTTTTTTATGCTTTAAATGTATATGGGCATTTAAAATAAAAAATATTTATTTAATATCTGCACTAAAGAGATTTGTTTGTCATTCATAGATAAACAATAAATTGAAGCGATATTAACTCTTCAAAGTGCTATATATATATAATATCATAATACTCTGCCATTATTAATAATATCAATACTATAACAGAAAAAAAAAAGTATTAAATGAAGTAAATCGAATATACTTTCAATACGTGTGATAAATGTAAAGAGTTATATGGGGGCTTGGCTTAACTGAAGACATTTGATTGTTCAAAATGCATCTTAGGAGTTATTAGAGATATATAAAAGTGAGGTATTGTACATGTATTTATAATATATTGAATGTTTTTTATAGATAAAACATTAGCTTGGAGAGTACTAAATCTAATGTAGGAGCTATATATATATATTGTAATGGTTGGTGAATCCGTAGATGTCCCGGTCTGAAAATACACTTGGATACATCTATCAACTTCAACAATCAGCTGGTTCGACCACAACGTGTAATCTACTTACACCAAGTTTATATGTGCTGGTACACCTATCTTTCATATCCCAAAGTTGATAGTGCCAAATGTAATGGTCCAGTCCATCCATGTATATAGGGAAAAGAGAGCAAGATCGCACCTAACTACTGTCGGACCTAGGGTCTTCATGTAGGATACTAGAGATAACACTAAATACCTGACTCATGATTACATCTATCTTTAATAGACTAGCCAAAGCATTATCTATCAAATCTACATGTAATTCAAATCAGTTCATCTAACATCTCACCACTCTTTTTCATAACCGTTGCTTCAGATATTCGAACTCAGGAAGAATTTGCGTTCGACTCTCTTAATAGGGATGTAACTATGCAAATTGTTAATCAACAACTAAAATGACTCATCCTATCTATTAGAAAGAAATAACCTTTATTTAACATTTTCTCTCATGCTTATCAAACAGTAATGTGTGTGTGCATGTGTAAAAACATTGGTTATAGGATTGAATGTAAATGCTGGATTGAATGTAAGGTTGTCATCTGATCCTTCGTGTCAGCCGTTAGAGGCGCGATTTCTAACAAAAAAACACATTAATATAACGATCCCAGGCTAGCGTTTCTCTATTAATATTGACTTTTTTTTTGTTTGTTTGTTTACAAAGTTTACTTTCTTTCGTTTCTGAATTATTTTTCCCAAATAATATTTTTGACGATGGGATAATAATAGTTGTTTTTTTTTAATTTTTTTTTTACCAAAGGGTCTTTTTTGGTGTGTGTCTGATGATGGTAAAAGTATAGTTTAGTTTTATAATTAATGTTTGTGTAATGAAAATATGGGATATTCAAGTTTAATTAAATCATACATTGGAAAATAAGGTAGTAAATAATAAATGTTAATTTTTTATATTGTGATTATTAAAGATTGGTTAATTTTAAGAAGATGGTTTAATTTATGGTTATAATGTTAGGTGTAGTTAATATTAAGATGATTGGATCTTACTAAAATCCCTCCTATTATCCAATTATCTTATATAGAGTAATTGTATTTTATTATAAAAGAATAATTGTTGATCTTGATATGTTTGTAAGGTAATAGTAGTCATTATTAAGTATTTTAAAATACATTTGATTTCATTATTTTCTATGTAATTTATTAGATGAGTGAAGGGAAAAGTAATCATTATTTTCAATGAAAAAATTATGTTAGTCATTGTCTGTTGTGGAGATTTTCCTAAGGAATATACTAGGATAATGGTTGGAAGATTTCTACAATAGGCTATACCATTGGGGAGTATATTCTATACACTTTCTCAATGTTGAAACTGCTATATTGTAACCCTTTCTTAAGTCTACCTTATATGTTATATAATATATGTTTCTAATTAATTGTTGAAGTTTATAAAGTAGTGTTTTTTTATATATTTTCTTATTTTAATATCTGAGCTAAGCTAAAGGATAGGATCGATTTATACAGTTTATATGTGATGATTCAGTATGGACAGGTTACAATATATATATATATATATATATATATATATATATATATATAGTTTTCAACCATTATCTGTGCATATTACATATGATCTCTTTCTAAGTCATTAACAATCCCTTGCGATACAGATTAAAAATTGAACTGTCCATCCATTTATTATCAATTTATCTAGAAATATGTCCAGCCTGTTTCCATTCATAATTCTTTTAATGATATCAGTTATATACTCTTGTTTTATCATCCAAGAACTTTCAATCCCTTCTTACTACTCTCAACAAAATCTCTCTGTAATGTGTGGAGTGATCTGAAGTTTCTGTACTGTTCTTTTGTTAAGTATTCAAGTCTCACATAAATAAGAATTGGTAAAATATAGTTATTAAATCGTTCCTTTCAAAAGTATATGCATCCAAGTTTAATTCTATGATTAGTTTAATTCATTAATATTCCTTTTGAATTAACAATCTGAACAAAGTATTTGTGTGCTAACTTCTAGTTCATGATTATCAGTTTTTACTTTCTTTTTTTTTATAAAAACAAGTGAACACTATTTTAGTTTTTTTACTATTGTTTTCAGTTCTATTTTTTTATTTTCACCTGATAACTCTTGCAACATATTTTATAACTGAAGCATTGTTTGGATAAACAACTACATTGTCTGCAATATCCAAATGACTTTAATAATTTCCATTTACTTTTATTCATTTAGATTTCCAATTAATAATTTTTTTAGATGCTTAAGATTGTGTATAATAAACAATAAATGTAAAATTTTAGATATATATTAGATGTTACGATCCTTTTGTATTATTTTATATTAGCAATTAGTAACATTCAAGACATACTTAAAATTTGATACTATTGGTATATATAGAATAAAAGTACTTTCATTATTTTTATTAATATATTCTTAGTACATCTACAATATTACTATATTATTCATTATTAATACAATAATTAATGTACAATCATTAAAATGGTTATAAAGTGTTTAATTTGATGATTTATTTAAACACAATATAAGCTGTCATCTTATAAGTATATATTGGTGTTCTTTACTTATGTAAATCTGGTTTTATGTAAACAATTCTAAAGTACATAATGTGTGAAAATGTTAAGAGAATATGAAGTATAAGCCAGTACACAGCCTTCAGTTCTTGTTTGTTTCAGGCTATGTAAATATTTCTAATGATATATTGTAGATTTTATTTTAATTCTACACCATGAATTATAATTAATGAAAGAAAAATTTGATTTACATCAAATTGGATTTATCAAAGAACCATGGGAAGTAAGCACTTCCTCTATTATCAATGTCTAATTGAAAAAGGAAGAGAAAAAGAATAGGGAAGAAGATGACAATAAAAAATTTTCATGGTCATAATATGATTGTACGTTTTTAAAAAGTCTATTGTAAAAAAAATCTTCATACTCAATAATTCACTAAAATTGTACTCATCTTTGTCAGCCTTAAGATATTTCTGAGAGCTCTTACGATGATTTATAAAATTGTGTGTGTGCAAATACTTTTTAATCTTTTTATTCTTTGGTTTTTTTTCGTCATCAGTAATTTGACCAGTTATATATAGATGAAGATAATTAAAACAAATGTGTAAAACATACACAATCTGACTGCCTTCTTGACTAACAATCTTTAATTACTGCTAAGATGTAAGAGAAAGGGTTAAATAAGAACATTTAATAATATAGACATATGTTGTATTCATTTTATTTATACGGTCTTATATATATATATATTAGAATTTTATAATCCCTCTGAAAGTATGCAAATCTATTTTGTCTAATATTTTAATAATGTCGAAAAATTGAACACTGTTATAATTGACTTTTGATGAAAACATTTATATGTTTTCCAACTTTTACCCAAACACTGAATTTTTTACTTTCCTGATGTTTACTTGCATAGCTTTAAAGGAAAATCACCAAGTTTTTTAGTTGTAGAAAATTATGTCTTGGTGTTAAATGTAAGAAGACAACTATTAATATTATTCATGTTTCTTTTAATGTGTGGAAAAATAATTTTGTATCTAAAGCCTTTTTAAAAAAAAGCATCAATACTATATGAATAATTGGTCAAATATTGGATAATAAAAACAGTGAAAGGAATGCATCATCTTTAATAAATATATTTTTTACTTTGTTTTTGATGGATTTTATTAGCTTTTAAATGATTTAAATGTGGAGTATTTTTACTTGATCTGATGTGATGTAGCTTCTTCTTAAGCGAAGTCAGTAATCTCTCAGCAATTATACCAAGAAAAACTTGTTAGCTATTTAATTTTACATTCCCCAGTCTAATTTTTTCCATATTCTGCTCCATCCCATTTCCACTACATAATCTTTGTCAACTCTACAGCCTTTATATCTAAATCCCCCTTATCTTTTTCCAAACCCAGCATAAAAACCAATAATCTACTTTCTGTATAATCACTTTTTTCATATTTATTTTTCCATAACTTCATTATATGTGCCCTTTCTGTTTTCAAGCATTTACATTCAATTAACAAATGCCTAATATTTTCTATTCCTTCCTTACATAATTTACAGACTAAATCACCCATATTTGTCCATTTACATGTATATTCTCTTGTTGCTAAAGATCCTGTTCGAGCCTTAAACAATAAACTACTTTCCTTACTATTATCATAAATTAACTTACACCTAATATTCTGTTTATTTCTATATATATTTAAAGTCTTTTTACTCTCCATTCTAGTTCTCCAACTCTCTAACTCCCTATTCTTTATTAATATATCTATCCTTTTATCCCATTCCTTACCACTATAACACTCAACAATCCTCCTAACACAATCATCCCATTGTTTATACAAATATACAGATATAAATTCTTTATCCAAATCTTTTGCATACCACCCATCTAGTTACCTGACCTTTACTCATAACCCAATTAAATACTATTTTAGCTATTCTTTTATTATCCATAAACTACAATCTACCAAACATTTTTATTTTACTTTTTGCATCTCTCATATGAAAACTTTACTATTCCATTTCTCCTTGAATTACCTCCCTTGCTGTCCATACATCTGCATCTAATGCATATCTTCCTACTTCCCTTTGAACTTTTTCTAAGTAATTTAATACCCCATTACTAACTAAGGCGTCCTCTATTATTATTATTATTATTATTATTATTATTATTATTATTATTATTATTATTATTATTATTATTATTATTATTATTATTATTATTATTATTATTATTATTATTATTCAACTGCAATATTTTAGAAACTATGGGTGTACATAATAATATTTTTTCACATTATGATATTCTTGTCTGCTATTAGTTTTCAATTTTACTGATGTTAGTTTCTGATCTTGTTATTGGTTAGATCCCTCCAATCTGTCATTTATATTCTGTTATTGACTCTGTTCATTGGTCAAGAGGTTTATTCATTGGTTCAGCTGTGTGTGTATCAATATTTCATATGGTTTTTTTAGTGTCTTGTTGATGATCAGTTTTGTTTGTGTAGGCTGGGTTTAAATAATGGCTAGTAATTTGAATGTTGTTATAAGTTAATTTGTAATTTTAATAGTGACAAGATGACCCCAAAGATACCTAGATCTGCAAACTTTGTATCTCTGTTTCTTATTTGTTGTAAAATGTTGTTGGATATCATCTGGTGTTATTGCCCATGATGAATGTGCATTGTATGTACCAAACTGCACATAGCACAAAGACTGTTGCTCATGCTGTAGGGGTTGTCTGATTGTGAGCAAAATCTGTTAACTGTTGTATAGTTTCTCTTTTTCTATATTGATTGAGCTTGTTGTCTCTCATAGTGTGGTATATAATTGTAAAATGTATATTGTTGTGTTTTTTCAGCAGCATGTCATAAGTTGCAATGGATCTGTTGACATATAAAAGTGACAGTAACATAAATAAAATCTTGATCATGCAAATATGTTTAGCTTAATCAAGAAGCCAAAGAACTTCAGATCCATTGACCATTTTCTGGCATTGCTTGTTGTTCATTTCCAGCATTGGACTAAAGTTATGGTTGCTTGTGACTGGGTTTATCAACTCATATGTCTGACAGTATGTATATTTGCTATCAAATATGAGCATTGTAGTTCTGAAATTAATCTGTACTGAGCATGCTGATGATATAAGATACCCATATGTGCAGGGTGGATGATCTGGAGGTATTACATTAAGAAGACTTTGAAGCTGCTGAATCCATGCAATGATTTTTGCCAGTATGTTTATTGTTTTTGTGTGTGGAACACATGTATTATGTGGAGCCCCAGACCATTCTGTATAATTGGTTGACTTAGTTGTTTGAAATGGCTACAGTTTTCTTACCCTATAGTAGTTTTCTATAGAGAAATGATATGGCAGCTGAAAATTGTTTGCATATGTATTTCTTGTTGTTAAGAATAGATTCAATAGGTGCACTTTGGTGTATCTCTTGGTTGAGCAATAGATTGGCAATGTTGTATAGTACAGTGTGTGGCATTGCTATTAAGATATCTATTGTGACAGAATCAAATGCTAGCTGTATATGCAATTGAATTGCAATGGAGCATACTCCTTATGTTGTTGTACTGCACTTGGTATCATTTTAAATACAAGTGTAGCCTGTGTGATGAAGGATCACTTCTTTGCATACTGCATGTTGATATCGAGGGCAATAGATATGGTTCTATTTTATCTTTTCCTACCTTTTCCAATTTTTTAATACTTAATGGGCCTATGGAGATGTGTCAAAGGTTGCTGAGGTTTATTATCTCTGCTGTTTTTTTGTTAAATAGCACTATTGCTATTAGATATACTCCTGTAGAGTTGTATACTTTTGGTGATAGGAAGTTAGCAAGGTTTTAAAGGTACCATGTGATAAATTGACTCAAATGTGAAAAGACAAACAGCAACTGTTGAGAATTTGTCCAAGTTTTTCAGTAAATTTTTAAGTTTGAAGGAGGATATGTGCCTCATGTGTTTTGAACTGATTAATTATTGGTATGTATTGTTTATATGTTTGGAGCTTTTGCTTAAAATGTTGGTATGTGTGGTTCTCCATTTTGTGTCCTGCCTCTTATCTCAATTGCCATGGGCACTTTTCTTATTGATGGATAGCTCAGTGCACTGCAGATATATCAGCACGTCAATTGGTGTTATTGTGTAAGGCATGTTTTTTTTTTAGGCAAGGCATAGCTATGCTAGTATTTGTATGCTTTGTTGGGTGGTGATGGTGATTTTCTTGTAATATATTCTAGTCCATTAGATGGGAGGATGGGGGTACATATCTTGTCATATGTTGTATGTTGAAGGCTAATATGTTAATGTATGATTGGTACTTTTTGAATTGTATCTTGTGGCATATTGTTAATTTTATTTAGCATGATATAAGTCTCTGAAAATAGGAATTTGGTAGTGTTTGTTGGGAGTAGGAGTCTTATTGTTTTTTCTAGATGAATGAATGTTGTTCGAAGCCCTGAGAAATTTATTGTTATGGTTTGGGCAGCATGGTCTGAAACAGGCATGGATTGAATTGGAAGTTGATTACGTGATGAAGCATTGGTGTGTAATTGCAGAAATCAATGTGTGAAGTATGATATCGATTATAGAATGACACTGAATCTGCAGCAATAAAACCCTTAGTACTCATGAGTGGCAGGTTTATTTGGTATAAATATACAACAAAACCCCATCATCACAAACCTTCAGGAAAACACAATCTTTTTTTATATATATTTATTGTTAATGTGTTTCACAATAATAAAACATTTACAGAAAGATTGCATAGATAATATAATTTTATATGTAATAAAGAAGATTTTTGCATGTGAGCTATCATTTTCAGTTCACTATTTTTAATTTAATATATATACCACTAGTAATAATACATCTATCTTTATATATATAAATAATAAAGTTCTTTATTATTTAGGAAATATAAATTCTTTATATTGTATTATATTTATTTACATTCACTATAAATTTAATAATAGATTTGTCCTTTTATCACTTGCTTTCATAAAAAAAATGTTTACAATTCTAATCAATTGCAATAATGTTGCACAAAGCTGGTGTTGAATTATGAGATTTCTCAGCATTTTAATATTTTTTAATTTCAAAAAAAAAAAAAATACAAATGATATTTATTTCTATTATATACTTCACTGTGTTATTATTTGTTCAAAATCTTTTTTTATTACTTTTAAATATATCTCTATATCGGATCTGGTGTTCATAATTTTTTAAAACGATACATACATTATATATGTTACCAGAAAAACATGAATACTGGCATTATATAGAATGCTTAGGCATTTTATACATTGCCAAAAGTAAGATGTCCAAGCATGAAATGGTTATATTTTCACATATTTCCTAGGCATTCTATAAAAATGCCAAAAGGAAAATTAACAAAGTATAAAATACTCCTGGCAATAATGTTGAATGTCATAAAGACAAGACATAATGTTAAGTTATATGCATTTTATGTGTAATTAGTAAAATTAATGATTGAAATTGTTAATTAATATTACATATACATCAGCAATTAGATAATGAAGCATAGAAAGATAATTACCAAAAAATTACTTATATTCTTGAAGATTTATAAGATTTTAAAATTTTTCATTCTTGGCACTTTACTACATAATTAATGATATAAAAATGCCATTATTTTTTTCTTGGCTTGTTTGATGTTTATATAAAATTTAGCATTTCACTACCATCATCATATTCTAATTTGTTATTATTGTGTTTTTTCATCAGAAAGCTTGTTAGTAAGAAACAATAATCATACTGTACTACAAATTAAGAAAGTGAAATTCCATCATAATATCAGAAATTCAACTTATTAGTAAATATTATTTAATAAAAATAATATTTTTACAGTTTCTTTTATTCAGATATTTTAGAATATAGGTGAAAAACCTTATATTGTATATTTTTTACATTTGCTTCTTTTCAATAAAAGGATTTTTCATATTTGGTTGAAAAACTATTTGCTATTTTTTTATAATGCCTAAGGATTCTATACAATATCTAAGTTAAGGGTGTAAAAAATTAAAAATGAAAATTCATATTTTGCCTAAAACCATCACACATTGTATTGAATGCCTGTTTTTCACACTTTACTAATAACATATACTTATTAAGTATTGAATATTAAATTTAATCCTATAGTTTTATTTGTGTTAAAACAAGTTTTACTTATACTTTAATAGAAGTTGTATTACAATTTTTAATAGGGAATAATATACAATAACTTACTAGAATATAAATAATATAAATAATCATAACTCAATATATATGAAATTGAAACAGAAATTACTAAAAGATCCCATGAGCTATGTATAAATTAATAATTATTCATCAATAAACAAAAAAAAAAAAATAGAATGACACATCTATTCCTTTAGTTCTGATAATATCATACATTTATTGGCATGTTATAATGCAGAGTGTGAACTCTATATATTAACCTTATTTAAATAACTCTCAAACTATTGAAATTATTATTAAACATTCAGAGAATTAAAAAAAATGCACCATTTTGATAACTATAAATATCAAATGTAATATCAGTTTTAGTAAATGTATTACTGTAATACGTTAAAGATCAGCCTTTTCAAGCTATAAAGCATAGCGCTATAAAAAAAATATGCTTATTTACATAAATGTATTATTATAAATAATCACATCTAAAAATCTTAACATATATGAAATTGAAACAGAATTGACTGTAATAACCATGAGGTATGTAGAAATTAATAATCATTCAACAATAAAAAAACCTAATAAAAAGATGCACATATTTCTTTAGCTAATATACAGACAGAATTTACCTTCTGCATTATAACATGTCAATAAAAGTATTTTAAATACCATTAGAATTACAAGTGTATCATTCTGTTTTTTTTTTTATTTATTGCCATAGAATTATTACTTTATACATAGTTCATAGAAATTGCAGTTACTTCTGTTTCAATTTTATGTATATTAACCTATGATTATTTATAATTACATTTATTAAAACTGACATTCCATTTGATATTTAGGGATTATTAAAAGTGAGGTACTATCTTTATCTTCTAAATATATAATAGTGACTTCAGAATTGTTTGTGCCATACTTAAATCATGCTAATATAGAAGGTTCATTTTCTGCATTATAGTGTTAATAAATGGAGGATCAAATACCATTAGAGCTAAAGGATGAATTTATGGATGGATGAATATTAGTTTATATATATATTCACTAGAATAAAAACTACAAAATTTTTAAAAATGCCTATATAAAATTAAAGATTAAAATTCTTTGCTATAGCCAGCTTCGGCGTATTCCGCCATCTTAAGTAGCAATACGTTAATATATATATATATATATCTTACAGGAGATTGCAGTTACATTCATTTCAAGAATAAAAATAGCAATTTATGACAAAGATTTACAGAACCTTAAATATTTTTAATTGGGCTATGTGTTTGTGATATAATTAATTTTTGTAGATATAGAAATTATATTTTAAATATAGATTGTATACATAATTATTTATTAAGCTAGTTTTCTGCAATTTACTTTGATTCTAACTTCAAAAAAATTATATAATATGATGTAAAGTATTGGGGTTATTCTTGTTTGAAGACATTCACAATAGGTGTTAGCTAATATAATACTATGCATTCTTAAATCTCTTATAATTTATTTCTATTTCTTCTACTCCCTTTTTTAAGAATCCTGTTCATTTTTATATTACTTAATTTCTATGTATTACATTCTACAAAGAAACTCATTAACTTTTTTTACTCTCACTTTTTACTTGTTATATATATTGTACACTTATCAACGCTACTAAAACTCACCAGCTATTCAAGTCACCTAATTTAATGATCGTGGATTTACTCACTACTTTAACTATAATAATAACTACTCACTAATTGACTAATGATTTACCATAAATCTAATAAACTATTACTGATTATATAATCTATTAACTAACTAATCAATTTAAATACCATAACAATTGAATTAATTTAAGTACCACTCAGTCTTCTTACAAATGATTCGGTAAATACTAAAATGACCAGACTCATAATTAAAAGCATCTATAATTCCTTATACATGAGAACATACCCACAAAGATATATACCCAATAGCATAGGAATATCATTCTTACCTACTTCCTTATACTATGAGTAATACTCTCATGACTCACACATAAAAATAAATTATAATTAATATTTCTAAAATTAAATTAAAGCATTAAACTATTTTACATTTGTTTACTTTAATAAAATAATCCATTTTTTTAAAATAAAATCTAAAACATAATTATAATCTCAATCGCAGGTTTTTATTATTATTCTTACAATTAACACATTAATTAATATAGCCACATATAATGAGGGATTTTACATACACCTAGCTACATAAAAAACAATAACAATCAATAAAATAAATCTACTCAACAATTCTTATGTCTATACTCATTTAACAAATTCACTTAGAATCTAAACTAAATTAAAATTATGAAACTACAAATATTAATATTTATTATCTCAAATAAACTTAAAATAATTTCATCTTATTAAGTATTATATTTATCATTGTGTTTTCCACATGTCATTTAAAAAAAACATCAAGCTTTGTTATAACTATCAAATCAGATAATGAAAAATTTGCCTTATACAATTCTTAAGATTCAATAAGTAATATCTTCAATAAGCATAATATAATAATCATCATACTTTATTTTCTTTAGGTTTATGAACAATTATGCAGATATAATCAATTCTTATAATACATGTGTGGTTAGATGATTTATAATGACTTGGACACAACAAGAAAAGAAATTCTTAAGACATTAAGTAATTCAAAACAACATTAACAATTTATTATAATAAATATAAATTTTCAAAATTTACAAATATATTTTTAAAATTAAATCATTTTAAAATTTAAAAAAAAGATTACATTTAAAAAATATTCACACAGAAAGTAAATAATTTTAACTTCAAAATATTTACTATTATGAAGTAATAATATCTATTGCTTTAGACTGAACACATTAAAATATTCTAACATTTTTTTTTGGATTAAACATTTAAATAATTTTATACTTTCATAGAAATAAAAATATTCGTCTACCATAGTCATAATACATTTCTCTAGTTCTATATGCATTAATATATTATAGTACTATTATTTCAATAAACATATTTATAAACAATTGCAAGTTCATAAAATAAAATGTTCTTTTATAATAAATCATTTCCCACAATAGTTCTATAAAATTTTTATATTCAACATATTTGTCATATAAATATCTTATATGTTGTATTATGCATTTAAGAAATAAAATGTTCTTCAATAATTTTTTTTACTCCATTCTAAATAATTTTATAATAACTTTATAACTCATATTTTATCATGTTTTTATTTTAAAACAAAAAATAAACATAATTATTTTGATAGTATAAAAAATAATATATAGTATTTATTCACTTTCTTTTCAATGATGTTCATTATATTCAGGTTTTACTTTAATTACTATCTTTTATATTACTTTCACATACAAACTATAATCTTTTGATCTTTCAGAATGTTTTTAAAATATCAAAACATTCTACTTATTTAAACTCTGGTGATACATCATTTGTTTAATATTTTGTTCTTCTTGCATACCAGAATTCTAAACATCACTTAAGAGTCTAGCTATTAATCTTCGTACACTTTTACAAATACCAATCATGATGTAAGAACCCAGTGATGATAGTAGTGATTAAAAGTGAGAGATTAAAACAGCTACAAGAAATATAAAAAATAATGAAAATATGGATGCAGAGCTTAAGGCCGCATATTCTTGGGTCTACCTTAAATTTCTATCATGGCTGCTCTCTGAGCACTTACTGATTTACAGAATGAAATGCTACTATCCTTGAATCATAAAAACACATAGACCTATGTTAACTGCATTATAATTGATATTGAAAAGATCTCTTGCACTACAGGATTTCCTAATATTACTTTTCTGAACCACTAACTGTCTATTAAACAATGTATAACTCATAAAATCATCACAAAGAAATTCTAAACATCTCTTCATAAAATGATCTCTGAACTTCAATACATAGCATTCTTTATTCATCTAGAAGATTAAATGTAGCACAAACAAATGATTTCAGATATTTAACTTATGATAAATACATTTATTTAATTATTTAGAAATGATTCAGACATCAATCATTCATATAATATCTAAACAGATACAACTTATAACATTTATATCAGTACTTCTGAAAAATTATTCTAACATGAATAAACAGAATAAGTATAATATTCTGCTTACCTGTCTTAGCATTTGTATTAATAAATACCAATTAGAAATTTAATATATTAAATAAAATGTACCTTAATCATATTACTATGATTATTATGGTGATT
Source organism: Epiperipatus broadwayi (assembly GCA_028023455.1). NCBI lineage: Eukaryota > Metazoa > Onychophora > Udeonychophora > Euonychophora > Peripatidae > Epiperipatus > Epiperipatus broadwayi. The sequence continues at coordinate 12,998,416 of JAQFVV010000020.1, read as the reverse complement.
CTCTAGTTGTCTTAATTCCATGACATTATAGACTTATTATTCATAAAAGAAAAATGTTGATTTTTCTTTCTTTTTTGTTACCAAATATTAAATATAAAATTACCAAATATTATATACATCTTAAAAACTGCATCTTAGTACTACTGGTACATATGAATATTAAATTAACTACATTATATTTTCTTAACTAAGGAAATAATAATAATAAAAATTTCATTTCATTTTTTATGCTGAAATTCCAGGGAAGTTCTTGCAGCGCTTAACAAGAGATATTTTTTTTCTTTCGCAATTTCATGCAGCATAAATGCAACCATATTAAAGAAAAATCCAATGGAAATGTTGCTTCTCAATATGGACAAAAGGTACTTGTATAATAAAGTTTATTCATTTTATCTCCTTGACAAAGCAAATTTGAAAAATGTTTTATAATAAGCATTAGTTATTTATTAAAATAAGTATCATGTTTAAAAGTTTCTTCTTCAATCTGCATTCAACAATTAAAGCAAAATTATTTCATTTAAAGCTTCTCCAATTTTTTTACATATAAGCATTATGAATAATTTTAACAATATCACTAATGAATTTATTCAACTTTATAATTCTTCTCAAACATATTTGGATTTGCATAGTAATAACTTGCTATAATATTTTTAAATCACATATATTTTATAAAGTTCTTATCTGGGTTAGTATATATTTTAACAATATTAATAGTCAACTTATAATTCTTCTTAGAATAGCTGAAATTTATTATTCTAATAACTTGCAAAAATCTTGTCAAACACATTATACAATTATACAAATTCTCCTTCAGGTTAGTATATATTTCTTCTATCAAAACATTCGCAAATTACACATAAATGAATAGTAGACAATAATTCATTTTCACTAAAATAATTAGCATTCACTCTTTTTGCTTAAAATGAATAAAAATTCAGAAAAAGTCTTTAATAAATTTCCAATAGAAAATATTAATAGCTTTATCAAACAAAAGTCTATTTTCATTATTGTTACTCGTTAAGACGAAATAAAACTGTTCTTTAACATACAACACATGCATATGACTAAATATAAATTCCTTACACATTTTTTGCATTGCTCTTCATTTTAAATGACCTGATTTCTGGTATAGGCCTCTAACTAATGGTATTTCAATGTGATGAAACATATTTTCTCCATCAACTGTCATAGTTTTGTAATAGGTATTTTGTGCTGCACTGATACGGAAAATTTCTTGTTTTATTTCATATTAAAACAAGTATAATAAATTTTGTAAATTATTATTCATAGTTTTAAAATTACTATTAACACTTTACTAACAAAATAATAAAATTTAAAGAAATTTACAACTGAAATTTAAAGTATAAGGAATACAGTTTTAATCCTCAAAATTTACTTGACTAATTAAAAAAAATTTAATAGACAACTAATTTTCTCAATAATCACCCGTTTTTATAGCCATATCCCCTCCCTACCTAATTGGTCAATTCATCCCAGACAATAAAATTTACATACTAATTATTTCTGTCCAGCTTTTTTTTTAAAAAATAATTTAATGATAAATTTTATTAAATAATATATTTTAAACTTTATTTAAATAGTATATCTTTAAATACTCTTTTAAATAAAACATTTTAATTACACTCAAATTTAGAAATATAAAATCTATTGTTTATGTAATTGTAATAATCAATTTTGATACAAGAATAAATTGCAACAAAATTGATACAACTAATAAATCAATTTTTAGCAACAAAGAAGTAAATTTAATTAATTTTAACAAGAATGTGTGTGCACACAAATTAACACATTGCATACCACAATTATTCCATCATAAAATAATTTATGATAATTAAATAATAATTTTAAATAGACTGTTAATAATTATAATATATTTGATTTTTATCACTTAGATTATTGTTTTAGCATTATATTACATAACTCTAATAATTATTTATTAGTATTTAACCATAAATACTACTTTATATCTTAACTTTGTTATTAAATTTAAATAATATTTCTTTAAAATAATTTAGCTTAACTCTACATCAAATAAACAGTGTATAATAATTTACTTTGGATACAAAAATATTAAATAAAAACAACTGTTGTATAAAATTTAAAATTTTCTATAAAAATGGCTGACTGTTTTACACATTTATGAAATAGTATAGTAAAATAGAAAGGCATATCTTCATTAAACTTCTATGCTCTTTTAATAAATATGCAATATTTTCTGTCCAACTGCAACATAAAACCATTGACAAATTTGTTATCTTATAATAATTCCTAATACTGTTGAATGTTAAATATTTTGCTTTAATATTTCAATTTTTAGTAAGCACTTTAATATCCACTACCAGAGGGTATCATTAGATCTATAGTTTCTAAAATATGATAGTTTTTTTTGTTGAGGATCTGAAGAATAAATGTCCTATACAGCTACACTATTATCCATAGACATTTAAAATTGTCTCTTGATTACAGAGACAAAGATTCTTTAGAAATATCAATTGGAAGAGCAGACAATAGTAAACAAATTCTAAAACAGATCTAACAATAAACGAAGTTTATTAACAATTCAATATAGTACAGTTCAAGTATAAAAGTATTTCAATGGTAATTGCCTCTTTTGTATGCTAGCATATATTGCATTTGATATCTGGCAGTTTTAAATATTAATATTCACAAAACTTATATCATAATGCTGTATCTTTTCTGAAGACTAAGAAGCTCTTTAATTGATTTTATTCTGTTAGATATGTATTCTAAGTTAATGTATGCACCCATACATTTCACTTTTGCATTAAAGAACAATCAATAGCATAACAGCTTAAATTGACTATCAATGTTAACACTGCACAGAGCATTATAAAATTTAGACTTATTTATTATGCATTTGACCCCACACCATTTTAAAAGCAAACAACAATAAATAGCATCTCACCCAGAGTGCAAAGCAAAAAAGTGTTCATGGGGAGAAATATTTCTGAACCTGAAGCTAAATCAAAATCAATCATGGATACCTCAAGTAAGAGGAATATAGTTCATACTGAAACAAGTAAACATATATTAAATTGAAATGTGGTGGATAAAGCATCCAATGATCACTATATGAAAATGCATACACACACACACACACACACATATATATATATATATATATATATATATATAATTATTCAAAACAATACAATAATTAATACAGTAAAAAATATTTTAAAACAAATATATACCACAATTTAATAGAAGTACTTTCAATTATCTATGTAGTCGTTATCAACTAGATTCAAATTATATTACAAAAAACTATTATAAATGTATACAAAAATGTATCACCTTCAGTATTTTTTGATCATAATGTAACATGTAATTATGTTTTTGATTTTGATTTTAATAAAGTTAAGATTTTGTGTATTGAAATAATAATAAACATAAAATTAAAAAAGCTATGTTAATAAAAAATGAAAAGCAACATTTGATAAATCGACAGACTGCCAATATAAAAATTAATGAATTGTGGAGAAATTGATGTATGACATAATTCTTTTTGTATACATTTGTAACGGTTTTTTGTAATACAATTGCATTATGGTATATATTTGTTTTTAAAATATTTTTTACAGTATTAATTATTGTGTTGTTTTGAATAATTATATATATTTTATTATAATTGGAATACAGACATTGATTAATAATTTATATATATATAATCTTTAATTTATGATATGTATGTAAGGCAAATAAAGTAAATAGGGAAACTGCATACAAATTTAAGCAAAATAAAATTAACTTACTGGATTATTTATATGATATTAAATTGATGATTTTGAATGTCTTTAGAGAGATAAAAAACAACATATACTAAATTTTAATTATTTAAAATAATTAAATCTTTCTTATATTCATTTTTTTAAAACTTTGTCTTTATAAGAAAGATTGAATTGAAATTAAATGTTGATTATTTTAAAACTAAATTTCTACAATTACAAAATAATTTCAGCAGAAAAAGAAAAAAAAAAAACATTTTAGGAAACAAAACTAACTTTTCTTTTATATCACTTATTTAAAATATATATACATATAAACTATTATAGTGTCTACATGCCATTAAACATTATATTTCTTGAATGGTTTTTACATTATTGATCTATGTTGTGCTTATTTGTATTTTTGTTATGGCCAGTTTTAATCTGATTTGTATAATCTAATAATTAGTAGATTATACATGCCTTCAACTAAATACATTCCTATTAAAATGCATTTTTCATTATTTTTATCTAAGATAAGCTTATATTTCTCTGTCCAGTTATCAGTTTTCTTTTTTTTCCCCTTCCATATTCAGATTGATTTAAATTCAAATAATCTAAACTATATGTATAAAGACCTCATTAATTAATAATATTGTTGTCAAAAAAATCAAGTGGCTAAATATTTATATCTAGAGGATGATTTTTTTTATTATTATTTCACAGTGAATATTATAACTCGCTTTGAAAACTTAGTGATCATTATCAAGATTAGTGAGATAACAATTAATAATATTTCATCCTACATGTGTCATACCAGTGTAATATTGATGTCTTTATTTGATCATGACAAAATTGATATATATCGAATAAGTGAATTCTATTATTCTATAATCATTTAAGAACAAATATTTTGCAAAATTTTAAATGTTTGTGCAGTGGGTTCAAATATGTATACATATTTTGCAAAAAAAAAAAAAAACTCAATAAAACAGTTATATCAATAAAGAGGATATACTATAGAAAAATCTTAGCTATATATCTAACTTTTACTTAACTATAACAATAATGCTCAAACAGGATGGTTTTCATTATAAATATTACTTATATATATATATATTGTTTGTAATAAAAGATTCCATCAGCAAAATCATGTCACTGCTGAAATTAATCCTATCACACACATACTGTTTGATCAAAAACTATTTACTTAAGTATCCTTAAATCTCTTTAGTGATATTTTATTACATATTTTTTATGATTGCATGAAGAAATCAGGGGCAGTAAAATATCCAATGCAAAATTATTAATGCAAGAGATTATGCTGCATGCTAATGCAACATATACTTTGTGAATATATTACAGGATAGCTAGGTTTTGAGTAAAATCACTTTAATTCTAGCTATCATTTATAAGCAACAAGGATTTTATTTTCAGTATGGCCTTGCTTCTTAATATTATATTTTAATCTCTAATATTATCTTTAAAAATCATGTATATAATTTCTTTTATGATAAATAAAGTTATTTTAAGGAGCTTACTATAGTTTGTCATTTATATTGAGTCAACTCATCAGAAATTTATTTTTTGCTATAAATGGATCTTTGTCATCCTTACTTCACAGTCCATGTTGTATCTTTAAACATATTTCCAATTTTAAACATTTTATAATAAATATGTTGAATGTCTGCGAGAACCATATTATTTCTGAAACAGCTGGAAATTGGGAACTCTTTTACAAGTTGTTAATCATTTTTCCTGGTATTTCCAATTTCCTTTTACCTATCAAACTAATATTTGAAAAACATTATTTGACAATAAATTTCAGATGAAATAAAGCTATTTTATTGTCTTCGTGTATACCAAGTGATAAAGAAACTTATTAGTGACATTCTTTATAAGTTTTTTTTTTTAATCTTGTTATGCCATCAAAAAGTTTTATTTAATACATATAAAAAATAAATCAATTGCACAAGATATATGTTTAGATGGTCAGACTTAAATATTTCAAGACTACCAATTAAATATCAAGACCTAAAATCTAATTTATCCTAAGATATTAATGATTTTCATAAATGATAGAACATTTGTTTTTTATTCAATGATCCAAACTTGGTTCATTACCACTACTATTAAATATTTTTACTTTGTTACCACATGCCAGTACTATGCCATTATATTTTAAGATTTCTTATATGGATTGAACATTTTATTTCACTATTTAATATCAGTTTTAAAGCACTGAATTTTATAAAAAAACACATTTTATAAATATATTTATTACTAATAATATCTCTCATTTCTTTCCAGAAATAATTATATATGTTACTCAAACATACCTAAAGTTCTTAACATAATTTTCTATAGCATCCCATTCTAATGTTTTCATCATCTCTCATTTTGATTTCAATGTTACACCCTGGTATTCAAGAAAATTCATACATTTATTTCAATCATGCACATGTTTATAATTTTTCTTTACTTTTTGATCATTTATGCATTGACATATAATAGCATTTAATACACTTTTTTATTCATTTTTTATAATACAGTAAATTTTATTTATTCCTTGATAATATTTCCTATAGTTTTCACTGACCAGTAGTCTTCTTTAGATCTTAATATTCAAACATATATGCCCACGTAATGAATACCTTTTAGTATATAACTAGTAAAATTAAATAACAATATATTATATATTAGTCTGTACATCTACTTAATACATTATATATGATTCAATTATATTTTAATAAATCCAATAATATTCCTATTAAAACATTTTAAATAACTTTATAAATATTAATTTTTATTTTTATATATATTTATTATTTTTATCTAAACCTGTGTATAGAATACATAAATTTTTATATACTTTACATTTACATAATATCCGATCATTTTGTTCAATTAATTTATTTTTATCACTTAACTATTCTATTTTTATTTTTAAATTTACGTTCTTTTCCTTTTCTAATTTTATAAATGACAATTTTTTTTTAATTTTTTATCTTTTATTTTGTATATTAACTTCCTCTGGGAGAATTTTTTATAACAATTATTTTATTTTTTAACTTTTATAAAAGTAATGTTTTTATGCCTAAATTTTTATTTAAAATTAATCTAATATTTTTATTTATGATAGCTTTTTAAATTTTTCTCTTTTAGTATTAATATGATAAACCAGTTTTTATGCTTTTTCAAATTATAAATGATCTTTTATCATATTTGTTTGGGATTAATCTTGTACAAATTGAATTCTTCTCACCTACATTATATGTATATGATATTTTTTATGTGACATTCAATTTCATATACTCCATTTATGCAAATTTCTACATTTTCAATATATTTATTATCTAATATATTAAGTATATATATATATTACTAAGATTATATTTGTTTTCATGGTTATATGATGTAAATAAAATATCTTTTGGCTTAAAGTGTGTATTATTTTGAATTACTTCCCAGTTTTGATAAAATAACATGACCATTGTCAGTGTCAAATTTTAAAGAAAAATCATTAGATCTCAACTAGTAATGAGATTGAGTGTAAAATAATTGAGTATTCAGAATATGTGAATTAACAAAATGTTTATTTTCTTCAGTTTCACCATTAATTGATATCAAATTTATATATTAAAAGAAACAGATAAAATAAGTGGTCTCTACAAGGCAGAAATATGTTGTGCTTCATCAGATTTATTTAAATCAGTCAGTCTTTTTAATATTTAAACAGATTTCCTCATGGTGCACAAATCATACTTCTTACAAATTAGCAATTGTTTTAGCATTTTAAAAATTAAGTTTTGTAACCAATTTCTAAAAAATGTGAAATAAAAACTGATGTATTTAACTTCTGATTGAAGACATTTTTATGTTGCTTAATTCTGACATTAATTCATCTATTGGATTGATCTGTATAACTCTTTGAGCAATGTGAACATGGAATTTCATAAACAGGGTACTTTTAAAATACCAAGGTGTGTATGAAAATTCTATGTTTACAGAGGTCAAAAAACTATGTAGGTCATCAATCCACTAGACAAATTAATGTCAGAATTAAGGAACATAAAAATGCCTTCAGTCAGATATTTAAATACCTCAATTTTTATTTCACATTTTTTTAGAAATTGGTCACAAACCTGATTTTGATAATGTTAAACTATTTGTTAATTTGGAAAAGTATGATTTGAGAACCATGAGGGAATCTATTGAAATATTAAAAAGATTGATTTAAATAAGACTGATGAAGTGCGATGTATTTCAGCCTTGTGGACACCACTTATTTTATTTATTTATTTTAATATAAACTTGAAATCAACTAATCATGAATATGAATAAAATAAACATTTAGTTAATCCACCCATTGTGAATATTCAGCTACTTCATGCTCAATCTCATTCTTTACTTCACACTTTATTTCATTACTACTTGAGATGTAACAGTTTTTTTTTAAAAAACTTGACTTTGGCAATGGCAGATGTTATTTCATCAACACATTGGTAAGTAATTCAAAATAATACATCGTTTAACCCAACAGATGCTTCATTTACATTTTTTATTACTTTACAGTTTATTATATTATTATTTGCTAATTGTATTAATAATTTTATTTGTATTTCTTACTATGCTATCGTTAAATGTTTTTATGTCTGTATATTATTTTTTCTTAGATATACCTTTTTTATTATAAAATTAATAAAAAAGTAGACATGTTTAATATATATATAAATCATGTGACATCTGACTTTTTATATTACTATTATATATATATATGAAAACATACAATAACAACATAATAAAAAATGTAAATAAAATTATTGCAAAATTTAATAATATAATGAACTCTAAAATAGTAAAAAACAAAGAAAATGTATATTTATTATATTAGATACTAAATATATCGAAAAAGTATTAAATTGCATTAATGTAGTATGTGAAATTAAATATAAAAAATGTCAAATAAAAATACCAAATGTGATTATATAGGTGAGATAAAGAATTCTACATATACAAAATTAATTCAACACATAAAATAAAAGATTGCATATTTATTTACCTTCAATAGAGACAGGATGTAAATTTGAAAAATATAGCATAAAAATGATTCCATGTGCTACTAATAAAAAATATAAAAAAATTAAATAAGCTGTCATAATTAAAAATATTAGATGAAGTTTAAATAAAGACTTAAGCTTAAAAACATTATTCTTATAAAAGTTAATTTCAGAAACTTTAAATAAATAAACAAAAAGATTAAAAAAATTGTCCATTACATAATTAAAAGGTTAAGAAAAAGTAAAGTTAAATAACATTTAAAAAATGTAAAGTTATATTTTATTTAAGTAAAGCGTGAATAAAAATTGTTTTAGAATTGTTAAAGTAATAAAAATAAACTAGTTTAACAAAATAGTTAAAAGTTATATAATATAACGTTTTCCGTTTTGTTAGGCCTCTACACGCTAATATAAACTGTGCGCGAGTTGATCAAGCTATGTCAAAAACGAAGAAAATTGTATTTCTATTCTAAAAACATAGCTATATTTCCTGATCAACTCGGTCTATTAATAGTTGAGAATTATGCTATTGATGAAATCAGCTTTTAATTTATTTAATATGGGTGCCAGGACCTTTTATTCTAAAGAGTCCACTAAAATAGTCAAATAATGTCTTGTGAATAAAAAAAAGAAAAATACTTTTAACTTAATCGGTATTGCATCATACCGTAACAAGAATTATTTTTTTAAGATTATTATTCCTGGGCTTATTCAAACATATTGACAAAGGTAAATTACATTTTAAATCTTATTAAACTAATAGTAAATTAATAAAAAAATAATAACTATTATTAATAATGCACAAATGAAAATTGATGTTAGAAATATTTTTTTATTATAACAGATTAAAAATCTGTTTAAGTTAAAATGAGAATTCCTAATCAAGCAAATTAGAGAGAACACCTATTAATTCAAACATGACGCAATCAATAAAATAAAATAATGAATTAAAAAGTTCTGGTATAAACAAAAGTCTCTTGTACAGAAAAAATGAAAGTCTCTATCAGGATTATTTTAAGACTTGTTTGCAAACGCTTAATTTTGTCACAATCAAGAATAAGTAGTCTTACCGGTAAGTTTTAGTGAATTCACGATGGTTGTAGATAACTATGCATAGTTTTTCAGGGTTAACATGAGCTCAGCCATTGATTATAAATTGATCTTGGTGCTGGATCCATAGGCTAGATGCATAAGCTTCTCTGGTGTCCATCGATAATGATGTCAGCTAAAGCTCCAGTCTACTCTCATATGAAGAACTTTTTCATCATAGAGTGGTCTGGATTCTTTAATCTAAAACCAACCAAAAGAATATCAGGCAAACCAAGACGTTCCTCCAACCAAACCCCTCCTTTTTATATTAGAGGTCCAGTTGTCGGACTTCTGCACATGCTATTATCATGGTGTTTTGTGTTTATAATCTTATACAGTCTTTATCATTTTTCAATTACTAAGTTCTCATTTTTTTATCAAGTTTTTCGGCCATGTTTAATTAGCTAAAATATTTTTCTTTTAGCTTATCTTTGTACTTGCTTTTGGAATTCTTTTGTTCTCTCCAATTCTACTTTTATTTCTAATTACATTAAAAAAAATACGAAAGAATAATTTAACTTTCATTGTACGTTTTTTTTTTTTAAAAAAATCTAAATTTACTTTTATTTTTTTTAGCTTTTACCAAATGCCAATATATTTGCAACATATATAAATAAACGTTACAATAAGTATAAAATATATAAAAAGAACATATAAAACATTCTATATAAAGATTTAGATTATATGATGTAAATAAAGTATTTTTTGGATTAAAGTGTGTATGATTTAGAAATACTTCCCAATGTTTTGATGAAATAACATTTACCATTTTCAATGACAAGTTTTTTAAAAAACCACTAGATCTCAAGTAATAATAAGATTGAGTATGAGTTAAAAATAAGATTGAGTATGAAGTAGTTGAGTATTCAGAATATGTGGGTTAACAAATGTTTATTTCCTTCAGTTTCACCATTACTTGATTTTAAGTTTGTATTAGAAGAAATAAATAAAATAAGTGGTGTCCACAAGGCTGAAATACATTGCACTTCATCAGTCTTATTTAAATCAGTCTTTTTAATATTTTAATACACTCCCTCATGGTTCTCAAATCATACTTTTCCAAATTAGCAAATAGTTTAACATTATTGTGGTCCATTTCTTAAAAATGTTAAGTAAATGCTAATGTATTTAACTTCTGATAAAGGCATTTTTATGTTTCTTAATTCTGACATTAATTTGTTTATTGGATTGATCTGCATAGCTTTTTGAGCATTGCAAACATGGAATTTCATAAAAACTCTGGTATTTTAAAAGTACACTGTTTATGAAATTCCGTGTTCACACTGTTCAAAGAGCTAAGTAGATCAATCCAATAGTTGAATTAATATCAGAATTAAGGAACATAAAAATGCCTTCAATTAGAAATTAAATATATCAGTTTTTTATTTCACATTTTTTAGAAAATGGCCACAAATCTGATATAGAAAGTGCTAAAATAGCTTGCTAATTTGGAAAAGTGTTATTTGAGAATCTTGAGGGAATCTATTTATATACTTAAAAGACTGGCTGGTTTAAATAAAGATATGAAGCACAACATATTTCTGCTTTGTGGAGACCACTTAATTTATCTCTTCTAATATAAACTTGAAATCAATTAATGTAAAAACTGAAGAAAAAAAACATTTTGTTGATCCATTTTATTCTGAATACCCAACTATTTTCATGTTCAATCTAATTTTTTTCTTCACACTCAATCTTGTTAATAGTTGAGTTCTAATGGTTTTTTTTAAAAAACTTGACCTTGACATGGCAGATGTTATTTCCTCAAAACATTTGCTTCTGGTAAAACTTCAGGCCATCATAAACAGAGATGAAAAATTAGCTCCAATATACATCTACAATGCTACATGGAGCCTTCTAATAATGGACAATTTGTGATTGAACAGTTGATTTTTTACCCCCAGACCATAGGTATTGGGTTATGTAACTTTTTTTATAGTTTCTGTTAACAACATAACTCTGCTACTGCTATAATGTAATTCTTTGAGCTCACAATAAAATTTCTTGATAAAAAAACATTTGAAAGAAATTCAAAATAATACATGGTTTAACCCAAAAGATATATATTTTTTATTAATTGTATTAGAAATTTTATTTGTATTATTTGCTATATTATTGTTAAATGTTTTTATATTTTTCTTAAAATTTATTCTTTTTTATTATAAAATTAATAAAAAGTAAAGAAGTATCTAAAAATATATATATTTACTAAGACAATAAAGCCAATAGGTTTATAAATGTAGATGATAACAATCAACTTTTAAGCTCTCTAGTTTGCTGATAGTTTAAGGGTTGATTGTTATCATATATATATATGAAAACATATAATACCGATATAAAAAATAAAAATAAAATTATTGAAAAATTTAATTACAAGGGACTTGAACACAGACTTTCAAACTACCCACAGCTATCCAATCTATCTTATATATCTGATACACATGACCACATATATGTGAAAAGATAATATCCAATAAAAACAGGCAAAACTCTCTATACGTATTGCCACTCAGTGCAAGCCAGAGTAATCAATGGATACCACCAGGCTTGTGCATAAAATATCCATCTAGTGCCTACTCATCCAATATCCCCAGGTTAGTTTCTGTCTTGTGGCCTGCATTGAGTGGCAATACGTATAGAGAGTGTTGCCTATTTTTATAACAGTTATAAGCAAGCATAAGAAATGGTGATCATGTGATGTTTATAATATCCGATATTTAATAATATAATAAATTCTAAAATCGTAAAAAAAAAAAGAAAGAAAATATATAATATTGTACCAGAATGTAATGGTAAATGAGTTTGAATCCTTCAAACTTTATATTAATAAAAATTAACAAAACATTTTCCTTAATAAAGGTGGCTTTCAATTTGCTTTTTAAAATATTATTATATATAATTAATGATGTAAAATGTGTGTATATTTAATTATAACTTATAAGGGATTTGAACATAGACTTTCAAACTTCCCTCAGCAATTTGCCCTCAGATATTTGCACTATCTCATACAACCAATGCACCTGACCACACACGTGACAAAGATAAATGATCTCCAATATACTATTTCATGCTGAACCAGCACTCATTCATTGGTCATCCAGATGACCATCTTCCATATATATATATATAATCACTGCTTGGTTTATATTAAGATAGCGAATCTTAAAACTAGTCTTCAATCTACTCCACTCTTCAGCCATCCATACCATTGAAAATCTGATAATGGAACCCCAAATCTTTTATTGATGCCAATACTATTGCCATGCCCATGTTGACTTTAAGTGACTCTAACCCCTCATGTCCAAGACATTTTCTATTTAAATACGCAGAAGAGGAATGGGCAGAATGCAATGTGAATCTGTAATAGTTAATTATATATATTACTTAACGAAGTATTCAAGTTTATTAATTTTTTTTTTTTTTTTTTAAAAAGTCTTTTTTATTAGTTTGATTTATATTAATTGGGGCACGTTTCAGAAAGCATTAACTATAAAAATGCTCTTGGTTTTATCTGTTCATGCTATTATTTGTTGTTTTTTTCTTCTGTTGTTAAGGTGAATGAAAGAATGAAAATTATTTTTCATTTAAAGGGGGGGGGGGGTACCTACCGCCATCAATTGTAAAATTGCTGATTATATGTAGGGAGAGATTAATGGAAATACTAAATTCATAATTGAAAAACAAATGTCTTACTATTTCAACAATAAATTGCTGGACTTTCTTAATTGGAAGTAATAGTAAATAGCCGATATAATTGGAAAATTATATTTATTAACTTCAAATAAATTGCTAGTGTTTTTTTTTTCAAAATATTGTAAAATATTTGTTTTTACTTCAAGAATATGTGCATCTATGTCTCAATATTGGGAATGTATCTTGCCTTTAATTATGGAAGGAAAATTTTTAAAAAATTTTCAACTCAAATATGCTTCAATAAACTCCAAACTTGTATGTAGCTTGGAGAAATGCAGAAATTTGATTCAAAAATTAATGAGAATCACTTTGTTATGAATAATACTCTTTCCTTGATCAGATATACAATCAGAACTATTAACAACATGGATTAAAGATTTATAAATGAATAGATTAATTATATATGTCAAATTAAATGAGTAATAAATGTTAATTCTTTGGATAAAATTATAACATCTGTTCAAATGAATTAAACTGCTATGCGTAACAAACTATGAATTTGTATTTAGTACTTAAAGAAATGCAATTGCAGATTATCAATGCTAAATATTTAAATGTCATTAAGTGGATAATGGATTGTGAAAACTAAATATTTAAATACCACTCCTGAATTATAGATTATTAAATATGATAAATGTCGAAATTATAAGCAACCTTAAAATTGATTATAGTGTTAAAATAGTATACTTTGGATTAACAATTATGCTAAATGAAATTATTAATCTTGATATTGTGCTCCAGAAAGGATTCCATTACAAAATGAAATCAATTGTGCTTTACACTATGTTTGATTTTGTTATTTTGAAAGTGTTTGGAAATTTCCAAAAACTTTGGAATATTTTTTAAGTATCAATATTTCATTGGAATCAATTTTAAATCAGCATAACTGTTGGAGGATTATTTAATGCACTTTCTTGTAATTACATTTCTTTCTTAGTTTGTTAATATTGTTATTATTATTAATGTAATAAAGATTTCTCAGATATTACTATTCTAAGGTACAGGTAATATTTTTATTTAATATTATATTATTAATAATATTGAATGTGATTAAATGTGATTTACCTTAGGTTTAAGTAACCAATAAATTTATATAAAACTGCTATTTTATAATGTGATTTGTGGGTTCTTAAGTGTCAACCTCAAAGTTAAGTGGAGTTTATCACTCTTATTTAGATAAGTAGATCTGTAAGGAATATCTTACACTCTTATATGTTAGTATTAATATTTTGAATGTTTTATAGTGCGTAAAAAGGCATCCTAATGTTCTAGTTTTATATTTTGTTAGTGGAGTATCACTCTTAATGTTTAAGCCTGAAAATGAATCCAATAAAGGATCTTGAGGTGAAATAAATAAGCCAATGTGATAAATATTATATAGGTATGCTAAGCAATGATTTCACTTGCTTCTCTTAAAAGAGTGAAAACTTCTCCATACATTATTAAATGAGATTGATTAATAATTGATTAGTTAGTGAAATAAACTAACTAAGAACCACATGGAGCATGTATCAATTATTATTCTCCAGTATTTGAATTGAGGATTTTTTTTTTAAATAATAAACAACCTATTTCTACTTAATCTTAGGGTCTTGCAACACTATCTGATAATATACTTTTTGTATCCCAAGTTCAAATTAGATTTAGGAGACAACTATTATTTATTAGACATTTTTATATAATTTTCTTATTGTTATTATTCGTTTTTATCATTTATTTTGGATTGTGTAATAATGTAATTGTTAATTTTTAAAACTTCTCCTTTGTCATTATTAAATATTCACTACATATTTACAATATAAAGATCGTAAATGAGATATTAGCATATACATAAAATCTATTTGCATTAAATTCACCTTTATTCTATTGATGCCATCTGAAATATAAAAGTAGTGGGTAAGATGATTTACATAAAATTCATTTTACATTGTTATATTGTAAAATGCATACTTCATGCATTTATTTTCTTATTTTATATAACTGAGATAAATCATTAATCAATTTTATATTTAAAATTGCTAGCCCTAGTTTGAAAACAGATTTACTTTTGATTAGTTCTTATAGTAAGAAATCATATATTTGCAAAGATATTTTGTATTGAAATATAATAAGACTAAGAATACGCATATTATTGAATAATTCTGAAAAATTTATTTATTATTTTATTAAATGTAAATCTAGTAATAAAGTATAGAATAGTTATAGCTTAGGTAGAAATACAGAAAATTTGTATATATTGCAAAGTGCAAGTTACGTTAGGGTTAGCATTTTTTTCACCTTATTGACACAGTTGACTAAATCGGTCTTATCCTTCTTTTTTTCCTGGTTTCAATATATTGCAGTTAAAGAAACAAAGAATTGTAGCATACACTTACAGCTTAATTTGATTCATTGGTTTGTTAAAACTTTGAGTAATTAGTTTATGTTATTTTTACTTTAGTAATATGTACATTTGAATTATATATATAAGATTGATAAAAAGGAATTTAAAAGTTTCCATATAATCAATTTAATAAAATTTATTTATTTTTAAGTACATATGTGCTGTGAGAAATATTTTTTGTGTTGAATGCAAATATTAAAGAAAATATCTTGCTCCCAGACTTTATTTGTCTTGATAAACAATGTTTTATGCTGTTTATTTAGTCTTTAGTAACTTATAACAAACGTGTGTGATCGTGATCTTCTATATTTTAATTTTTTGTTCATATTAATGACATCAGTCTAGGTCTTGAAGTTCAAGAAAAAATATAGACTTATTGTCAGTTCAACGATTTCAAGATAATTTATGCAATATAAAAAAAATTACAGTGTAAAATTTTGCATTGTAGTGTATTTCATTTTAAAAGCTAATTACCATTGATATGTCATCTACCCTGGATATTACTAAATAAAAATAGTCTATCTATTACATTTCGTCTGATTTTGCAAATGTAATACTGATATGAGAGATTTAGTTTATCTGAAAAAATATTTTTTGGAAATTTATATATACATATGCACTAAAAAAGCAGATTTTAAGAACAACTATATTACATTATTTTGTACTGTATGATATAATGAGAACTGACATCTTATATAGACAATACTGCATAATTATTTAGATCACTAGGGTCATATAATGGCAATTCTGGGTGACATTATTTTTGCTTACAGACTTCTAGCCATATGCAATTTAACACAGGTATAAAGTGATAGATGTAATAATTTTGATTGGAATTTTGCTCAAACAATCATTTCTGGGGCTCAAATATCTCAATATCTTCTGTGCAAACTAACCATTCAATATTATTATAATTTTGTTTGCTCTTAAAAAAACAATAATAATTAGGCTTCTAATCAAGTAATGTCACAATATTTTATATTTCTTTTTTTTATATAGTAGTTTAAATATGCTTTTATACATTTTTGTTTATTCTATATATCTTTTTATTCATTCTTGAAATTATTCTTTTTGTAAGAAAATGGATAGAAATGAAAAATTACCAATAATTATGATAAAACTAATCCTTCAAACTGTCATCTTGTAGAAAATATTATACGCGCACATTCTATACATATGTAGATGTAAAATTAATATAAACCACAAAATATATATAATAACTAAATATATAAATAATAACTTTTATTTTAAAAAATTAAATAATAGATAAATTGCAGAAGTATTTCAATAAATTTTTTTAATTGTTTTAATTTATGTATGATACAGTATGAAAAAGCAGTCAAAAAGAATTATGTAACAGTAAATGAAAGTGCTTATGCAATTTATTATTTACTCTTTTAAACTAAGTCTTACCATGATTTATATATTTAGTTATTTTATGTATACATATATTGTTTAAAGACAGTTTTTTTTTTTAATTATATTTTATAGAATTCAAGTATCACTTTTTGATCAGCTACTAAATTTTACTATTGAAGGTAAGAATTTTTTTTGTTGTTAATAATTTTGATGATATGTTATATATTGATTTTATTACATTTAAATGTTATAAATAATTTAAATTATTATATGTATATTAATCTATTTAAAGATATTATATACTCATAATTTTATAAAAATGAATTAAAATTTATTGATAACATTTATATATATATATGAAAAATGTGTAAATAATTTCTAAATCATTGATCACTCTGTGTTAGCTGGCGCCCTTATAAAAAGAAATTTTGCTAACCAGTAGAGAGTCAAATGCAAAAATGTGAGGGCTCGAACTCAGATAAAAAAATTATTGAGAGCAAATTTGGGTGTTTATATATATATTGTAAACTATCCACACTAAATCACCACATCTGAACAGTACAAATCGATCCTACTCTTAGCTTAGCTCAGATATTAAAATGTAAAATATATAAAAAACACTACTTTATGAGACTTAATACTAACTAACAAAATAAATTATATAACATATAAGGTAGACTTAAGAAATGGTTACAATATAGCAGTTTCAACATTAAATAAGCATATATAATATACTCCCCAATGGCATAGCTATCATAGAAATCTTCCAATCATTATTCTGGTATATTCCTTAGGAAAATCTCCACAACAGACAATGACTAATATAATTTTTCCTTGGAAATAATGATTACTTTTCCCTTTACTTATCTAATAAATTACATACAAAATAATGAAATCAAATTTATTGTAAAATACTTTATAATAAATATTGTTACCTTATGGATATCTCAAAGACAACAATTATTCTCTTATAATAAAATGACAATTACTCACTATAAGATAATTGGATAATAGGAGGGATTTTACTAAGATCCAATCATCCTAATAATAACCTTATCTAACATTACAACCATAAATTAAATCATCTTAAAATTAACCTATTTTTAATAATCACAATATAAAAACTTAACATTTATTATTTATTACATTTTTTAATAATCACAATCTAAAAAATGAACATTTATTATTTACTACCTTATTTTCCAATGTATGATTTAATTAAACTTGAATATCCCATATTTTCATTACACAAATATTAATTATAAAACCAAACTATACTTTTACTATCATCAAACACTGTACAAGACAGTTATAACAGCCTTCCCCCTTTTTGTCATTTCAATGAATTAACTTAATTTACATATACTCCTTTAAATTTTATCTTAACATAAAATGTAAACCTGATAAGATATTCCAATAACAATCTCTTGTAAACTCATATACTATTTTAAATTTATTCGAAGAATGCATTCTAATTAATTTTAAAATAAGAATAATGTGACTTCAAGGATATTATCATTTTCAGTTAAAATATGATGCTCTTAAATATGACTTCAGATAATTACAATTTATTTTAATAAATAATTAATTTAACAAGTCCTTTTTTACAATACTCCATATGATTTATGTGTTTTGATATGACTGTGAAAAAATAATCCTGAGTAGAAGTAAAGATATTAGTCTAAAATTTATATCAAAATATTTGTTTATTTGAACAACAATAATAATAAATAACAAACTCTTAAATTTTACATAATATAAGTAACTATAAAAGATATATAACACATATAACATTATTAAAATATCTGTACAATTATTTACATTGATAAAATAAATACCTTACTTATATACACCTCTTAAATTTAACATTCATATTATGCAAATATTCTATTACTTAAATATTAAATGTATTATTTTCAACATATACACTTTCTTTCATGTTGTGATTTAATAGTAATGTTCATGAGTTCTTCATATGGTCTCAATTTTTATTCTCTTCCCATTGAATAATGCAATATAATATTCTTTTTACATCACTTACATAAAACACAATATTTTATTAAATTTTCATATTTTATATTCATGCAAACTCTATCAATAATTATACTTAAAATTAAAATTTATATTGTTTTACTTTTTAATATAAGATTTATAATATTTTGAAATAATTAATTGAATCAAGATTTAATTACTACTAGATGATCATTCATTCTGTTCATTCTTTATCTCTTTTATTCTCAACTTTATTTTATCTTTTAGTATGGTATTATTTAAATATTATTTAAATACCATAACATTTGTTTACTATTCATCCAAGTTTGTCTAAAACAGTCCTTTACCATTTAGAAAAGAAATTATAATATTTCTCAAAATATATAACTAGTTTTCATCCAATGCTTACTCTATACCTTCCTTTACTATTTAAAACAATTCTGTCAATAAGAAACTGATTTTAATAAACTAGCCACTATAAATATGGAAATGGTGGTCTCCTTTTTTTTAAATGGAATATTATATATTGATAAATAGTCATTTTTGTCTCAATAATACTACTTTAACATCCAGGCTTCTATACCAAGCTCTTATGAAAAGTAATATCCATATTTTGTGGAAATTCCTCTCATCTCTTTGTACCAAAAATACAATTATGGGTGTCACATAGACCAATCTCATTATGCTATTTCTATCAGTTCTTCAGGAATGTGTTTCATCCTATCCTGGAATGATATTATGTGACTATAACGTATATTCCTAGCATTAATCATTACAATTTACCACAAGACTAATATTTCAATTTCATCTTCCCAACAATTGTTATTCTACAAATTTAACAATTATATATTACCAAACAAACTATGTATAATTTGACAAACGTCAATAGTCTACTTTTATTACACTAAACTGAGATCAAAATTCTTTGGTCACTCTTATCATTCATACATTTACCCCCCTTTTATATATTACTATTTAAGATTCAAATATTATAGATAATTTTTTATATTACTATGATCTCCATCTCTTGATTCATTATGATAACATTAATTTACTTATTAATTATTTTATACTTTAAATCATATGATAAATTAATTTAAATAACATTCTAACAGAAATCTAAAGCATTACTTTACTTATATTCTCTCTTTTCCCACATTCATGCATACCACATTAATTTTTTAAGTATAATTTTTAAAGTCATTAATTTAAAAATAAAAATATAAAACATATGAATACATCAACATATTCAATTCACATACCTTAACACTAAACTTAATAACTAATATTGCATTTACATTTATATTTAGAAAAGAATACCCAAGAAAAAAAAATGTTTATTTTTTTATTATTCTTCCTTGCTCTGCATTCTTATAAACTTCAATGTAGTACTTAATACTTTTTTGCAAGTTATTACTCATCTTTTCCATTGACTAGCAACTCCCAAGTTTCTATGTAAAACACTGAAGAATAATAAATAACAACTGAATAAACTCTCTAAAAATTTGATACTTCTTCAGGTGATTTTTCATATTTAAACATGTTGGAATCTTAACTACACATAAATATCATAAAAGTTTATAAAAATTGTAATTAAACAACAAGTCGAAATATAGGTGAATATTGGCCTTATCATTATTATATTTAATTATTCACAGCATTAATTAATACATCATTTTCACTTGAACTTTTTTTTTATCTTTGTATTTCATATGAGAATTATTTCCTTTTTGAAGATAAACATAAATAAGTTCATTAATCTTCTGTAATATAAAATTTTATCATTATTTGGCATACTTAAAATTAATAGCTCTTCTTTGATGAATTCATAACCTTTTAATATTTTATAATACAATAGAAAATGATTATGATATGCACAGTTTTATTAATAGATTAAAACAATCTCCAAATATACGTATTATTTTTAGAATATGAGATAGAGATAACATATGCTTTTAGACTGAAAATGATCAAAATAATGTGTAAAAAGAGGAAGAATTTTAAAGAAAAGAAAAAGAAGTGTTGTTTATTGCATGATCAAAAAGCATTATGAATCGGTGCTCTAACAATATTAAATTAGTAGAAACTGAAATATGAATACTAATAATGTATAAATTCTGCTTACACAGTGAAATTATTTAATATGGCATAAATATGATATGATAATATCAAAAGTTCATTAGGTAAAAAAATGCTTAGGAGAATTTAAGTTACAGTAATTAATTAATCTTAAAAAATTAACTACCATTAAAGAATGCTCTAAATTGTGTTTAGATTTCGTTACATGTGCTCTACAGCATTCTAGTTATACATATTTACATCCTCTTAAATTTTTTCTGATATCAGTGGCTTAGTTTGATCAAAAGGAATCATTTAATTTTTTGCTAGACACATGGTTCTGTTTTTCCCATTAAACATTGCTACTTCAAACATCAGAAAATTTTTGTAAAGGATATGGGCAAGTAACATTAGGATTATTACATATTTATGTTATATTTAAGATTATATATTGTAATATTGTGTACAGTGGCCATTTCTAGTCATATAAATATTAAAAGTTTGTGCATAAATAAAGTTAGAATGGGAAAATAATATTTAATTTTACTATATTCTTATAATAAGTCTTGATGATGATATGACAATTCTCAAACATTAATTTTTTTAATAATAATATGAATATTTTTATTTGTAGTATAAATTTTTGTAAAAGAGAGAAAAAATTATAAAATCAGATAAATATTTCTTTTCTGCTCTCTTTTCATTAATTATAATTATCAGTTTAATTTTCATTTTTGAATAATTACTGAGAGAGAAAAAATCTCTTCTGTTGGTTATTTAACAGTTTTTAATTTCAACATTTAATAGAGATAAAATAAGTAATTTTTTTATGTTTGTAAAGTTGTTTTTTTTTAAAAAAAAAAAAAAAGAAAAGAAAAAGTTTTAACATTTTTGATAAATTTTTATTTTAATTAAGAAAATTTTTTTTTCCGTTTTCTCTCTTTACTATAATAGGCAGTATTTATCAAATCCATATAATTAATCTGATTATTATTATTTTTTGGCAGAGAAAAAACTAATTAAAGAGAAATTTGAAATACTATGATTTTAATTTGTTTTTGATTTGTTTTCCAATCTTAATTTTAAAAGAGGGAAATATCTAAACATTGTTTTTGTAAAAAGAAACCCAAATGGATAGCAGTAAATGTTGTTATGGGGGAGACAGAATCATGATTGGATAAAAACATGTTTGTTCCAAAAATGATTAAATTATTAGATCTCAGTATCTTGTAAAAAGAGGTCAGCCTTAAGCATTTGAAGAGGACAGTAGGAAGTCTTAATCAAGCTATTGTGGAGAGCAATCATTTCTGACTTAACTGATGAAGAAGAAAGATGCAGCTGTTTAGCTGTGAAAAAAAGTTTTCTAAAATGAAGTTAAAGACAAATATATGCTAAAGCTAAACATCATATATCTTCATGTAAACAGCTCACTAGAGAAATGTAGAAACATATCCCTGAAGTAATCTGCAACAAGTCTTGTTTTCAACCAAGAGCATGAGTGTCTGTGTTAGCCTGACATGGAAAATTATTTGAAAAAAAAGTGGATAAATTCTTTCTGTATGATAGCCTGAAACTATTATGGGGAAAATTTGACAATGGGAGAAGCCTTCAAGAAGAAAACCTACATGGAAACTGAAAATTACACATGTCAAAGAAGGACTCGTAAAGAAAATAAAACCATATTAAAAGTATTTTTAATGTGCACATTATCTCTACAATTATAGATTATTTTTTATATAAATAATAATTGATCAAACTGAATATTTTTTATTAATTTAATGTTCTCTTTTGAAACATGTTTTTTATTTATTTATTTTACTTCCAAAATTTTACAAAGGGTTAAGATAATTTAAAATTCTTTATCTTTGATTGAAAAGTTGTTCTTCAATTTTACTTATTGAAAAGGAAAATAACTCAATGATAGAAAAAGTTACTCTAGTGTTTAAACTCTTTAATTTTATTCAAAAAGGTTCATCTTTGTTCTATTTTTGTTACTTACATAACCCATTCTTATTAAAATAGAGGAAAAATTAACTAGCTTATATATTCTATTAATTAATATAGCAGTTAATCATATATTCTTTATGGATGATCTTGTCATTTTTCCTCTCTAGGAAGTGTATTTCTTTCCTTACTCTTATTTTGGATTGATTAAACAACCCATTATAAACTGCAATTTAATCTTAATAAATCATTTACAAAGAATATATATTGAGAATAGTATTCCTTTTACTGTTCCCCTCATAAGTTTCGTGTTTTTTTTTTATTTATTAATCAATAAATGCCATGATGACATCCAATGCATATCTTTCTCTTCATAAAAAAAAAACTCTTATTAGCATCTTGATTTCTTTGAAAATAACTTACTATTTTGTTAATTATACTAATGCTTTTAAGAAAAAGATAAATTCACTCTGCCCCAAAGTTATTTGGAATAAAAATATTATTGGAATCTTGAAGCATGTCAAAAACAATAGCCTTTCCCTCCACTCAATCCCTACTTTTTTATTTTCTGAGATCATTTAATACTATTGTTAAATTTGTCTCCACTTACTATGAGATTATAGCTGTATTTAAGCACAATGATAAGATGGCTGTTCTTATATTTTAAAAGTCTTTATTGTTTAAGAATATCCTGCATACTCATTATAACATCAATGAGTTAGTAACATGATTAAACAATGAATAACAAAAGCTGATTACCTTCTGATTAAGAATTACTAATGAAAACTGCACTTGTAAATTATATTGTTATTAAATTGGTTTTAATATCATCTAATGTTTATCTGTTGTAAATTTCAAATTTTCACTGGTTTAGCTTTAAATTAATTATGTAATGGATGTAAAGTTATGAATATTAAATCTCCATGCTCTCATTTCAAAATACTTTAGATTGGTCTATATAATTGCATTTAGGTAAAAAGATAAGATAGCTATTCTTATTTCTTTTTTTATATTGTGTTTGGATTGAGAGTGTCCTGCATATTCACTATAACATCAGCAAATTAATAACATGATTAACAGTGCCTGTCAGTGGCTAAATTACCTTCTGATGCAAAATGATTGAGAATTTTCATCATTTTAATATTATGAAACAATCTTTTCAAATTTCAGTTTATTTATTTGCTGTATAGCTTTTCCCCTGAAATCTGTTTGATTCAGTAATATAAACCTATTAAGTTTGTCCTTTATGCATACAAACTTATTTTCAAATAGAATTCATAGAAAAAATTTTAATAGTTTTAACTCAATTGGTTATTGCAAATTTATTAGGCATTGTTTTAAATATGTGTGCCATTTTTCTAAAATCTGTACTTCTTTTTAGCACATTTTCGTAAGCTTCTTCAATTTATTAATATGATTTTGAGATAACATATGCAACACTTCCACATACTTTTTTTCTAATATTGTCATATATTGTAAATTATCTTCTAGACTTAACAGTAGATTTTGGAGGGTGATATTATTGTAAACATTGAGAATTATTGTGGAGTGGCTATAAAGTGAGTGGTTTTAAAAAATATATTGTCATTCTTTGATTTTATTGAGTCAGTTAAAACTACTAAAATGAAACAAGATTGCAAACTGGTATTATTTGATGTAATAGAGTTTTATGACACATTTGCAAGAAGCAGTTTTGATAAATAAAAGAACCATTCCATTGCTGATGTGTTAAATTGGACAAATGACAATATTAGAACAATGTTTAATAATGAATATTATAGAATGAGGGACTCATAGATTATAGTATTTTCCAGCAATAGTATTATATGTAGCTTAACATTTGTGAAGAAAGAAAACAAAATGATGCCACTATTACTCAAGCAAGATGGAAATGTGATTTATAATATGTATATTGATGATGGTCATGTGTGGATTTTTTTAAAGTTTTAATGAAGATGTATAGAAAACTATATGTAAGCTTCAATAGCCTACTGAAAATGAGGATGGCACAGGAAGTTTAAGATATTATTATTTAATTGTTAATAGAAATGAAAAAAATATTTAGATTACAAAATGATTACTAATCCTATTGAGATTAGTGACACTATATCCACAATCTGACTGTTTATGAAGTTGGTAGTTTTAAAGATTTTAAAATCAGAATTATTTTTTATGTAATTGTAAATTGGATAAAAAGCACAGTGTTGAGGAATATGTAGAGGATCTAATTGAAATCAGATATAATGGAAAAATCCTTTACAAAATAATTAAAAAAAATTAATTATAAAATATGGTGAAAAAAATTCAAGTATAAAAAATAATAGGCCTTGTATTGCTATATCTATATTTCCTTTATTGCAACAAAAATAAAGAAATTTTGTAATCAAATTTTTAATATAGGCATTAGGACAAACAGCTGATTTTAAATAGATTGATAAATAATGTAAAAGATAAAACTGATAAAGCAGAATTTTCACAAATCTTATATACTGTTTAATTCCTTTGCATGTTTAACTATGTATTGTGATACATCCCAAGTTATTATAGCAATGAGAATTAGGTAATATAAATAAATATACAATAGAGGCAAGGCAAATTCAGCACATATGTCTGTATTCTTGGATCCTGAAAAGGAGTATGAACACATTTTTGATCAGTACAAAGTTAAATTTGTTTATGTTGAACAAGATCATTCCAAAGAGAAATATAAAAGAACCATGGTACTTTGCTAATCATGATAACATTATGAACCAAAGATCAAATAGTGTTTAAGTAATTATTGGAATATATAAGATGGACAAAACCAATACAGAAAATATCAAGTGTAAACAATTTATAGTTATGAATTGAAAATGCTATACAGTATATATCATTACAATAAAATAATAATAACATGACTAATTAAATTAGAAATAGGTCATACATCCTTTTTTTCACTATAAAATATATTATTTTAATATGGCAATACATAAGTCTCTGAAACTTGTTTTTAACTATAACAGTTTTTATTAATACAAACCTTAATATATAGAATTATATTTTATTTGATTGTTTATATATACATACATTTATATAAAATGGGTTTTTTTTTCAACAGAGTAATCATGAATAAAAGGTGAAAGCATTGAAAACATAGTTGATGCTAATAATTGAATAAATATATTAAAACTCTGATTTAGTGTTTGTTTTATATTAGTATTAATATGGCAAAACACCACTATATATATAATGTAATCAGAAAGAATGTGAACAATGAGCTACAACACTGATCAACTGGTTCCCCTCACCAACCAAATGGCCAAACACATTGTGCAAGCCAAGTATACAACTACTTAAAAGGGTCAACAAATGAGATTAACAATCTCACAAAAGCCACCAAAATAATAATACAGGCTAAATAATATATAGCTAAATGATAACATTGGTCAAATGATAACATTATAGGCTAAGCTCAGAAGAGGATTTGAATGTCATATGCCACAATATCAAGAGCATAGTGGTAAATAATTGTAATAATTATTACTAAGATAAAGGCAATACTATCAAGTTAAGGGGAGGGGACCTCTTATGCTCACTCTTGAAAATATAATGGCTGTTAATTTTTTTAAAGCATATGTCACTAAATTGCTAGGTTACTTTGAAATTCCTCTTTTTACGCACAATTACCAACTACAACATCTTTGACCATTATAATAAGCATCTGATTGCCATGATTAGACCTACTATTAAATTATTTGATAAAATAGAAGCAGGTATTCTTATATCTTTGCCACATTAATTTTTTTTTAAATCAATTTTTTCTTAAGTAAAAATATTTTTTTAATAAGATTGTACTTAAATGAGTATCTCAGAGTTCATATGAATAATATTTAATGATTATAAACTTTATTATTTTCTTTTAATTCTAGAGTACTATTAAACAAAGAATGAGATTCTAGTAACAAAACAGTGAGACTTACTCTTATCCCTAAGATAATCTCTCTCAAAATTATAACAATAATATTAAAATTTAAAATAAACATAATAAATTCTTAATTTAAAATAAAATAATTTACTAGGAAAGTATGCAGATATAATGAGTGGATAAGGAATTTTATGGTTACTTAAATACCACCTTAATAAATCTTAAAATATTTTCTAAATTTGAAAAAGCAATTCTATTATTTGAATATATGATGATTAATAAAATAACTTTCTAAATAGGAAAAGTGATTTCAAAACAAGTACTGTGATCTTTCATCACTAAATAAAATTGACTAAAATGATCTTTAATAACGAATAAACAATTATAAT
Source organism: Epiperipatus broadwayi (assembly GCA_028023455.1). Taxonomy (NCBI): domain Eukaryota; kingdom Metazoa; phylum Onychophora; class Udeonychophora; order Euonychophora; family Peripatidae; genus Epiperipatus; species Epiperipatus broadwayi. Next base: position 12,970,796 of record JAQFVV010000020.1, on the reverse strand, counting down.
TATTCTACTAAATAAAATCATCACTTTATTAGATACTCTCTTAACATCTTAAATGTAATTTTAAGAAAGTAACTCTTATGTCAAAATTCCAATATTCATGTAATTTCAATTATGATAAGTTATATAATATACAGATTTCTGAAGGTGTATGGCTGATGATAAAAACCAAGAAATTGAATTAACAATAAAATAATATTTATTTTGACATTAAAACAAATAACAACTCTATTATCTTACAATAACATCAAGACAAACTTTTCCAGATATATTAAACAAAACTTTAAGATGTCAGAAAATCTTAGTTCACAATTTTACCATAAATAAAAATAAATAAATAATAAAATGGATGGTTAATAAAACTCTCTATACACATTATAGTATCCCTTTTGAATGTGTTTAATACTTTTACAAACCATAAACTTATCAATCCAGTAGGGAAATGGCTGTGAAGAAAGATCTATATTATTTATTGCAGCCAAGTGCAATTTTAAAATTTTGATTAAATATTTATCAGATTTATATTTTGAAGTGCTGTCAAAGCACAGCTACAGGCTTTACATGTCAAACAACAAAACAACCTTCATTCAGATATACTAAGAGTATAACTAGTGGTAAGGGTGGATTCTCTCAATACCTGTTAAAATATATAAATTGGTAGGATAAAGTCATGGTAATACACTACACATGGCTTTATGCAAAAATACATTATGAACAAGATTAATTATGAGATAAAGGCAAAGTAAAATGGCATGAACTCAGAGGGAAAGGCACTTACATCTGAGGGCAATAGATGACATAGGACTTGATATCTAGTCATATAAGTAATGAGACTGAACCATCAGAAAACAATAATCACATATGGGATTTGCCTTAAATAAAGCATTATATGCTTAGATAAACAATAAATAACAATATGATTTATTGGAAAAGATATAATAAATATAAGAGAGTTTATAAGCTAAATCTCTGTTAAAATACACTGGCAAGATATGCATCAAGAGAGAGATCAATGCTAAATCTCTTTAAAAATATAATAATATATGAGAGAATCCAAGGTGAATTCTCCATCAAAATATACAGGCAAGATAAACATTATTAAGAGAGAAATTAATGTCCCAATCTCTTTACACTATACTGACAAGATAAAATACACTCAATATAAGAGATAAACTAATGCTACAATGTCTTAAATAAATAACAACAAGTAATTGATATGTAAAACCAATAAACAGATAATTGTTGCTAAATATAGCTTAGTAAAATTATGGCATAAAATAAGCAATAAAAATATAGACTAGCTTCTATCTTTTTCAGTATTTGCATTTACATTCAAAATAAATAATTTCTTAAGAAGGGCACACATAATACATTTAAAATATATCATTATAAAATTCTAAATATTCTGAGAACTTTTGACAATATACTACATAAGTAATATACAAAATGATACAAATAAAAATGCAGATAATAATAATCACTTTGAAAACAGAATATTTTATATCAAAACTAAGCTCTCTTGCCAAATATAAAATAAAATAAAAATCTTTCATCTTGGTTTCTACTATTTAACAGGATTCAGTCACTGAAAAAATAAAACTGAAAACACTGCAGGTATCTTGCTTACTATAACAGCATGGTTGAGTCACACAAACATTACTTTGCACACTAAAAATTAAGCCCAAAATATTTAGAGATGCTAGCATAAATACACATGCAATTCATGTGGATGCAAATGTTTCATGGATGAAAGCACCAGTAATGATACATATTTCATAATTTAATATATATTAACTCTATATCTTTTGGAAATCCCTTCTTTTGGGTGATAACATTAGGAGCAATTCTTTTTTAAAAAATTATATTTTATAAGTAGAACAGAGTTAGACTAATAATAATATAGTAAGAAGAAAACAGATAGATATCTTGCAATAAGCACAGGATAAGGTCATAAATAAACTTGGATACATATGATAATTCAGGAACATTTATATCTTTAACTCTTTGTAAAAATATTTTCAGTTGTCTATAAAAGAATATAATTTTTGGAATAATAATAATCAATTTCAAAATAAATTTCCATTAATATTTTAGGAATATTATGTTTAAAAATATTTCATAGAATATAATGTCATAAATAGTAAAAGTCAAATATTTCAATTTCATGTTGCAAAGAAAATTGTACTTTCTTAATTTAACTTGACATAACAAATATAGTTTATTAAGTAAAATTATTTTCATGTCCAAATAAAACAGATCTCTTTTAAGATAAATAGCATAAATAAAGCATATGTTCAAATTATATAAGTTGAATAAATTAAATATTTTCTTTTTCAAGTGTATATAACATCAAGTAAGACATTTATAAAACATTATTATTATAACACAGGTTTTACTATTTGAAATCAAAAGTTCTTCATTTAATAATGAAACAAACTCCCAAGTAACCTTGCTTTGAAAAATGAAAAGTTTATCAGAAAAAAAATATTTTTGATAAATATTTTTTAAAGAAATTATAATTAAAAGACTTTATCAGTAATAATAATTTTAGTTATTATGTAAATAATAGAATTAATGAAAGTTCTTAGGTAATAGGATTGACAATAGTTTTTTATTCTTAACTCCAGCAAAGCATGAAATTCAAATAAAAATGATTTAACCATTGTTGAATATTCAGTTGACTTTTCCATAATGTTTTACATGTAATGTAAATCTTAAGCACTTGAAGTTATTAGTTTAAAAGTTGAATGTGGATGAAGTTAGTTTTAGCAACTCATTATTTTAAGTTTTAAGGAAATAATATTGATTAAAAAGAAATTAAAAATTTAATTAATGGCAGCAAATTAAAGGAACTGAACAATTATAAGCAAATAAAAGCAAGCAAGCATGTATTAGTGTATTCATTAGCTCTATTTATAACATAAGTCATGTGACTAATTTTTGATGAGTGAAATTGACATTTTAATTTACTCCCATTTGACCTGTGTTGATCAGAGATCAAAATTTATTAAAATCCTAGGAAATTATGCAATCTGCATATTCCTCAGCTTTCTGGAAAATAATTTTGTTTAGACATACAAATTAATTATTACATTTAAAAAAAAAAAAAAATTATTTAGAAAGATAAATATTATAATAAACTGAAAATATTACAATAATGAAAATTAAATTATCTTCAACAGTATTATTTATAATATTTTACTTTAAATTCATATTTAATTTATTTAAGAATCCAGAATATTTTAAACTATCTTTTTAAAATAAAGATGTTAAAAAATACTTTTAACATTAACTTTAACAAGGAAGTTTTTTTTAAAGAAATTACAGTTTTATAAAGCACATATTCACACATCCATTAATGTATTTTTTACTTTTAAAATTATTTGTCTTATTACTACTTCTTCTTTAATTAATTAAATTTGGAACTATTTAATTAAAATATTATAATTAAATTAAATAAGGCATTTTTCTACAGTTAACTTAAACTTTAGCAACACAGACTTAAGTGTTTGAACTTGACTTTTAAGTTTTACACTACTAATGAATTTTAAGACACTAATAATTATACTAAGATGGTTTATTATTTTACAGTTAAATTACTTACCACCTTAGGTTAGTAATGTCCCTAATGTTAAACATTTAAAGTTAGAAAGAGATACTTATGGGATTTAAAATATTAGAAACAAGCTACTGTAATCACTTTTAAAGTTATAAAAATTCGTATAAATTGACTTGTCATATAGCTAACGTAGGACTATTAAGTAGTGACAAAGTTTATTATCATAGAAATTAAACTACTGAATTTTTTTTTTTTTTAAATATTAGGTTAAGATATAATTTAACATTTAGTTTCAAGTGAAAAGCTAAAGGTTACTATATATATATATAGTGACCTTCCAGGTTGGTACCAGGAAGAAATGTGGTTCACATTGTACCAATAGTGACCAGAGATAACTATTAGGAAAAAAATTAATTGTGATATAATTTAGTATTTTAAATTTAGTTAAAAATTATCAAGGCCTTAGTTGGGCATACCAGTTATTAAAATTTTAGGTTATGTGTGTCTGTTAGTGGGAGAGTAAGATGGAAAATATCAAGGATTGTTACTATGAGAGCTAAATTAATAGGAATGTTAGTCTGTAAGGCCATAACAGGTGTTTGTTCATTGATTTTCTAACTCACTGACTTCTCTCATCCAAGATTTAACTTATATGTGTGGGTGTATGTCCATTTTACATCATCTTACACTTCATTCATATTTTGCATTATTACTTATAATATCCAATTTGTAATAGCAGAATCCACGTGCCATAGAGGACAGATAGACACATATTAATTAATGTGATTTTTTTTAATTTTATTTATTATTTGCTAATTATTTATTACATGAAATCTTACATTTAAAATTGTAAAAAGTTATTTGTTTATTATTAGTTAGCATTTGTAAATTTAATATTTAATTTTTTTTTCTTGCCAATATTCTATTACTAACATTTTTACGAGCAAAAAAATTCTTGCATATTGCTAATCAGTTGACTCTTTGGTACTGTTTGCCTTAGCTTATTAAGAGCTTTTATTGTTTATTATCGATAAATGAGCAAATAGAGTGATAAATGTAATTAAGACAATAAATATGAGGAAGTGTCTTCAAGTATCAAGTGTACAAAATTATATAATTTAATGTTATTTAATCAAGTCTGTGTTTAATGTAAAGGTAAAATGTTAAATTCATCATTGATGTGTTGTAAAATAATGTTTTCTTGTAATAAATGTTTTGTTGAGATAAGATCCCCTCTGAACTGTTTTTACCATATACGTTCTGGATAGTCTTATCGAGTGGGATATATTTATTTTGTATGACCAATAAGTGATTCCAATATGCACAAAGGCTGTATATGATATCTATTAGAAAATTCTAAGAACATTGGAAATTATTACAGCTTTTGTCAAATTTTACTTCAGCCTGCAGGAGCAATGTTTGTATGTTTTTTTAATGTTGTTAATTCATCGTTATCATTGTGAGTTACACGTATATTTCCGTTTAAACTTTCAAGTCTGAACTAAAAAAAAAAAGAAAACTTTTATTTTAATGATTAAATGTTGACATGTATTTCTTCCTATTGCCTATAATATACAGGTAGATTTTTTAATGCTTAAATTAATTTATTATTATTGTTATTTTTTTATATGCTTAATCTCCACAAGAACGTCTCGGAGATCTTGGTATAAACTATACCAAATCGGTAATTTTTTTTTTGGTATTATGTTAAAAGAAAAATGGATATCCTCGTGCTCATATTATTAGCTCAAATTAAATATTTTAATATTATGCATTAGTTAATAATCATAGATAGACACATGGAGATATTTATGCCAGTATGCAGAATAGTTAAACTTTCTTGACAGTAGTGACTTTAAGTTGAAGTTCAGTATTCATGATTCTCACAAGTAATAGATTCGTTTAAATTTAATTATTGTTAATATGACAGTTTATTGTTTCATATGATTTAGAAATCACATTATATTCATTCACCCACCCTGTAACCTCTACTCTCTTCACCTATCACTTATGCCCAAATAAATGCCCCATCACCAATGCTATATTAGATAGAATAAATTTATAATTTAAATTACATCTCTATTTATTGATAAGATTCTTATATTGCTACTACTCTATGGCTTAGCTCTGTTGGGGGGTTATAGGGTATGGTGGTTATCTAGGATGCAGATGGGAATGAGAGAAGCATTTAGAAATAACAATTATATAATGTTGATTCAATTATATTATAAGCATCTATTAAGTAATAAGGGCTATTGTGAAATTGATAATCATTACACTCAATAAAGTATAGACAATGATAAGGATTGGGTATGTTTTTATCTCATACCATTATCTATTCTAAGCAAGGCAAAAGCATATTTATAAGTTTAATAAATCATTTAAAGTAGGTGATTATATTATTATTATTAATCTCAATGTATGATTATTATGATTAGATTAAGTTTCAAATAGTGAATTTAGTTTATGTTTGTAATTGTGAGGGTAATTATTCTTTAGATAATTGGATCTGAATAAAATCCCTCTTGTTATTCAATTATCTAACTACCAGTAATTGTTATTATATTTTAGAAAAGAATAATAATCATGATCCCTAAGATATCCATAGGATAGCATTCATTATTCCAATTAATTTAATCTGTGTTTTTAATATAATATTTTTATAGTTTATTAAATTACAAAAAAGTAGCTGAATAATTATTTCAAATGAATTATTATGTTAGTCATTGTTTGTTGTGGAGATTCTCCTATTGATTATAATAGGATAGTAGTTAGAGAATTTCTACAATAACTAGGCCATTGTGGAGTGTATTTTATATACTTCTTAATGTTAAAACCTATATGTTTCGAGCATCCCAGAAATCTATCTTATGTCTTTATTTTATCATATATTTCAAATTGAATAGAGAGTCTCACCATAGCATTCTTGTACTGTATCATCATTCAGCTAGTATCATTTAGTTTATCTCAATGTAAAACTGTTAATATGTTGTCATTCAAAATGTGCCTCTGATAGATGACCACTTTTAGACAGTTAATATATAAGCAAAATTATCCTTAGTTATATCTGTTGTTTTTGCTTTTTTGTACTTGGATGATCAGTAGTTTAGGTTTTACCATACTGGATAATTATTTATCTCAGATATGATCTGCCTTGCCCCAGTTATGTCTCCTATATTTCCAAGTTTATTTCTAAAAATAGTTTTATTTATAGCCAAAAATTATTTTTCTTTTTGCATAGCTTCTTATTTGATCTAAGGCTTCAAATTTGTTATTAAAAACATTGTTCTTATATGTAGAATAGATCATATTAGCTTATTATTTTTCTATAGACTTAAATAGCAAACAATCTACAATGTTTTTTCTCTCATCAATTCTTAGTTGTTGAGCTTTCTCTGTTTATAAATATAATCAAGTTTATTGTTCTTCTGAAGTGATTTCCATAACTCTTCTGCTTCAAAAAACATTGCCTAACTTGATTTACTTTCCTTCAGTATACTTTTGCTATTTATAATTATCATGCTTCTACTGTATTCTTTTCATTTCTCAAATGTTGAACTCTTTATGTAACATTTCACTCATAATATTCAGCACTTCAAAAATAATAGTATTTTTTTTTACAAGTTAAATACATTTTTTTAATTTTTAACACTTACTATTTTTTAATGTAATTATAACGGATTTGAACTCAGACTTTCAAGTTCTCTACACTTATCCATTCCATCTTATACAACTGATACACATGACCACATACATGTGAAAAAGATAAATGATCTCCAATATCCATATTCCATGCTGAATCGGCACTCATCAGTTGGTCCAGTTCATCGTCTCTCCCTCCACAGACACCCACATATATATATATATATATAATCAGTGTTCATTTTGTATTAAGACAGCAAATCTTTAAACTTTAATGGACAGGCTTCCTCCATCCTCCAAATCTTCAACCATCCATTGTTTTTAAGAGAAATGTTTGGCATAATATATATATATATTATAACAGAATATAAATAAATGAAATGATGAAAATTATCAATTATTAAAATATACTCACAATCTGTGCCATTATAACAGTATGAATAAATATTGTAATGATGAATTATAAAAAGGCTGTTACTTTATAACTGATTATAAATCTATATATTGATGAGTGATAAAATGATTGTTGCTATAATTCAATAACTAAACACTAAACAGGATATATGATATGCTCCAGCGGTTCATTATTTTTAACCAAGTAACATTAAATGAGAAATGAATTTACTGTGTTAGCTAACATATAATTTATAATTAAATAAGGATGACGCCAACACATAAATAAGAATATATGCATATCATGCTCTATTTGGGTGTCTATTTCTAATTAATTAAATATAACATTATAGCCCGTTTGCAACTATCCTAAACATTAATTCTGTCACACTAATAATGAAATAAATAAATTATCTCATTTCTCCATATAAAATAACAACAATGAAAATTAAAACTATTATCATTAAAGATTTAGAATATTTAGATATTGGGGAAGTCATTTGAACAATTAAAACATACTGACCATTGTCATCAAATAAAATAATATTAAATATAGCATCTGAATAAAATTACCCACGGTGAGATCCCTGGAGTGCATTTTGCTTATCTCCAATACTAGGTTTTTTTAACAAAGAATCCTTCCTATTCTTCTTTCCAACTATATAAGACCATTCATGGTCATATGCACACACTGGTGCTATTCATGACAACTTATAAAACATATTATATAAAGTTAATAAGTTGGAAAAGGGATGGGATCACTTCTATTCAGTTTAGCTAAGTCCATGTGTTTTCCAACGAGTGCCACTAGATTGTTTTAAATCTAGATAAATATCTGTTTAGAGTGTACTGAGTTCAAACTCATTCGGTGCATTTTTACTACACATGACTTGGATGACTAATGAAAAAATGACACTCTTATATTTTACTCATGTCAATAAAATCATAAGATCCCCATATCACCAAAATTTATATAGATCAAAGACTCTTATAGACATTGCTAGCTCATTTTACGTATATTGATGAACAGACAAGTATAATCCTATTAATGGCTTCTAAACAAGCATCGTGAAGACCATTATTGATATTGATGGCCATTTAACTAGATTATTTATCACAATATAAAGGTAATAATGATGATGATAATAATGATGATGATGGTGATGATATCATAATAATAATGATAATAATAGTGATGATGATACCAGCCATAGCTTATTAATAAACTCACAACAATAAATTTATCTTTATAAACTCATAAGCACTTTTTAAAATCATCCCATGTCAAACTGGGATTTAATTATTACATTCACTAGCATTTATATAAGTTTATGTTTATTTACTAAAATACTTTTATAGTTAAAACTAGGATTTAATAATACTAGTGATGATGACTGATCATCACGAATCTCTATGCATGATATTCAACTTTCTATAAATCCTTATTTACTAAATATATTAATTATGTTAAACATTAGATTTAATGATTATAATTTATTAATGATGATGGCGATCATAACTCATGTACAGAACCATGTTTAAAAGTTGTTTTAATCAATAATACAATATCCATCTTTGATGAGGATGATCAAAACTCATGGACTCAACATAATTTTAGCTTTCTATTGTTGAACTATAATTATTAAAATTTGGTTATTATCAAGCATAATCCCTAAATACTTAAAGGTAAATCAACATTCTAGTTTACTTAACATTTTGCGAGCGCTTTCTTAATATTTGCGAATGCTTGCTCAATATTTACGAATGATGATTCTTAATATCTGTGAGCGATGATGATGATGATCATTTAAAACAATAGAATTAAGACAAGAAAAATACAACAATATTTTTAATAAGAACTCGGAAACCAATTAAGATATATAATTATATTTTATTAATACTATTCTTCTTTCCTTCTTTAAAATCAAATTTACTAATTAGATAAATGGCTTATTATTACATTAATTCAATATAGAACTAATACAAAATTTTATATACAAGTTCGTCATTTTGGATAATTTTAAAATAAGCTGGCTTAAAATGACATTTAAAAAAATATATTTCATGGAATGCTTACTTAAGACTTTCCTAACTTATTATATCATAAAAATAAATTTCATATGTAACTTGTGTTTTATTTCACTTCCATTCATATGTAAGCCTTGCTTTATAATTTCTCATATTTAAACTAATTATGTATAACCTATTCTTTTGACGTGTTTGTATAAGCAGTTACACATGCACACATTCGGTAATGTTAACATATATGTTTAAAATGTATACCCCTATATTAGAGATTAATACATAAATTACATATATAAAAAAATATTCTTGCAACCTTTTAGCAAAAGAAAATAAAATACATTATATCAATTTTAATATGCAACAAGATAAAAAAAAAAAAAAAAAAAACATTATAAATGCATATATTTATAGGTTGCTCATTATCATAACAAATGAAGAACAATAAAAAAAAACATTTCAATATTACAATATATAATATAAAAAAAAAAATAAAAAAAAATAATGAAAATTTAAGTTTAAAGATTTAAACTGTGTTTGTGTTATGTTATGTGATATTGAGAATAACTATCGATAAACAAGCCTTTAATGTTTCTGTATCAAAAAAAAAAATAATGCTTTGACCAATAAATTAAGGTTTACTTTTAATAAGCAATAATAAAAGATCTGTTAAGGAAAGTTCATAGTTACCCGATTACTTTCACTTCTTATAAATGTCCCGAGTTTGAATTTTCAGACTGCTTGTCTTTGCTCCATTTAAAAAAAAAGTTCTTGCAGATACCTTCTAATAAACATGAATTAATTGACTTGCTGTTTCCACAACTTTAAAATTATTTATTGTTGATACTTTTGATAACGCTGAATTCGGTGACTGGCTTTCTTCTAATTTTCTCAAAAAGAGTTATTACAAGTACTTTTAGATAAGTATGAACTGGTGGATTTGCTTGTCTCTCCCATTTAAAAAAAAAACATTGTAGACACTTTAGATGACTATGAGGAAAATTTTAACAAAAAAAAAATTGGTTGATAGCTTAATCAAACCTAATTATAAGGCCTTTATACATTTTTCTTTTCCTCTTCCTTCCCCTTCTCCCTCCATCCAAAGGTAATGAGCCTATAATGGACCAGGAGCCAGAAAAGAAGCATTTCAAATAGCTTGTGTGGTTGGCTTTAAACTATCATTTTGTTGGTTATTATTTGATTGGTATATGAGTCCATAGACAGATCAGTGATTTCAACCCATGATGGGTATTTCAGGAAGCAAAAGAATGGTTTTAGCAATGCAAATTCATTATATTATACACAGCAAAATATATTAATATCATTTCATAGAACTGTTAATAACTTCTTCCAATAAATTCAATTTTGTTCCATTTTTTTCTTCTTTATCTTAATCTTGCTGGGAATTACTTATATATACGCACATCTTCATCTATCCTGACTTTAAAACAAGAGTCATTTTTTTTCTTCCTCAATTTTTAAAGAGTAAAAAAAAAAAAAATTAATCGCTCTCACTCTTAAAAATAAAAAATGAAAACTGTCCATTTCCTTTTAGTTTTCATGAACTCAATCACCAAATCTCTGTCTAATAATAATGAATAAACTGATCATTACATCTCTTCCTAATAACATTAAAAAAAACTGACCGTAGTAATATTAATGATTGACTTTCTTTTTAAAACTACATATTGTTAGATCACTCTCCTCCAAACAAAAATTGAACTGCTCCCTTCAATATTATTTCACTCGGTTTTTATTTCAAATTTCTGACCAAAAAAAAAAGGCCAGCTGCAAATCCTGTTATCTTGAGACAAACAAAGATCAAAAGCTTCACAAGTTTGATGGTCTGTCGCAATTTTACAAGAAAATTAATAATCACGTTTTATTACATCAAAGCACCCCCTTTATAAAAATAATCTTAGACACAGATAACACAAACAATAAAGCTGGCAATCTATAGTCATTAGAAATAGGTGTAAAAGTGTTTTGGTGTTTATACAGACGTTCTTATTCTTTCACACTCTTTTGCACGTGCACATTTCTTTTTATCTCCTAATCTACTAATCTGATCACCTTATTTTACACTTTCTTTCTGATCTGCCTTATTTAACAAAAATATAGTTAAATAATTTCAACACATTATTTAACAAAATATAATAAATCAATATTAAATATTATTACCTTCTTTCTTTACAACTGCTTATTTATTAAGTATTTATAAATTATATATAATAATAAATACACACATAAATCTATATATATAAAAGAAAATTTTTTTTAGATAAATAATATATCTATGTGTTTGAAATGAGTCATTTACATACAATATATATATATATTTATTTAAATTTAAAAGTAAAACAACTTTTAAACATTCTATTGTAAGGCAAATTTTTCTCCAGAAATCTCCTAAAAGGATCAGTATAAGAAGACATTTCTCATCAGTCTGTCAATTTCTTGATGGCGATGGTTTAAGCTTTTTTCAAATTTTGTTTTACTTTTCTACTAAGAAAAAATAAATAACCACTTTCTGTCCAAGTATGGGTGATACAGCTATGGGCTGGCTATTTGTAAAACTAATTCTGATTAAAGCCTAGAAATATTTTTTTTAATTTTATCCAACTCACAACAGAGTCATATGCATGATAGGTGAATATAATTCAATTACACCATTAGGCTCTTAAATATATAATGTATATATATATTGATATACCACAATATCTGTATTCAAGCATCATATATGATTTTTCAAATTAATACCATATTATTATTTGCATATGCACTAAATAATTGTAGCTATAAATTATGTAAATTTAATTGTATTTCCTTTTTTTACTTTTACATAATTATTTATTTTCTCTTATACAAAAAACTTTTGAGCCTCTATGATTTTTTTTTTTTTTTTTAAATTGTTAACTTTAACCTGTGTGTATTTGAATGTCAGTATGTGATAAGTGTAAAATCTGACCCTGGCATTAATTTTTTTTTTTTTTTTCAAAACATAATGATTAAAAATTGTCAGCATGTGAATTTTTTCTCTCTCTCTCAAAAATGAAATAAAAAAGAAACTGAATTAAAAAGCATCAGACTGTTTCAAGATATATGAGTGTTTTTCTTTTTGAGAAAATGATAACACATTATGTTGTGTTATTTTCCAAGATCATTATTGTGAATCAACAGAAACCCCTTATTCCCAATGCCAACCCCCCACTTTCGTTACTTTTTATGTTTTTTTCATCTTTTTTTTTTTTTATTAAAAGAATGTATTTGTCAATTTTAAAAAGGAAAGTCATTATATATATGAACTAATAACAATCTTCAAAAATAGTAATGACTGATTTAACTTTCTTTATAAATGACAATGTTTACTAGTAATCTTTAAAATAGTAAATGTGTTTGTTGGACAAATTTGTGCAAATTCTGGCAGATTTTAGTTTTAGATGATTTTTCAAATGCATTTAAATAAATGAGTATACAACAATATTGCTTTTTAAAGTTTGAATTTTAAAGTAAATTTTAAATCAATATTTAAACTTTAGCAATTTAAACTTGACTTTAAAATTTTTAAATATAAAATAAATTCAGTACAGTACAGCATATAACAAGCATAAAATTTTCAGTTTATTTTCAACATCTATTTTAGGAACTGTTAACTTGGTTTAGAGAACCATTGTAAGTTTGAATAATGAACAAAAAATGATAATATCATATTAATATCCATCACTTGATTATTGCAATAACCATGCAGAGCAAAAATAATCAAATTATTTATTATTCAGGGGTCCATGAGAAGCTTAAGCACTAAAAGTGAATTGCTAATTCATGGTCGATTATATTACCTGCCTATTTGCTTAGCATTGTGTGTGTATATATATGCACTGTGATCTTTACTTCGTTTATATTATATTAGTCAATGATTTAAATACTGTAAACAAAGGCAAAACTCTCTATACAGTAGTGCCACCCTGTGCCAAACAGTAATCAATGGATGCCAGAAGGCTTGTGCATAAAATCCCTATCTAGTGCCTACCCATCCAATATCCCCAGACTAGTTTCTGGCTTGTGGCCATCATCAGTGAGGAGCCTTGGATCTGAAAGCACTGTACCTAGATCTTAGGATCTAATGCAACCCTCCAGCAGCCACCTTTTACTCTACTTTACTACAAAATTATGAGAATGAAATTGAAAACACAATAATATTTTCAATCTAAGCTCAATAGCTTATATAATCATATGATTTGTGTGTACCAAATCATATTTTTAATCCGACTGTTGATTTTTTGACAAGAATATTTTGCAACAAACACTGCATAACTTTCTCATCTTACTTTCAACATTTACATTAGAATGAGAATTTCAAATTATTAGCCTTATTAATATAAAATATATAAAGATGGCTGTTGAATATGCAAGTGCTAATCCCATGTTTATCATTAACAAAAGTTTAATAATTAGCAATTATTTTGTGCATTTTGGATAAGTCAGTACTATCTAGTGTCCAATTTTTGATTTAACTTATAATAAATAGCTTTTAACCCCAGTAAATACAGTGGAAAGAATATGAAAACAATCTAAAAGCTTTCTGCTTCACATTATCTGGCTAAGTTATTACTCTTGTCAGATGATTCATTAAAGCAGTAAAATAATAAAAAATATTTTAAATGTACTTTTTCTTTACACATTGCAAACTCTTTAAAACCTTAATGGAGGACGACAGCTCTTGTGACTAAGGAACTACTAATATTTAAGATTGGCATAAGTGATCTAAGTGAAATTCATCTTCCAGAGAAAAGAAAATTAATAAAACAGTAGAAGACTTCCAAGTTTTTTAAAAAAAGGAATTATCTATTAGTGAAAGAGTATTATATGATATGAGATTTTGTGTAACATCTAATTAAATATGTGTTAATAAAAGGCTAATAGTATCAGAATCTTATTGTGCCCTGGTAGCTGTATTCATTTTAGTAGTGATTATATTATACTGTTATATTCATTGAGTTTAATCACATTCCTTGTGTTATAACATTATTACATCAATAATATTAAAGTCTCTAAGATATACATTAGTACAAACAATAAAATTTGCAAGAATTATTGAAATAATAGTATTGGTATTATAAATTCAAATGGTCTGCCATTTTTTATTTTTTCCCATAAGGTATGAGTTACCTATCATAGACTAATATTTTTCAAAATTAGAATGATAATTTCATTAAAAAATAAGTCTCATTATATCCATATTCATAAAAATCTTAATGTTAATTTTTTAAATGAATCTTCTGTTCATGCTAAATTTTAATAGCTATTAAGCATTACAACTTCTAATTTGAACTAAACCGAAGTTCAACTGTTTCTTTGTCAGGGATCTTTTTATTAATGATTCAATTTAAAGGGGAAATGTGGCATTTTCTTCTTTCTAGAATTATAAATTAAATGTGGAGCTTTATAATAAATATGAAACTTTAAATGCAGACGTTTCACAATTGACAAGAGGGCTGAAAAAAGATTGGTGTATTAAAACTGCAAGGGGGATACAAACATTTTCTGATCATTATCACTTTAAATTTCTTTTTGACATTTACCAGATATTATTTGGACATAAAAACATTATCATAAATCCTAATAAATTCACCAATGCCATTTATGATAACAATGCTATTTCTGGTAGTGTTATGATCATCTTTTAAATAATGACCATATAATTGAGGTGATTTTTAATGATACATCCGTTCTACTCATTTAAATTTAGGCAAAAGTATCCAACTTAATAAAATTGAAATGGTATCTTATAAATTTAAAAATGGAAAAACTACAATGTGGAATTACAATTAGATGAGGTGTTATACTTATTGCTAGCAATATGATTACTTCAAAAAAGTAAACTAAAAACTAAAAATCTGTATTAAATTTTTATCTTGATTTTCAAACAATTTTTAGATAAGCTGAAGTAATTATCAAGGAAGATTTTTGAAATTTATCTGAATGAAAATGTAAAAAAAATGGAAATAAAAATTGTAATAATGGTACTTTTAATTACTTCCGTATGTTATAAAGATTTTCTATCATTATATCATGTGTTTCTACTATCATAATGCTGAAATTTCTAATTTAAAATTATTTCAATCTTCAAGTAAAACTAAACTCTATGTAAAAAAATCTGCTTATCATGGACATAAAAATATTTGAGCAGAAAGTCATCATGGACATAAACAATGGAGTGGATCTGTCATTATTATATTATAAAGACTGGATGAAAATTAGCAATAGTTGTAAGAAGAAAATGTCACTTGTGAAAACTGACATCATTAGCTACAGACATAAATGGACATAAAAAGATATTTATGGAAAAGTGGACATAAAAAGATATTTATGGAAAAGGTGACTGTACCTGCATATTATTAAATTTAAAGGTTAAATCTTTACCACTGTGTATCATCAATAAAAAGTTTAGCCCATTATTAAGGAGAATCTATATAAATGTTATCAAGAGTGTATAATTGGAATAATTAGAAAGAAGCACCTTTATTTGTTTAAGTCATAACCAGTGGAATTATTGACATGATCAGTCAACATTTTATGCTAGCCATGTGAAGTGCATTCACATTGAAGGAGAAAGTAGTTATTATAAATTCAAAATTGACGTTCAATAAAATCCCAGTCACTGATAGATTGGCAGAATTATTAATATTTATTATATATTTTGGAATTTACAAATGGAACAAGTTATTGTATGGCATTAGCTAAAATAGATAATTTATTTTATGGCATGGAAGGCATCATTTGGGAACCATATTGGTTAGTATGAAATATGAGTGTAAATTAGAATTATATGTGAAGCTGAATTTTGCTAAATATATATAGTCATCAATAGATAGAAGTTTTTAGACTCTGTAATTAATAAAAATGGAAAATATCCTAACTCAAATAAATAGTCTGAACAGGCACTAACATGTATTCAATGTGCTTTAAAATTCACAATAATCAAGCATATTTTGCCGATAGAGGGATCTTCCAAACTACGACACAAGATAGCGATTTTTATAAAGATAAGAAATGTCCACTTATATAGACTGAAGATATTTGAGCTGGAATGAAGGTGAGTTCTTTTAACAACTTATGGCATCTTCTATTTAGTTGTGAGATGATGTAAGATGGTATTCCTTTAGCTGGACTGAGGTACTCAAACTGGAAGGAACATGAATTTTTTTGAATGGCTTATGGCATTTTCTATTTTTTATAATAAGCTTGTTAGGGCAACATTGGTTGTTGCTTTGGCCTGGGTGGATCAAACTTCAACGTTCCATCACAGGAAAGGCAGCAAATTCTTACTTTTTAGCAGGACATAGTGAAATTTAACAATTTTCAGCTTCTGATAGTAACAGCTCTTCAAAGAAAAATGGAGTTTTTTTCCCCGCTTAAAATATAGCCTATTTATACATTTCCACCTACCAAGCCTTAACATCTTTTGGAATTTCGTTTGCCTCAGGACCAATTGATTTTTGATTGCCCAAAATCATATAATTTGATTTTCTTCTACTGATAATGTCTCTGAGGTGTTATATTTCATTTACATTAAAAAAAATTTTATTTAAATTGTACTGAGGTACATGGTTATCGAATACATAGTATTATTTAAAAGTAGTAATATTTAATAAATCTCACCTTTAAAAAAATAAAGTGGGAAAATAAAAGTTAAAAGTTGAAGGAAAAGAAAATTAAAAACAAAAGAGTAGGGAGGGGGTATTGTTAAAGAAAAATAAATAATAAATGATTTTAAAGAGGGTAAGATATTTTTTTTTAAAAAAAAGGGTAAAATAAAAATGATTTAATATTATTTTTGATTAGTTCGTAATAAAAAGTTATAAAGAAAAAATTTGCTTTGTTTTATAATAAAATAATTAAATGTGTGCGTGTGTAAAAGTTTTGAAGAAAAAAAATAGAAGCCCAATCAGAGCGAAGTAAAAGTACAATAATTTCACGAGATAATAAATGCTGGACATAAGAAAACTTTGTCATTGTTTAGACGATTTAAATTTCAATATTCCATTTGTATTTTTTTTTTAAAAATATTTTAAAATATTTCATAAAATCAAAGAATCAAAAGAAAACTATATAAATTGTTATACCAACAAAATGATGCATTGTTAAATTTACCATATTGTGCAACTAACTGGAGCCTTCACTGCGATAACATTGGCAGATAGTTCAGAGGGCAAACCATGCTTGGATAAAGCCAATAAAGTAGCAGAGTATCTATGCTGAAAATCCACAAAATCACAAATTGAAGGAAGATTTACTGGAGATTAGTGCTAACCGATCAGAGATAACATTTGATAGAAATTGCATTGTGCTATACGTACATTAATTCAGATTTCAAATCCTAGGTAATGTTTAATTTTTATATTCTCTAATTTTTGATTTTCTTTTAAAAAAAACCTGTGATAAATAAATAAATAAAACTTTCAACTTTACCAAGTAGTATCTGGAAAATATAAATGATATCAGCTTCTGTGTTTAACTTTATTCAAAGACCTTAAGTGTATGTATGTGTGAATTTTAATTTAATATGTTATGTATATTTTAGTTATTATAATGTATTAAAACATTTATTTAAAATGAAAAGAGTGTACGTGGTTGAATTATAAAACAAGATGACTTTTTTTAAAAAAAGATTTAAACTGTCATTGAAATATTTATATTTATATTTGAATACACATATTTATGCTGAAATAATATTTTAATAAAGTTGGAATGGAAAGATTTAATTATTCTTAAGAAATGGTTAAGTTAAAACTAAAAGAATAAGGAGAATTTTCTTTAAAAATAAGGATTTTTTATTTAAGGACGTCAATGTTTCTCGTATGGTGAATTTTTATTATTAAAAATAGAATTTTTAGATAGGCAGAGTTTTTTTTTTTTTAAAGGCAGCTACAATTCCATGAGCTAGCTGGGGTCTCAGGTACTAGATTTGTTGCTGATCAGGTTAACTTGTTAATTACTATGTGATTAACTGGCTCCTAAAGGGTTTACCTTAAAATAAATAAAGTGTTTAGTTGGTCAGTATTTGTCTAGTAGTCAAGTGTTTATATTATTGGTAGCTTGCTGCTAATGATGTTATTCACTTTACTTGAGGACCAAGCACCTTCAAAGATTGGATGGTTTAGTAGGGAAGGAAGAGTATTTTATATTTATATTTGTCATTATTAGATAAATTAAAGAAAGTGGGTGGTTCAAAATATATAAATTATATAATTCTGATTCCAATTTCATTAATTAGATCTCTTTTTAGGTATTATAAATTTTTAAGGCCTAGCAGATAGTAACGTTATTCTGATTTAATGATAAAGTCTTTTGTTGCAAACAAATTCAATCAGTAAACTACATTTTACTTTCACCCCACTGGTGTGGTCATTAAAAATTTATTTACAACAAAATTCTCATTTTTAATTATAAACCAATGACTTATTTTAACTTGACATAAATAACCTTTTTAATCATTTTTTTCCTTCCCTATATTGTTTGTTTAAAAAAAAAAACAAATTTGACAGATCTAAAAAAAAACTTTTGTTTCAGTTATACCTATAAAACATTAAATCAGAAAACAGTAAACATATTTTAAAAACAACATTTTACATTATATCTTTTTATTTAATCTTAAATATATATACAAAGCATTATACCATCATTCCATGCTTTAAATTATTCATCCACATATGAATATAATACAAATATAAAATTCAGAATTGACTTATAAATTAATAAAACATTTTATAACAAATTATGAGCATTTCTATGCTATATTTTTATCAATCCTGTCTAATTATAGCTTACTTTCATATGTAAATGGATGATGCCATTCAAGTGGCCATGATAGCAAATTTTACCGCTCGACTTATATATAACATTTTGACATTTAAAATAGGTTCGAAACTAGATCAGATTAGGTTGTTTGTGAAATGGAAAGCGGGCTGCGAGGTTTCCGTTTCAATATATATATATATATAATACCAATATGAAAAGAAGATGAAGGAGTTGAACCCAGTCAAGTCTAAATTATTATTATGCTATGCTTTCAGGCTCCTAGTCTAAAATATCCACAAATAAAGAACCATACAAATAGAGTTTATCAAAGTACCAATAACATTGAGTATGGAATTGTATTGGTTTGAAATAAAATAATTGTATTAACTTAACCAAATAGTGATTAATGAAAACATTAGCTTAACTTCGATTAGTTATTTATTCACTATAATGATAAGTATAACTGTTGAAATATTAAAAATATATAATAATAATAATAATAATAATAATAATAATAATAATAATAATAATAATAATAATAATAATAATAATAATAATAATAATAATAATAATAATAATAATAATAATAATAATAATAATAATAATAATAATAATAATAATAATAATAATAATAATAATAATAATAATAATAATAATAATAATAATAATAATAATAATAATAATAATAATAATAATAATAATAATAATAATAATAATAATAATAATAATAATAATAATAATAATAATAATAATAATAATAATAATAATAATAATAATAATAATAATAATAATAATAATAATAATAATAATAATAATAATAATAATAATAATAATAATAATAATAATAATAATAATAAAATAATAATAAAAAAAAAAAAAAAAAAAAAAAAAAAAAAAAAAAAAAAAGTGATTACAATATGTAAAGTGTTTTTTTAAATATTCTGGCTAGTTGATAGTTTAATATATAAGATGATATATTTGGAGACTCTTAAAGTTTATATTAAAGTTTAGTGTAATAATTTAACTATAAATAATCACGGAATCTAGTTTTAATTAATAAAATATTAACATTATAAATATAACAAACATAACTATAAAAAAAATATGTAAATAAAATATTTTTTGTTGACTAAATAATCATGAATTACTTATCTCTTATTTATTGTATCTTTTATATAATTTTATAGGTGTATTTGACATGTGTTGTGAATGATACACTAAGGAAAACAATAAAGACAATATATTATCATAAATTTTACTAAATAAATACTCAAAATATATTTTAAAAGTTTAATAAGTAGGTTTAGTTTGTTTATTTTTGTCTTATAATAATAAACATAAACTTATTAATTTAAATGTATAAAAATATTGAGACATATATTAAAATATACACTATTGTCAGAATTACTGGTATATGTTTATACATGAAACCTATTTTTTTAATATATATATATGTGAAGAAAACAAACAAATATTCCATAAATTTAAATAAACTAAAATTAGCCATAAGAAATATTTAAATTTTGCTTATTATATAATTTAAATTTTCTTTTTGGTTATGCTGTATTTTATGTATAATAAACGAACACATGCATTAAAAAAACATAAATAAAGATTGAAAATATATTACCTGTTTAATTTCTTCAGTGATCACAGTGAAGAATGTTTTTTTTTAAATTTCACTGATGTAATAGATATTAACTTATGAAACTATAAACTTTATAAAATAATGATAAACTCAAAGTTCAAAAAGTCCTTGGGAATTTTTTTTTTCATTGTACATAGATAGGCTAAATGGGTTTTGTATTTAAATTCAACTATATTTCATCTTAAATATCATTCAAAAGTTTTTATCCATTTAATGAAATTACCAACTTTTAAACAAAATATTCCACAATCAAATGTTAAAATCTAATGCTGCGACATTAATTTTGTTTTCTTTAAAAAACAACAGTAGCATTGGTAATTTCCTTATATTCCATAGGATTCATTGTGACACTTAAATTATATTACATGAGTTATATAAGTTGTAGGACTTAAATTTATATATTTAACAATTAGATGATTTTTATTATCTGTCGTTATTCAGAACCTAAAAAGACAAGTCTTTTGAGCAAATAATTTATTTACTTAGCCACTCATGTTTATAATTAAAACTCCAAAATATTACTAAATTACATAGTACATAAACTTTATGTGATTTGTTTATGGAGATGCAAATTGAGAGAGACCAAACTAAAATCAGTGACTTAAATAGTTTTTTTTCTAATGAGGTCACATTTACGTCACTATTCTATATATTGTTTTTACAGTATGACTCAAATTCCAATCATTGCTAAGGGCTTGTCAATTAAGAGCTAAATTTTGTCTGCACATTCACTTAAAAAGTTTTTGCAAATACTTAGCATTATTTAATTAAAATATTTTCTTAACTTTGTAATAAAATATACATTTTAAAGAATAAAAAAAATTTACAAATTAAAATACTGTTTTAAAATTATATTTTAAATAAATTTGTTCACTTAATATACAATATCCAAGTATATAAATTATACTTGTATTTAAATATTCAATATTTGTAAATACCTATTTAAATATTTGTGTATAAAATGTTTTAAATATGTGAAATTTAACACGGTCTTAATTATATAAACATATAATACTTACTATAAATAATAATCGACTATTTTGTTTGTCTATGTTCACATATTGTTTGTGAAATTATATAGTACAGGGATCCCCAACCTTTTTGCACTTAAAAGCACATTCTATAATACCGGCTAGGTGGTGGCACCATTTATTGTTTTCAACCAGATGACAAGCATCATTAATTCTTTCAATGTAAATTTATAATTGGATATTGTTAATAATACACATAATATACAAAAAAATATTTATTTCAAAAATAAAATTTTAACATATAATTAACGTTTATATTTTTACGGCTGTAAAAGTATAATGTGCCCTACAATTTGATTACAATATAATACAATAATTTATAAGAAATTTTAAAAATTAAATTTATTTGTATCAGATAAATAATGTTTTATCATATTCGAATAGTGGCGGGCACACATAAAATGGTCTGCGGGCACCATGGTGCCCCATGGGCATAGGGTTGGGGACCCCTGATATAGTAGATAAAAATGTCAACAAATGAATCTATCAATAGGTAATTCACTTCATCATATCTTTCTAAAAATTAATATTAAATTTATATTTTATTGCTATGTGAAATAAACTAACAATTTGATATACTGTTTGTAAAAATTAAAATTGTATATATAATCACTACATATTAATGAGGAAAAGTATTTGACCATTTTATAAGCAATTTAAGTCAACAATAAATTTTTTTTTAGGAATATAATACTTCCAAGTTTAAAATTAGGGCACTATGGTATATTGCCTCCTGTCCATAAAAGAAAAAAAAATGTTTTAGTTCATTAGAATCTCCAATATGTATTATTTACCAATAATAAAAAATAATCTGCAAAAACTAATAGTAAATTTTCTTAAAATTCAACTCCAAATTCCATATTTTATTTTAGTCTGACCATAAATTAAGTCTGTCACCTCTCACTATAATAAGTTACACAATAATTATTGTACTATGATGTATATTTTAAATAAGTCTACAATACATATATATTCAATATGAATATGTTCTGTTATTGACAGAATATCTACATTTTCCAAAACCTTCAAATTTCTTGAATAACATACATAGATATATTATTTTACTTTTATTAAATATATTTTTAATTCATAAAATTTCCATTTATTTAAAAAAAAAGAGAGAGTTACTATTCACTATATCCTCTTGCAATCATTGCACATTCAAAGATAATTTCTTCTGGAAAGCATTTAAAATTATATCATAAATCAGGCTATACATTCATTAATCCTCTTAATTTACTATCTAATACTTTTTTTTAAATATTTAGTTATTTTTTAGATATTTCACCTTTCACAATTAATAAATATATATATATTTGGAAATACCACTTTATTCTCAAATTCTTCTCTGTAAAACAATAATTATAAACATATTCTTATAAACTTATACTACAAAAGTTAAGTTATTAAAGTTTTTCAAACTGTATACCCATATTATTGAAGCATCAAGTTTTAAAATATTTATCACTAAATTAGATTTTATCATTTTCTTTAAATGCTTGTCATTTCTTGGAGTTTATAGCATCTTTTATTTCAAAATAAATAAGTAAATAAATTTCATTATCAAAACAAATATTATTTCTCAATATGGTTAACTCATTTTGTATAAATATTAATTATCTATTCAGGTGGTGCCATAAACTTTGGACATTGAAAGGTACCTTTATCACTTCCAGTGATTTCTAAAAGAAATGCATTCTTCCCATTTTTCTTTTTATTCAGAATGGTTCATTTTAGTTTAATGGATTATATTCAGGCCTTGTCCTCAAGCACTTACACAAAAATATTCTGCGAATTTGTGATAAGATAGTCTCCTGTGATCTGAGCATTTCTTTCTGGTTCATCCATATTTTTTCCAATATTCATATTATCATTATGATACAATAACCTTCTTTGATATGGTCTATTTTTATCTTGTTTATAGACTATATTAACTCTATTTCTATTTACTTTTATATTGAATACATAATAGTAATTATTTTCCCTTTTTAAGATGGTAAACATTTTCTGAAGCTTTCTCACTTGCCTCAAGTGGACCTAAAATTTCTGACACCTGTTCTACTGTGTTTCCATCTGCTGCTATTAATGGTTTTTCTCTGTGTTTGGGAAAGTTCCTTCATATAATATGGTCAGCATTTTTAATTTAGCTGCTTATTTCTGGAAAAATTAAGTGTAGTTACCTTTAATAGGATTATACTTATTTGTAATTTGATCGCCTGACACTATCCTGTTTATTCTCATTCCAAAAGTAGTTTAAAAGTATATACTTCAAATCTTCATAAGTTTTTGGTTTATTAAATAAAGTTCTCCAATTCTTTGTCAAGGATTACAGATGATTACTTAGAATTGCTAATTTTTCTTTGTCATTTAATTTATTTAAGGAAAATAATCCTTCCAACCCATATAAACACTTGGTTGGATTTTCATCATATTCTCATTTAAAATTTTTTAGCTAAATGAATTTAAAGATACTATTATTTATTTTATTATTATTACTCACTTGTATTTCATTAGACTGTCTAACATCATTTTCTATTGACACAGGTGATATTTCATTAATAACCCCATCCAAATAATCATTTCTAAAATATAGCCTTTCTTTCAAACGTATGGATTTGTATACCACATCTTAATAATCATCTTTTATTTTATCTTCAATATTTTTGGGTTCTGACAATTTATTCTCTATCATTAATATCTGGCTATTTACAGTCTTTTCCTGTTTCTTTAAGTATTCGTGCATCTCTTGAACTCCCTGCATTTTGCTCATAATTTCTACATCTTGCAAACATTCTATAAGATTAACTTTTTCTTCACATCCTCTACTATTTCTTGTCTCTGTTCAATAATATTAATTTGATCTTTCATGCATTGTAAACTACACTGTGTTTCTTTATTCTTTTATAATTTCTTTATTTTTACCTTCTGATTTGCTATGTTTTGTGCATAACTCTCAATATTCTATCTTTGACCTACTTTTAATATCATCAAGTTCTGTCCTAAAATGATTTATTTCAGTTTGGAATTTTATGTGGAAATCGTTATTAGTTTTTTTCTAATTCTGCTAAATGTTTTTCCTAACCCTTTGCAATTCTTTTGAGACATTTTCATTTTATTACTTAATTTTTTAAATCCATTCTAAATTTTTTTGTGTGATTTATCTAACTTATCTTCAAATTTTCTTGATTGAGTTTTTAATTCATTAAATCTTATATCACATTTTACATTGAACTCTTTTAATTTTATGTCTAACATTTCGACTCTTTGATTCTAGCATTTGAAGCATTACATTTGGTATTAAATTTGTTAAATTTATTATTAAAATCAGATTTTAATTCTTTTGAATTGGCTTTTAATTCTTCAATTTTCTTATCAAGCTTATTATTTAACTATTCAAATGTATTATTGGAATCATTTTTAGATTCTTTTAAATCTTTAATTCTTTAAATTAATTATTTGACTTATCTTTTATCTTAAATTTTACAATTTATTAAGCATAATTTTAGACCCTCCCCAACATCACAGGGTTAGTCGCATCCATTATAGTATGTTAGACACAATAATAAATACATTCCTAGAAAAATGTGAAATATTCATATGCACAATATATTAAATGAATAAATAAATATTCTATTAGTAACTAATATTTTTACCAACATTTGTTCACCATACAACTATAGTCAGCTAAGAATTGCAAATAAACATCTCAATTGCTCAAATAGCCTACAATTTCTATATTTATTCTGTAAAAAAATCACCTACAAAATAGTTTATGTAATTAAAAAAAGATTTTTTTTAATTGTCAAAATGTTTATTACATTGGAAATAAAATCATTTATTATTCATATTATTTTAAAATGTTCAATAAGATTGTAACTACAATTGAACATTCTGGTCCAACTTATATCAAAAAATATATTACACATTCCATATTAAATATATGGCAGTAATCTCAGGTAAATGATTTCTATTCTAGACACCCATGGGGGCTCTAAATTTATATCAGAAAGGGAGATGAAAGAGAGCCCAGTTAAGTCTAAATTACTACCATGCCATGCATTCATGTGCCAAATTGTACCAACAAAAATATCCACAAATGAAGAACCATATGAATAGAACTTATTAAAGTAGCAATAATGTTTATCATCAAATTATAGTGGTTTGAAATAAAATAAATAAAAAATATTAGCTTTCCCCATAATGATTAAGTGTAACTGTTGAAATGTTTAAAAAAATAAAATATAAAAATTTATTAATATAATGAACATAACAAAAACATACAACTTAATGAGTAAACAAAATATTCCTTGTTGAACTATTTAATCATGAATTACTTATCATTTTATCTATTGTATCTTTTATATAATTTTATAGATGTTTCTGACATGTGTTGCAAATGATACACTAAAGAAAACCGGAAAGAAAATATATTTTCATAAATATTACTAAATAAATAGCCAAAATATATTTTAAAAGTTTAATAAATATGTTTAGTTTATTTACTACTTGCTTATAATAATAAATGTAAACATATTAATTTAAATATATAAAAATATTGACATTAATATATATTAAATATACATTGTCATCTGGATTACTCATAAATATTTACATATGAAACCTATTATTTTTTAAATAAATATGTGATGAAAACAAACAAACATACCATAAATTTAAATAACCTAAAATTAGCTTTAAGAAAATTATATTTAAGGTTTGTTTACTATATAATTTAACTTTTCTTTTGATTATGCTATACTTTGTGTATAATAAATGAACACATGCATTTAAAAAAAACATAAATAAAGAAGGAAAATATACTACTTGTTTAATTTGATATAATTTTATATAATTATTCTATTATATAAGATTTATATATATATAAGAAAATTGCATTATAATTCTGCTGCATCATTCATTAATTTAAGTTGTTGTTGTTGTTTTTTAAATATATATATAACCTATTGAGAATTATTCAGTCCATTCATTTATTTTATTCGTATGTTTGTTTTGTTTATTCTCATTTGTGCAATAATCATTTTTCTGTGTAAATAAAACTAATAATTGCTTTTGTCATTAACTAACTAATTCATTATTATCTCTTTGTCTTTTTCTATAAATGTTATATAAATACTTTCTATGTATACCTATTTTAGAAATTCTTTAATTATTATTTTTATTGATATTTTTTCTTTTTCAGATTGACTCTTTAATTATCATGTTTCTTTTATTTCTGTTATAGTCTTTTGAAGCCAATTGAAACGACCTTTAGATTGAAACTGTTTTATTAAAGCATATATATGAATGAATAACACTACAGCATTACATATAAAGCGATCTAGATTTTGTTTTTGATTTATGTTATACGTAATTTAAAAACTATATACAATAAATGAAACTACAACAATATTATTTTTGCTTTAATATAATCATACAGTCAGATTAAAAATAATTGTTATTGTTATGTTTGTTTATATATTATTTATATTTAACATGGACTCCTTCATGTACCATATATATTTATATTCAATGTATGCAATGTATTCTTATATATATATATATATCTACATAAAAATATATAAATACTGCCTTTCCCGCACACTTATATGTAAACACACAAACTTATGTATAATTTATGAAGTATATCAATTTTAATATACATTGTTGTGCATATATAGATACATATATTTTCTGGATGTTATATTTTAATTCACAGTATGTCATATTGATTGGTTTTTTTTCTTCTATGTATACTAAAGTCTTGCATTCTGTAACCCTCTCCTTTTCAATCATATGGATCTGTGTTCTTGTACTATATCTAAATGTATGTAAGTTTTCGAAGTGAAATAAAATTGTAACAATTTCAACAGATAATTAATATTTAGTTTATAATATCCACCAGCTAACGGGTGCACATTATTTATATAAGTAAAAGTAGTTCTATCGTTTAAAAAGCTAATGAGTGCACAGTATTTATATAAGTAAAAATGACTCTGACATTTAAATGCCTAATTGTGAATATTATAATTTTATGTTCATGATTTATCATTTGGCTGAAGTTGTAGTCTTAACAGAGGGTCCATTACTACTGCCAACATATCCTTTTATATTTTTGCACTAAATTTAAATTTTATATATGCATGTATATAATTAGTTAAATAGTTAAGTAAGTTCATGTGTTTTTAAAGAAATTTTCATTTACTAAAATACATATTCGTAACCAAATTTCAAATATATAATATTTTTTGATGATATTATTGTTTATTATCATTTATTTCAGATGTCACATTAATAAATGGTGTGTCTTTATGTTTTTTTAAAGATATTTGGACAAAACTTCAACAAGTTGTCTTAGCGTTCTCACTCATGGCTTTCAGAACAATTAGTGTAACCAAATACTTAACCAAATTGATGAAAAATAAAGAGAAGGTAAATCTTATTTTATTATTGCTATATGTCGATATTGTTTTTGTAAAAAAAATAATTTACTGTTGTAAATTGTTACCATATCTTATTTATATAATTATCCTTATTGTATTCACTCTAGAATATTTACATAGTTAGCATACAACTTTAAATAAATTTATGCTAATTAATTATATATTCAGTAGTCATCCAAAAAGAGCAGTAGTAAATGCAGTTAAGTACATGTGTGCAAAAGTTCTGCAAAATTGATGCAGAGATAAAATGTGTGCATATATAAAAGTATTATACACATGCTATGAAAGATGTTTTACATATAGATACTGTCTTCCTAAAACACAAATATTTCGTTTCAATCATCTATATATTGTAATGGTCCTGCCTTTTGGTAAAAGAGATCATCATAGTTAATTTAGCACAAATTATAATAATCATATAGATACGACAAGTTAGTGCTTAATGAATAAAATGATCTTTGAGATTTCACATTCAAATCCAAATAACAGAAATGAAATGAGATAGGAGTAAAATATAATGTAATTCAATCATAAATGATGCTAATGGTCAGACATGGCTATAATAATAAAAATACTACAAACTATGTCACTTTTCCAGACCATTAATTACTCCTAAATGGCTGGAGGGAAGTTAGACATTCTATGAATTATAAATTTATATTAAATTAAAACCATAGTGTCATCCACTGGGAATCCATATCACATCATCAGTCTTATTAAAAACACTGCCTTGACTAATTCAGTAATATATGAACTCTTATCTTCCTAGTTATTATAAATTTAATTTACAATTTAAATGGTAGAATTTATGAGAAGTGAAACAGAAGTTCTGATTAATAACAAAAAAAAATATTTTTTATACAATAAGACATATAAAATATTTAAAACATCATTACATTAAATTATAAAATAATAAGTATTGAAACATTACCATCCTTCAAGTGATCATCCTTTTAAACACTAAAGTTTATCAGTGTCTTCAGTTTAAAATCTTTTTTTTTATATTAAGCTTAACACTTTTTCCTTTGTTTGTTTTTCATAATGAAGTCTATTCCAGCATTGAAGATCCTATCCTGTACATTATCCTTGAAAGTGTAGAAACAATAATTTGTATTAATTCCTTTAGCTACTTCAAATTTTAATTTACTCAGATCATATTTCCTTAAATCATATTTCCAAAACAAATATTCTATAAGAGAGGACTTTCAGTTAACAGACACTTTGAAAACATTTTTTACCATAGGTTTAGCAGAACTCAGAAATGGCAGTTCAAGTTTGATCACATATCAGTTGAAGATATATAATTAATCCAGATTACATTGAACCAGGATAAATGATACACACACAAGAATTATCAGCTGTGAATAATAATATCTATTTTATGATATTTATTTTTGTTGATAACTTGGCTCTAATAAAAATAAATTTAAAGTTTTTGCACGCTGCTAGTGATGATTGTAAAACAAAAACCATACTAGAAATACTGTCAGAATGCCTGCTGCCTATAAAAATTTTAAATCACATTTTATTAAACCTATCATCTTTAAAAATAAGTAAATTTTATTCCTTTATTTTTCTAATCATATTTTTTTAACTAATTTTATTAATTACAATAAATATATTCATTCCAATATAAAAATTCTTTTTATAAATTTCCCATTTAACAAAACAAAACTAAATCCTTTTTTTTAATACTTTATTTTAAATTTTTAATAATTAACCTTTGAACTTCAATCTTAAAGATGATACAAGCAAATTTAAATTTGTTAACAAAGTCTTTTTTCTTTTTTAAAAAACTTTCTTGTCAACTTTTTTTTTAATATTGTTTTTATTAAAGTTGTTATCCAAAAATAACCAGCACTTAACTATTCTTGTAGTCAATTATGTATCTTGCTTTGTAACTGATACATTGCTCTCCCACCAGGTTAGAAATAAAATGTCAATTCAAACCTTTGACAAATTCATACATATAACCTTAACAATGAGCTAGAAATTAAATAATTGAGACAGCAAATGTGAAATCACTTTTAATACTAATGTAAACTGAATAAACATAGAGATACCAAATTTAAAATCACTTTTCCATTTGAAAGTAATGATACTGGTGAAGCTGAAGACTAAACAAAAATTACTATCTTTGCATACCATGAAATGAGACCTTACTCCCATTCTTGGCAGAAACTATTTGGACTGCTGGAGATCCTAATTGATATAGACAAAAAATACAGCTGGAGTCTAAAATCAGATCTAGACATTTACAGCTATTTGTGGTGACACTATCAGAGTTTAAAACAAATGGTTGAGATAGAATTAGGAAAATACTCAAAATCCATTACATGTGACTGCATAAGGTTCTTTTTGCCATAAGGTTAAAAGTGAAGGAGCTGACCAAAAGAGATATACTATCTCCAATATAAGAATCATCCCAGGCCACTTTGGGCATGCTTATTTTAAAATGAGATGGGATCATCCATTTATATGAGATTACTGAGTGATGCTATTCAAATATATAAATAAAGCACTTATTCAGCACCCAAGTGTTTCAGAAACAGTAGCTTCATTGCAGAATACAAAAGGCTTCACTAAGCTCAATTTAAAATCCATATTCTACCAAATTTCTATCACTAATAGAGCAGCAGAATTATTGACACTGACAATATGCACTCATCTGGAGTTATTCAGAACGTAATGGTGCATTAAATTGCCTTATGGAATTACAATTGCATGAAATCTATTTCATGCTAAAATAGACAATTTGTTTCAAGATATGGCAGATGTTATTTCTTGCCTTCATATTAGTTATGGTAGACACAGAAGGTGAATTAGCTACATGTATACTAAATGTTTGTAAGCAGTTTGATAAAATAAATGCAAGAGTAAGTGCTCCTAAATGCATTTGGTCCATTACAGAAATTAAGTTCTTAGGGCATATATTTTCAGAAAGTACCCTAGACCATATAAGATGAGAAGAGTAAAAATGCTACTAAACCAAGGAATGTTGAAGATTTTCAGACATTTTTAGATTTGTTAAATTTTTACAATAGTTTTTTTTTGAAAGGAAAAGGCATGTCACCATGCCATTATATCTTATTAAACAAGGGAATATGTTGGAAGTGGAATGCAGAACATGAGATGCTTGCAATGGAGCAAGGGAACTGTCTACTTCAGAAAAGTTACTTGTCCTTATTATGCCTTAGATTACAGCATAGGAATGGTTATATCACATTGCTGCTGTTGAGGTGAATGCCCTATTGTTTATGCCTCCCAAACATTGACAGCTACAGAGAAAAGTTATAGCCAGCTGGATAAAGATACTCTGGCAATAATATATGCTCTTAAAAAAAATTATCATTATGTTTATGGGTGCGAGTTCAAAATTTATATTGATCATTATCCATTAATGGATATATTTGGTAATGGGAAGAAAATTACAAAACTTGTCAGTCGGAGAATAATTTGTTGGACTAATACCTTAACCGCATAAAATTTTAACGTAGTTTATAAACCTAGTAAAGCAACTAATCACATAGTCACATATTAAGGCTATCACTTAAATGTGAGATCAATAATAAAATAAAAAAATTTAAGTATATTGTCTGAATGAGAAACAATGCAGTGCACATCACAATTGTTGCTGAACAAAACAAATGGAATGCTGGCTACCGAGCCCTAGAAAAATGGCTAAAACATAGTTGGATGAATAAACATGCAGATCATTTGTCAAAAGCTGTTTTGAATGCATTTAAGTGTCTATCTATTTGTAAAAAATTGTGTTAATGACAGACCAATCACTTGTAATCTGAGAAGTTAGGAAAAGAGCATCCAGGAATTATAAGAATGAAACAGTTAGCATGGTTTTATGTAAAGTAGCCAAATATGATAATGAGATTATGCAAACTGTAAAATTTTGTGATTACTACCTATCTATGGCTTAGATACTATTGAAGAAATTAAAGTATCAGAATAAATCGACTAAACTGCAGAGAGACTCTTATTTAGATTAGATTGATATGTTTAATGGAAATATCTTTTTTTTACTCAAAGTAGACAATATAAAAGTGTCAAGAGTACAAATGTGAAAAATACTATGAAATCTTTGAACAAAATATTCTTGTATCATAGTTACCCTGACACTATAGCCTCCAACTATGGAGTTGGGTTTTGTCACTAGGGGAATCTATCACACATTGGCACCACCATATCAAACAGAATCAAATGAGTTGGCAGAGAAAGCTATACAGCATTTGAAAAATGTGTTAAAATAAGACTTTGTATAATGATATTAATGAAGTTCTAAGTGATGCTATAGTCCACTAATATTTCACTGCTTGCACATTGAGTAAAAGGATGTCAGCTGAAACATTAATGCATTGGAAATGTGGAACACATCTATCAGTAATCATGCTTAATATTAGTGCATCAATGCAAATTTATTTGGTTGTGGAAATTATAAATCTAAATATGCGACTTGCTGAAAAAATGGTTTCCAGAAGTAATAACTAGTGTTAGACAAACAATTATGAGAAAGTCAAATTTTTAATGGTATAAGAATGAAAAGAACTGTAAATTACTTGAAAATTCATTATCTAAAACCCCATTTCAAGAAATAAGCATTAGAGCCAGTTCTATGTGTAATGGTGATATTACTTCAATGGAAGAAAAGTACAAGAACAACAAAAAGCTCCCAAAATTAAGTTTAAGCAGTGGGAAGTAGTTACCTAAACAAAATAACTTGTCAAATGAGTGTAAGAAATTACCAGAAGTAGCTTTTTCCTTTTCATTTATTAATTTATTATTTATTTGTGTGGAATAATGTTTTTATAGTTTTTTTGTCATTTCCTAGTTACTAATTTTTTGGATAATTGATTTCTAGAGTTATTGGGAAGGGGGGAGATCACATGATTATGTTGTTGTTTTTTTCTTTTAGGATGTTTCCTCATTATTAATATTTTTGAAATTTGAATTTATTCATCACATGATTATGCTTTTATCTATGAGGGCTCTGGTTTTTTTGATAAAAATTGGTTAAATATTAATATATTGTTTTGAAATTATTTTTTTTAATCATGTGTAAAATGCTTTTACAGTTTTCAAAATTAATCTCTGAACCAAAAAGTTCGTTTAAATTTAACAGCAAAGCTCATATCCTATTTAATTCTCCACTAATTGTACATAATTTTTTTGGAATCTGATATGAACAAATATATGTAAGGATATACATAGATATGCAATATTAACTCCCTTAATACAAACTAAAGTGTAATACATAAATATGTAATAGGTACTATAAACCTAAACTGATATTAAATACATAACCACATACTTCATCAATGAAGATTATGTTAAAAGTATTTATTACATGTGGTTTACATGCCTTTAATCTTTTTAAGTTTTGATTAAATATTATTTCTAAACTATTATTTTTTTAATTTTTCTATCCCTTTCATTTTTTTGTCCTTCAAAAGTTCTTTATTTTTTCGCACTTAAGAAAATATTTGTATTGTTTTGATTTTTGTATTTAATAAGTATAGGTAACATGTTTATTTATATACTGTTTAACAAAATAGTTTGGTGAAATATCAAATTCTACTTTGCTGCCATAAGCATGAGTTTTATTCTTTTGTAGGTTTAATGATGCTCATTTTATTGTAGGAGTAATTTTAATGTTTTTTCATGTAAGCAGTTATTAGTATTAACAAATATTAGTATTTGACAAAATAAATATCTTGGTTTAATAATTTATTTTGCTGCTTACATTTGATATATTATTTTAAAAGTAGAATATTTTACTATTATTTTAAATTTTTTATTATGCTAACTTTGGGGGGCATTTCCTAATTGCTAATATTTTTGATATTTGATTTCGAGAGTTATTTGATTTTTTGTTTGTGGTTATGTGATTATGCTAATTTTTTGGTCGTTTTCTAATTAGTAAAATTTGCAAAATACTGTTTTTTGATATACCCTATTTTAAAATTAAAATACTTTAGTAATATTTTTAATTTTTTTACATTCATTTTTAGTAATACTTGCTAAATATTCTTTTTTTGATATTTGATTTTTTTGTTGTTGGTCACATGATTTACTAATATTTTTTTGGTCTTTTTTAACTAGTAATATTTTTGATATTTGGTATTGAGAGTTATTTGGATTTTTTTGGACACATGATTATGTTTATTTCTATAACAATTGTGAATGATTTTTTTTTATATGAAAATTACAATTTTTTTACTGTACTGGGCAAAATAACTGGGTCTCTTTATATCAGTGCTGATGGGTGTTGTCTAATATTGTTTAGTGCTTGGTCGTATCAGTGGTGGTTTTGAGGATTCCTTTAAAAACCAAAATGGCAGAGAGCACATTCTAAACCAGCACTAGAGATTCACTTTTATGATTTTATTTTTTATTTACATTTAGAGGTATTTTTTCTGTTAGACATCTTTGATTTTCTTCATTATTATATGGTAACAGTCATATTTGTACATTCATATAACAAAACCCAGAGTTCAGGTAAAATATACTAAATCTGATTGAACTCGAATATGGTTATCCCAGGTGCAACCAAGTTTGAACCCATCTCACCAGTACTTCATGACTTGACATCCTATGAATGACATTTCTGATAGTACATTATATTTTTACTTAATTTTTCTGACTGAGAGCACAGGGAGAGGGATGAGACTCATAACATATATCTAATAATGAACCATACGCTTAATGAATCAGGTGCACGATCAAATAACTAAACCATACTTAATGGGAAAATATGTATATTATCGAAAATAATCTGCATTTTAATGAATAAGTTTGATTAGATTGTAATATGGTTAAAATGAGATGAGATAATTTTAACAAGTTTATTATAAGAAATAATGATTAACATGAGAATATAAATGATTAAATTAAATAATAAAATAATAGTAATAAAAGAAATCATAAGTTACATAATTGGTTATACTGTTCATGTGATGAGTACAGTGCCAATGGTTTAATTCCATATAATTTTGATAATATTCGTGCCTTATGGCAGCATACATCTATATTAAAGTAACATACCAAATATAATTTTGTGAGTTCCCTATAGCTTTTGCTAAGCAATAATTTAAATATGACCAAAGACATATACTATGTGGTACAACATTAATATGTTTAATTACTTAAAGTAATCAAATTAATCTCTATTATTAAAGTCGGAAAGATAACACATATCAAGGTCATCTCTACCAGAATTTACAATACTTTCAGATAAAATTATGAATAATTATAATTAGAAGATTAAAATGGGCTGGTTTCACATTACACATACTCTGCTGCAAGCAAACAAATAAAACTTATTAAGGAACTCAGTGGTGCATGTGAGAAGTTACATCCTTATATATATATGATGTGTGGTCCGAGAAGCTTGCTAATAAATTAATTAATATGAAACATGAACATGATAAATTTGAAACTCAAGATAGGCTACTTGAGAGTTCTGGGTCTGTACCCCAGTTCTATATTTAGTGCACTTATCCAAATAATTCAGCCCCTAGGTGTGACACTCATCCACCATTATACGGGCAGCCAATATAAGTGAGTCGATCTTTGTCATTAACCCATGATATTAGCAAGAAGGATATATCTCTACATATAAGACAAGTTTATGCCAGCAACACACATGTATATTATGTAAATTAAATAATTACATTTGCGATTAAAATAATGGTGGACTACCCTTCTGGCAGCTTCCAGCCAGTTCACAAAATAAGCATTGAAAAACTACTGCAGTAATAAAATGGATGGATTTTTTAATGTTAACTCTGGAACAACAAATATTTGATCCATATTATCAATTGTTATTTGATCAATGGTTTATCACATCTCTAAGATATTACAGTTAATTGCTAATGATGATATGCACATGCATCCTATATATCTATGGTCTAAGTTACATTTATTTATTAAAATAATCTCTACAAACTATGACTCCTGCAGCAGAGTTGGCAAAATTTTAATTTATTAATTAACATAAAACTCTTATAAAATTATAAAATTTCAAACAGTTGAATTAAGCACATTATTTACAAAATAGTGAGTATGCTTTTAATAATGAAATGTTTTTCTATAATTTTGGATTAAACATGAATTAATAGTATCCCCAAACTTAATATTTCACTATTTCATGTGGCATTTGGCATGTTATCACATAAGTTAGAAAATAAAATCTCAACAACTAAAATTTAAAGTACAGAAATAGACATAACCACTCACATGAAAGCAAAAGATACTTTTAGTAAAATATTTATTAATTTAACATTTCATTGTTTAATTAAAATTAAAGATTTTACTTAGGGCAAAATCAATTTTACATATTTAGTAGCATTTATAAAATAGTTATAGCATGAGGTTTATCATGATAGGTCTATTAAGAGCTCTTTGCGGTGGTAGTAGAAATTTTACCTTTACATAATCTGAAGAAGCATACCAGTTGGTTTCATAATTTTCTGCTTGTAGGTAGAAGAGCCATAATTCTCATTAGAATATGTAGCATTTTTTCTTTAGGTGAGCAGCATTAGCATGGCAGGTTCTTTGAGGAATTTCTCTGATCATTATGAAGACTGGATGTTCATAGCACTAGGGCAGAGATGAAGACACCATTTCCTGGGCCTAGAGAACAGCAGCTCCCACCTATCCTACTCAGTCATATTAAAATTCAAACTGGAATAGGTTCTGTTAAGCAATGTTTGTAGATTTTACAGACTAACTTATAAAAAAACCAATGGTGGGCTCTATATACAATCTATCCCAATAATTTGTACATTTTATTGACAGTTTTTTTCCCACAGCCAAGTAAGCCATTCACAATAGGTGATCTGATTTTAGAACCAAAATAACTACTGCCTTTTGTTTGAGATGTTTACAAAAATTGACTTTTGCTTTATACAGTTTTTAGTATTAGTAACATAATTTAATGTTAGTGTTTATTTCAAAACAAATCAATTCTCATGCTAACTTTTGGTAAGATTTAAATTGCATGATAATTTTTTATAAATTATTTATAATCAATCTTACAAAATATAACAAAATTTTAAATAAAAAGAACATATCTTACAGATATAAGTATTATGGTGGTATGTAGATCTCCCATATACATACATGCAATACTATAATTTAAGCTATTAATCACGATAAATTGGCCTTTATAGTTACATTACATTAATAAATGCATAATGGCTAGAATACTGAGGTTAATTCATACATATATATGTGACCATACACACACATGTGTAGATGGTTCTCAAGACACTTTTAAGGTTTGAATCTGAGTAAAGAGGTGGTGTCAGGCTATATTATAGGTGAAACAGATGCAACACAGTAAATATACTGTTTCAATATATATATATAATTTAACAAAAAGCATTTAAGTAAACATTTTTTAATTTTAATTATTGCCATTTTTTATTAATAATTCATTGTATTTAATAATCAAAACACTAGTACTTTATTTTCATTTTTTTAATTTTATAATATAAACATTCATTACTTATCAGGGAAAAAAAGAATATGTAAACTTTTTGTGTGTGGAAAAATACTTTAAATATATATATAATTTAATTTTAATTTTGAAATATATAATTACAAAAATAACAAATACACTAAACAATTTGATCTGGATGTCTGTTTTTTAAATGCATTCAAAATGTTTTTATTCAAGAGATAATTATTTGATAATATCACATGTTTAACAAGTTAAAATTTATTTTTTTTAAAACATGGAAGAGAAAAAAGTTCGATGTTCAATTTCTCAAGTATATATTTAAACTCAGCTTTAAAAATAAACATTTTTTAATTAATAATTTTATGTATGCAATTATCATTATAAAAGTTTTGACACTATTAGACTTTTAGTCACTTAAACTGTAAACCTTTTTATTATTGCACCAATTAAGAAAACTTGAAAAAATTTATAATAGTAAATACTTCATCAACATCACTAATGTGAATCAATTCCAGAAGTAGTAAATTTGAATTGAAGAGGAACTCTTCATTAAGTTATTTTAATGTTGTTGCTTTTTTGAAGTTTTTTTCTTACAAATATATAGAAAATTGAGGAAAGTAAATTTAAATTTCAAAGATATAAGTCATCAAAATATTTCCATTATTATTATTCTTGTAAAAAGAGAAACAATCTTTTCTTACAAACATGGAGAAAATACATCAAATAAATTTAAAATAGTTTTGCTTCTAAATTGTATTCTATAATTACGGTTGCCAATAAATAAAACATATGTAATATTATTGTTTTTTAAAAATAAAATATATCAAATGTTTGTTATTTCCAATAAATAATGCATAGCTGATATGTCATGATTGACATAAAATGTTCTTAATGATTTTGAATTTTATTCTATTATATCATCATTATATTAATACATTTATCTATATATAATAATATAATTAGATTTATTTTATTTTATTAAATTATGTATAATATTTTAAGCAAGCAGATTTTAATTTTGAGTTTAATTTCAATGTTATTCTCTCTACAATATGGAAGAAGCTATATTGTTACAAACTGCTGCCTAAATCCAAGATTCAAATATTTTATTAATCTAAAGTTTACCAAATATTATCATTTAAAATCTGTTTGTATTTTTAAAATGTTTGAAAAAACAATCTTTTTTACTAGTTTTTTAAAAGGGTTGTACAAGCAAAGAACAAATTACCAATGAATATTTATTTTCATGTTTATAATGTTTTAAACATGTATTAATGTGGTATTTTTTTAATATATAAGTTGAAAGTGATTGAATTATTTTGAAAAATTTTTAAATTAAACCAATATACTAATTGTATATATGTAAGGATGAAATAATAACATTATTTTATATTTATACAAATATATGGAAATAATTGTTATCATCACCACTAGCATATGCCATACAGTTAGTATGTTTAATAACAAAAATAAAATATGACATTTTTTAATGATCATTTAAAAGAGCTCTGAATTGTTTTAAGAATATCAAAATCATTTAGATCCTCATGTATTTATACAATATGGATTTAAAGCTGATTTTAACTTAATGTTTTAGAACATTTTATCATGTTAGCATGAAACAGGTATATTTTGAAGAATGGTCTCATTTATCAATCATAATGTACAGCAATTGCCACAAAGTAATAAAGTATAAACAAGAATGCTGATGCAATATGTAACTCTCTTTTTTTATATTTTATTGTATTTTAGAATATTTTTATTTGATGTATTATTATTATTAAATGTAGTTGAGATATGAATCTTTCTACCACTGCAAACTGAACCATAGCTTTATGGAGAGATTTAAAATGTCTTATATTTTTAAGGCTAATGTATTTTATGTAAGAACTCCAATAAATATATTTAAATAGTGTTCCACAAGGGAAAAATTAAGTTATAGATAAAGAATGATATATTAAGGTTTATATATTATCTAAATGTTGACATCATTTATAAACTGAGCAATTCAAAATTATATTAGGCATTTAATTACATTTCTAAACTGCTATCTTTATTTATTGATTCCTCCATTTCCTTTCATAAAAATATCAATATTAAAAGAAGTAGTTAAGCCAGTCATATAATAAAATAAACACACTATATTGTTCAATGCATGAATTAAACATCTTTTAAGCATTTTATATAAATGAATTATTTTGAAATTTATTTAGTTATTTATTACTAAATTCTATAGATTTGATTAATAGAAGAATTGGTTTATAAATAATTCAAGTTGACTTCCATCATATTTGATAATTATAAATTAAATATAACAAGAAGGGTAATAGGCAAAAGAGCAACTGAAAAAATAGATTAAAGGGAAATTATTTGTATGCATATTGTAGGTTAGAATTTATTTGTCAATTTAGGATTATAATTAAATTACTTTTTTAAGATTTAAAATTGCTTAAATATTATTTTAGAAACATATACAAATCTAATGACTGTGTATTTAACTTCAGCTGAAGCAGAATCTCTGTTCTAGTGACAGTCAATAGTACAAAGATATATAAGTATT
The DNA here is from genome assembly GCA_028023455.1 of Epiperipatus broadwayi. Taxonomy (NCBI): domain Eukaryota; kingdom Metazoa; phylum Onychophora; class Udeonychophora; order Euonychophora; family Peripatidae; genus Epiperipatus; species Epiperipatus broadwayi. The sequence continues at coordinate 12,930,225 of JAQFVV010000020.1, read as the reverse complement.
AGTTTAACACTCCATCTAGAGAAATGGAATTGGAGTTGTAGATATTGCAGCATATGTACCATCCAACTATCCTGATGTTCTAATTTTAGTTATAATATATTTAATTATAATTGATGCTTAGTTAGATAAATTTTATAATGTATTGTTAATTAGTTGATCTACCTTATCTAGATTTATTGTGAATATGATAATGCTCATGGGTATAGATATCCAACTACAATGTTGAATAACTTTGCAAAATGTAATATCTTCTTATTCATATATAAGGTTTTAAATCCAAAATAAAGAACTGAAAAGTACATATAACTAATAAAATCTATTTTTGAATCTATGCATTTTAATTTTCAAATCTCTTTATATATATATAAAATACATATTTTGCGGGTTCATCCGTGTTAAAAACTTTTAATATCAATATACTGACGTTTCGACTTGGTCACACAAGCCATCAAGTCAAACGTCAGTATATTGATATTAAAAGTTTTTAACACGGATGAACCCGCAAAATATGTATTTTATATATTTAACCCGTGCAAATCTTCGTTTTAACATATATATATATAACTGCAAAACCATAAAACAATACAATACTAGATTAAATCCAAAATTTTACCAAAATCCTTACACAACCATGGTTTCATCTACTACAAATATACCTTCTCAAGTGAAAATCAAACTAAAGGAAATAACATATATATACAAACAAACAAACCTTTCCATAATTCATTTCAAACTCCACTTTCCCTTAATATCAAAAGAAGTCTTTATAAGATTGATAGCCTTAGAATCAAGAAGTTTTATCATCAAAGTCTCCTTTATTCTTCTTTTTAACTCATTCTTTTCATAAAAAATAATTGAAGCATTGTTAAACAATATTTTATGACCTGTATTCAATTCATGAATATATAAAGCTGAGTTAAGATACCTATGTTTAACTCTACTTATATGAACCTTAATCCTTTCATTAAGGCTAAACTTACTCTGGCCTACATAAAACTTACCGCAACCACATGGAATCTTATAAACAATACCAGGAAATCAGAACCTTCCATGCAACCTTCATTCCACCTAACAAATGACTATTCTTATAAACCAAATTATATATTGAGGCCTTAAATGGTAAAGACATATACTCATTATCCTTTTGATATTAAGGGAAGATGGAGTTTGAAATGAATTATGGGAAGGTTTGTTTGTTTGTTTGTATATATATATATATATGTTATTTCCTTTAGTTTGATTTTCACTTGAGGTCTATTTGTAGTAGATGAAACCATGGTTATGTAAGGATTTTGGTAAAATTTTGGATTTAATCTAGTATTGTATTGTTTTATGGTTTTGAATTTTTATTTTTGCTAGCATAGTGTTAGGTAAGGTAGTTTTGGTTATATATATATTCTCAACTAAATCTTTACTTAAATTTTATTAATTTAGAGACATGCTTTCATTAAAAATTTTATTTTTAAAGTGTCATTTGAGTGACAAAAAATTTTCATTTAATATTTTCTTAAATTGATTCCAGAGAATGTTATTATTTAAATTACATATTAATAATGCAATAGTCATAAGAGATTAACATTGATAATTATAAACAAACTTACTGAAGTAGCAATATATATATATGACTGATTTTTACCAATATTATATATATGCAAAGAAATTGTTTAGAAATACTATCATTGGCTACATCATTACGTCTTGACCTGATTTGCCAAAAACATTACATATTATCATAAAGACTATTAAAAATACAATTGAAGAGGGAAAAACATTTCTTCCAACATTTTGGTAAAGCAAGAATGATAATCTACTGTATCAGGTGAATACTATCTTTTTGAATCATAAATGGAAGACTTTTTAGAGAAGACAGACTAAAGAAACTGCAATGGAAACTAGGTGGCATAAAAACTGTAGTAAAACTTTTGTCTTCTATTTACAATGAAGAAAAATGAAAATCCAGCTAATATTGTTATTAAAACATTCAAAAAGAAAATTAAACAGTTTCAGAAAGCAAAGAAAAGTATTCTAAAGGAAGATATCAAAAATTTTATATCAGTGATATTATTCCACCAATTAAAAATTGCAATACAAAATGAATATATAACTTTATAAATATCCATATCAAGATGCACATACTTAAATGAACTATCTACAACATATGATAAATAAATGAACAAATAAATTTTAAATATTTGAAAGATCTAATTATCAAACATATCTATCTACACTTCACCCTAAAATAGTTACAAAATATTAATGCATCTTAAACATGTTTGAAGTTTAAATTCAATTGATTATATAGTAAGAGATAAATGTAGTTCTTTTCTTAAATTTCATTTTTTAACAGAAAACTAAATTTAATTATGACTTATCACCAAAATGCATTCCATGATATAACATCGTTTTGAAAAATGTATATAAGTAAAAAAAACTATAACAACAGTAGGTAGAACAAAAATCACTTTATATGTCAATAAGAAAAAATATAATGCAGTGTAAATATTTAAATAAATTAAAAAAAACACTAATTATTTGCCTACAAATAGCAGAAAATATGGATAATAAATTTTTCAATTAATTTGCTATAGAAAATGAAGTAATTTATCTAAAAAAATTATCTTTTTATTGTTTTTTTTTTTTTTTTTCAAGATATGACCTGTAACTGTAAACACACATTTTTATAAATAACATTATCTTTAATAAATAGAATATATGTTGTTGTTTTTTAAAATAATATGTATGATAAACAATTTTAAACATTACACATCTACATATATAAGAGCAGTCATCATTATCTATTAATAAAAACAGAAGTTGATCCCCCCTCCCTCCAACCTTCGGTAACAATTTTATAAATTATTATTTGTTATCTAATAAAAAATAACTTTTTAAAAAATCAAAACATATCAAAAATTTTGATTTTTAAAAACATTATTGCAATAAATGGCGTAGTTTTGCATAAATGTTTTTCATCTGCTTGCTCTATAGTCTAAAGAACAGTCTACAATATTTAATTTCTCATCGGAAAAAAATTTTTTAATTTATTCATCTTGAATATAAAATCATTAATGTATACAAATCATATACATATATTTGATTGCTTATACTAATAAATTCTAGTTGCTCAATAGAAAAAACATCATTCTCTATAGATCAAATTTATAAACAAGTGAATCAATCAAAGAATACATACACATATACATCTAGCAAAATACAATTAGTACATGAAATCTAAACAGTGTCTTATAATAACAGTGTAATTATAAATTTATTAAACGCACATTGATTACATAAGTAATATTTACTAAGGCTATAACCTCGATAATATACGTATAAAATGCGATAGTAGGGACCTCTACAGGTGTTTTAACCACAAGCTTACGCTATGGAAGAAAAGAGGGGAACCTTCTTTACTTCAACCTACTTTCTATTTAAATAGGTGAAGCTGAAGCGGTTAGATCTGCGAGCGTGAAGCTATTCAATAAGAAATGTGGACTTAATCAGTGAAGTATTGAATAGCTTCACGCTCGCTGATCTAACCGCTTCAGCTTCACCTATTTAAATAGAAAGTAGGTTGAAGTAAAGAAAGTTCCCCTCTTTTCTTCCATAGCGTAAGCTTGTGGTTAAAACACCTGTAGAAGTCCCTACTATCGCATTTTATACGCATATTATCGAGGTTATAGCCTCAGTAAATATTACTAATAACAGTGTAACAACTTTTTTTTACATTGAAATTAATAGCAGATAAAATATAATGGGGTATAATTTTTAGACCAAATAAGAATCGTCAAGCATTGGTGGTCGAGTGGTCAGCACGGCCGCCTTACAAGCAGTTGTCCCGGGTTCGTGGGTTCGCTTCCCAGCCGATGCTTTGACACATGTAAAAAAAATGAAAAAAAAATTGTAAAGAAGAAATGATTTTGAATTATAATTGCATTAATGATAGGTTGATGGTAATAGGATTGAAAATCTCACAGGACTTATATAACGTAATAAGACAATTAGTGGATATAATAAATAAATAATATGGAAGAAAAATAAAGTATTTTAGAAACAATAAAACTGTAGCTATGGGTAAAATGATGAGACAAAGTAAGTGTGCAACTGATAAATGAAACTTCAGATGATAGAAATTTGTGTCATATTATGATTATGAAGTATCAATTTTATTAAGAGTATAAGCACAAATTTTAATCTGTGTACAGTGAAGTGAGAGATTTAAAAAATTTAAGGATATTAGGGAAAATTTTTCACATATACAAATAGTATTATACTTTTTTTCTTCATCAGATTTATTTTTATGAATATATTAGGATTTAAAACCTGTGGTTAATGAGTGTTAGGAATAACATAAACTATTTTTAAACTTAATATCCTAAAATAAGGATGATCATATTTAGTATTCAACCATGTTTCTTCCATCAACATGTCTACATACAGAAAGGGTCAATCTCTTGATACTTTAAATGCCTCTCATTTATTTAAAACATATCTGTCATACTGCAGATTAGGGCATTCTAAAATGAGAATTAACTATAAGTTGTATTCATGTCCATACCTACCTACATAAATGTTAACATCTCCATTTACTCACTAGTAGCTCAAAAGAAAAAAAAAACATTATTTAATGCATCATGGAGAGAGAGAGAGAGAGAGAAATGGACAACTAGTGTTTTCCTGAAGGTTTGTGATGATGGTGTTCTAGTTGTATTTTTATATTTAACTATTTCCATCATCTAATATGTGTGTTGAATGTCTTTAGAAAAGTTTAATTTTATTTAAATATTCCAAATGCATTCAACTGTTAGTAATAAATATCACAGCAAACAGATTAGTATATGCACAATGTTTTGAGAAGTATTATTCTCTCCTTTTCTTTAGGTGTTGCTGGCCTGACCAGTGACAGTACTAGCATGAGATTCAAATCTGGATTCTTAGATTTTTGAGTTTTGAATTTTAAGGTAATGCTCTAACCAACTGAGCTTTTAAGGTAACACTCTAACCAACTGGCTCAGTTAGTTAGAGCATTACCTTAAATTTCAAAACTCAAGATTCTAAGGACCCAGGTTCGAATCCCATGTTAGTACTATCACTGGTCATGCCAGCAACACCTGAAGAAGAGGAGAGAATAATACTTCTCAAAACGTTGTGCATATATTAACCTGTTTTCTGTGATATTAGTAAGTTGGTGCATATACTAACCTGTTTGCTGTGATATTAGTAACAGTTGAATGTATTTGGAATATTTAAATAAAATTAAACTTTTGTAAAGACATTCAATACACATATTAGATGATGAAAATATAAAAATACAAATGGATAACTAGATTTAAAATTATATAAATATATTAAAACGAAATTTATTTAAAATATGTATGTATACACTTTAAATGATACTTTGGAATAAATTCACTACATAAAAAATACATATATATTTTAGGGGAATATGTATTCCTATTAGGGAAAATTCATTTAATTAGATTGAATTTAACTTATGAGCACTGATATGCTTACATCCAGTATAGAACAATCATACAATAATCATTATTATTATATTTAACTATAATAATATAAATAAACATTGGCAAAATATCAATCAATCAATAATATAATTAAATAAAAAATAAATTTAGAATTCTATTTGCTTTAGCACTCATACAAAAAATTGTAAGAAAAAAAATTTAAATACATATTTAAAGGGAAAATAAAACACTAAAATTTAGAGAATATTAAGATTAAATTTAATATTTGCTATAAATATTATTATTATTATTATTATTATTATTAGTTTTTCCTTTTATAACAGTCTTTTATTAAATTCTTTTATTGAAGTTGGAAAATCATTTTGTCTATTAACTTTTGATTTTTTTCAAATTAGAATGAAATTTTAAAATCATGGTTTAATAATTAATAGAATTGCTTGAAAAATGGTATATAAATAAGTTATATCAGCCTAATCCATTTGAAACATTTATCTTTTCAGTATGTCATCTAGTTTCATAGATATAGAGCAAAGGATAGGAAAATATTAAAAATATTCAACAACTTTATATATCACAGTTAAAAATTATTTTTTTCAGTTTAATAACATTTTTTAATCATTTTAAACTCTTAATGTGTATATCATATTTAATGTGTGACCATAATTGTATACGTATGATATCAGTAACTATGTTTTTTATTTAAAATTATTTGATAATTTTTATTTTAAAATAATTGTTTTTAAAAAAAGCTAAAACTCCACTATAATTATTTAAAACAATGATCACAAATTTTCTTTTTTAGCATTTTTTTTTTTAAAACAACTGTTTTAAAATAAAAATAAAAACTATCAAACAATTTTGAATAGAAAACTTTGTTACTGATTTTATATATATAGTTATGAACACATACTAACTATAATATATACATTAAGAGTACACCTGGATCTCATTTTACGCAATAGATAGGTTCCTCAGAAAACACATGCAAACGAAATCGCGCAAAAATAGACGTAACTTACATTGAAAAGGGAGTGTGTGGTCTGTGATTTTTCAAAATTCGTGTAAAAGCAAAACACCAATGTAAAATTAACTTTAAAATTCGCGCAAAAAAAAATAAGGAAATAAAATATAACTAATAAAAAATTTCAAATTTGAAAAAAATTGATACAAGACAAACTTTTTTTTAACTATAATATTTAATTTTATTCAAAATAATATATTTTTATGCATAATTTACAGTACAGTAATTTACATTTTTTATACACATTTTAATTATTATCGCTATTTGCCGAAAAACATGTTCGTTTGCAAACTGGTAGAAAAATCAGATTTTCACAAGAGGAAATACAACTAGCGCCAAGTTCACTCTCATGTTGTGTTAATGGTTTTCTGTTGACAATGCAATTAGTAATTAATCTTTGAGACGATGATTTTATTAATTGTTTATGAACTTAGACTTATAATAATAAAAAGACATTTATTCACCATTGCTGGGAAAAATTTAATTAAAACTAACAACTAAAAATTAAATTCTTATTTTTGTCTTTAATTTTTTAATTTTCAATTCTGTTTAAAAATCAAATTTCATTTTACATCACATTAATTTCAAGTCACCGTAAGTAATTTTTAAATTGTTAATTACAATTAAAAGTCAGATTTTAATTTTTAATTGTCAAATTTAATTGTGCCCACTGCTATTACTCACCTTTTAAAAATAAACTTGCGGACACTAAATGATTAATAATTGATTACGTTCTTTTTTAAAAAGCAAAAACAGAATGTGATTTAAAATGCAAAATTAACACGCACAATGTTGGAACAAATTTACATTATAATCTTGAAAAATTTAATGTGTGTATACATAAAATGTGGAAATCATGATTTTAATTTAATTATTGCATAAAATCTTACTATTATAAAGCACTGAAAATATTGAAATTATTAAGATGAAAGTCGAATTCCAATAATGTGCTATTACTTTCAATATAACATAAGTGCGTGAAATTTATTATTTAAAGTAATAGCACATTATCGGAGTTCAACTTCCAGTGAAACGTGAATCACGTAACTTCAAAATCGTGTTAAATAAGTCCGTAAAAAGAGACCCAGGTGTATATATTTTACTTATTGCAGAAATATCTAATGACTTGCATACTATGTGTGATATTGATTTAAAGAAAAAGTATATGTATTAAGTAAAGTTTATTTACAGTACATACACATGTTTTATTATGTATAAATAATAAATATGATATATACATAAGGGGTGCACATTTTAACTTACAGCAAAAATATCCAGTGATGCACATATATATTAACTATAAAAGTCCAGTCAGTTAAAAATACAATATAGTTTACATTTTTATTTACTGTGCCAATAAATAAAAACTTAAAAATAATAGATATTTTTTTTATTAAATGCTTTTATTGACTGTGTGCTAAAAAAACTAAAATAATTGTGTCTTCAACTATAATTAGAGTTATTAGATTTAACTTGAAATAAAAGCATGGAGGGGGGGGGGAGGTTCTAGAAATTAATGAAATCAATCCCTATTTTTTCAACAAGGGATTGACTTATTTAATTCGTGAACACCGAATGCTTTTATTTCAAGTTAAATCTAAAATTTTCAATTGTAATTGAAAAAATTACTTATACAGAAAAAGAATCAGAATTAAAACCAATTCTTTTTTTATGTTGCACTTCAAGTATACAATAGTCAAATATGTTTAAAAATACATATATACAAGCAACAAAGATTACAAATTATAAAATTATTATATAAAAGCCTTTTTCGGCAAATTATGTTTTTTTGCCCTTTTCAATATATCTCTTTAAATCGTGGAGACATATTGAAAAGGGCAAAAAAACATAATTTGCCGAAAAAGGCTTTTATATAATAATTTTATAATTTGTAATCTTTGTTGCTTGTATACATGTATTTTTAAACATATTTGACTATTGTATAATTGAAGAAATAATTATTTTATTTCATTTTAGTATACAGTCAGTAAATGCATTTAATATAAAAAAATGTTTATCTCTATTATTTTAATTAAAGATTTATTTTACTATAGCATCAGAATGTGGATTTTATACTTTACTAAAAATATAGGTTTAAACTTTTTTAAAAAATAATCTGTAAGACAATTTTAAGTTTAAGACTTCATTGAATGTATTTCTCTTAAATTATTCTCTAAATAGAATGATGATATCACTGGATTATACATTCATCAAGAATAAGTTGATAAATGTCACATGAAAAATGATAGGTAATGCTACCTCTAGATCCTAGACAGTTATATATTGGAGTAAGACACTTTTCAAAGTGACATCTACAGGAAACTACATAATCCTAGGTTTAGTTGGCTACTGCACAAATTAAATATTTTTTTCATTTGGTTGTAATATGATTTTCAGGTATTGCACAGTTTTTCATATTAGTTCTATTAATAATTCGCAAGTCTTAGCTCTGCCATTTTAATCAGCTTAATTTTCTATGATGTTGTTAAACAGAGTTCTTGCTGATTGAATTGATCCAAAGGTTCTAATTATGATGTCATTATAACTTTCTTAAATCAATAAAGCTTTCTCTTAAAACTTTCTTTCTAAATACTAAAAAATGGTGTAATAAATGCAGACATTTTTATTTATTATTACAAATGAATTTAAATAAACAAATTACATTCTTTTTCTTTTAACAAAATGTAATACACAGAGCATACCAATAGCTCAAACAAGCTCTTAATTGATAAGTGTGATAAGAGAAAATATTTAAAATCTCTATCAGGAATACTCTTATCTCCAAACCAATTGGTTTTGAGTTTATGGCTCACTCAGTGAGGAGATAGAATATTCAGACACTAGATAATTATAACAAAATATACATATAAAATATAAAACCATAAAACAATACAATACTAGATAAAAATCCAAACTTTACCAAAAATCTTACATGACCATGGTTTCATTTACTAAACAAATAGACTTTCTCAAGTGAAAATCAAACTAAAGAAGCAACATATATATACAAAACAAATAAAACTTCACATAATTCATTTCAAAAACTAACTTCCCTTTATATCAAAAGATGTCTTCATAAGATTGATAGGCTCAGATTCAAGAAGTTTTATCATTTAAGTTTCCTTTACTCTTCTCTTTAATTCATTCTTTTCATAAAAAATAACCATCGCATTGTCAAACAATATTTTATGACCTGTATTCAATTCATGAATATATAAAATTGAGTTATGATAGCTATACTTAACTCTACTTATATGAACTTTAATCTTTTCATTAAGGCTAAATTTACTCTGACTATATCACTTATATATATATAAATGTTTATAGATAAAAATAAAAGAATATTGACCTGTGTACTTTTGTTTAAATTGTTTCTTTCCTTCTTTCTTGTAATATAACTATGTTAGTGTGTAGGTGAAAAGGTCAGAGTACGATAGATTTCATTGAAAACATAGGTTTTTCAAATTGGATTGATAGTTTGATAGTGAAACAGTCCTGACCACAGGATAATGAAGTCTATAGTTGTTAAAAAACTAAGGACACTATAATATATAAAAACTGAACTAATTTCGGTTCTGTTACATATAGAGACAAGTTGGATTGATTGAAAACATATATATGATTTTCAAATTGAGTGATAACTTGATAGTAAAACAGTAAGTTAAATGATTATTGGAAAAGGAAAGATGCATTAGATCTCAAAGGTCCAGTCACTGGTTCAAGGGCCATAAGTTTGAAACAATTCTGGGGATATTGAATAGGACTAGGGGGTATTGAATAGGATTATCACCTGCATTTATTAATTACTTAAGCTTACAATAAGTAATATAGATGTGGTGAAGAAAAAAATATGCTGCTGATATAATATTAAGTGTGCTGAATTCATGTGATGGAATCATGTGATATTTTACTGGTTTTATATAAAAAGTATAGATATTGTATATATAAAATTCTGACAGAAGTGTGAGCTATGTAATGTGAACTTAAAGATAAGTCCAATATAAAAAATAATAAATAGTGCAAAATATACTTATTTTAATAAAAAAAACATGATTCATAAAGTAATGAATAAAAAAACAACATTAATGAAAGTTTAGATAAATTAAATGTCAGTCTAGAGAGATCAAAAAATTAAAAAATAATAGTATGCATACATTGATAAGTGGTTTAGTCACTAGTCCAATGAAAAGACTTCCATGCTTTGACAATCCCAAATTATTAATATCAGTTGGACTGCACAAGTCAGAGAGAATCTTATGAGACAGGATTCATTTTAAGAAATCATGATGGTGGATATCAGTATTATGGTCTGGGGTTGAAAATGAACTATTTTAGTAATAAATGAAATTGATGTGATCACACTTTAGATAGATCTTTTGGAGTAAGAACCAAACTAATATATCATGATAGTGGATGACAGCATTATCATACTTATTTTGTTCTAAAAAGAAAAACATATTGCCAAGATTTAAAATTAGATAATTGTGGATGGATTTTGCATAAAATGACTCTAAAAGCCATGATACTGAAAAAAAGAAATATAAACTACTAAGAAGTTGTTGTTGTTGTTTTTTTGAAAGTCTAAAAGCACAACTAATCCTGAACTGGAGAAGAAAAAATGTTTTTTTCTAATAGAAAGATAAGTGTAATAAGATGAATTAAGGTTATTAAAATATCTGACCAGTCATAAATCTTGTATTAAACAAAGAATTAAGAGTTAGAAAAAGTGAGATTATGGCTAATACAAAAAATATAACGTTTGCAACAAAAGAAATAATTGCTACTTGAACATTGATGGTGAAGACATCTAAAGATTTAACTCATGAATCATTGAACAAAAACAAGGCATGCATGAACCAAGAAATTAATCATGTATGACTTTAAATAGAATATGAGTTAATCCTGGTGAATATATCTCTAAAAGTATGAATATATCTGTAAAATCAAGGTCAGATATTTAAGTTGTGATATTTCTTGTGACTCTTTAAAATCACAAAAATTTCAAAATCAAAAAATAGGATAAAAAATGTAATGATAATTTTAAAATCATAATACTAGTAGTAGGGGAAATGAAATGTATATTCATTCACTATCAGAAGTTTTACTTCAAGAATAAAATGGCCACATGAAACTGTTTTATACTGGTCACAATGGGAGATAATACAATTTGTTTAAAATAAAGGTGAAGTAAGAAGAAATCATTATAGGATATAGGTAAATCACATCATTAATCACAACTGAGGAATTTTAAAAATATAATAGATAAGTCAATCTGAAGTAAGGCTATTTATATAATAAATAGGCAAAACTTTCCATACAGTAATGCCATTCAGTGCAAGCCTGAGTACGTAATCAACAGATGCCAGAAGGTTTGTGCATAAAATCCCTATCTAGTGCCCACTCATCCAACATCCCCAGATTAGTTTCTAGAATGTTTCTAGTTTCTGGCTTGCACTGAGTGGCATTGCTATAAGAAGAGTTTTACTTCAAACCACTCAAAGAAGTATGGAGAAATGCATGTTGGGATTAACAAGAAGAGATTGAAAATGAAATATATGGGTAAGAGAACAAACAGGTGTTACTGATATTATTGAAAAAATTAAAAGACTGAAGTGGAGTTGGGCTAGACATATTGCTTGAAGAGATGATAATAGGTGGACAATTGAAATCTTAAACTGGATTCCAAGAGATTATAAAAGACACAGAAAGATGTGAGATGGATGGATGAAATAAGAAAGTGTGCAGGGGTGATGTGGAGAAGAGAAGCTAGAGATCAGAGAAGATGGATTGAACTTGGAGAGACCTTCAGCCTATATGGATTGATAATGTTTGATGATGATGATTTTCAATATCAGTTTTTGTATTTTAAAAATGTTAGATTTTGTATTATTAAGATTTGATTTCAAAATTTGATCATACCTGATTTAACTATCCAAGATTGCAGTTGAATTATTTAAACCTGTATTCTTTTAATTAATATGTATATATTATAAAAAATTCTAACAACAGAAACTTTAAACAACTCAAAGGAGAATAGAGAGATTATATTTGAAGTAACAAGAAGGGGTGAAAAATACAATATCTGTGGGAGAGAATGAAATAAGTATCAGTGAAAGAATTAACAGATTGAAATGGAGATGGCTACACATATTTCTAGAAAATCTGATAATAGATGAAAATTGAAGTTTTAAACTGGATTCTAAGAGAAAGTAAAATTTCTAGAAAGAGGATACATGTGAGATGGATAGATGAAGTAAAGAAATTTATTTGTATGATCAGAGAAATTGAATTAAACTTGAGATGGATTGAAAATGATAATGATCATGTTATGTTGTTTTCTTTACAATGTCCAATTGTTAACTTTGTAATTTTATATTAATATTATTATATTATAAAATTTCTGCTAAATACTTTTTGATATTTTGCAGAACTTCCTTTTATTTTTTCATCTCAGAATTCAGATTTTTTCTTCAAGTTTTTATTTTTACAAGTAAGTTCTAATTTATTATCAAATCATCAGATGTACTAAATACTTGTCTACATTATCCACTAATGGAGAGTAATCTAGATTCTATAAACAATGTTACAGTTTATATTTTTTGATATCAGTGATATATTTTATATCTGCTTTATTAAATTCCTCAAATGAATATTGATCCATTGTTTGTGCTAAATTTTTTTTGTGTTTTTATAGTAATGCAGTAATTGATCTAGTGAGTCAAAGCATCGGTATTTGCATATTTATATGTAATACTTTTATTAATTTATGCCTAATTTATTGTCTCTAACACTTAAGCATCAATCACCTTTTATAATCCAAAGTTATAGGCATGTTATGAAGATATTGATCAATTATGGTGAATATGTTCTTTTAACTTTTGGGTGTTCTTATCCAATATTCATACCCAATTCTCATTTTGTTATTGTAATAATGTATTGCAATGGGATCCAACTGTTTTTAGCTATTTTTTTTGCATTAAAACATAAGTGATTTGAAATCCTATAAAGGTATTAATAAATCTGTTTTATATTTTGGAAGTTTTTATGTGACTTCCTATGTATTTGATAATATTGGTTAATGTATATTTGTTAAAGTTTATTTTTATTTCAATTATTTCAAAAAATTCAGTTGGTGCATGCTTTATTTTGTTATAAATCAAAGAGTTGGCCCTTGAGAATGTCTTTTTCTGTCAGAAGCGATTTTTGCTGTCATATCTTTAATAAAATTTTTGATTATTTCTTCAATTTTTTTTTTTTTTTTTGAATATTTAAATATCAGTTTGTAAATGTCAAATGCATTCAGTTTAAATTATATGAAATCCAAACGGAAATAAACCAACTCCTTCATAATCTATGGATAAATAACAATCACACATTAACCATCAATAAAGAATGATTATTATTTATCCATAGTTTATGAAAAAATTGGTTTATTTCCATTTAGATTTTATATAAAGTAATCTATGCAAATTTGATATTTAACTTAACAAAGTGATATTTGATTATTATTACAGAGGTTGTAAAAAATTAGATTATATCTTTATTCTCTACTTGATAATTGTTCTCAAAATGTCATATTAAATCAGGCTAATATATCATTTTTATTTTTAATTTTAAGCAATGTCAATATATGAAAATTTGTAAAGGTCAAAGGCTGAAAGAGTAGATTAATTCAGTCTATTCTTTACCATTTTGTTGACATATGAAGTATAATTTATTGATAGTATACAGGAGGGTTAGTTTATTTTCATTTGGTTTCAAATAAATTATTTATGCATATTTGTAACTTGCAATAACTATTCATTTACAGAGAAATTTGAATTCATACAAACTAAAAAATATAATTTGGATTTAAATGCAATTTTATCACAGTTAATTATATCCAAATTTTGAGAGAAGTTACAGAAAGGACCCACGAATATGAGCAGCCATTATCCTTTAGATTTGTAGAATATGCAAAGGCATTTTATCTTATAAGCATTTCTACAATCATTAACGAAGAATAGACCCATGATATTGTCATATTGACAAGAATATTCATCAAAATATTAAAACAGTGATTAGATGACATTAAGATTAACATTGAAAGGGTATGTGATAGATAATTCTATATCCCAAAAAATATTCATTTTACAAGAAGTACTTTATGGATGAGAAGTGAAGGTAATATAAATGAATTATTTAAGTCATTGAGATTTTTCAAATAATGCAATTGTTTTTATAAATAGTGCTATAGATCTTCGGAAAATATTACAAGTGTTATTGAAAGAGAGCAAGAAATATAGGACTAGTCATGAATACAATAAAGAAAGAAATGAATGTCCAATAGATCATCACATAAAAATAAAATAAAATTTGACAACCATGATATTAAAAAAAAACTAATAATTACAAATATCTTTGCCAGATTATTAATACAGATGAAAACATGTACGAAGTGACCATAGAATTAAACTTGGGTGAAGACTTTTACTACAAATAATTTAGTATAAAAAGAAAATATTCCTATGTGTTTGGAAAGATTTTTATTTGATATGTTTCACTAGCTCTCAGTTATGAATCTGAGACTTGAATAGTTAATAGAAGAACGGAACAGAGACTAAACCAATCAATAAAATTTAAAGAAATTTACATCAGGAATAGTAAGAAGAAATTGAAAATAAGAATACCAAACTATCCATAGAGTAATAGCACCAAGTGCAAGCCTTCATAATTAATGGGTACATGAAGGTTTGTGCATAAAACCCTTTCTAATGCCTACTCATCCAATTCCCCAGTCTAGTTTCTTGATTATGGTTTTCATCAGTGAGGAGCCTTGTATTTAAGACACTGCACTTAGATCTTAGGCACTAATGCAACCCTCCAGCAGCTACCTTTTACCTCTTTGATTAACTATAAAGCTAGGAGCTGAAAATTAAAATACCATAATGTTTCCAACCTAAGCTTATTCACTTGTATAGTCATATAGATTTGAACTCAGTTCAGCATTTATACATTTTGTTGTCTTTGGTTTTTCAAAAATCACAGTCACCATTATCCTATGGGCAGGATAGGTATTAAACCATCAAAACATCACATGATCACCATTTCATATGCTTACACATGCTGTTAATAAGTGTACCAAACTTTCCATACAGTAGTGTTTTCAATGATGAAACCACAAGATGGAAAATAAGTCTGGTGCTGTTGGATGAGTAGGCCCTAGATAGACATTCTATGCACAAACCTTCCTGCATAAATTGATTACAAAGGTTTGCACATGGGGTAAATATTGTATGTACAGTTTGGTACTTTTATTAACAGCATGTGTAAGCATATGAAATGGTGATCATCTGATGTTTTGATGATTTTATACTTATACTGCCCATAGGATAATGGTATCTGGATTTTGAAAAACCAAATACAACATAATGTATAGATGCTGAACTGAGTTGAAATCTATATGACTATACAAATGAATGAGCTTGGATTATAAACATTATGGTATTTTCATCTTGGGCTTTTAACTGTATTGTTAACCAAATAGGTAAAGGTGGCTGCTGGAGGGATTACTCTGGGGATGTTAGATAAGTCACTAGGTAGGAATTTTATGCAAACCTTCCTGCATCCATTGATTATGACACTACTGCATGGATAGTTTGGTACTTTTATTAACAGCATTCATAAGCATATGAAAGGTGATCATATGAAGAAATTGAAAGCAAAATATTTAAGTGAGAGAGCATACTTGTATCACTGAAATAGAGCTGGGCTAACATGTTGCTAAAAGGATGATAATAGAAGAACTGTAGACTACATATGGGATGGATGGATGAAATAAGGAAGCTTCCAGTAATGATGTAGAAAGATTACAAATCAAAGTAACTGATCTAAATTTGGATAGATCCTTCATTCAGTCATGTATCAGTAATAGTTAAAAAATAATTATGCTGATGTTTGCATTGTATGGGAACAGGTTTTTCAGTATTTTTTATATTATGTTTGATTTAGTTATCAACTTTTTACTTATTTCAGTATGAGATCCGTGACTTACACGTTTTTTAACCTTTTTATTTTTTATATTTTTTTTAAAAAGTACATTCAGTTATCTATTTTAACAAGTTTTTAAATTTAAATAATAAAATCTTTTAAAATCAATTCACATTTCTCTTGTCATAAAAATTTGTAATGATTTTGTAAACTGACATTTTACCTTTTTGATTGTCAAAATATATTTTCACAGATAAAATAATATTAAATTATTGCAATATTATATATAACATTAGTTTTATTTAATTGTATGTGTAAGCTAGAATGTATAAAAGGTAGCTAAAGAAAAAAATTATCAGATTATTTTAAAAAAAGTAGTAATTGCGTGTACTTACAGAATAAGGCAAGAGATAGAAGCATTTGAAAAATATGATTACATTTGGTATGTTGTCGATAAAATATTTTCCTGAAAAGTGGGTTTCACGATTGTAAAGATCCATTTGGAAAACATTATGAAATGATAAGACAAAAGAAAAAAGCTTATAATAGAGGTTTACAGATAGATATCTCCCCAAATGATTTCTTTTTGTGGATCATATTACTATGGGAATTTCATTAATAGCAAATATATCATCAAAAAGAAATACTTTGACATACTTATTGGCCATTCTGAATAAAGAACATTGCCTGCACTTTAATCATATAGAAAATAATATTCTTAGTCTAGAAAATGTTTTATTTCAAAAATGACTAATATGGGTGAGGCTAATCTGTAGATTTAATTATCATGAATTTTTAATGTCAAATTTAAAGGAAAATATAAGATACAGGAATCTTTGTTTCATTTTTTGAAAGAATTTTTTGTACTTGGCAACATCAAAAATGATCAAATCAGATGCCAAGTCACTTTTAACACCAGAAGTGAGAGGTTAAATTCTGATCCAGGAATTTTTAACTTTTGATTCTCTCACTCTATCACTGCATTAAACTGCATAGTTATTCTTCATGGTGGATTATTTCCATCATCTAGAAAACTGTTATTAACAGAAAAATGCATATTTCATTTATACTTTTCTAAATACATTCAACTGTTAGTAATAAAATCTAAATTAATTTGAGGCATTTTTAACTCTTCTTCAACTGCTTCTGTCCAAAAACAATATCAGTTAGCATGGGAAACAAACCAGTGATCTTTAGATTCATGAATAATGAATTTAGAATGTAATTCTAACCAACTAAGCTGTTCTATCAAAGTTAAAAACCTATAAAAATTTCATATACTTATCTATGAGAAGTCTCCCAAACCCTAAAGATTAACATAATAAGTTGACTAAAGGAGATTACTTGTTATTATGGTATAAACCGCTTCGTTAAAGTTTCTTTTTTTATTTTTCTCTCTTTGAATGATTTTAGAGTTTTACCTATGTATTATCTGCTACTTCAGATGTATGTTTTTTCTTTTTGTAATCTTTTTTTTTTAATCATTTTTTAATGATGTCTCTAGTTTCACTATCCCACATGAATAGGTATATAAAATTTCTATTAGCTGTTGTCTTGATAGAGTAGCTTAGTTTATTATCTTAAATCAGTATTTGCAAATATAAATGCTAATATTGTAAATTTCTTGTCAGCCCATCCAACATCTAAAAAAAAAAAGAAAGGAAAATATCTACTACTTAAAATATTATCTTACATACCAATCTATGTGTTATTACTGAGAGTTGAATGTACTTGGAGAAGTATAGAAAAGGTTTGAATATTTAAAAAAAACATTTAACATTTTTAACTAGATAATGGAAATAGTCCAACATATAACTACAAATAAAATATCAAAATCACAAACCTTCAAAAAAATTATGTATACGTCTTATTAAATAGTGTTGTGAAAATTAAAGCCCTCTTTTATTCTGAAAACTATTTACTGTTTGTAGAATAAGCAATTCTTTATGCTCAATAAACATATACTAAAAGTTATATGAAATGTCCATCCTCCTCAATGCTATGTTTTTCCAACAATATTAACTTGTGGATGAAGATAACAATTTTAAAAATATGAAGATGTAACCTCATCCATATGCAACAAAATTATTATATAAATAGAAATCCAGACATATTCAATCAAGGAGCAAGAAATTTAAGTTAGCAATGATCTTAAATTGCTCATAAACAAACATGCTTTATTTACATCTACAAAAAAGTCTGATACTTTAGTCATTTTAAACTTTGCAGTCTTCTAACATAAATATATAAGAAGTAGACCCAGTACATATTGCTTCCTTAAATATTCAAATATAAAGTATCCATTCCTCCCTCAAACACTGTTTTTCCAACAATGGTACTTTGTGAATAAAACCTCTTGTTCATGCTGTTAAAATCCAGCCTTGTGCCATTAAAATTCAGATTTGTGCTGCTAAAATTCAGATATGTCTGTCACTGAAAAAACAGCATTGGTGGAGTAATGGATATTTTATATTTGAATTTTCAACTAGTAATATGCACTGGGTCTCTTTCTTATATATTTATGTTTGAGAGATGCAAAATTTTAAATGACTAATATATTAGTCTTTATATATGTAAGTTAATTGTTTATGAACAATTTAAGATCATTGCTAATTTAAATTCCTCCTTGTCAGAATAAGTGTAGGTTTCAATTTATATAACAATTTTGCAGCATTCAAGTAAAATATTATCTCTTGTTCATGCCACAAGGTAGTGTTGCTGGAAACATATTGCATTGGGATGAGTGATAGGCATTTTATATTGAATTTTCAGCTTGTGATAGGCATTAAGTCTATTTCTTAAAAGTTATATGAAAGTTGGGTTTTCTACCTTAAAGTAGAATGAAACAAATATGCAACAGGATACTATGATTCATGGTAGTTTTGCTATTCTTTGCCACTCCTTAACACTATTTTTAAAAATGTAACAAATTTGTAAACCTTAATGCATATTTTACATCATTAAATTACGTTAGTAATTAATAGTAAATAATAAAGTTTATAAATAGAAATATGATAATTACAATACTTTGGATCTGTTATAGCCTTACTTTGTTTAATTTATTAAATATGTTATTCTGATAATTTTTCTAGTCATCAAATATTGATTGGTAAATGGATTTTTATCTATTATTATTTGGAAGATTGTACAGATTATTGAAATGAATATCAGTGTACTAACTACAAAATAAAAAATAATGCAAGTATGAAAAAACATTTGTATTTTTATATTGAACTATTTCCATCATCTAATGAGCAGGCTAATATAGAAGAGTGGCAAAAAATCCGATACTGAGTATGGAAACAAAATCACAAGCATTACTCAGAAAGCATCACAGGTACTTCACTGATTCAGAAAAGAGTAAAATAACATCATATTTCAGCAAAATTCCTCATCTTTATAGTCTACCCAAAATCCATAAGAATCATGTTCCATTAAGACCTATTGTTAGTTCTAGAGATTCATCTTGCCAAAATTTGGCAAGATTTCTTCTCAAAGTTCTAAGTCCTTGGCATACAAGACCCAGTTCTTTGTCAGGGATTCTAGACACTTTGTAGAATTAATCAAGAATATGAAAATTGAAAGAACTGACTTACTGGTAAGCTTTGATATGAAAAGTTTATTCATGAATGTACCATGTGAACAAGCATTATCTATTGTAAGAAAAAGATTGAATGTTGATAATGATTTACAAACCAGAATAGCTCTTCCTATTGATAGTATAATGGAACTATTAACATTCTGTACTAAAACAACCTACTTTCAATATAAAACAACCTACTTTCAATATAACACAGAATTCTTTCAACAAAATCATGGAATGGCTATGGGCTCACAATTGTCTCCCCTGATTAATGATATTTACATGGAAGAACTTGAAACCACAGCCATAAAAACTACTCCATATCCATCTAAAGTTTGGCTTCACTTTGTGGATGATACATTTTTTGTATGGCCACATGATGCAGCACTACTAGAAACTTTCTGGAAACACATCAACAACATATCCCCTTCAATTAAATTCATAATGGAATCAGAACAAGAACAGAAATTGGCATTCTTAGATGTTCTTGTTATGAGACTCCCTCATGGCAAAATCAAAACTACAGTTTACCGAAAACCTACACATACAGGAAAATACCTAGCCTATACATCCAATCACACCAGAAACACAAAACATGAAGTTATACTATCACTATGGAACAGAGCTAAAGAAGTTTGTTCAGAAACCAATGATTTGGAAAAATAAAAGATCTATATAGAACAAACTCTTATGAAAAATGGTTATCCATCAGCTATTATTAAAAAAATGTTAATTATACAACAAAAAGAACCATCAGGAGAAAATACAATTATTGGTACTGTAGCGTACCCATACATTCCAAAAATAGCAGACAAATGAAGGAAAATCTGCAATCACTATAACAATCAAAACGGCTTTCCAGAGCCATACCACATTATGAGGAATGCTAACATCTACAAAGCCTAAACTGGAAATGCTGAAAAGAAAAAACTGCATCTATGAAATACCATGTGAATGTGGAAGAAACCTACATTGGTAAGACCAGTCATCCCATTGAAAAGTGCATGCAAGAATGTAAACTGACAATTAGAAGAGAGAAAATAGATGTGTCTAAAGTATTAGACCATGTATATACCATATGTTCAATTGGAAAAATACAAAAATATTGGATAGAGAAGAAAAGGTACAAAGAAGAAAATTTAAAGAAGCTGCTCACATGACAATGGCAAAAAATCCTATAAGCCAACCTAGAGTGACTATACATAATGTATAGAAACTACTAATTATATTTGCTCTTAGTAAAAAATGGAGAAATCAGAAGGAACCTCATAGATATCTATATGAAATTTCTACTGACTGTTGCCTTTGACAGGATGGCTCACTTGGTTAGAGCGTTACCTTAAAATTCAATATTCAAGAAATTTAAGGATCCAGGTTCGAATTCCATGCTAATACTGTCACTGGTCAGGCCAGCAACACCTGAAGAAAAGGGGATAATAATACATCTCAAAACATTGTGCATATATTAACCTGTTTGGCGTGCTATTACTAACAGTTGAATGTATTTGGAATATTTAAATAAAGTTAATTTTTTTAAAAGACATTAATAGATGATGGAAATAGTCCAATATAAAAATACAACTAGAACACCATCATCACAAACCTTCAGGAAAATATGAAGTAACTTTGATTATAAGAGAGTATCATCCCCTATAAGTACCATACTCTTATAGACTTTGCAAATCATTCTAGTCTTTTTATTTTTAGTTTGCCATTTAAAGTTAAGAATACATTTTACATTTCCACTATAAGTTTTGTGTTTACCCATATTATTCAAAAATTAACATTAAAAATATTTTGTTATTATATTATTTGGATATAGCTGGAATTAATATTTATCATTAAAATATGTTTGACTAATAAATTCATTTTATGATTTATAATTGTCTCTCTATCTAGATGAATTTTTGATTTATTATTTTTTAATAGTAATAAATTTGTTTGCTGTAATATTGGTTTTGTTGCATTATTTGTGATCTACATAAAAAAAAATCTAGTAGTTTGATGGCAACTGCCCTCTGCATTTATTTTTTGCAAACTTATAAACAAACAATGAAACTAGTAATGTCACATAGCTATTAAGTAAGCCAGAATTTTGATTTGATTTTATTTTTTGCAAAGATATTAAACTGATTTATTTTGAATTTTATTTTATATTATATGAATTTAAAAAAAAAAAAATTTTAACTTTGTCTTTTACTATTTTTAAGTGGTAAAGAGGGGAAATGTTATTTTGTGAAATAATTCAGATGGCAGCAGTAGTAAAAGTACTCGAACGATTCCTACTTTCGTTACAGTGATTAATGTTAAATTTGTTTATAGTTGTCGTGATCACTGAGGCATAAAGCAGATAGCAGAGCTTTATAGAACTGTCGTCCATTTGTAGCTCATGTCTTTTTTTTCTTTAAAAAAAAAAAACGCTAATCTTCAATAACAGCATAGTCGGTGATAGAAGAAATCTACTTTGATAATGCCATAAAACGACAATCTGTACTGTTATCTCTAGTCCGGGCTCACATCCATCCTTGCAAAAACTTAACATCTTTGTTAAAATATTTTTGCGATTTTTGGATTCATTAAAGAGTTGACAGCAAGATTGAAAAATGACACACGAGGTTGTGCTTCTGAAGTCTGAGTAGTATAAGAGAAAAAGGGTTAATATTCGCTGCAGGCATTACCTAAATGGCGTCTTGAAAGTTAAATTATTTTCAGTGTACTCGAACGTCATATGACATACCGTCTAATTAACCATATGATTATATATATGTAAGAATTTTAAGTTTTAAAAAGTAGTTTAAAGTTTATTCTTTTCTTTAATATCCAAATTGAGAAGTATATATTTGTAATACTGTATTAATTCTATAAACAGAAGATAATCAAGTATAAGCTATGAATTTGGTTTTCAGCTTTTAAATAACCAAATTAGTTTTTCATTTTATTTTAAACATATGGATTTATTTTGTTTATTTTATTTATTTATTTTTTGCGATGTTAATTTAAAAAAAAAAAAAATCAATAATGCGAATGTTTAGTTGTTACCACTGTCCCCCAACTGTTACATAACTTTCTCATCAAATACATCACACTAAAGCAAAAGATTATATATATATTTTAACAATTTTAAACTACACTTTTACTACTTAAGATGTAATAATTGTCTGAAGATTGGGCGATAAATATTAAATTCAAACTTTGATAATTCAAATGGAGCTAAATCATAAGTTATAATTCTAATTTAAAAGAATTTATTTTAAATGTTAATCATGTCTCTATAAATTAATTTTATCTTTTTATTTTCTTGAAAATATTATACAGCTATAATAATTAAAAATATATACTTTTCCCCCCCAGTAAATAAATAGTCGAATAGTTTGTTGTAATTCATGAACTTTTAGCTTTTAATTTTTCCATTCTTCTATTACACTTAAACCGTGCAGAGCTTTTTTCTTCTGTAAAATGCAACTCTAAATATTATTATATTACACTGAAGAATTATAATCGTTTAATCATTAAATTAATTAGATTATTAAATCAAAAACATATTTTAAAATTTACATTAAAAAAAAAACAATTTAACAAAAAAAAAAAAAAAATACGAAAAGCATTAATGTGAAGAATAATTAAAATGGATGTTTAAATCAAATTGAGTGTGTGTTTGCACGTGTATTCTGCATAATCTATTTTAATACATTGTACAGGCATATGCAGGATTCAAACTCAGACTTTCACACAACCTACAACTCTCAGTGTCATCTTATATTGCTGACTCACCTGATCACACACATGTTGAAAAGATAAATAATCACCAATATACGTATTTCGTGCTAGACCAGCACTCATTAGTTGGTTCAGATTACCCCACACATATATACAATTAGTACTCAGCTTTATATTAAGATAACCAATCTTCATACTTTAAAGAGTGCTGGTTCAACACGAAATACCTATATTGGTGATTATTTATCTTTTCAACATGTGTGTGATAGGTTAGTCAGCAATATAAGATGGCACTGGGAGTTCTAGGTCATGTGAAAGTCTGAGTTCGAATCCCGCATATATTACATATATAAATTCAGGTATAAGTCTGTACAAGGTATTAAAATAGATTATGCAAAATATGCACGTGCAAACACACACTCAATTTGATTTAAACACGCATTTTAACTATTGTTTACATTAATGCTTTTCGTATTTATTTATTTTTTTGTTAATTTGTTTTGTTTTTTTTTTAATGTAGATTTTAAAATATTTTTTTGATTTAATAACCTAATTAATTTAATGATTAAACGATTATAATTCTTCATGTCGCAGCTCTAATACCACAATACCTGTCTTTTTTATTATTAATTAGACAAAAGGTGAAACAATCTTTAAATATTCCATGACAGTTAAAATTCAACAACCACCATAAAGGAACAGAATGCACTACTATCGTGTTGGCTAATTGTTAAATACTGAGGTTTTGACTTCTTTTTTATATTTTTTACCTTCTAGATAAGAGTATCCAGATATCCCTATATTGACTAATATTGAATATTTACCTATTTGAAAAGAAAAAATCTTGATAACATAATGAGCAAGTTTTGAAGATTATCCATCCTAGATTCATATCTCTGGTTATGGACATATTGAGCAAATGTTCTATTACTATGCCATAATGCTGTATTTTTTGGACACAATTACTTAAATATATATGGAAAAAAAATTAATTTATACAAATCAACAATTTTTTCACAAATAATAGCACTTTAATTTTATTTGATTATATTGTTTATAAAATAATATTCTATTGTCATTAAAAGTATTTCAAAGAATATGGACCATAAGTGATCTAGAGTCATTACGAACATATTTTATTATTCAATATGTTTTTTCCTTTCATGCTAAAATCTTTTCATAAAAATAAGTTTAACATCTTTTCATATAACATTGTCTTATATAGGGTATATGAGCACAGACTTTCACACAACCCATCACTCTCCAGTCTATCTAATAACACCGATACACTTAAGCACATATATGCTGAAAAGATAAATAATCACCAATATGTGTATTTCATGCTAAACCAGCAGTCATATATTAAGATTGTCTATCTTAATATATATCTGAGCACTTATAGTATATATGTGTGAGAGATAATAATCTGGACCAACTGATGATTGCTGGTTTAGCATGAAATACGTATATTGGTGATTATTTATCTTTTCAGCATATATGTGCTTAAGTGAATCAGTGTTATTATATAGACTGGAGAGTGGTGAGTTGTGTGAAAGTCTGTGCTCATATACTCTATATATTACATATATAGACACAGGTGTATTTATAATAAGCATGTGTTTCAGTTATAACATTGTCTTATAAATTATTTTTTTAATGAATCAAAATGATTTAGGTGGGAAATTCACTTTTATATACCCAAACCTTTTCATGAATAAGAAATATTCAGTTAGAAAGTCAAAGCAAAGCATCTGCGTATTTTAAAATAACAGCGTAATAAACATTGTACACTTTATCAATAATTGCAATAACATATAGTGTTTCAGAATTTATTAAAACTTCCAAATCCGAATTTATATATAGTTTATATATTAAAGATCTTAGACAGTTTTAGAAATCTTAAGATTTTGAAGATCTAAAAGTTGGTAGATTGGATTACTGTTAAGATAAATAATAAAAATGTCTCACTTTAACTGTTACACTCATCTTGTCTCTTGGTATTCAAATATTATTTGACATTATTAACAACTGACTGTGGAATTATTTTTTTGTAAATTAATAATCTCGGCCTCAGGGTGGCCTTTGAGCGTTCCATCATCAGATTTTCAATTGGATGGACGGTTGAAGAGTTGAAGTGTGGAGTAGATTGAAGCCTGTCCATTAAAGTAGGAGAATTTGCTATCTTAATATATATCTGAGCACTTGTAGCATATATGTGTAGAGATGGTAATCTGGACCAACTGATGATTGCTGGTTTAGCATGAAATACGTATATTGGTGATTATTTATCTTTTCAACATATGTGTGTTCAGGTGTATCAGTGTTATGAGATGGTGTGGAGAGTGGTGGGTCATGTGAAAGTCTGTGCTCATACCCTGTCTATTACATATATAGACGCAGGTATATATAAGCCTGTGTATTTCAGCTATTAAAATCTATATCAAAAGTAAGGAATCTATAGGCCTTCAAAAAGTTTATCATTCAGCATTCATCTTTTATTTATGCACAAACTCTATTACATAAAATTCTGGCTATCAAATTGAATTGTGTGCAATTTACTTAATAAAGATCTAAAATTGGATTAAAAATAAAATTATATATATATTGTGATGGATACCTCCAACACCTCTCCAGTAACCAGTGTAAACTATGAGGCTCAATCCCAATTCAAGCCCCATGATATTAAGTTTACTTATTAAGTAATAGAATTAGGTAATATTAGGGCATACAAACTAACAAACCAGTTAGCCCAACCTAAGCTTTAAAGTCAAATATAAATAAAATTTAAACCAAATCAATCAAATAGAGGTGACAACTAATCATTACCACATTTAATGTTAAATATTTTGTGATTACAAACACAAAATAACAACATGCAACAGACCAGATGAATGAACTTAATATAATATTAAAGTAAAGAAAAACCAAATGTTTATTTTCTTATCTTTTTTTCTTCTTTTTTTTTTTTTTAACAAGCTCTTTATGTTAAAAAGTAACAAAGATGATGTCAACAATAAAGTACAAAATCTAGCACAAACTGGCATCAAGGATAGAGATAACAAACTTTTTGGTTCAAGAAGGAGGAAAGAAAGTCTTTTTATCTCAGTAAAAAAATATTCCATTCCTTACACAAAGGAACTAAAAGAAAAATTTGAAGGTTTATATCATCCAATTGAAATTCTTAATATTTTTGAAGAAAGATTTTATACGAATTTTAAAAAGCAAGGAGAAACATTTAGCTCTAAAACAAAGAGTTCGAAAATTCTTAATTTGCAAACAAAATAAAGTATTTGATTCTCTAAAATCATCATTAATTCCTCGCTGAAGATTTTCAGATTTAAATCTAAAACATGTAATAGCAGAAGGGATATTGATGTTTCTCCAATCAATTAAACCACAAAAAGTAATATAAATATTGACTAAAATAATTATGCATTGCTAGGTGCAAAAGGGAAACATTATGGAAGAAAAGTTGTTATCCACAGAGTTAAAAATTGTCAAGGCCAACATGGGATTGTCCTATCTTTCTATGCCTGGATTGATAAATGCCAAAATGATCTATCATGATTTTTTTTTACTCCTCACTTCAAGATTCTAATTTGAAGGCTTCCATAGGATATTCGAATTCCCAGTTATGTATAAGGGAACTACCGTGGATTATGAGAACAAGCCGTTAGAACAGTGTCCATATGAACTATAGGTTATAAAGTTGATGTCATCTACATCCATATTTATATTCAATTATTTGTATGCTATGTGTAATAATTTAATTTTCTTTATTTTAATATAGGGCCAAATAGCTTTAATTTAGAATTTATGAAATTAAAACAAAAAAAAATCCTTTTATACCTTGGATAGACAAGTCTATGAGGTATAATCTTTATCATGAAATAATCCAATCATTATAAATGGGACAAGATAAGACATTACCTAATATACATACACTTTCATTAATTGTTTATTATAAAGTTTGTATTAGTTATTAATATATTTTTAATATATTTTTTATATTATTAAAACAGACAAAACTCTCCATACAGTAGTGCCACTCAGTGCCAACCAGAGTAATCAATGGATGCCAGAAGGCTTGGGCATAAAATTCGTATCTAATGCCTACTCTTCCAGGGATTTTATGCACAAGCCTTCTGGCATCCATTGATTACTTTGTTTGGCACTGAGTGGCATTACTGTATGGGGAGTTTTGCCTGTTTTAATAACAGTAATGTGCTAGCAAAAGAAATACTGATCATGTGATATTTTTTACATTTTTTTTTTTTTATTATTTGTGTCTTAAACTTATAATTCTCCTTCATCACACTCACATTGTACATAATAAGGGGGTCTTTTGAACCACCATGGCATTAACTAAAAGACATAAAAAAACAAGATAAATGAATATGTTACTATATATATAATCATAAAGTTATATAAATAAAATGTCCGTTAATTAAAACAAAATTCAGTATTCAAACTCAGACTTTCACACGACCCACTACTCTCAGTGTCATCTCATATTGCTGACCCACCTGATCACGCACATGTTGAAAAGATAAGTAATCACCAATATACGTATTTCATGCTAAACCAGCAATCATCAGTTGGTCTAGATTACTATCCTCACACATATATATATAATCAGTGCTCACCTTTATATTAAGATAGCCATTCTTCATACTTTAATGGACAGGCTTCAAACTATTCCAACTCACAACTCTTCATCCTTCCATTTCATTGAAAATCTGATGATGGAACATTCAAAACCCCTATTAGTGCCAAGGTTGTCATCCTACCCAGTGATCAGAATGATTAATAAGGGCTTTGAACATTCCATCATCAGATTTTCAATGAAATAGAAGGCTGACGAGTTGCGAGTTGGAATAGTTTGAAGCCTGTCCATTAAAGTATGAAGATTGGCTATCTTAATATAAAGCTGAGCACTGATTATATATGTGTGTGAGGATAGTAATCTAGACCAACTGATGATTGCTGGTTTAGCATGAAATACGTATATTGGTGATTACTTATCTTTTCAACATGTGCGTGATCAGGTGGGTCAGCAATATGAGATGACACTGAGAGTAGTGGGTCGTGTGAAAGTCTGAGTTCGAATCCCGCATATATTACATATATAAATGCAGGTTTAAGCCTGTACAATGTATTAAAACAAAATTGTAATTATAATAAAAATAATAAATTTAATGGTAACAAACTATTATAAACAATCCTTAAATCCACAGAAGTGAGTTTGGTTAATTTCTTAAATCTGCCTCAACTGCCATTAAATTAAAAAAAAAAAAAAAGCAGAAGCAAACGTCATCAATTCAAATTCCACAAATATATTAAATTATAAATTAATATTAAGCCACTGCAAAAAAGGGGATATATAAATTGTAAATCAAAAGTACCAATTATGCATAAGATGGCAAGTTTTAGATTTTTTTTGTTTCATAATGAAAAATTGTGTCATTACCAAAGTGATAAACTGAAAAATATTGAGATATTTGCCAAGGAATTGCTTGATGTTGGTTATAAAATGGAACAAATAAGCAAGACTTTATGTCAATTTAAAAAAAGTTATAATGGTTTAAAGGAAATGAAGATTAATAGTAAACAATGGATATCTATTCCATTTATTTCAAATCCACAAGTGAAATTTTTTAAGGATATATATAAGAATGTGTTTAATGTTTCATTCTACATTCCAAACAATATTAATAAATTAGTCAATAATTCTAAGGATATCATACCTGTCAAGCAGAAAAGTAATGTCATATATCAATTTTTTTGTGATTATATGCTATCATATATAGGTGATTCTAGATGCAGTATTGAGAAGAGATTGAGGGAGCGTGAATTGTTATATAAGTGTGTAAAAAGATTTAATGTCTCCTTCAGTTTTCTTTGCTCATGAAAAAACATATAAATTTAAATTTGATTTTGAAAATGTGAAAATTGTTCATGAAGAGAGAAACCACAATAAAAGAAAAATTAAGGAGGCAGTTTTTATAAATAGGAATAAAATGCATTTAATAAATAGACAAGCTGCTAACATTAAAATATGAGATTCTTGGGATTTGAATTGATGATGTTTGCTTCCGCTTTGTTTTTTTTTTAATTTAATGGCAGTTGAGGCAGGTTTAAGAAATCAATCGAAAGTACTTCTGCAGATTTAAGAATTGTTTATAATAGTTCATTACCGTTAAATTTATTATTTTTATTATAATTATAATAATAATATTGTATATAATATGAAGATCATTTATGTTATTCAGGATATTTAATGGCTGTTCTTTATGGGATCAAAATTGGGGAACATTGGTATGAACCAAGCATAAATAAAGAATGACCATTTTGTTTTAAATTTTCTTCTCCAAATGCTAATTCATATATATATATATATATATATCCTCATTAAATTTATTTAAATGTTAAAACATATTTCTTGGTTTATTTTTTTGTGGTTAAATTCTGTTAAGTCATATCCTTACACACATATCATGATTTTTATTTGCATGTATATTATATCCACTCCTATTAATATATATAGACTCATTTTACACATAGTAAAAATACGGTGATACAAATTATCTGAACCTGAGGATCATATAACATCTTCCTGAGTTCAAAATCCAGAATAGTGGGAATAAACTACAATACATAGCAATAGGTTAAGAGTAGAATCAGTAGTTATTTTTTACTCTCTTTTCCCTTAAGTATGAATTTAATGTATGTGTATATGCATGAATGTAGACAATAAAATACACTCTTATACTCATCAAGAGGAACCCACTCATCTTTGTGCGTATCATGAAAAGACCATCCGGTTACAATATATTGATGGTGTTTTAATGTATTAATAATTTAAATATTCTTTTCTAGATGTCAAATAATATAATGAATACTATTGAGTGCATTGGAACATTAAAACAATTCAGTTATATATTTCTTATAATCATATTTAGTTAGAAATTTTAAAAAAGCATCTACATATTTAAAGTAACATCTTTAGTAATATTGTAGATTTTATTCTTGATCCAACCAACGTATGTAAAATTTCAGAATCTATTAATGAAAGTAAAAAAAAAAAAATTAAAAATTGTGTTTCCAACAACTGTACAAACCATTCCATAAAACACCAATACATAATCTCTTGCTAATTTCTTAATCTATTTATTTGACATCTTGTAGTTCTATATTTTTATGTCTTTCATGGGAATCTTTTTTGAAATATTTCAAAATTCAAATAATTAATTTAGGTAAAATCCAACATTACAGGTAAATATTATTAAAATATTAAACAAATTACATAACTCATACACAATTCAAGACATATCGGTTTGAGCAAATAACAAAATTATGTATATGTGCATGTGTGTATTGCAAATATAAAATAATTAAATTGAAAATCACTTTATAAAAATTTATTAGCAAGGATGCTAAAAGAAAATAATATTTGATGATTTCTTTCACAAGTAACAAATAAATTAATATTTAAGTGAAATATTTATTATTTAAATAGTATCAGACAACAGTTAAGAGCTTTGATTGATTATAATCTTCCATTAAAAATATAAAATCACATTATATG
Source organism: Epiperipatus broadwayi (assembly GCA_028023455.1). NCBI lineage: Eukaryota > Metazoa > Onychophora > Udeonychophora > Euonychophora > Peripatidae > Epiperipatus > Epiperipatus broadwayi. Next base: position 12,898,864 of record JAQFVV010000020.1, on the reverse strand, counting down.
CCATTTGATAAAGTATTAATTTGTAACTTATAATATGACTCTTTTTGCTTGTTGGAGAAGATGGATTAAGCTTGGAGAGACCTTCATCCTGCAGTTGATCACTAATGGTTGAAAATGATAATGATGTATTTATATATTTTTTAATATTTTTAATGTTATCATCAGACACCCAATTGATAACCCTCAGTTCTATTTTAGTTTATTTGAACAGAATAATTTTTTTTCTCTTTAAACATTTTTGAGATGAAATTTTACAAAACTTGGAGCAGATGTATTATAAATTGTAGAATTTAATGTTTCAATTTTATTTCAGATTGTCCTAAAAATTATTTTTTAAATAAGTCATATAACAAACAAATGTAATTTTGATAAATTTTACAAGCACTGTGTTTTAGATAGTAAACTATAGAAAGTGATCATCTTTGCCTCCCAAGTGCCATTAAACAGTGGTCTTCTATCTGTAGATTGAACACCACTATTTAACAGCACTTGGGAGAAAAAGACGACTACTTTCTATAGTTTACAAACAAATGTAAATACCTTTCCCCTTCTCTGTAATATGATTTGTCAAATAATTATGTCTATTTCTGCTATATAGACTTGAAAAAACAATTATTATTTTTTTGCTTTTTAGTGACAGTAAATAAAAGCATTTAATCTAAAAAAAATTCTGTTTATTTTTAATTTTTTCATATTGGCACAGTAAATAAAAATGTAAAACTATATTGTAAATTGACTTGACATTTATAGTTTATATACAGATCATTACATATTTCTGCAGTAAGTTAATATGTATACTTCTCATGTATAATACCATATTTAGTATGTGTATATAATTATACATGTATATGATAAAGTATTAAGTAACTAAAAATACAAAATAATATAATTTTTTTCTTCTTCCTTTTCCTATGTATTGATTTCTACTTTAACATAACATACCATTTACAACTTTCTTAAACACTTTATCAATACTATTTATATCAAAACTAACAGTTTCAACTGATGACTGCAGGATAGTCAAACTGTTAGTTTTGATATAAATAAATACTATTGATAAAGTGATTAAGAATGTTGTAAATGGTATGAGATTTAAAAATGCGAAGACATTCTTTCTATTGAAAAGTGTTTGAAATTTTTTATTTAAATGTTTTGTTTTTTTTTAAATGCTTAACAAGACTACATTGAGACTAACTTTATTTTATTCTAATTTAAATCAAACTTTTAATTGAAACAAAAAAAAATTGCATGCGTGATTTAAAATATATTGAACTTCTAGGAACTACTTTTAAATTTAATATTAAAATATTTGAAATTTTCTTCACCCAGTGGCCCAGATTTAAGAAATTAGGTTATCTACCTAAAATATTATGGTGTTCTATTGCTTTGGTTGTGATTTAGAAGACATGTCCCAAATTGCAACAAATTATATTGAATTTGAATCTAATAAACCTTTATTTTAAAATTTTATTTTAACTTAAATAAAAATAATTATAAGTGCTTACAAATAAACAATCCAACAAACAGAGATTGTAACTTCAATAAAAGTATTTAATTCTAATGATATATAATGTGATTTTATATTTTAGTAGATTTCATGCAAATTGAAGTGGAAGGCTATGACCAATCAAAATTCTTAACTGTTGTCTGTGATCATGTTATGGGTGTAAATGCATTTATTTGCATTTGTTTTAATTTTTCTGGGTGTAATTTCTTTTATTTTAAACTAATGTTTTTGAGAATGTTTGATGATGTTTTATAATTAAAAATAATTATAATAATTTGATTTATTTTATATATAGACTAAATTTATATGTACTATGATAGAAATTTATCAGTCAAATTTACTGTAAACTCAATAAAATTATCTTAATCTACTTTCTATTTCAAGAAATTTTGCTAATTTGCTATGTTTTTGAAAATTAACTATAAAGACAAGTATTATTATAATTGTCAATTATTAAAATGTATTATTTTTGCATGATAGATTATTTTCTATCTTTTTATTAAAAATAATAAATGTATTGCTTTTTTAATAATCTTTTAAGCTTATATTTTACAATTTCAATAAAGATTAAATATATAATTTATGTTGAACTATGATATCTGTGATTAAAATGCATTCTATTTTAAAAATTATAATGTATTTTACACAAAATTCATTAAAATTTGAAATTTAAAATAAATGTATTTTAATTTATTTTTTTTTTTCTACAGTACAGGCTTTTTCATACCTGCACTCTAATATATAGGGGGTTTGAACGCAGACTTTCACACGACCCTCGTGTGGAAATCTGAGTTTTTTATTATGTGTGTGATCAAGTGTGTCAGCAGTATGAGAGTGTGGATAGTTGACGATCGTGTGAAAGTCTGAGTTCAAACCTTCTATAATGAATTTATAAGTTATATATATTTAAAGTTTATCCAATTGTCATATTTTAAAACTTTTAAGGAGTTAGCTATGGTTAGAAATTAATTTTATATTACAAAAAAATATATTTTTATTCTTTCATTAAAATATATTCAATGTTTTTTTTTTTTTAAAAAAAAAACTTTTGATATTCTATTAATATTATTTTACAAAGAAAAAAAACATTTAAATTAATATTTTAATGTAAACAAGATTGATTGCAACAAAAAAAAAAAATAAACTTCAATATTAATCAACAAAATATTTATAGAAGAGTAATCTGTTTAATATTGCTACTATTTCAGAAATTATTTTAAAATGCCATTATCTACTTGTGCCGTCAGTAGTAAAAATAATTTTGGAGGAAAATACCTTTAGTAGTAACAAACTACAATGAACTTTTTGATCAATTGTTTTTTAAAGAAAATTAAAAAGTTAATGATGGATACGTAAAAATATCAAAATATTGTAAAATTAACTATTATTCGTAAGGGTGTGTTTATATATATTGTACCAGTTTGTTTGTAGAAATTTGTTTATATCATGGAACCTGGAGTGATTCATTTACTGCTGCATAAGATAATGGAAGGAGAAGGTGAAAGAAGAAAAAAGACTAAGAAGCAATGCATATTTACTTGAATTATCTAACATGATCCATTAAAAGTTAAACATTGTGTGTTGTGATTGAATTCTTTATCACTGAATGAGCATTACAGGGTATTTAGTTAGAATATTATTGTCAATAAATTTTAATATTTTATGTTGAATGCCACCAAATAAAGGTTCACTTCTAGAATAAGATAGAACAAACCACATAATATCTTAATATCTCATATTCATTTTAAAATAATAATCTGTCTACCTAATAAATCTATCATTAATAAACTGTTAAATAACTACTGGAATTAAATTAGCTATTATTTTACTTCATTTATTATCTGCAAGTGAGACTTAGACACTTTATTTATTTAACATAAAATATTAGAAAAATTTCATTTAAGAATGCTTCATAAAATTTTCAAAATACAATAGCAAGATCATAAGGCCAATGAATATTTTATTCAACTTTCTGGATGTGATATTATAAAATCAACGATTGTAAATGAAGAATTTCTAAAACAATATTTTATAGTAGTTTTAAGCATGGTTTTAATGAGAGAAATAAACCCTATTTGTGTTATAAATATTATCTTAAAGACATTCTAAAGAACACAATATTGATTATTCTCATAGGAAAGATATGGTAGAGGAGGGAACACATAGACTAACTCTTATTAGATATGGTATTGAAATATTTCAAAAAGAAAAGTTTTCTGCAGAAGAAATTGAAAAACAGTATTGTAAAATACAAATAAGCAAAATAATAGATAATATGGACTATATTTGAATGTATTTGTGGTTTACAAGTTAGTATATATTCTCATGGAAAAACTCATCTTTAGTATAGTATTTATTTATTTATTGTATTCTTTTTTTCTTTCTTGGAATTGGAATTGCCATATTTATTTGAGAATGGTTGATGATTATAATAAATCATATAAATAATATTACATGTAACATTTGATTCATGAGAGAGAGAATATACCATTTTTCATAACTATCTTTGTTTGGATGACATAAGCTGGCAAAGGTTTAAAGATGATTATTCCAATTATTGATAGCATCTTTTAGACTATAAGGAATAAAAGAATTTAAAATCTTGTTTGGGATTTTATACAATAAGATCTTTACTAAAATCATGATGAGACCTATATCTTTTTATACTTGGTATATTTATGAACATATCAGGTAGTGATGATGAAGTATTAATTTTAAATGAAATTAAAGGAGTCACTTATTTTTGATCATCATATGGCAATTTCAGACTGTCCCAAATTATTTATAAAAAAAGGGAATATATCCCTGAACTCATATTTTATTTGGTCAACTTTGGATTTAAAAATCAATCCTTAAAATGGTGTTGCTTTGAACATTGTTTAGTGATGTAATGATTGCATTTTACTCATACAGCTGATTATTATCTTAGAATCTTGGAGATAGAGATGACACTTTTCAAAGAAAGTCAGCTTTCAAATCAACTTCTCTTTGAAGTAATTTTTGTAGAAATTGCTGTATTGAAAGTTTGACCATTGAAACTGTATCAGTGAATAGAGTTAACTTTTCTGTACAAAGTAACCTCTTTAAAGTGTTAATAATTATAGATATTAAAAGTATTTTTTTTAAAAATGCTCTAAAGTTCTAGCTTAAATATTAACTGTAACAATGGGATTGTGTGTTTATATCACTATATTTTTATTGTTTGAGTGCAAGCACAGCATTTTTGACTCCAATTCCTATTTTAATTTAAATTGATTAAAAGTGAAAAAAAAACTTCATCTTGAATTTTGGATAAACAATATTGTGATGATTGTGTTATTCTTATATGTTGAAAAATCAATACATAGAATGTACTTTATGTTTTGAATGCAATGTATAAAGACTTAGATTTAAGAATTAATGTTCAAAAATAGATTTAATAATTAATGTTCAAAAATTTCCAAGTTTTTATCGGCCAGTCTCAGAAGGAAAATCCTCAGCAATTTTTAGTTTTGATGGTTCTTAATTTTAGAATATAAGCCAGTTGAAATACCTTACTAGTTTTATAAGTAGAAAGGAGGAATTACATGTTGAGATTTTAATACAAGTTAGAATACTTCATAATAGGGAAATAACTACTGCAACTAAGCTGTATATTGAACTGTTCTTTTATCTAATTTATTGTATGGGATTGATCTTTGGAAAGGCATTAGAAAAGTTTTACTTAAGAATTCTCTATAAAATGTTTAAATGCCAAAGTCATAAAACCAATCAATATGTTTTTTAACTTGCTGAATGTTATACTATAGAATTCCCTGAATGAATGGACAATGCAGTACTTCCTAAAAAGGTAGTGTAAAAAGGTATCTTGAGCATACTTTTCATAGGAGAGGTAGATCTTGTGTACATTGTAAGGATTATCTCAAAAGACATTTTATTGGAGAGATATGGCAAAGAAAATAATATATTCCAGAAATATAATTAGACATGGTAATTATTTCAAATAAGTTTTCTACCAAAATAATTAAGAACAGCATCACAAAATATCAGATATACAGTATAAAAAAAGGAACAGCATGTTTTATTTAAATGGGCATTTATTTATGATCACAGATTGGTTTAAATAGTCATTGCAAAGCTCATTTCTAGAACAGTTTTACTTTTCTTTCCATGGAGTTGGAATGACCATACTCATTTACAAGTGGCTGCCATATATTTATATATACCTTTTCTTCATTTATATATATATAATGTATCATCAATAGAAACAAACAGATTTGAATTATTTACACTTATGAATTTGATAGTTTTTTTTTTTTAATTATAAGATGATTTCATTAAATTTTATTTTAATAGCAAATTGAACACCGAAATTTATTTCTAACATTTTTTAAAAGATAAAAATTTTAATTATTATTATAAAATAAAATAAAACATTTGATTTAAAGATTTACATGGTATTTGTGTATTGGGGAGGGGGGGGAGTTACAATGAATTATTTCTGATAAACAAAACTTTTTTTAAATTTCAATATACCACTAAACATCACATGATCACCATTTCTTATGCTTGCTCAAACTGTTAAAACAGTCAAAACTCTCCATACAGTAGTGACACTCAGTGCACGCCAGAGTAATCAATGGATGCAAGGAGATTGTAAAATCCCTATTCGTTGATTACTCTAGCTTGCACTGAGTGGCAGTACTGCATGGAGAGTTTTGCCTATTTTAAATTTCAATATACTTATAAAATCTTAATAAAAACAAAATTAATTTAACATGTTTACATCGAAATTTTAATTTTCATTAGTCTTCGGTAATTGTTATAAATATATTTTTTTTATAAATAAAATTATAAATAATAATAAATTAAATTACTGACTTTTATTGATAGTTAATATAATAATTTTCTTTGTTGAATCTAAATCATAATTTCCAATCATTATTGATCCATCTGCAAAGTGAAGATTTCTCCAAGTTTAATCTAGGTTTTTCAATTTCTAGTCTCTCTTCACTACACAACACTAGCGATCATCTTTATTTCTTTCATCCATTTTATATACTGTCTCTTTCTAGGTCTTTTAAATCTCTTATCCATCTATTATCATCTCTTCTAGCAATATATCCAGACTAGCTCTACTTCAGTTCCTTAATTTTTCAATAATGCCAACTTTTATATTTGTTTTTTCACTCATGTATTTCATTTCTGATCTCTTATTATTATTCCTAATATTTATTTTTCCATATTTTGTTGAGTGGTTTGAAATCTTTGCATTGCCCTTTTGTTAGGTATCAAACTCTTCAAATCCATAAATAAGAACAGATGTAATACTCTTATTGAAAACTTTTTTTTTTTTATTACATAGGCCTATTTCTTTTTAATATTGAATAATTTATACCAAAATCACTCCACTCAAGTTTAATCATATGATTAAATTTTTGTTTTATGTTTCATCTTATTAATCTGATCTAGCTATTTATGCCTGTTAACTTGTAATTCATCATTATCAATCTTTATTTTCTTCTATTTGAGAAAATCCATGAAACATTAATTCAGCCTTTTTAACATTTATCTTCAGTCCTTTTATCTGATAATTCTTGTAATGTTTCCTGAAGCTTTCCAAGCATTATTTAAAGAAAAAACATCTACAAAATGTAGATGACTTAAATCATCTCCATTTACTTCTACTTATTTAGCTTCCTATTTTAATTCACAAAATACTCCTTGCAACATTGCATACAATGTTTTTGGAGATAGGACATTGTCTATATAAAAATGTATATAAAGCTATATAAATATGTGTGTGTATTTAATTAGATATATAATATATTGCTTTATATACATTTCTCTGTAGTTAATACCTAACCTATCTGGGCTTGAATATACACTGGATATAAGTTGATATTTTCTTTCAGATTCCAATAAATTTTAGATAGTCACTCTATAATCAACATAGCTGATTTACTATTTCTGTTAATATATATCTGGCTATTTATTGGCTACAAATAACAATGATTGAAATTGTTCTAACTCTCTTCACTCAGCAATTGGAATTCTTTGGAGTGATTGATATCCTTTTTTCCACAGCTTTTTTTTTGGGGGGAGAAGACTGTTGGAAAGAGTTTCTTATAAAGTATTTTGGTACTAATCGGTATGCCAGGCCAGCCACTTGGTGGCATTCTTTCTCTGCTAAAAACACGCAATTATATCAATCCAGGGCTGACAATTTTTAAATTATTTTTACATTTTTTCCAACTTTTATTAAAATATTTCTTCCCCCAATTTGTCCAACTTTTATTTAAAATATTTCTACATTTTCTCCACCTCTTTTAAAAATATTTTGACAATTTGATACAACTTTTTCATTAATATTTTGACATCTTTTGATGTTTGATATGACTATTTTTACCAATTTTTTGACATTCTTGTAAATCATTTATGATACAAGATTTGATTCAAATATTTTGTACACATTTTCTTTTCAAAAATGTCAAAATAGACATCGCATAATACAAATAAAGCCAAAAACAAATTGCTGTATAGTCGCTGTCTTTTAAAAACAAAAAATCAAATGAAAGTTGAACAAAGTCAAAAGTTTTGATTTTATTTTAACTTTTTTTGGGGAGAGATGGGGAGAAATAATTTGTTGTCACTGAGACAAAAGATAGAATTCAAAGTTGTTTTTGGTTTGTTTTATTTTTACAAAAAAGGATAATTAAAATTGGTTTTCAAAAGGAATGTTTTAGTAGATCAGCAGTATGCAAATAAAGCCAAAACAAAAAAAAAATCACCTTATAGCCAAACCAAAAAAGTTGCTGTATTTTTTGTAAAATAAAACAAAAAAATGAAAGTTGAAAAAGTCAAAAGTTTTGATCTTATTTTAATGGTTTTTTTTTTTTTGGTCAGGGGTGGTTGACAAATAATTTGTCGTCACTGATCAAAGCAAATTGATGATTTCCAAAACTATGTGCAACCTGTCATTTCATTTGTCTTGTAATTTACGTGACTTTGCACGTGAGTTCTGGGAAAGGTGCTTGGCCATCAGCTTTTGCAATTTTTCCACCTTCCAAAATTTGTAGGGAAGCCTGGTGATGGTCTTACAATTATTAGTATCAAATAGTACATCAGGTAGGGCATAGGGTCTTTAATTAGAATGCATATTACAACAGTTATGTTTACTTGAATTCCCTACACCCTCACATCATACAATAGTGATCTGTTAAGGGTGTGTATTTATATAGTGTCACAAAGAACATTAGTGGGCCATAATATTTGTGTGTAATGCCATATATGACTGCAGTGGCTGATATGCAGTTTCTCTGCAAAACCACAGAAATATTGAGCCATGTAAACAGCATATTTCTGAGTTTTTAGCAGAGCAAGATCACTATCAGACGGCTGGCCTGGCAAACCGACTACCAGTCTTTTACATTTACTCATAAGTATATATTTATAAAAGCTAATATTAATATCTTCTATAATATTTATAATATTGAAAAAATGTTTTTTTTTTTTAAATTGTACATCATTGACACATAAGATATATTGTGAATACTACTGTTAATTACAATATCATATAAACTGAAGATTGATTCTAGTTATATACATGAAAAATTCCAATTACAAATTTCAAAGTTTATATAATTTATTATTTTGTGGAGTTTTCTTCATCTTCATAGATTTAATAGCATAACTATCTTTATAGAACTTTTCTATACATTTTATAATTACTGATATCTTTAAAAATTTTGAAGAAATAAAAAAAAAAACATTAGCAAATCTTTATATTAAAAATCTAAATGCTAAAGCTGTACCATTTGTTTGAAAAAATGCTGTAATAATATGAAATGTAAGAAAGTTAATAAAGAAGTTATTAGAAATTGCAAACCTCTCATTTCTATATATAACCTTGCATAATAATTTTAACTCATCTTAAGTGATCTTTGGATTCAAATAAATCCAAAAAAAACCAATTTTGATTCAAAAGGAGTTTTAACACAGTGGAATACATCCAGTTATTGAGAAAAATTATCAAAGAATCAATGAATATGAGTTGTCATTATGCTTTGAATTATAAATTGTGAAAAGCCATTTGATTTTATAAGTATTTCTATAGAGACCAAAGCTTTGGACCATTAATATACAGACTCAGAATATTATCACATCTGAAGAATATTTATCCTAATGCAGCAGCAGTGATAAATATATACTGACTAAAAAGATTAACATTGATGAGGTTATATGATTGGATGATTTCATATCTCCAAAAGTTTAAATAGCAGTTTTCCAAGAATTATTTTGTGGATTAAAATTGGAGTATATAGGAACAAAAATACATGCAAATTATTTAAGTCCATCTATATTTTCCAGATGGTGTGATTGTTTTGAAAATAATTCTTTAAAGTTGCAAAAATTATCACATGAATGTAAGAAAGTAGGACTACAAATAAATACTAAAAAACTAGAGTTCTATGGATTTTCTCAGAAATGAAAAATTATTAATTACAAATTAGAAGAGGTTAATAACAACAAATATCTTGGTCAGATTATTGATACAAATAGAAGCATGATAAATGAAATTAATTATAGAATTAAACTTGGATAGGGTGCTTTTACTAGAAGTAGTTTAATATTAAATGACAATATGCCTATATCTTTTAAAAGGATGCTTTTAGGTGTATTTTATGAGTTCTTGTTTGTGGATTTGAGACCTAGACATTTAATAAATGAGCAGTACAGCATCTTTAGACCATTCAATGCAATATGGAGATTTGAATGTTGGAAATAACAAAAGAGGACCAAAAATGAAGTGTTTAGGTGAGTTAATAAACAGGTATCATTAAGATCATTAAAAGAATTAACAGACTCATTTGGGATTGCAGTGGACATATTGTTAGAAGTCTTAAACTCGATCTGTAAAACTTAGAAAGATATTATATGTGATGAAATAAATAAATTTTCTGGTGTAATAATGAGAAGAGAACTTATGGAACAAAGAAATATTAAACTTGGAGAGATCTTCATTCTGCATTGGATTGATAATTAGATTGAAAATCACGACCATGATGATGATAGAATTAATATTTTATTACTATAATTACTTTATAATAAAGTTTTATTTGTATATTATAATCTATTATTAACCTACTCCTAATGAAAGTGCCATCATAGTTTCTGTACATAGTTTTTAAAAATTTATTGAGATAGGTAAACTGGAGGATTAATATGCTTCTTTTAGCCTGTTTTTTTTTTCAACAGTGAGATCAGGTGTTATAGGAAGTATTTCTAATTCCAAGCTTTAATTCTTGGATTAATTTTCTTTTCTTTTTTTTCACAAATGATTTTTAATGTTTAGATGAAAGCTTTATTTTCTTGAAGCATTATATAAGATTCATTTCAGCAGATTTAATTAACTCTCAAATACTTTTTCTTTTTTTTTAAACCTATTTTTTCTCAAGATTTTCTCTGTATCTGTTAGAATTTATTTTATTGTTAGAACAAATTAATGATGGAGAAAATAAGAAGAGAAAATCCCTGACACTTCAACATCTTTCTTGATCGCACTGAAGTTGCAAAATGCCAGTGGTCATTTTGGGATTCATATGGAAGCTTTCAATTTAATACTGAAATAAAATTCACATTTGTAATTAAATTATAATATTCTGCTGATTGTCTTTAGGCTGTTATCTAAATAGTTTCTTCTAATCTCTAAGAATTTTCATTTTGTTAAAAATAGAATCAATTTCCTCTTCTAGATTCATTGTAAAATATTAACAAATTAATATCAGCAATTAAGTACACTATTACGATATATACGTACACAATGTGCATATGTTTATTTTTATTAAACTTTATTAAAGTATATATTTGCGCAAATTCTGTGTTATATGTATTAATTAAATATTTTTGTTAATAAGTTTCTTAGATTAATTGAAAAAATAAATGGAAGTGCTTCTAAGAAAATAAACTCTCATCTAAATTTTAAAATAAAAATAAATTATTAGGAAAGATTAATTCAAGATTTAAAAGTATAATTGGCAACAATTTTTGCCACTTGATCATGTTTATGGAGAGAAAAATCATGCTGACATTTAACATAGATGTTTTTTATTCGCAATAGTAGTGCTTTAAATCTCCTCTCAGTCTAATTATTTTTGTACTTTTGTATTTATGAATGAAAAATGGGGGGGGGGGGGTGTAAAAAGCCTTTTTATTAGGTTTATAGAAAATGAACTGAATGAGGCAAGGAAGAAATTGAAAAGTGGAAAGGCAAGATGTTTAGATGGATGGGCAGCAGAGATGATATGAATTTAGGACATAGGGCAAAATTAAACCTATTTTTATGTTGTAATAAGACAACAGAGAAGTGATATTATTAGGATAGTTGGAGTAATACAAGTGTAAGGCTATTATTTAAAGGAAAGGGTAAGGATCAGAGAAAGTTAAGTAATTATAGACCAATAGTGATAATGTCGATGTTATATAAAGTTTTCTCATATATGAAGCTGGAGAAGTCGCAAAATGAATGGAAGAAAATAATATAGTGGGAAAAATGCAAGGAGGTTTTTGATCAGATAGGCATATAGGAAATAGTTTATTTGTAGTTACACAATTTATAGATATGAGTAGAAATACAGGTAAACAGTTATATATGGTTTTATAGATATAAAGAAGGTATATGATAGAGTAAATAGAAATAGATTATGGGTAAGTTTAGTAAATTTGGGAATGGATGGAGTTTTAGTGGATCTTATTAAGAGATTGTATGAAAGTAATTACTATATGTATCAATTATGGAGTATAGAATTAGTTAAAGTTAAAAATGGTGTGGAACTACGCAAGGATGCTCTAGGTCACTTATTGTTTTTGTTGTATTTGAGAGAAATGGAGAGAGCAATAGAAAGACTAGGAAGAGGGTAGCGATATTATTAATAGGTGGCAAGGGAGTATATACATTATCGGGTCGTTTATTTACAGATGATGTCTTCTTGTGCACAGAAAGAAAGGAAGATGTGGAAGTTATGCTGAGGACATACACAAGCATTGGTAGAGAGATGAGGATTAACTTTAGTGAAGAAAAAATCAAAAGTAATGATGATTAATATTGGGGAAAGAGGAGACAAAGAATTTTTATTGGGGGACATAAAGTTAAGTGTGGTGAAATAGGTATAACTATTTGGAAATCATCTTAAATAATCAGAGAAATTGCTTGGATGAATGGGAGAGTGTGAAACAAAGAAAAGAAAGGGACTGATAATGAAATTAACAGTGTTTTCATATAATAAATATGATGTAGCTAGAATTGTATGGAAAGGATGGCAGTAACAGGGCTAATATATGGTAATGATGCATTATGTGTAAGTAAAGTGGTGTTAGATTACTTTTTAAAAAGTACAAAGAGAAGTAGGAAGACATGCATTAGATGTAGATGTGTGGTCAGCAAAGGAAGCAATTCAAGGAGAAATGTGATGGTCAAATTTTTATATGAGAGATACAAAAAGTAAAATGAAAATGTTCAATAGATTGCAGTTTGTGGATAATAAAAGAATAGCCAAAATATTATTTAATTGGGTTATGAATAAAAGGCAGGCAACTACATGAGTTATAAAAGTGATACAGTATGCAAAAGATTTGGATAAAGAATTTATGTCAGTATACTTACATAAAAGGTGAGATGATTAGGTTAGGAGAATTGTTGAGTGTAATAGTTGCAAGGAATGGGATAAAAGAATAGATGCATTAATAAAGAATAGGGAGTTGGAGAGATGATATAACTAATATGGAGAACAAAAAGAGTTTGGAGAGTAAACAAGTTTAAATATATATAAAAGTAAACAATATTGAGTGTGAATTAATTTATGATAATAGCAAGGAAAATAATTTACTGTTTAAGGCTTGAACAGGATCTTTAGCAACAAGGGAATATACATGTAAATGGGAAAATGTGGGTGATTTAGTCTGCAAGTTGTGTACAGAAGGCATAGAAAATATTAGGTATCTGTTAATTGAATGTAAATGTTTGCAAGTAGAAAGGGCACAAACAATGAAGTTGTGAGAAAATAAATATAAACAAAGGGATTATATAGACAGTGGGTTCTTGGTTTTTATGCTGAGTTTGGAAAAAGCTAAGGGAGATTTAGATATAAAGGACATGGAATTATCAAAGGTTGCTGGAAATGGGATGGAGCAGGATAGAGATGAATATGGGAAAAACTTAGGATGGGGAATGGAAGATAAAGTGGCTAACAAGTTTCTCTGGGCATGGTAATTGAGAGATTCCTGACTCTGATAAAGGAGAAGTCACAGTGAATTTCATCTCATCAACTTCTTATAAAGTGATGGATTGATAAAAAGCTTTCAAACTAATGTTTTAAACATTATTTCAAGTATCATATTTTTTAACTGTAGGTATTTTAATAATCAAAACAGTTTAATAATTAAAAAATAATTATTAATTTTAAGTTCTTAAAAATATACACATTTATTATTTACATAATAAACAATATTATTACCATGTAATTAAATAAATTTTTATGCTGGTCTGTTTTATGTTGGTAGGTGTTTGCGATATGGTAGAATGTGAAATGAAAGATGTACTGTAAAAAATTAAAATATTTTATATTGTTGTATTTATATATTGGACTATTTCCATCATCTAGTATTGAATATTGAATGTTTTTAAAAAAATTAACTTTATTTAAATTTTCGAAGTACATTCAACTGTTAGTAATAATATACAGGTTACTTTGAATGTACTTTGAAAATTTAAATTTTTCTAAAAAAAATTCACAACTCGGTACTAGATGTTAGAAAATAGTCCATTATACAAATACAATTAAAATATTATCATCACAAATCTTCAGGAAAATATTTTTTTCATTGTTTTCTTAATGTTTTATTTCATAATAATTTTAAAACCAATATGTGAATTGTGTATTTGAAATTATTATTACAAGAATTATAATTGACAATCTTTGATAGCATAAAGATGAAATTTTGTGTAAATATAATTCAAATGTTTAATAAAAATAAATAAACATAAAAATAATAGTAATAATAATTCTTGATAAATTGCTGTGTTAATTTTTTTTTTCAGATCTATTATTTATCAGAGATATAATTTTACTTATGTGATATTCATATCTATTGGTATTATTATCTCTCTCTTTTTTTATGTGTCCAAATGAAGTATAAATTAATAAACATAACCTAATTAATTGCACTGAACCAGCTTTCAGCAAAGCACTGCTGGAATCGTAATGCTGAATAAAGTTATAATATACAAGCAAACTTATATAATTGTTATGATATAATATAAATGAGGCAGAATATGCAAATTAGGCAGTTAGATATTTCATTTTTCAGACAATGGAACACGTGAATCTTTTTTGCAATTGTACAAGCCTTTTTATACTTTTTTTTTTTTATCATTTCTTTCTGAGCAAATTGTTTTACATTTTATGAAGAAAACATGTAACCACGTGGTCATGATCAAGAAAGATCAATCTTTATTCAGTCTTTTGTTTAGCTCTATTGTACAAATATGCATGTTAAGCAATTTTAATGGATCTATCTGCACAATATTCTCCATAATACAGGAAGGGTTAGTACATCCAATTTTATATACCATCTGATGAGCATGCTCTACAGGTATCTTGTCATTAATATTGTTTGACAAATTATTAAAAGAAGGTTGTGATCTAAAGCTAACTTTTTATGTGTTAGTACAAATGTTACTGAGGCTATTTGCAATATGTGGGAAATAAGGAAGACTTATCCATGCATTAAGCATATTATTAATGTTTTAACGTTATTTATATTGGTGTAAATTTCCTGTTTTAATAAGCATGTTATGATTAAACTAAACCATATTAGACCTTTAATGTATGCATCTGTATTGTTTTTTTTTATCTGCTTCAAATTTGCATAGATTTTTCTTTCTATGTAAGTAACATTAAAAGCCAGCCAGCTTGTGGTCAATTGGAACATTTGACATAGGATGAATTGCATCTTGTATTTATAAAAGTTTTAATTTTATTTTAAAATTCAGCTCATTTTTCTGGATATACATGTCCAAAAAATCAATTCCATGATTGATACCTTCCTTTTGAATAGAGCATTCCAGAAGTGGTATTTTTACAAGCTCAAGCAATACATTGTTGATCTGTTGAATAATACTAAAGACATGTGTGGAGCATGCTTCTCAGACAGTATATAAAATTGCACGTACTCATCCTACCTGAAGTTCTGTATATTACAGGGAATCTCATTCAAATAGGTTCATGAGAATTGCCCAACATGTATATTTGTACAGTAGAGTTAAATGAAAGACTGAATACAGATCGATCTTTTTTGATTATAAACATGCCACTGGCCACATATTTTCTCCAACAAATGATAGAACAATTAACTCAAAAGAGGCAATAGAAAAAGAATGTATAAAGAGGCTTGGGCAATTGCAAAGGATCCACATTCCATTAACAAAAAGGATTTATGTGTTTCATTGTCTGAAAAATGGAATATCTAATTGCCTTATAGCAGATTGTGCCTTATTATTATATCATATCAATTACATGCACTTACTTGTAGTGTATAATTTTATTCAGCACTATGATACTGGCAGTGTTTTGCCGAAATCTGGCTTACTGCTATTAATTAGGTTATGTTATTAATTTATACTTTTTCATTTATAAGTGCTTTAGAATTACATAATTTCATAGAAAAGAGTTAATAATTCCAGATTTAATATCAAGAACAAAATTGGAAAAGAATAGAGTAGAAAGCAATTAGAAATTTTATTAAAAATCTTTTATGTGTCAGTTTCCACACAAGCTCAATAGATAAAATAGATCTATTGCAG
This sequence comes from Epiperipatus broadwayi, assembly GCA_028023455.1. Lineage (NCBI taxonomy): Eukaryota > Metazoa > Onychophora > Udeonychophora > Euonychophora > Peripatidae > Epiperipatus > Epiperipatus broadwayi. The sequence goes on along the minus strand of JAQFVV010000020.1, from coordinate 12,882,518 downwards.
TTCGTATTAATTAAAGAAAGTTCTTCATGCATACATTTGGGTAAAACTGCATGTTTTGAATTGAATGGTTATATAATAAAGATATATATAGGTGTGTGTGTACAACAGTGTTCACTCATTATGGAAATAGTTATATGCAGAAAGTAGAATTAAACTATATAGTCTAATTTGTATTGCAATAATGTTCTCAATAGATAAAATAGATCTATCGCAATGTGTCTTAATTAAAGAAAGTTCTTTGTGCTTACATTTATGTAAAACTGCATATTTTGAATTTACTGGTTATGTATTTATATATATATGTGTGTGTGTACAACAGACAGTGCTAGTTACTATAGAAATAGTTATATGCAGAAAGTAGAATTAAATTATTTAGTCTAATTTGTATAGCAATAATGTTTTAATAATATGCAAATTAGCAGAGTCATAAAAATGTTACACTAGAACTTCTAATGGAGAAGGAATAGATCAAGTAAAATAGTTGAGTAGAGTGAAAGAGGATAGTGAAGTTGCAGATCAGATAGCATAGAACAATACAATACAATTAGACTGATAGCGATTTATTAAAATCGCTCATGAATGATTATGAAATTATGGGAGTTAAATGATAATGTGAAGGAAATGAATAGTTATTAAAAGAAAGACTTAATAAATTATGCAAATAAAGTTTAGCACTATTTATTTATCTATTTCTATATAGATATATGAACTGTTTTGTGATTTTTTATTTATTGCTATTTCAACTAGCCAGTCACCAGTTAAACTACAATTTATTATTGTTAATTATATATTATTATGTGTAAATAAACTTATTTCAGTTATTAAATTAAATTTGTATTTTTGATTTAAATTAAATATATGAATGTCCCCCCCCCCCCCCCCCCCCCCCCACATCCCCCCCCCCCCCCCCCCCCCCCCCCCTCCCCCCCCCTCCCCCCCCTTCTTCCCCCCGGTTTTTTCCTTGTGGTTCTCCCCAAAATCTTCTCCCCTCTAATTTTTTTTTTCTTAAAAAACAACACCCCCCCCCCCCTTTTTTTTTTTTTTTTTTTATATCATTATCATTCTCATTTTTTTTCTAATTACTTCATTTTTCACTTTTCCTTTTTAGTGAATGTACTGCTACTAAATTATATCAAAAATAGTAGAGTCTTAAGAACTGTGTAAGGATTTATATATATATATTGAAACAGTAAGGTCTGCTTTGCAGATCTTCGTTTCACCTTTTCTCACCTATTTCCTACCTCATACCTTAGTTTGAACCCCAATCTATCGTAGTGTGTCTGCAATACGCTTATATACCGAAAATCCCACCTAATTTTAAACCTCGAGTACAATGCTCGTATTATATATATAAGTCATTCCCAAATAAATAAAAGATTATAGATTATGTATATGTTCACATAATTTTGATTTATTAAAAAGTAGGTTATAAGTCGTAATTGCGCACACACTATGATATGTATTTTAAAACATATCAAAATTATAAATTGTTAAAGTTATTTTGTTTGAATCTATTTACAAATATATTACCGTCGTAATATATTTTGATTTAAAATAAAATTCATTTAGTAAATATTCGTTTAGTAAATAGATTCAAATATTGCAATTTAAAAAGTAAAATCATTTTCTTTAATTTAATAAAAGTTATTCCAAATATTTCTGTTTAAATAAATCAGGGACAATAGTTTAATTAGTTAATATTATATAAGTTTATCTAAAAACAGCAGATGTCCACTTAAGGTTTTCTTTAATTAGTAAAAGTAATTTTTATTTATTAAATCTAGTTTGTAATCCGAATGTCGACAGGGAAATTAACAAAAGAAATTAATTAATGTTGAATTCCTTTAGACATTCGGATAGATTTAATTACAGCTGATAAGTCCGATATATTTTTGTAATGCTCCAGGGCAGTTGTATTGTTAACATCTACTATAAAAAGAAGGGTTTTCTTTTGTTCTCCAGTTTTTCTTCTAATGTTTCTAAGAGAAATCATTCTGAGGTCTAATGTGTCTAACCAAAATTATTGTAGTAATTTGTAAATCTTGACATAGAGTGCAAGAAGGCTATTTCTCTCCGAAATGGTCATATGCTGCTGTAGACCATCGGAAGTTATCACACAGGGAACCCCGGAACTGCTGCTGCTACCAAAAATATGAACATTTCCAGATTTTGCTGTTAAATTATATAAAAACCTGCCGACCATCAATCTGCCTAAAAATGCTTCTCCAGAGGTAACCCTAAATTAACCCAAGAGCTCTTGTGAATCCTAACTAACATGCTATAGCTATTCTAAAATTGTTTTTCTTATATTTCACATAACTTTATTATGTATTTCTTTAACGTGTTTACTCAACATTTTGCTCTCTATCCTTGGGGTTAATATTTTCTATTGATTAAACTTTCTGTTATTTTATTATGATAATGTGTCAGAATCGTCTTTGACCGAGTGAATTATTCCCTTTGTTGAAAATAAGATGCCGCTATGAAGGCATATTTTAAATTTCTAAATAATTTTCCAATTTTATTATCTTGCAAATCACTCGTTTGAGGGCGATTCTATTCTTTAATATATAATATGATCACATAGTTTAAAATCTACATGTTATTGATTTTAATCTAATATGAGAGTATGTGCGAGGTCAATGATTAAATGTGTCCCCTAATGCATGATTGCATATATAAATCTATACTTTTCAAACCCGCAAGCATGCATTTTCCTATTTTAATTACCGTGTTCTACTTTAATTACAAAGTTCATCATTGACGTCGAGAATGTGTGGACCCTTTTAAATGAATTTCTGGGAATTTGATTGGGCATTTCTCTTAATCCAAGTAAAACCCATTCAGTATGTTTTGTATACACTCGTCTCGTATTGCTGGTAAATGAATTGGTTGTTGAGACCGCTTTGTTTTATTTTTCCAAGGATTCTTTACATGGCTAAAGCCGTTCTCTTCGCCCTTTTTGCGATTTCCAGGCAGAGGGTGTCCCAAATGACACCCCTGGGAATTAAACGCAATCGTCACACAGTCGCTAAGTTTTGGCTGTTCATAAAATACTTTCTTACAGGTTAGCGGCGAGATGCCCTCCGTAATTATTCCGGATCTTCAATATTGTTTTATTTTATATTTATTTTACAAAGCATCCGTGACTTAAACGTGTCACACCCTCCAACTTTAATAAATTCATTATCAGCAATACTGACCTCCCAATGTAACTCTATTATTATTATTCTCAAATAAATGCCTTGATCACATTCCCACTTTGTTGCTTAGTAAGCTTTAGTCCGTGCTTTTCTCAAAATCAATAAATATTTTAGAACACTTAATTTTCAAATATTTTCTTAAACTTGTATAATTGCTCAAAGCACCTCGCACATGTTCCTATCTCGTCAAGCACATTATCGTAATGCTATTAGCCCGAGGAATAGAATATATCACTTTGTTTTAAAACCTTTTTTGTCATTTATTGAAATATAATGCCCACAATTATCTAATACGAGTCCCTGTCTCATATAAGCAGACAGTGGCGTTATATATATAATTTATTTAAATAAATTTTGTGAAATTATTTAAAACTAAATTTGATCTCTTATTTTATTTGATTCCTATCACTGTCTCGGTCTATATATATATTTTCTGCATTTCTTTTGTAAATCCATAGACGTTAATTAGCCACCCAAACTTCTTTTAGTATAGAGTCTTTTGTTTCTCCCTGACCACCAGGCACCGGTCAAAGGTCATACTAGTAGTGGCATCAGATGCGTTGTCACGTAGATGGCGCTGTGAAATTTGGGCTTTAGATTCGAACTTAGTATATCTAGAAGGCAACCCCTCCTAGAATGTTCAGTTTCGTGTCTGGGGTTTGAATTCTGCAGTGTGTTAGCGAGATAGACGATTCTGACTGTTACAATATATATATATATATTATGTGAAGTTATCAATACCAGAGCAAGAATTGGTATACATATAGAAAAATGTGATAAATCTTTTGATGTGAATAACCTGTGACATCGCAGATATACATAAATCATGTGAAGAAATACATGATAATAAATAAGATTACTGATGACAAGTTGATAGTTGCCATCCTGTTGTATATGCCATAACAGGATGTCTTGCAATTAGCAAATAGGTTATGTGATCCAAAGCTACTGGAAGAAATCATATACAAGGAATTATTGATAAAATTAAATGACTACTTTAAGCCACTAACATTGAAATACACAATGCATCTTTGTTTTCATAGTAGGATGCAAACCCAAGAGAAAAGCATATGATTTAACACTAAGAACTTTAACAAAGGAATGCAAACTTAAGAATTATATGGAAGTAATGCTATTGAATCAGTAATTGTGGGGTATGAAGGACATGAAGTTGAAGTAGATATTTCTAAGTGAATCTATGCTAACTTATAATGCAACCATTGAATGTGTGATAGTACACAAAACTTTTCTAAAGCACATGCAAGCATTTTAAAATGTGACATAGCCATCTCAAGTATATGGATAAATATGGCAACATCACAAGTGACATAAAGGAAAATTTGGTGCAGATCCTTTGTATCTGTTATTGTTGTGGGAAGAAATATATAAAAACAGTGTATAAATTTAAAATGTATGAGTGTTATTGTTGTGTTAACAGATAATTTGTCTAAGCTTTGCAAAAATAAGTGACAAATATGAAAAGATTTACTCTCAAATAGTAAACAAGAGAAGTGACAAAAAAGATTATTACCATAAAATTAAAAAAGGAAAGTGCTGATACACCAAGTATACTACAAGTAAGACTCTGAACAAATGATAAAAATGAAAATAGATAGTGGGGTGGGCATATAATGAATGTTGCTTAAAGAATGGGTGGCTATTCACAAAGGAGCCAATATTAACATACTGAAGAAGAAAACTAATTTAGTAGCAATTGCCATTAATGGAAAATGAGTAGTTTCAGCAATAAATAGCCATAATAGAACTTTATTATTATATGTGGTTACAAGAAACAACTAATCCAGTATTAGAATGCAGTTGATTTAGGCCTTTAAGTATTAAAATTAACATAGTGAAAATGGTAAAGATTGAGGCTAAATTTAGAGGTAAATTTTCTCAGCTCTGTAAATCTAACTGAGCATAATTAAAGAAATAATCGGTGAATATTGAGGTAATGGATAATACACAGCAGGTCATTTATAGACCAAAGAAAGTTTTGTTTGCTCTTAAATCTAAAGTGGAGAAAATACTAAAAGATTTGATGAATAAGGGCATTATTATACCCATAGAGGAATTCACCTGAGCTACATTGATAGTAGCAGTATTGAAACTGGATGAAAATGTGAGATTATGTGGTGTTTACTAGATTACTGTTAATAAAAATATTAACAAAGGTGATATTCAATATAAGAGCATCTCCGCTAGTTTTGAAATTGGTATTCTACCTAATCCCTGAAATATGCAGAGTATTCTAATTGTTAATGATAAATATGCATGTGGAAGTGTTCAAATTCAATAAACTTCCATATGATATAACTTAAGCATCTCATATCTTCCAAGACAAAGTAAAGAACTTGCTCAGAAGAATAGGAGGGGACCATACTTTAATGATAATTTAATAGCTGCAAAAAAATGAAACACAATTAAAGAAAAAGGAATATACAGTCTATGAAAAGGTAAATGAGTTTGGTTCTAGATAGAATGTGGAAAAATAAATCTGATTGGTGAGAGAAATCAAATTCCTGAACATATTATAACAAAGAGAAAATATTCTAACCCAGAGAAGATTGTTGCAGTGAAAAATACTCCAAAGTCAACAAAAAAAAATGTAAATCAGTTACAACTTTTTCTAGGCTTAGTCAAATTTTTTGGAAGATTTCTTAAAGGGAAATCACATGTAGCTACACCCTTTATTAACTTTTAAAGAAAAATCAGAGATGGTGTGGAGAGAACAGTAAGACAAGGCTTTTAAAAAAAGTGTGAAAGAATTGTTATCATTAGATAAACTACTAGTCCATTATTGTAAACAGCAAGAAGTGATAATAACAATAGATCCTTCTGGGTTTGGTGTAAGTGTTGTTATATCACATAGTGAATATGGATAGAAACGTCCTATCCTTCACACTACTCAGACATTGTCAATGCCTGAGAACAATTACAGCAAATTGGACAAAGAAGTTTTAGAAATTGTTTTTGTTGTGAAAACATTTATTCATATTTATGTATGGCCATTTAAAATTTATACTGATTATAGATCATTATTGGGAGTGTTTGGAAAAAATAAGAAAACTCTGGATCATACCAGTCAATAAATGCTGAGATGGACAAATATTCTAGCTTTGAACTATGATTTATTGTCAAGATTAGGAAAACAGATAAAACACACTGATGTTCTCACCAAAACTCCAGATAAAAGCACGCACAAATCACATTATATAACAATGTAATTATTTAACTTTATATTCTTTTCATATTCTAATAAAATACTCCAAAAACTTGAGCTAAGTCAAGCTACTATAAAAAGGTATTTTAGACCATATATATATATATATATTTAATAACATCGAGTTAACTTTCAGCAACTTCTTGCAAGAATCATAGTGCAAAATTAATTAATTTACAATGCCAGAAGACTGAATATCTATTATAAAATATGCACATTTTTGCAACTAGAAATGTAAATTATAAAAGTCATATGTTCCATTTTTTGACAAAGGGACACAAGTCTCCTTTCTGTTGATTGGATTAAGGTCTCTTGCAAATAACCCCTGCATCCTTAAACTTTTTCTAATGATCATCTCTCTCTTTGTGCAGATGGTCTTAATAATAGAAAGGAAGAAATGTCCCATAGCAAGGTCATGCACCAGGAAAATTAACTTATATTTCCATAAAGATGGGAGTACTGGGTAATTCTCATAGATCTATTAGCTTGAGGCTCCCTGTAGTATGCTGCTCTATATGCTGGAGATGGGTCTGAGATTTTATAAACTATTTGAGGAGCATGTTCAAATGGAGTTCTGTCTTTAGTATTGTTCAGCAGATTATTCAGAGAGTACAGTGTTTTAAATACTATTTGAGCATTATCTGAGAAAATTTAATAAAATCTCCACTGAAATGCACCTTGAAAGTGGAAGATAAAGATCAAGCATAAATTTCTTGGATTTATGAATTCAACAAAATAAATCTTTGCTTGACTATAAAATGATCATAAAACCTATCCATTGAGCACAAAATTGCAGGGCTAAAGGGATTTTTACATCAAAATAAAAAAATTGTATAAATATGAAGCTGATAGAAAACAATGTTGACAGATATAGGCTACAAATATTTAACTTTAATAAAAATAATAAAAAAAATTATATGAACATTAACAAATCTGCTACCAACATTTTTGATGAAATGTAGAAAAATACTTGTTTTATTTTGTTAGAGTTCATTAATCCACTTTTTAAATTAAACCATTGAAAGTTAAAGAACATTTTACCTATTCTAAATTACTATACATTAATTGGAAATTTTATAAACAATACACAATTTTTAAGCACTAATAGGGTGATGTTTTTCCATGCCAAAAACATTAAACATGTTTTTTGAAAGCAATATAATTTAACAAACAAACTTTTCACATATGATCCTATGTATTTTAAAATATTTAAAGACCAATAATAAAAGATCCACTTCAAAAGTATATAATATATAATTTTATTGCCCATTATAACCAGACCAATTTTTGTACTATATATAATAAGATTGGTAGAATCATACATATCAGCATGCGGAATAACATTGTGTCATATCTTTGGCATGACACCACTAAAAGGTTGCTAACCCCTTATCTAATAAATCATATGACACAAACCTATAAATAGTCCTGGTTGTTATTTTTTTTTCTTTGCTAATTGTCATCTTGGCATCATCTTTTGGACAATAACCATGGGGTAGACAACTAAGCAAAAATTTGCCCCTGCATGGGAAATGTATGTCAACACTGCCCTAAATAGAGAATTAAAATAATTAATAATGTTCATCATCTGGCAATGCACTAAAAGAAGGAAATTTTTAAAAAAATTTATTGAAAGAGGAAAACCATCAGTTCATTTCAGAATGGTAGTCTATTTTTTTTGTGTGTAAGCCATAGTATCAAGTTGCTTGTTCTCTAAATTCTGCTTGATCACTTTTGTTAACCTAAAGTTTTTTTAGACAAATGCCTGTGTATTAAATCATGATTGTAATAATGAATTTTAACTAATGGATTTTATCTTCATAAAAATTTATGAAAGAATTACTAGAATTAAGGGATACCATTGATCAACAAATTATTTATTCGTCCATCCATTAAGATTTTATCATATGAAATATCTAAAACTTGTTATTGTTATTACTGGATTTTGTTTAAGAAATAAAGCAGCCATTTATTGTAGTTGTATGGAATATATAAAACGTATTGTTCTTATTGGATTATATTTAAGAAGCTCAAACTTTATCGTTAATTATTAAGCAATGATTTGTTCATCCATCCATTGAGATTTTATAATATTAAATGCAAAAGTGATTACTATAAGGAATAATTTTGTTCATCTATTCATTAAATTTTTATAATATGAAATTCGTAAGGATTACATTCTACACTGAGAAAATAAAAACAACTTATGGATTTCATTTAAGAAGCTTAAATTTTATTATTAATTAATATACTATACTATAAAGGAATAATTCTGTTCATCCATCCATTGGGATTTTTAAAATATAAAATGCCTAAGGATTTAATTATTTTAAAAAAAAAATTTAAGAAATTGCACCAGAATAAACGCCTTGGACTATTAAAAGACTTTTAATGCACTTTGAATTACAAAAATATATTTGATTTATTGAATATGCTTAATTATTATAATATTTAGAGTTAAGTGTTTAATAAATTCTCACTAAAAGAAAGATATAATAAAGGTATTATGTTTAAATTTTATAATTACAATTTAGTATAAGTAGATGCTCATGTTATTACTTTGTGTATCATAGAAATCGGTTTTTAAATAGTTAAATTAATTAATAAATAATTATTAAAATATATTTAATATTTGCATATATATTATTGGTCTTTTAATTTAATCATATGTTGCAATAATTAAAGGTGTCTATGATATATGTAGAAATAAAAATATTATATAGGTGAAATATTTTATAAATATTATTTTATTATCTTATCCATATAAGTACATCAAGGATTTTCTAGAGAGCATATAGTATCATTAATGATACTTGTGGCACTGATGTACTTTTATAGATATTATTTATTCAATTGTGTAAAACTCCTGACAATATTGCATTACAGTAATAATATGAGCTTAATAAGCATTCCATTTATTGCCACTCATACTTTTTAAAGTGATGATGAAGAGCATATGTAATTTCATCATTCAAATACCTATAGGAAATTAATCTTAATATTTAATAAGAGATATAATAAACATTCTTCTTTTTTTCTAGTGTTTTATATCCTAGTTTATCTAAATAACCCTTAGCAACATTTCCAACATCATAAATTTTATATTTTTGTTAATTATATAGTCTTTTTCTTTAATCATTTTAAATGCTTATCATCTATCACTGTAATGAATAAATATGGTCACATTAATTTAGTATATTGCGTTATTTTAAAGTTGCATCGCTTTTATTTCGATACTCTCATATAAATGTTTAGAATAATAATGAGTTATTCAATCAATATCTTAATTATATTATTAATAATAACTCATAATTAAAGATTTAATTTTTTTTTAATTATTATTTATCATACTTAATCTTTTAATCTTGGGATTATTTCACATTGAACTCATGTAATAGGAAAACTTAAAATAGAATTATTAGCCTGAGCAGGGATTTTGAATTTAATTATCTATTTATTCGAATCCTGGATTTGTGAACCTAAGAGAGATATACATTTGGTTACAATATATATATATATATATATATATATACATTTGGTTACAATATATATATATATATATATATATATGTTAGTAACAGTAATCATAAACTTCAGTTGTTATTATATTACTATTATGTAGATAACTCATTGCTCATGTAATCATATAATTATTATGCTTCCTCACAATTGATTACACTTTCATAGCACATCCTTATACTTCATAGTACTTCATCAGATATAGTGCATTATATTTCTTAGGGTTTTTGAATCCATTTATGCATAATTGTTTTTTGTTTGCATAATTGATGTGATTGGAATAAGCAGATTTTCTAGAGTAACTTAATAATAGTAATGAGATTATTTATTTATGGATTGTCTACATGTATTTACATAGTAAAATAATAATCTTTATTTACATTCATATATATATATATATTATACCCACACATATAACACACCATTTTTCAAATTCTAATTTATAAAATTATTTTCTCATTTGTTTTGCTATTTATTTTCACAATTCTTTTTTATTTTGTTTTGAATCCTAGATATTTTTAAAATTTTATTTGATTATACCGTGACTATTAATTAGTATGACAAGTTTTTTTGCATCATTTTTATTAGATATCTGATAACTTCATTTTCTTTAATTTTTGTGTGTGTATCTGCGATGTTTGACAATTTTATATTTTATTACTTTGTTTATTTATTTTTTTGGTTGATAGTTTTTTTGCTAATTCTCAGATGTTCGTTCCAACTTGGTAAATTATAAAAATCTTTAAAATCATTTTAATTGTTGATTTTATATAATTGTTAACAGTTCACATTTTGATTTCATATCTTTCCCCAAAAAAAAAAAAAATAGAATTATGCTGATATTAATTACACAACATTTATAAATAGCATATAAGACATATGAGATTAATCCTTATTTTTGATAAATTATTTTAATTAACATAGTAGCATAATAACAAACTATTCATTCTATAATTAAAACATGTCTTTAAAATTCTTTAATATTAAAGTTTTTATTAAATATCAATGGGCAATCGATATTTGCAAAAAAAAAATTAAAAAATACTTTAAAAATATATATACATATAATTGTAGGCTGTAATAGAGCAAAAGAAATTTTAAAAATTTCTAGAAATTTATAGATTGTGATAAAAAAAAAGAGAGAGAGAATTAAGAGTCTTATAAGTTATAAAAAATTAATATTTTAGTAATGATGATATGATTATGTTGTTGGCATTAGGATTATTTTTAGACAGATTAACTATTAACAAAGTACCATAAAGATATTTGTAAGATTCTAGTCATAATATAAATCCATAGTGGCTCTATTAACTTTTTCTATTTGTGATTATCATTGTCTATATGTTTTGTGCTTGCCCCCATGTCCATAAATCAATGGCTGATAAATTTCTCATTCGTGAAGCAAATGAGCATTACAACCATGGGCTATTTTGAATTTTTTGATGAGACTTTAGACATGTCTAGAAATATCAAAACCATCTGTCTTTATTTTGAATCTGGAAAAATAAACTTGTTTGGAACATCATAACAATTCTATTGTTAATACTATAATTCTTTGTTTGTAGATGCTTTCTTATGCATCTAGAAAGAAGATCTTAATTTGAGAAAAGTCTTAGATGTCCTGAAATATTGACAAGTCTAATTTATTCAACAGCTTTTATATACTTTCTGAGAATATCAAATTACCAGTCAACATAGAATGGGATGTTTCACAAAGACATTTTAATACTGGAGAGGACTTGTCTCAGACTATACCAATAGTAGTTATTGTAAAGCCAGATGAAAATCTTTTCTATATGGAGGCTATTGAGTTAAGCTAAATAAATTTGTCAATAAAAGAGCCTGTCTCATTTCTAGCCTACTTTAATTACTAGTATCATTGAAAAAAGACTGAAGTTTTGCAAAAATAGATTTAAAGTCTTACTTTCCACTAAATCTCTGTTGCTAATAGAATGGTGAAACTATTAACTCTCACTACTCATTTGGGGACTTTATAAATGCAGTAAGTTACCATATTTCATTACTGTTGCATCTAATATTTTTCTGATTTAAAATGGATAATTTATTTCAGAACACATCACCCCATATTTAGACAGCATATTGGTTACCACTGAATCTAAGCATGAACTGGCAATAAATATAAATAAAGTATGTTCCTAGATTGGAAAAAATTGAAGTGAAGGTAAAACTGTTAATCTATGCTATATAATTAATAAAAATTAAATAAATTCTAACTCAGATAAAGTAAAGACAAAAAGAAAATTCTGAACAATCTAAGAATTAAAAAGATTTTTAGGCTTATTGAACATTTCTGAGATTTTTTCTTAAAGGAAAGTTTGTGTTATTATCTTTATTTAAATTATTTCAAAAAGTAACCATAATGGAAATGATCTGAAGAATATGATAGAGCCTTGCAGAAAACTAAAGATTTACTTATATCAAATTAGCTGCTCATACATTAATGTAATGGTCTGGATGTAATAATTATAACAGATGCATCAGAATGCCCTCACTGCCCTGATTTTTTTTACTATTACTACAGGGATAATGTCTTATAGCTTATACCTCAAGAATGTTGGCAATGGTTAATTTCTTTATCAATACATTTATGAAAGGAAATTTTAAATTTGTACTGATCATCATCTACTACTGGGAATATATTTTGTCAAAAAAAATTTCAGAAAGTACAAATCAATGTATGTTATGCTGGATAAATATGCCAACAACATATGATTATGAACTTGGCTATGCAGATGTTTTATAATGTTTGCCTGATGTTAATGAGTACTAACAAAACTAATAGTTATCATTTATATTGATTCCATAATTCTAAATTGATGAACAGTTCAATAATAACTAAATGGATAAGAAAAGGCTCTGAATATTCAATATTAATGGTTTAAACAAGGCTGACCAGATATATATTCCAAGTCTATCTGGAATGTGTGTGTTTATCAACTAGAAATGACTGTGTATTGATGACTGACAATGTTCTCATTCTTACAGAAAGCTGGAAGCACGAGCTTACCTTACTTCATCATTGTTATCTAGGAGTTGTTTATATGAAAGCTTTGGCTAGATTGTTCATTTGGTGGCCAAATATGAGTCAAGAAATTGAGCAAGTGGTAGAGAATTGTATACAGTGTCAATCAAATATTAACCTCTCACCAAAATAAGCTAGAATCTTGTCCTAAACCCACTAAACCTTGGAAATGCTTTCATCTAAGCCATTCTGGACTAATAATTGGTTATAGATTCTTTACAGTTGTAAACTGATATTCATAATGGACATAATATAAAATTATCAAAAACACTAGTGTGGAGAACATGATTAGAGTGTTGAAAGAGAAATTTGCAAATCATGGTTATCCTAAAACTATTGTATTGGATAGTGAGGCTGACTTTGCATGTCAGCAATTTAAGAAATTTCTAACAGATAGGGAACATATCATGCACTGACACGGCCTTATTATCTTGAATCTAATAAACTTGCCAAAAAGGCACTTCAATAATTAAAATTTACATTGAATAAAAGTCTGCAACAAGAATATTATAGTAGCAATATTAGATGCAAAATTTTCCAGCATTTGTCTCCATTTACTGATGTTAATGCATAGAACATTTTTCTACTCACTTTCTAGTTTATGGTTGATGTTAATGAAAATTTAAACAAGTCCATGGATTTAAGGTTGGGGATAACATTTGGATATGTGATAGTTTAAAAAATAAATGTCTACCAGGAAAAATATTGAAAAATCTTATCTAAACAAATAAGATTAATAAAACTGAATGCTGGAAACAATGTAAGAGGCATTTAAATCATTTATAGCATCCTAAAAGTGGGTTATCATATGTAAATAATATTCATATTAAATTAGCAAGTGATGATGAAGATTTTCTTGGGAAAGAGGAAGAGCAAATTGTGGAAATAGATCAAACTGGAAAATTCAATCCAACCAAGGATCAAATGATGAACCAGCAGAAGATCATGTTACTTCAAGAATATTCCAACAAGATTAGAGAATTGTGTATAAATAAAAGCATTATTTCAAGAGTAGAGTAAGGATTGGACTGCCTGTGCATTTATTGAATATGCATGGATGTAAATAAAGTTAAAACTATTAGGTTACCGTAGAAAATTTACATATTTCAATAAAACTTTTAAATGTATATTAAAAGCCAATTATGTTAATGAGAAATAATCATGCAAAAATGGACTTAAATATAAAAGAAAACCGATACTAAAGCATTATTGATGTGTGTGTGTGTGTTGGAGCATAATAATCAATATGGTTTGCATACTAAAGAGCAGCAGATCAGTCTGAATGCTATGGATATGGTAACTGCCGATGTTTAGTATCTCCCTAATAATATATAACTAGATATTATATCAGAATTGGTTGCATGAAGGGTCTATTTTTGTTTCATATTCAATGCAAATAGATTATAATTATCTACTCATAATGCAGAAATTTATCTGTAGACTTTAGAAATTTCTAATGAAAATTCTAATTGTTATTTACTCTATTATTTTTATATTTTGTTATTTGACATTGAATAAATTTGCTTTGTTACTTTAAATTATGCTTGAGTTTATTTAAAATTGCTGATGCTCTCACAATTAGTATTGAGATAATAATATTATTATTAAGACCTAGCATTATCATTTATGTCATGCATCTGTAGAATGATTTAAATGTAGAAAAATTCTTTAAGGAATAGTCTTGAGCAAAATAATTTTCAAAATTTATCAATAACGTTTGTCATACAAATTTGAAATTATGAAAGCATATATATATATATAACATTTTGCATATTTGAAAAAGAAAAGATTATTCAGTATTAAAATTTTACTAAGCATGCTTTTAACTATTAAGGTCAGAATCACAGCATTTGGAGGGTGTATTATGAGATTTAAATAAGTTGGATACTATGTAAATGACTAATTTAAATATTCCACATTTTAGACAATAGAATGCTATTTTCTTTTTGTTGATAGCATGAGGGTTATTGGAGATGACTCACACCTCTTTTATTTTGCATTTTCTGTCATCACTTTTGCAATACATGATGTTTGCTGTTACTGGGTCAAAAATACGGCATATTCCTGCTCATGCTAGAGAAAAATTGATTTACGCTTGTAGTTATTCATTGCATGTTTATATAATTATGTTGTGCAATTCAATGTTTGCACAAGACTCCCCATAATATATAGCACTACAAGAAGGATTGCTGCATCCAATTTAAATATTATGGGGAAGGTTTATCCAGGAGCAACCTATTCTTAGCATTGTTTTAGCAATCTGTTTAAATTGATAGGAATTCTCAAGTTGATACTGTATGCATATGAGCTTTTTATTTTTATTTTTGTGAGAACCAAGGTATATAAGTCAGACTTATTCCAGGTTATTTGCCTGCTTGTTGTGAGGGTAGTCTTTTATTCTCTTGTAAAATTTCTTCATAGTATTAATTAATTTGGCTGTATTATTTTGCATAGATCTTTAATATATGCATCGATATTGGCTTTTCAATCTGCCTCATATTTGCATAGATTTAGATTTCTCTTTAAGAAATCTTTAATACCAGCTAATTTATGCATATTGATAAATTTGCTGCATCCAAAAATAAAAAAGTACCATTTAAAAAAAAAACATTATGTGAATCTATTTGGCATGAGTATTTGATGCTTGTGACAAAATTATTTAAATTTTATTTAATTATATGTTTTATTATATCCCTATAACAATATTTTATAATACTTAAAATTGTATGTAATTTTAGATGTGATATGTTGGACTATTTCCTTCACCTATGGGTGTGTTGAATGTATAGAAAATTTTAAACTTTATTTAAACTTTCCAAATACAAACAATTTGATAGTAATAACACCCAAATAGACACTACAGGTTAGTTGTGTGTTATTACTAACAAGTTGTTTGTATTTGGAAAGCTTAAATAAAGTTTAAAATTTTCTATACATTCAACATTCACTCATAGATGATGGAAATAGTCCAACATATCACATCTAATAATATACTATCATCACAAACCTTCAGACAAATTGTATATAATTTTGTTTTAAACTTTGTTAATTATATTTAATAAATTTTGCATATGTATGTTGTTATGCTTTATGAAGTATGTACATATTTTTTCTTTGATGTTTTTGGTGCCGAGCACTGAAAATGCATTAAGCTAAATGGAAAATTAAAAACATCAAAGAAAAAAGATTTATGCACTTCATAAAGCATAACAATATACACATGCAAAATTTATTAAAATTATATGTATATATATTTTTATTTTTTGTTTTTATTTTTACATTTTATGCTTGTATTATTATTTTTAAACAAAAATAAATATGTATACATATATAAAATATTAAACACTGCCTACTGCTATACTAGTAATTATAAACAAAATAGAAAATCATATTACATTGTGATACTAGTCAAAAAAACAAAATTTTATTAAAACTCATATTGCATTATAATACTAGCCAAAAAACAAAAATTTACTGAACTTCTTTACACTCAATGAGTTCATCTATTAACAAATAGACCTATTCAAGTGAAATCCAACAAAAACAAACAACATAAATATATATGCACACACAAAACAAAATAATTCTTCCCATCATTTACTTCAAAAAACAACTTCCTTTAACATTAAAAGAAGTCTTCATGAGACTTGTGATCTCAGATTCGAAAAGTTTTATCATCAAAATTCCTTTTACTCTATTCAATTAACTTTTTATCATAAAAGATAACCTCTGCATTGTCAAATAATATTTTATGACTTGTATTCAATTCATGAATATACAAAGCTGAGTTATGATATCTAATTTTAATTCTACTTTTATGAACTTTAACTTTTTCATTAAGACATCATTTATTTTGACCTGTATACACTTTGTGGCAAGGAATCTTATAAACTACAAAATGGCAACAAATTTATTCCTGGTATAGTTTATAAGATTCCTTGCAGTTGTCATAAAATGTATATAGATCAAAGAAAATTAAGTCTTAATGAAAAGTTAATGTTTATAAGAGTAGAGTTAAAAATAGATATCATAACTCAGTTTTGTTTTCATGAATGGAATACTGATCATAAAATAGTCTTTGACAATTCAGAGATTATTCTTGTATAAAGGAAATGTAATAAAAGGAAGAATAAAAGAAACTCTGATGATAAAATTTCTTGAATTTGAGGCCATCAATCTCATGAAGACATCCTTTGATGTTGAAGGAAGTTAGTTTTTGAAGTAAATAATGGGAAGGCTACTTTGTTTTATATATTTATATATGTTGCATGTATCTTGTTGATTTACACTTGAAAAGGTCTATTTGTTAATAAGTGAAACCATAGTTGTAGAATAATTTTAGTAAAAATTTTATTTTTTGGCTAGTATTGTAATGTAATATGATTTTCTAGTTTATATACACATAGCCCCCAAAATTTATCAGGTTCTTCTTTGAGGTTATATATTGAAATGATATATGATATGCATATATGCAATGCCTATGTCATGTGTGAGAGCATATATATATATAGTCATAAAAAAATGTATGTAAGGAATCAATTAATGAAACATATAAACTTCAAATACTGAATATCAATGGGAGTGTTAAACTATTTTTTTTAAATTAATTTTAAAAAAGAGATAAATCTTGAGAAAGATTAAATTATGATTTTGGAATATAAATTCATCCTGTTTATAAATTCAACCTGTTCTTTTTTCTTTAAATAAAAATCAATTTTGTTAAATTTAACATTTGTTATTGTATCATTGTAATTAATGTAAAAGGTTGGTTTTCAGACTGATAGTGATAAGCCCATAATTAATTATAGGTTTAAATTAGAAATCAGAAATGATTCATACTATCTTTATCAAAATTTGTTAATTAACATTTGAATTATTGAATGTTGAACTTTCTAGACATAATTTTTTTCTGATTATAAATAGAATGCTTAAATTAATTATAGGGACTTTATCTCTACTCTTTTTAAAACCAAAAACTTTTTATGGAGTTTTCATGAAGTTTCTGATGCAATGCTGAACCTGTCTCATTTTTGAACTAAATGACATATGGCAGGTATCAAATGGATAGACTCAATATACCACAATTTCTTTCAAGATCATCAATATAAAACTTCTTCAAAACCATCACTGATTATTTATTGCTTCTATACATGGATTCCCAAAATATATGATCATATTACAAATTAATACAGCCAGAAAATGAATATTATCTTAAACCAATTGACACAAAATCATCATCACTTATCTTCTGTTAAAACATGAACATTGAGTTGGTAAATCATCAACAAAAGCAAACTATCTAGAATAGATAATGAAATAAAAGACAATTTGTTTAAATATGAACTATAGTTTTAACAGATTATATAAACCATTATAGTCATAGACTTTTTATATACATTTATTGCCTATTTTGTTATTTTTCATACAATCACTGTTAGCTACTAAGAAATAATATATTTTAAGTGTTTGTTATTAAATCATATCAATGGGGAAATTAATTCATATTTTGTTTTCTGTAAGTTTGAATTGGAGAATGAATGCAATTAACCAAGTGGTGTCAATTTTTCAAATAGATATTATAATTTTTTGATTTTTTGTTCTTGATGGAAAACTGAAATAATAAAATAAATGCTGATTAAATCCATATAGCTGGAATAAACTTTAACTTTTTTGTGAATTAGCATCATTGTGTAAACTATATAATTTAAAATGGAATTCAATGACTGAGATATTGAATTGATTGATGATGAGAATTGAATGACATCTACATTCATTAATAATGTAACTATTTATGAGAAGTCAAAAGATATTTAAATGCTTTTATTGATTTTGGAAAATTGATTTGTCTGTTTGTTAAATTTCATCTTTTTCATGCTAGATTGAAATTTTAAAGTTAAGGTTTAATATATTTAAATTCAATAGAATTGCTTGAAAATTGATATATAACTAAATTATATTATCTCAATCCATTTGAAACATGTATTTTTCTCAATTTAATAACATTTTTGACCATTTTAAACTCTTAATATATATATTTAGTAAATTATATGCAAATAATAAGTCAGTAACTAAGTTTCCTATTTAAAATTGTTTGTAGTTTTATTTTAAACAATTGTTTTTAAAAATAATAAACTAGGAAGCTTGCATAATTTAAAACAATTGCAAAAAGTTAAAAAAGATTGTGAATTTTTTCTGTAGCATTTTTTTTTTCAAAACAACTGTTTATAATAAAAATAAATCCATCAATTTAAACAGAAAACTTAGTTACTGATTTATTCTAAATATATAACTATGTATACCTACTAAACATAATATATACATTAAGAATATAAAATAGAAATTTATATAAAATTAAGAGTATATATATATATTAACTTACTGCAGAAACATCTAATGACTTACATATACTATATGTGTAATACTGATTGAAAATAAAATTATATGTATTAAGTGAAATTCATTTACAATATATACGCATATATTGTTATGTACATCTTATAAATGTGATGTATACATAAGAGGTATAGATTTTAATTCATAGCAAAAAGATTTCACAAAAACAAACTGTAACCTAGAAATATGAGAACGATTTCTAAAATAAAATGATAAAGATAACATTGACTAAGCTCAGATGGTTACAAATGCCATATACCACAATATCAAGTTTAAATGGGTAAATAATAATAATAAACATTATTAAGATAAAGGCAATACTAATAACTTAAGAGGAGGAGACTTCTCACACTCTTTAAAATATAATATCTCATAATATTAGAAGCATGTGTCATTAAAGAGTTAAGTTACTTTAAAATTTTTCCACTTGCAACACATGTCCTAGACAACCTCTTACAACCATAATAAACATGTTATTGCCATAATCAGATTTAATATTAAGTTTTATAAAATAAGAATGTTTTTTTATTTTTTTGCCACATCAATTTATTCTTCTACAATAATTTCTTAAGTATCTTGTACATAAAATCAAATGGGTATCTCAGGGTTTATAAGACTACTATATAATAATGATAAAATATTCTAATTATTGAGGATTATTTAGCAAAGAATGAGATTCTAACAACTAAACAGTGAGATATACTTTTACTCCTAAGATTGCACTAATAATAATAAATTTTAAAATAAAAATGATAAACTTTTAATTTAGAATAAAATAATTTACTAGGAAAGCATTCTAATATAATGAGTGGATAAGAGATTTTATAGCCATTCCAAATATCATGCTAATAAACCTACTTAAATACATATTCTGAATTTGAATAAAAAATTATAAGGATCAGTAAAATAATCTTCTAAATAGGATAAAGTAATATTAAAGCAAGCACAATGATCTTTCACAAATAAACAAATTGACTAAAGTGATCTTAAATAATGATTAGACAATTATAATTATTCTATTAAATAAAATTATTATTTTCTTAGATGTTCCCTTAACATCTTAATGCAATTTTAATAAAGTGACTCTTATCAAAATTTTCAATATTCATGTACTCTTAATGTGCAAAATTAAAATAATTTATTATAAGCCTTATAAAATTCATATTCTGAAGGTGTGTGGGTGATTATGAAAAACTAAGAAATTTAACTAACAATAAATAATATTTACTTTAACATTAAACATATAACAAATAACAAATATGTCATCTTACAAAAGTTTGAAATGTCATATAATTGTACTTTACATTTTTTTATAAAATAAATAAATAAACAAACATTATTGTTATAAGCTATGAATATGGGAGCACAAAGTTCCTGAAAGCGTTTAGCAAATACAAACTTTTAATATAGCTTCACGGGCGGGCTTTTCAAGTGCAATATATAGAATCTCTTAATTAGTAATTAATTTCATCTGGAGCAGAAAAACTTGGTTATTCAGAGCTTTGTAAAATTAGTCATTAATCTGGAAATAATTTTAAGCTGTTATTTCATGAATTATATGTCTCCACGTATCTATAGTGCTCAACAATTTTATTTTTATTATGTTTCTTTTAATATTTCATTCTAGAATGGTTACAATCTTTGAAGAACTATTGCCAAATTTTCTAATTTTATGTTCTTATTCTTAGTTTTGTACTTTTTCCAATCACAAGGTGTCACTTTCTAACTAAAATATTTCTCTTACATACTATTCAAAATTAAATAGTACTTTGATTAGTAACCAAATATGTCACTAAATTATTTTGACTATTAATTTTTTTAATGAACTTTAAATTTTCATTGTGTTATTTAATGTACCATTTTATGCAATTAATTTAAGTTCTTTATTTAAATATCATAAATTGGGTTTAAAAGAGTTTCATGGCATGTTAGCAATTGCATCTAACTTCTATACTGATGAGTTGGTCTTCAAATCTACTTCAGATAAATCTTTGAAAATTTTTCAGGTTTCAAGCAGACTTATAATTATTTTTATAGAAATTTGATTCATAATCAAACAGAAAATTTTTATTCATGGAACATATTTAGTTATTTTTAACTTGAAAATAAACGTCAAGTGAAAAGGGCTACAAATTTTTTAGCTTAAGAATAAAACAAGAAAAGAAAAATGCTAAAATTTTCAATTTTAGCATTTTTCTAATTCGGTAAAAGTCTGCTTTATCATTTACATCACCTGTATCATTTTTAAAAAAAATAAATAGAAGGTTAAAGAATTGTGAGTTGGAATAGTTTGAAGCCTGTCCATTAAATTATAAAGATTGGCTATCTTAATATAAAGCTGAGTACTGATTATATATATATGTGAGGATAGTAATCTAGACCAACTGATGATTGCTGGTTTAGCATGAAATACGTATATTGGTGATTATTTATCTTTTCAACATGTGTGTGATCAGATGGGTCAGCAATATGAGATGGCACTGAGGGTGGTGGGTCGTGTGAAAGTCTGAGTTTGAACTCCACATATATTACATATATAAATGCAGGTTTAAGCCTGTACAATGTATTAATAATCTAGTAAGTAAAAGATAAAACAGTCTTTAAATAATACACTGCATGACAATGACTTCTTCAATGATTACTCTTAGAGAAAACAGTAAAAGAGAAGATGTTGTACGTACTTAATGGTGAGGATTTGGGTGGGGGTTTTAAATCTTCGTTTTTTTTTTAAATTCATTTAAGAATAATTAAATATTCATTTACCAATCAATATTGGATGCTTAGCTGAATTGTCTAGGATCTTCTACCTGAAAGAAAATTCTTAAATCTATTGAAAACATTTTCAAGTTTACTTTTCTGTTTCAAAATCAGATCATAGCTTGTGATAGTCTGAAACACAAAGTGGCAGCAGAAAAACTAGAGCATTGATGTATATGGTAGTCAGTATAGATGTGTATCAATAAATAAATGTGTATTTTTTTCTGTTTTTTTTTCTCTATTATTTTTTACAAAAATAAAACAACTGTACAATATTAAAGTTAATGTATACAAAAAAAAAAAAAGCTTTAAATATAGAAGAAGAAAATGTCGAGGTGGGAATGTAGAATAATTTTATCAGTAAGAACAAGCAATTTAAATCCTGGATTAACTGAAACAAAAAATATTTTATTTGTTGACTCGGGAGATTCAGCAATAAAGCTGAAAAGCTGCAGGTAAATTATTTAACAGGATATATATTTCTATTACGTTTAAACCAATAATAAATTTTTCGCAATTGAATTGTCTTTAAACCATTATTTTGATATGGATTTGAATAGGTCTAATGCAAAATAATTTTCACATACGTTTTATCAAATAGACTTTTTACTTATATGCAAAAAAAATAAATAAGCTATTTGTTTAATTTTAATATTTTTATGTTTAATTTGGTAACAGAAAAAAAACATTTGATATATATTATTTAGTTTATGTGTAGTACAGCAACCACCTGCTAACGAGTATAGTCATCGCAACTCCAAGAGTATAAAAATAGAGGTAAAAATAAAATTAATTATATAGTAGAGTTGAGTTTTGCGATTGACTCTACCACAAATACATCTACATAACACACTAAATTTTGTTTATTGAATATTATAGGAAGCTGTTTTTTAAGTTTTTTGCAGCAAATTTTTGTTTTAAATACTTCACCTTTATATCTAGTTGTAACTTTCTTATGTGTTCTATTTTTTCCCATATCTTTCCAATGAAGACACTGTTTTTGAGATAAGCTTTATAATGAAATAGGACCTATCACTACAATGAAATTCATCTTAAAACAAGCTTTTAGGAAGTATTCTATGTTCAATTGTTTCACATGTTCAATCCAATGAAAATGTGATAATGATCTCTACTGTACCACATCCTCTAAACTGAAGAATATATCGCTTGGTCTTATAATCTTATTATTATCCTTTCAAAATGTAGGGAAAATTCTTAAATGTAATTTTGCTATTGTATCCATATCTCATTTCTCAAATAACCACCCATATCCAACTAATTTAATTCCAGTAATTATTTACCTATGATAAAATAGTCTTATCTTTTAACTTGTTAAAAGCAGCAGTAGCACATTAAGGTTTATACTCAGCATACAAGTCCATGTACATTGGCTTACATTTTTACATCAATAACCATTCCATTTAAAAGTTGATAGAGATTTATTTCCAATAATAGGCTGTTTTATTGAGTTTTTTTGAACATTAATTATTAAATCAATCTTTATATATGTTGCATTTAAAATATTGGATACATTTTGTAGATCATCTTTTGGGCTTATAAGGATAATGCAAATATCAGCATTTTATAAATCCAGAATTCAAGAAGGTAGAGGGTTGGTTTTTTTTTTTTTGATCTTTTATTTTGTGTACCATCAAACATTGTGTTGCATCTTTATACTCTGAATCAATAATAAATCACCTATAAACAATTTCAGCATCCACAGTTTTAAAATTGAAAACAGTGTTGGGGCAACCATGTTTAACACAAGTTTTTATTTCAAATACTTCAGATTTTTTACCTATAATAATATAATGGTTTTGTTCTATCATAGAGAAGTAGTATAATATGATGAAACTTTGGTGGACAGCCAACTAATTTCAAACACTACCATAGATCTCTTTAATAAATTGAGTCAAATTTTTTTGAACAAATTATTAAAAGTAATATATAAATCACTCTTTTGTTTTTAATACTTTTTTGCATTTGTCTGTCAACAAAATCATTTCTCTAAATAGCACATTCAATTTCTGGTAATCATTCATCTGTGATAGGAAACAATCCATTGAACAAAAATCCTTGAAAGTATCTTTGTTATTGTGGATAGTAATAATATCCTATAGTTATTATTGTAATCTTGTCTATTTCTTTTATTTTTTAAAATTAAGATAATAGAAGCATCCTTAAGATCTTGTGACACAACTTCATGAATTCATATATTTCTATAAAAAAAATTCAGTATTTTTGAAGCTAACATATCAACTACAAATATATTTGTATCTAGTTAAAAGCTATAATTACATACAAATATAACATATTTAAAAAAAATTATTTTCAGAAACTGCAGCATTTCCATTTTTATGATTACAGTCAGCTGTTTTGACTTCACTAAGCTGGATATCTTCATCCAAATATAATTGAATAGATAAAATCGATAAATAATCATTAAAATATTATCAAAATACTCCTTTATCTATTCAAAATATCATTATCATTATATAAGAAAGTGTTGATTGATTTAAGATTATAATATTGTTTTTCATGTTTTATGTTATTTTCAGTTCATCAAAAGAATTTATTGTGATCATGATCAGTGAATGTCTGTATATCATTTGGAGTTTATTTCATCAAACATTTTTAAATCATCTTATTTCAATTATAAAGTCATTCCTCATGAAAAAGGGGTTCAAATTTTTTGAGAGATTTTTGTATGGAAATATTAATCTTTTAGTGATTATTATATAGTGCCTCACAGATTAACATTATTATTTAAATCAGGGTATTATGAAGGTTATGTGAAACATCATCTTGTATTCTTCAGTCTTTATTTATCTCTGCAATTTATGTGAATAGGAATATATTTATCTTGAAGGATGAACATTTTCTCAGAAAAGAATGTTTATGATATTAAATAAACTTTGTTGTTTTGTGTTCAACAGACTGCTGTTATTTCTTTTGGAAAAATTTTCACTTTGACTTGACAGTGTGGAAACCTCTTTATATCTGTTTGAAGTCATATTACTATTCTATCTAAGACAAGTGATGCAAGAAAATCAAGACTAATAAATGTTTTTTAGTTACTCATCAAATCATTAGATAAACATATAAACCATTACAGCATATTGGAATATATTAGAATGCAGGGAATGAGTATCTTAAACTAATAATCAATAAAGAGACACAAGTAAGTTGGAATTCCCATAGATATGGAAGGGGCCAACCTATGGATTATATTTAGATACTGCACCCAAGTATACTTAGATAATCATCCAGAAACTGTTAAACTTTGCTCCATTATTAAAAACTGTAAATTATATTATTTATCATTATTATACTTAAATAATGCACCCAGAAACTGTTAAACTTTGTTCTATTGTTAGAAACTGTAAATTATTTTATTTAACATTAAAAGCACATGAACAGATTACTCTAGGCAAATAAAAGCAACAAAAAGGAGATATACTAAATAATTGAAATATGATTTACAAGTTTGAAAAAATATGTATATATATGTACTCTGAATGTTAATGTGATTTAGAATATTTGAAAAGTATATTTATGTATTCCATGATCATAAAATATTTTAATAGTATTTTATGTGTATAGTCAAAATTACATTCTTGTTAATAATGTCAATAGATAAAGTGTCTGACTGAATTGTAAAAGGTAAATCACCACTAGCTCATAAATTTTTTAAACTTATACATAAAGAAGTATTTACAATTAATCTCATACATATCCATTATTGTCAGATCATCCTATGTGATTCATTATTGTCTTTCTGTGTACATTAATCTTAATAAATGCATTTTTAACTTATGCTTTTAAAACATTAAGAATAAGTCAGTATAGATGATATTAAAGGATGCGGGAGTGTGGTATTCAAATAAAAAGATCTTAGACAAACATATCAATATTTTCACAAAGTTGTAGAGTGATAAATAGTAAATATCCATAAGTAAAGGTGTGAATGGAATTTTTGTTAATTAATAATCCTGTTGTAAAACTATATTGGAGAATTCCAACATAAAGGTATGTGCATGTAATATACAATTAAGCAACTATAATAATTACAGTAAGACAAAATAAGCATAAAATAAATTTATTAATCTGCTAATCCAGGCTTTCATCATGGAATGTCTTTATCAAAGCATCACTGAAGGTGAGTTAGCAAAATGTATTGGCATTTTCACCTGCATGCTGAGATATTTATATTTTACATATTGCCCGCGGTATAAAATTTTCTACTTTTATATATATGTGCATGTATAAAAGTGGAAATTGCAGCACTTGTGAATGCCATGAACAAGACTGAATAAATATAGTTTAATAAATCCAAAAATTAATAAATAAGTTAGGTCATTGCCATGTAAGAAAAGCAAAAATATTTTAGTTATATTGATAACCCTATAATATAGTATATTGGGTGCATAGTTGGTTAATCTGCTAAGTAGCAAAAGGGAATGATTTTTAGCCATCTTAAATCATGGCTTTGTGCAGGATGTAAACTACAAAGATGAAGGCAAAATGGTTACAACTAATCTCATTAGTAATTTATAACAAAAGAAGAGGCTGTGGCTATAAGTAAAATTTGTAGCACCATGAATAGCATTGCATGCATATTTACTAAGTATGCATATAAGACATTTCTGACAATTATATAAATACCCTTGTTTTTATTATAATCTTGTTCATATTCATATATGGTCTCATTGACTGAAAATTTTTAATTTTCCATATGATGAATTCATGGTCCTTTAGATACTGGCATTCTTAAATAATTTATGTTTTCAAAATTGAGTGTTAAGACCCACATCTCTATCAAGTAGATATGAATATCTTATTTATTTATGCCTCCTAAATTTATACACAGACACACCCATAAATTAATGTATACTTGTTAAATAGAAATAGATTATTACAACTATGGTAAATTGTTTGGGTGGTTGATATCTATCAACCAATCATATTTATTGCAGACAAAATATTAAATCATTTAGATTCCATAATAGAATGAGTGAAAGAAATTAAAAATTTTAATTTGCATCTAAATCATGTATTAATAGAAACAATAGTGACAGAATCTATAAATTAACCTATTAGTAATAATTTTTAAAGATACTTGATAGAATTTTGCCAGTAACAATATAATAGAGTATTCAAGTCACTATAATGGTGACTGAAGCTTTTTATGAAAATTGGGTTTATGTAAATTCTTTATCTAAAAATAATATTTTGGTAATAAATCATCAATTAATTTTGGAGTCAGAGTTTATTGAGATAATATCTAGCCAGAAAGTCTATGCACTTTTTTGATTGGGTCCAATTTTTATATTGATACTATTTCAAAAGCAAAGAATGTTGGAGATGGCAGATTTAATCAAGAGTTAATAAATATGTTTCCATTTGCATTTATAAATTATTATTTGTATCACTTGTATTAGGATTTAGAATAGTACACATGTAACCATCAGCAATATGTTACTGCTCTTGAACTAAGAGAATTAATTAGGATATCAGGCTATAAAGCTAGAATTATAACCCAATGATGCCCAATGGTCAGCATTGTCAATAATTTATCTCCTACTTTGATCAATATAAGCTGCATGACTGGAATGTCCTATTCTTATAATTCTAGTAGCTAAATCATTACACTTATGAGAACAATAGCATAGTCAGACTTCTTTTTATTAGCTACTGTAGCGGTCCCCAACCTTTTTGCACTTAAGAGCACATTCTATAATACTGGCCAGGTGGCGGGCACCATTTATTTTTTCAACGTAAATTTATAGTTGGATATTGTTAATAATACACATAATGTACAAAAAAATATTTATTTCAAAAATAAAATTTTAACATTTGATTACAATATAATACAATAATTTATAAGAAATTTTAAAAATTAAATTTATTTGTATCAGATAAATATTTTTTTATTGTATTCAGATAGCAGTGGGCACACATAAAATGGTCTGTGGGCACCATTGTGCCCACGGGAATAGGGTTGGGGACTCCTGAGCTACTATATATCACCACTTCATCCATCCCCAAAACTATCACTAAAATGTAAACATATATTTCAAATTAATTGGTATACACTTGCTAGTTGTACTTATTAGCATTATGTCAACAATTTTGACTGATTCTTACCAGTCATTCTGAGGCATCTAAGATCTTTCAGGGATTTTGTTTTAGAGATGTCTGATTTTTGAATATTTCTATAACATCTCTGAATGGACTCTACTATTTAGAAAATATATGATGAGATTCAATCAAAACATTGATTTAATATTAATATTTCCAATAAGCAATATATTAAATTATATATGGTTAATTCCATTTTTATTTTATTATACAATAAATAAAATTATATTTGTTATATATTTTTGTTAAATATATTTAAACTTCCAATACATTACACATTCTTGGAATATATGAATAAAGTCATCTGAAAAAGATTAATGATCATCTTTGATAATCCCCAAGATGCATTTATAATGTAAAACTCACAATATTTTATATTCAATTAATTTTTTTCAAAAAATGCTTTTATTTAATTTGATGACTAATGCACTTAAAAAAGTATTTAACATCAATTTTGGTTGTTATTTGGGACTTTACATAAAATGTTAGTATATCCATGAATTAATTAATTCAATCAGTACAGTTTGTGATCAAAATAAATACTTTATTATTGATTGAATTAATTAATTTATGTACACTTCACAATTTTATTTGAAGTCCTATATGTCAATCAAATCTGTGCTTAAAAAAAATAGTTTTTTCTTTTTAGTGCATTGGTCATCCAATTAAATAAAAAACATTTTTTAAAAAAAATATTTCTTATATATATTGATTTTTAGGTTTTAATATTTGTGTATTTTGCAATTGTCTTTTTATTAAATCTATCTCCATATTACTTGTATTTTTCAAAATCATTTAACCTAATCAGGAATGGTATTCATTTCTAAATTAAAAATAAAAATGTGATTCTCAAAAATATTGCTGACAATGAATTTTTTTTTCTTCTACATTACTTTAATTTTTGAAAATCACAAACAGGAAAGCTATTCATATCCTTTTTTTTAAAAAAAAGAGTGAGTCGTAAAACTATGCATATTTCAAGTAGTTGAAATTAATTTTTTTTATTATTGACATTTTTTTAAGTAGTGTAACACTATATCGCATCATTTTTTTGAAATTATTTTTCATAAATAGGAAAGCTATTTATTTCCAAATTTTTACAAAACAACTGAGAATTGAAACTGTTTTTTTTTTCATTTTTCATTACTTCAATTTTTCCAAAATCATTTATCATTTATTATATAGAATCTAAAAATTGCTGCCTTATTTTTGAAATTCATGATTTTCATTATTGTTCTCACAAGTATTAGCAATGGCATTATTTCTTGAGCATCTCACAAACATTACTGAACTGATGTGAATGCAATTTGAAATGTGATTCGCCAGCACTGACATATTGGACATCATTGAAATATTGCATTATCATCAATATGGAACATTTACAAATTTGAAGAAAATCTGTTTGATAGAAGTAGATTAAAAATTGATTATAAGATTTGATCCAAAAGACAAGCAAACAGATGGGTGAAGTTAAATAAAAATTAATTTGAAAATAGATTGATTAATTTTTAATTGGATTTAAAGTTTATATCTGGGCTAGAAATGATATGAGATCAGGCTAATAAATGAAATTTATGCATTTACTATCAAGAGTTATGTCAAAGATGTAAGCACAGATAATGACACTGAATGATGAATAGCTATCAACATATCATTTAAAGTACTAATGGGATAGATAAGAGCTGTAATATAGCAAAAATGAAACTAGCTAATGATTGGTTTGAATATTAAAGTTGGCCCTAAATCATAAATATGAAACATCTTTTAAATATCCTACTTTAGGCCAAAAACATCTGCAATAGGTTTCCAAAGATTAGTGAAGAAGAAGGTCTTACCAAGCAATCTCGTCAATTGTCTGGTGATAAGAGCATGAGAAGTTTTCTATCCTTGTTTTCATTTCTGGCTAAGAATAATTAGATACTTATTGAGTATGCAATATTTGATAGTTTAATGGATCCACCATAAGCTGTTTGACCAAATGTTGTCACTTGAATTTCTTGATGAAGTTAAATTTAAAATTATTTAATAAACCATTAGCTTCAGAGTAACAAACAATTACTACCATAAAAAGTTTGAACACTGGAAGTGACAACATTTGTTTGTGATGTTGTTTTGATATAGATAATTTTATTATGATAAAATTTTCAGAAAATCTTATTAAAAGTTTAAAAAAATTATAAGGGTATCTATAAGTGAATAAAATTAGACTATTAGTGTATTTGAAGGTCTAAATCTATACTTGCTAAATATACTTATATTTACATTATTTTTTACTTATTGGTAATGCAGCAGCCATCTTTGTTAATTTACTGAACAAGTTTTATAATGTTTTTTTATATTTTCCAATAAGTAATATAAATATATATTCAATTTGCATAAATTTTTAATGTATATATACTAAACTGGATGTAACAGAACAGGTCCTGACCTTACATGGTGATAGACTTGATAGGTCAACAGAATGGATGAGAAAGTTTATTTTGAGTTTCTTAATATGTAGACTCTATCACTTTAATCTCATTCCTGAGAGATGATATATTAATACACAAACATATGTCAAAATATACTTGTATACTCATCTCTTTTTTCCATCTTTAGCTTCCATTAATCCCAGAATTCGAACTCAGG
Organism: Epiperipatus broadwayi; assembly: GCA_028023455.1. Lineage (NCBI taxonomy): Eukaryota > Metazoa > Onychophora > Udeonychophora > Euonychophora > Peripatidae > Epiperipatus > Epiperipatus broadwayi. The sequence continues at coordinate 12,851,611 of JAQFVV010000020.1, read as the reverse complement.
AAGAATATGCATAATATTCTACTTCAGAGTATATCAATGTCACTATTTATAATGTGCAAGTATGTCAGAGTATGTGACAAATTGAAAACTGAATATAGAAAAATTACAAATGACAGTCTTTAATTTAAAATCATATATTTAATTTTATTTCCTGTTAATATAACTTAGGCTTCTAGGTTCTAACAAAGATAAATAATTTATTTAGACATCAGTGAGTATTCATAGATTATTACTATTAATCTTTATTAATCCAACCCCTTTTCCCTTCAAAGAATAGTTATTCAATGTCAATACTAACAAAGACAATTAAATTATAACTTGTGATTATTTGTGTTTATACTTACTTGCTAATTTAACTTTTATCAAAATCATAATTTATTATTTCCAATAAGTTGATTGATTAGTTCATATCAATCATGTGCTATAGACCTGGGATCCCCATTTCTATTGTGGCTTGTCTATACAAAGATAAGAAAAACCACTCACAAATAATTAATCATATACACCAAAAATAAATAATGAAATAATTAGTGATAACAAACAAACACAAATAACAGTGCCACTATGGTAATTGATGTATGATAGGGTAAAATCTTACCTCTCCCCTGGTGATAATTCGAATTATTTGCAAGCAAATTTACACCTGGACCTATATTTTATATCAATTTATAATAAAGCTAATAATACTTATTCCTTCTCTAACATATTAATAATTTACATCCCCTCTCCTTCAATCTGTAATAAAGAAAAGAAATAAACAAAACATTTACATAAAGTAAATAAAAACTATGACATCAACCAAGAGTCCATAAGGAAATTGTCTTAAAAGGATTATAACTGTCCTCATTAATTCATTTCATGTTTCAGATGGTGGGTTTGAGTGTGCTAAAACATCTGTTATATTGATCATAATTTCTCTCTCTTAATATGGTCTCCTTTGAGAGCGTCACATTTAATAATAAAGTGGATTTTTTTTTGCATCAAAAATGAATAAATGCTAGGTTGAATTAAATTTGGTTTTGGCAGTTACAACTCCATGGTTGATGACTTTCTTCTTCTGATATCACTTCTCACTTAGCAATACATGATTGTGTATGTTGCTTAAAAGGTCTTGAGTGAATTAAAAAGCAAAACATTTATTGTTAGATATCTCTAGTTAAAGTTAATTTAATCTCTGGCTTAAACTTGAAAACACTCTGGAGATGTTGAATAATTTAAAACTGTTTTTTTAGATTTTTAATTTAAAATCCCTTAATTGGCTAAATTTGAATTCATATGTCTTTAATTTAGTTTTAATCAGTATTCTAAGAGCTGTTTTTGTTTGATGTTTTCACTTTAATGACAATAGACTTTTCTGTTCAAACCACAAGTTCGATTTTTCCACTCAAAATTTATACATGTTGCTTAACTGATGAGAGTTTTTGGTTTGACTTTTGAGAAAAAGGTTATTTGTTTATATCTTTTTCTAATTACCAAAATGAGGTTATTTGATTTGAACTTGAATTAGATGTTTTCAAACAGCAGAGTCATGTTCATGCATTTACATGATTTGTTATAATTCATATATATATATATTAATAGTAATAAACTTTTTATTTTTTTTCCTTTAAATATATTTTTTAATTTTCTTGCTTGTGTCCAAATCTGATCATATTTTATTTGTTTTGTTGTAATATGAATGAATTAAGCAATAACTGAGAAGATGTTTTTAACAAAGATAAGTGTTAGGGTCTATATGTTATGATTTATTTTAGATAACGTATTTATCATAAAAATAAATTAAATGTCTAATTGTGGAAACAATTAATTATTTCTCAGTTACAATGCTTAAGATTACTTTCAATTTTTGGTAATAAATTTTATTTGATTTGCATTCTCATTATACATATAGATTGTTTTTTATTAAAGATAAAGAAGGTTGCTGTCATGGGTCTTGGATTTGAATTAGGTAAGTGTTTTTAATGGTTTTGGGGGGATGTGAGACTGCATCTTACTAATTCCCCCAGTAAAAAGGTGTTAAAGATAAATAATATCCTTAATTCCTCAATTTATTTACTTAGAATTCTACTTTTTGAGTGGTTTATTACTCTCATTTAGGAATTGTTGTGTTCGCATTTACTTAAGCTTCCCTGTAAACATATATATATATATATATATATTTGCTAGGGTATGTTGGCTTAGAGTTGGCCCATCATGTAGTATTAGGATTTTTTGATGAATTAAGTTAGGTTCGAATTTTAGGAGTATTTTCGTAAAGCATGCCTTTACTATATATATACTTGGTAATATGTTTCTCCATGTTGTAATGAGATTTTTTTTTTTAATAATTGAAGATCTGACTACAACTGCAGATAAGTTTCACTTTGGATAAGTTATGCATTAGTTTAAATATAGGTATGTTTAAGAGTACATATCCTATTCTTTTTCTTTGAGACTTAATAGACTTTATTTGGTAACAGTTATACAAAAGAGTTGTCATTAATTTCGAAATGAATCAACTCAATGGGTTAATCAGTCTCTGGTTCTGATAATACTGGTATAGTTCATTAGTTAATTTATAAATAATTTTATAAATTATTTTTAAAATTTAATCTTCCAAATACATTATTAGATATATGTTTTATAATGGGCATCATCTCTTTTTACTTTTCTATAACTCAATCTAATTGGTAATAATCCTAATTAAGATTACTATATAGGATTTAAATTAATACCCTGTAGATTTTTATTTTGAATTAAATTGGCAAAGAAATTTATTATGCTTTTCAATAGTATGGCTTCATTATTCATACATTATATGTTTCTTTGATTCCATTTCTCTTGTCTATTCAGTATACATTTAGGCCAACACATTTAATGATGGTAAATGGATCTTCATATGCATCACAGAATTTGAAGAAAATGAATTCTTTTGGATTATTCATGTGAGGTGTTTTAATGAAGACTTTGTCTCCAATTTTGAATTGATAGTTAGATTTTTTTAAATTTTGCCTCTTTTCCCACTCATCTTTAGTATTTTGTGGTATGTTTTCCATTTGATCTTCTTCTAGATCAATGGGTAATTCAATGAGCATAGGCATGGGTTTTTTGGAATAGAATTGGGGTATGTTGTCCCAATTGTAATTTGAAGGGTGCAAATCCAGTGGATTCATTTACACTCAATTTATATAATTGACTACACATTGCTTGTGCTACCCGACGATTATGCTTATCCCCCAAATAGGTCCCAAGTTCCCCCATTACACATTTACATGGGTTTGATTGTGGATTTCTAATAGAGGTTATTTCATGTTTTATCTGATGTTTCTCTACCAATTTGATCCATTCTTTGGATAGGAAAGGGGTACATAATTGGTTAAGACCATTCCCAGTTTTCCTATCTCTTTAAAATGTAGGGTGTCTAATATTTTAATAGTAAAATTGGTACTGGATTGAGGTATTGGGTAAACTGCTAGCAATTATTTTTGCTTATTACATGATGGTAATGGACCATAAAAATCCACAACTAATATCTCATTTGTTCTTTTTGGAATGATGGAGCTTACTGAACTGATGTAACTTTTGTTTATTGGCTTAGCTTTTAATCATTCATGACAATTTTGAATTTCTTTCACAATATCATTATATATTCTGGGCTAGTAAAATCAATTTTTCATTATTTGTTCAGTTTTATGAACCCCAGAGTGCCCATATAAACAATGTACATATTGAATGAGTAGGTTTTTTAATATTTAAGGTATTACTACCTTCCACTCACCTTTGTCATTATCTGCCTTATATTTTAAGAGCTAGTCATCTAACTTTAAATATTTCAGATTATTGGTTTCATACAGAATTTTCTATTTGTTCAGCATTTTGGTAATCTGGATCAGATCTTGATCTAGGGTTTGTAGGGTTTTTTTTTACATTTAACAAATTGTTCTCTACATTTTCATTAATTGCTAAGTCAATACTTAAAATGTAGATGTTATCTACAGTTAGTTGCTGTTGTTCTGATCAACATGAATTTCAATTTAGCATATCAGCCACAATGTTTTCAGATTCCTTATAATATTTGCCTGTATAATTGAAGTCTTGCAACAGCAGATTCCACCTGACAAGGTGACTGTTGGTTAGGTAACTGTGGTTCATAACCACTATCACTTTTGATCTGATAAGCATTTGTTGAAATTTTCTGGAAAGCCTACACTACTGCTAGTGCTTCTTTCTCAGTTACTGTATAGTTTATTTCTGGACCCTTTAAGAGATGACTAATAAAGTAGAGGCCTTTTATTTGACCATTCTCCTGAATTTGAGATAAAGTTATCCCTAATCCATAACCACTACTATCAGTTTTTATGATAAAAGGTTTATTAAATCCAGTTTATTTAGCATGATTTGTTCTAAAAATTTCTGTTTTAATTTTAACAAATGCCTCATCTTGATCTTCAGTTCAATTCCATTTTTCATCTTTTCTAATTAATTTTAGTAAGGTTTCATGTTATCAGTAACTTTAGGGTAGAAATTATTGTAAAAGTTGCATAACCCCAAAAATGATCTGATTTGTTTTTGTTTGTTTTTTAGTGTAGGAAAATTCTGTATAGCATTAATCTTATTTGGATGAGGTCTTATTCCATTACAACCAATAATATGACCTAAGAAGACTACTTCATTGCACACCAATGTACTCTTCTTGAAATTGATTTTTATACCCTTATCAAAGCACTCTTTAAAAAATACTTTTAAATGTTGAAGGTATTCTTCAATAGTAAAAGATATGATGATAACATTGTCTACATAGATAGTTGCTATCTCTTTGATCTCAGGAGAAAGGGGTTTTATCCAGGCATCTTATTAAACCAGCACCCCTATTAATCTATCCAAATCCTATTCAATCCCATACCAATATCGAGGTGAGATAAATAAACAGATCAAGAAAATGTTTGATTTGGGGATAATCTCCCAATATCCTTTACCATATTGCAATCCTATTGCAACAGTGAAGAAGAAAGATGGGTTGATGAAATTTTGTTTAAATGTTAGACAACTAAACAAAATTACCATTCCAGATAGGAATATACCACCACCCATATACAAATTATTTGTGAATCTGGTAGTAAGAAAGTATTTTCTACTTTTGATTTAACCTCCAGTTATTGGCAAATTGAACACCATCCAGAAGATTGCCAATACACTGCATTACAATATGAGGGATTCATATATCAATTTAATAGGATGCCTGCTCGTAAAAAAAAGTACTAATTACATATAAATACACTGCTCATTAATATCAAAGTAATTCTCCTTAAAGATGAAAAATGAATTATAAGAATAAACAACATCTCAACAGATACATCCATGCATCAAATTGCTTGTAATTTAAATTCATAAGATAGAATTAATTTCTATCATAAATAGTAATCTTGGAAATAACCGATTAAATAATAAATATGTAAATATCAAATTATACAATGCTAATCCATATGTAATAAATAGAAATGATAAATTTTTAGCAATGCAAGCAGAAATAGATTCATTCTTCACTTTTAAGATGGATTACTATAATAAGCTCCCTATTTATTACACTGATTTGATATTTATCCTAATAAATATCCATAAAATCTGCAGTGAAAATAGATTTATACTTTGATTTGAGAGGACACTACATTAATGGATATTTGTGGAAGTGTATCAGTTCTATTTATTATTATTCTATTTATATATTATTTAATGTGTTATAATTTGATATATATATATCAATCAGAAAAGTTCAACCAGTTCATCATGGAATGTTTTTTCCCTCTAATTATTTTATAATAAATATTACACATGAAATGATATCATAGTTCAATTTTTCATGTTTGGTAAATTTAGATATTTTATATGAAATCGGAACTCTTTTAACCGATGACGATTTATGGTTGTCTGTTTTCTCTTATAATATTCCCCAAGTTTAAAGCAATCTCCGAGTCAGCAGAATGTTAAAAACTGTAAATAATTATATATACAGTATATTATTTTGTTTGTATTCCATTATATATGTTCATATTTTATTATTTATTTTCATATTTTGCTATATTTAATAAATCTTGAAATTAATGCACGAGTAGATGATCACTGAATCACTTTGCTTAAAAAACACATTTATGTTGATTAACTTTGATATTTATATATCATTAAAATCTCTTTCTAAGCGTGTGTTATATAAATGTTTTCCTTCGTTCTGATCATTTGAAATTAAAAATAACTCAGTAAATAAATATCTCAGAAATTGTCACAATTCCAAATTATATTAATTGAAAGCCCAAAAATAATCAAATGGTTGACTTTTAATCATTATTTTTAGATTTATTTTTTTTTTAAAAAAAACTTATCTAAATAATCATAAAGCATGGTGTGAATTTTATAAATTTAAATTTTCACTTCAACAGTTTAATATATTCCACCTTTCACAAATGGTGTTAAAGTCGCCAAACATTTTTAATAAACTATTATTAAAGTTCTATTTAAGAATTGTGTACAGTAAAAAGCAATTTCTCAATATAATAATTTCAAGACATAACAAACATAATTTTTTATTGCAATTTCGAATTTTTTTTCCTAGTTATGTTTTTTTTTTTTTTTACAGCTAAAAAATAATTTTCTAAGTATCTGAAATATATATACTATTTAATTATCTTTTACTTTTTTAAGCAAATAAATTTGGATAATAAATTGCATATAAAAACAATTTATCATTTTTTTCCAGCTAATGTTTTTCAAAACTGTTCACCATCTCTGAATTTTTTATAGCAATATCTTGTTGCTTTAAGCAAATTACTTTCTAAAAGCGAATATAAAAACCTATTCCAACTTTTTTGTTTCTCTTTGAGTCTTTCAAAAGATATTTGAAAAATACAAAAGAAAACATTAAAAATAAACATTTCAATTTGTATGGATAAAAAATGAATGGAAAAAGATTAAATTAATTAACTTATATTTTAATATAATGTCAATAAAAAGTAAAAAAAAAAAAAATCTTACTTGTTAAATATAATACAATTTAGTCTATTATATAGGAATAGCGAGATAAAAAGAGGGAGAAAAAGATTTTTCTCCGTAATTTTTTTTTTTGTATTTAATAACGTTATTTTATTAAATATTTTAAACAATAAAGAAAGAAAAAATAAGAAAATTAGTCGAATTTTTTTTATATACATAATAAATATAAATTTTAATTAATAGCATTGTAAATAAATAAATGTAAACTATTAACTGTGAAACGCTGAGAATATAAAATAATATTTATAGAGAAGAGTATTTGCAAGTTTGTTAAAATGCCTAATAAATCTGACTTGTGAATTGTTATTATGCATACTGGGAATTAGCTTTTTTATAAATATTATAATAAATATGTGCGATATATAAATTTATTTCTAATATGCGCTATACTTATATATGTAAATCAGTACAGTACATAACAACAAAGAGATTATATCACTTTTCAAGCACAATCTATTCAACACAAAACTAAATTATTTGTTTGAAGGTTTGTGATGATTGTATATTATTAGATGTGATATGTTGGACTATTTTCATCATGGAAATAGTCCAATATATCACATCTAACAAAACTACATTACGTTGTAAAAATTCAATAGATATATAATATAAAGTAACATATGACTAACATTTAATTTACAAAACATAGACAAAAAAATAAATCATATGGAAGTATGATCAATAGCTTATATTTCCAATATGATGCAAATCTAGAGAGATATGTGTGTAAGTTAATAAAAACCTCTGTGTCTGAGGGAAGTGCAACTTCTTAATATTTACCTAATTTCGTAATCATATTACACTGAGAACTTTTTCTTTTTAGGCATTATTCAATAAGATTTTAGCTTCAGAAGTACAATTACGCATTGGTATTGTAATAGAATAAGTATATGATGTTGCATTTCTTTCAAATAAAAGTGGAAAAAATATAAAATCACCCTCAAGTAGGTATATATAAAGAGAATTTAATTTTATTTAAATTGATATATATATATATAATGCACAGATGGCAAACTAATTATATAATTCTTTAAAGTTTAAAATCTAAAAACAAAATTGTTTTAATATAAAAGAATTTTTTTAAAATGCTGTTAATTAGTTATTTTTAATTATAAAATGAAAGTGATTTTTTATATTGACATAATAGCAAACAGGCCCTTGGGTATAAAGTCAGATAGGAGATAAATTAAAAAAATACTAGTGATAAAATTTTCAGTTCCTGCTCTAAAGAAAGCTGACCAATAACAATGGAAATAAGCACATGGTCCACAGAGAAAAGTCAAATCAGGTAAGATCAATCCTGGAATTTGCTGATAAGAATTCACAAAGATATAAAAAGAAAACTTTGATGTTGAGATTCAGATTTGGATTGCTCTTGCTGATTGAGTGTTATTTAAATATATTAGAAGTGTATTGCAGATCTCCAAAATGTAGGGGTCAGCAATAATTTACATTTCCCATGTTTGCAGCAGTTGAGGCGGGCTCCAGAGAATGATGGTTCCAGAAACTGGCCAGTAATGGACTTGTCTTCACCTAGAACAGTATAAAATGGAAAGAACTTTGAATTGTGTGATGCATCAAGGACCACCAAGATGGACTTCAATAAATCTACAGCATTGGAACTTTACTTTTATAAAACAAACTTTTCCAAGTATCTTCTATCTGACGAAAATTTAAATTATTTGTTATATTTTCTTTTAATATGTTTAATATTATTTCCATTCTCATAATTTCTTTTGAATTAATAATTTGAAATAAGCATGAATGGCTGCATAGATTCATAAAATTATGTTAGTTTAAGTGTGTTAATTTTGGGTTAATTGTTTTGTAGTTAAATCGGTGTTAGTGGATAGATGTATGGATGTTTTATGTCAATGTGATTTGAGTAGGGGCATTGGACACTCATTCCCTTGTACCGTGTTAGCATACAGGGCATAATACCCACCTGAACGTATGACTCAAAAGTGTAGTCATCACATTATCAATGGTCGTAGACATATTTCATACACCTTTGATTTTCTCATTCTCTGGTTGGAACAGTAAGCCAACAAAGACCGCTATCCCCATTTATAGAGCATCTTACATACATATTTCAAAGAATTTTCCTTTTTTTCTATCACCAATTGGGTAGTGGATTGTTCCTGTCTGTTGTTGAGGTTTCATTCCCACCATGTTTTGTTATTCCTCTAATGATATCATGCTACAGATGTAAATTCCTATTAGCATGGTTGTGTTATGCTAATAATCTCATTTTGCATTGGTCACATCGGTATATCAGTAAACTAGCATTGGTTTAAATGCGGGGTTTTAGCCTAGGGTTAAAAGGGACAGGGTTGATTATATGCGTAATCTATGTAGCATATTCACACTTATTAAAATATTAAAATTGTATTAAATCAATTAAATACTTCCATCTGTGCACATAATTCAAATCAAATATATTTAGTTAATTTAATTTTCAGAATTTTTCTTTTAACGTGTATTGATAATAAAATGTTTTGTTGAATTAATTTTGACAGTAACTTATTTTATATATTTTATTAATATTTAAAATTTAGAATTAGAAATTTGAGTATACAGTGTGATACTTTAAGCTTAGCTTCTCCCTGAGCTAGTGACTGGTGCTTTCAGTGTGATAAAAGAGTAACCTCTCCCGTGCATATCCGTCTACTATATAAATTTTCCAGGTTCAAGTGGCCTGATGGTGCCTTCATATGGCAGATTAGGTTAGCGAGGTTATAGTATATAAAAATCTCAAATATATCTTTCCCCTATCTTGTTAAACTTAATAATTATATGGTATTATAGTAGTCTGACATTTTTCACATCAGTGCAAAAAATAAATAAAAATTCTTTACTGGTAAAAAATATCTGATAATCAGATGAATTCTTTTGCAGTCTTACATTTATTAATTATTAAGGAAATTCATGCTAATTTGTTTGCTAAAGGACAAACTTGTGCATTGCATGCTTATAGAAGGAAACATATAACATGATATCTCATTACACAACATTATGAGACATGCAAAAAAGATCATCCTCTGAATTTTATAGTTATTTTTATTATGTCAAGCATTGGTGGTTGAGTGGTCAGCATTACAAGCAGTTGTCCCGAGTTAGCAGGTTCGCTTCCCAGCCAATGCTATGACACATGGGGAAAAAAAGTGATTTTCATTTATGCAAACTTTAAAATTATTTCCCTATATCTTCTGCTGTTTTTATCATAAGAACTCAGTAAAAGATTTTTTCTAATCAACTACCTCAAGAAAATATCCACCTCAGTGAAAAACTTTTTTACTAATGCACACAAGTATTTTAGGAAAATTATGCTATTTTTGTTTGCAATATATGCCAAATTAAATCTCTGCTAGAATCTCTCTCAATTGTTCCTCAGATGTCTACATTCTGATTTTGAGTACAAATCTTTCTGTTTGCCTATATTTATGATAAGATGATTACAGCATTGTAAATTGCCAATCACTGAAGCATTTATAATTTTTTTCAAAAGTAATTGTCTTTTTTTTTTAATTATTTCCAAAGAATGTCATTCATGTGACATAAACCAATGAATCATCATCACCATCAACCATTATCAATACACTGCAGGATGAAGGTCTCTCCAAGTTCAATCCATCTTCTCCGATCTTTAACTTCTTTTCTCCACATCACCCCTTCACACTTTCTTATTTCATCCATCCATCTCACATGTAGTCTCTTTCTGGGTCTTTTACAATCTCTTAGAATCCATGTCCATCTATTATCATCTCTTCTCACAATATGTCCAGCCCAACTCCACTTCAGTCTTTTAATTTTTCCAATCAGGTCAGTAACACCTGTTTGTTCTCTTACCCATATATTGCATTTTCAATCTCTTCTTGTTACTCCCAACATGCATCTCTCGATACTTTTTTAATTCATCTGAAGTCTCTGTATTGCTATTCTACTAATTGTCCTAGTCTCAGATCCATAAGTAAGAACTGATAAAACACATTTAATAAAAACCTTTCTTTTCAAATACATAGGCATATTTCCTTTTAGTATCAAATTATTTCTATCAAAAGCATTCCAACCAAGTTTAATTCTATGATTAATTTCATCCATTATGTTTCCATCTGTATTAATAATCTGACCAATGTATTTGTAATTGTTAACTTCTTCTAACTCATCATAATCAATCTTTATTTTCATATTTTGAGAAAATCCATTAAACATTACTTTAGTCTTTTTAACATTTATCTTTAGTCCTACTTTCCTATTTTCATCTGATATTTCCTGCAGCTCTAAAGCATTATTTGCAAAATAACTACATCATCTGCAAAATCTAAGTGACTTAAATAATCTCCATTTACTTTCACTTCTTTAGCTTCCCATTTTAATCCACAAAATATTTCTTGCAGCACTGTGGTAAAAAGTTTTGGAAATATGGAGTTATCCTGTCTTGCACCATTCTCAATGTTGACTTTCCCACTATCATTATGTAATATAATTGTTGCTGTTGCATTTTTATAATTATTCTTTAAAATATGACAATATCCTGGATCTACACCTTGATGATCCAATGCTTTAATCACTGAAAAAATGTTTATAGAATCAAATGCCTTTTCATAATCTATAAATCCAAAGCATAATGGCAATTCATATTCATTTGTCCTTTCTATAACTTCTCTCAATACTTGGATATGATCTACTGTACTAAAACCACTTTTAAATCAAGCTTGTTCTCTTGGTTGGTGGAAATCCAATGTTCTCTGTAGACAAGTTGTAATTATCTTGGTAAAAAATTTTATATAAAACTGATAAAAGGCTGATAGGTCTATAATTTCTAATATCTTCTTTATCACCTTTTTTAAATATTAATATTAATACTGCATTCTTCCAATCATCTGGTACATCTTTATCATTTAGATATTTGATATATAACTTTGCTAAAAAAAATTCTATTTCTTCACCTGCATCTTTTAATATATCAATTATAATTCCATCATTACCTGGAGCCTTTCCTTTCTTCATACATTCAATTGCATGTCTCACTTCTTTATTTAAAATTCTGGGCAATTCAGAAGATGTAATAGATATAGGAGGTACTTGTTCTTTATTTCTATATAATTCTCAATAAAAGTCTTCTATTCATTTCATGATGTCATCTCTCTTTTTAGTAATAATTCCATCTTTTTTCTTATTGCAGATATAAATTTCCTACCAATACCAAAATGTTGTTTTACACTCTTGAGACTTATTCTCTTCTACAGCTTTTCTTACTAGTTCACAGTTATACTTTCTTATATCATTTTCAATTCTTTTCTGCATCATTTTACAAAATTCGAAATATTGAATCGTTTTTATGCATCATTTTTATATATCTTCATATTCCTTCTTTTCTTCATAAATTCTCTAGTCTCAGTAGAAATTTTATTGGTCAATTGCCACTTTTTTCTACCAGCTATCTTTGTTGCAGTTTTTAAAAGTGTATCAGTTATTTTCATATTAATTTCATTCAAATCTGAATCATGTTCAAAATCTACTAATACTTGAAAACGATTTGTAAGTTATAATTTAAATTCATTAGAATGTTTCTGAGGATTAGGAATAATATCAACTGTAAATATTGTTTTTCTTAATAATTTTTGTCTTTCTAGTTTTGCATAAATATGTATGTTACATCTTACTAATTGATAATCACTTCTTGTGTTAAATTTATTAAGAACATTACAATCTTGAAATATGTATTTTCTGTTAGTCAAAATATAATCCAACTCTGCTATAAATTCATTTGAATGCTTCCATATCCATTTCCTTTTAACTTTTTTTTCAAAAAAAGAATTCATAATATAGTTTTTCTTTTTATGCAAACTCCACAAGTCTATGTCCTCTCTCATTTCTATTACCATAACCCAAATTACCTACAGCACTTTCATCTTTCACTTGTTTACTAATTCTAGCATTAAAGTCTCCCATAACAATTTTAAAATGTTGTTTACCTGATCAAAAGTCTTTTGTACATCCATATAAAAATCTTCTACTACTTCATCACTATGAGAACTTGTTGGGGCATAAATCTGAATTATCTGCATTTGGTATATGCTATTAAGTTGTATAACTAATCTTACCACTCTGTACAATACACCATCAATCTCCACAATGTTGTTCTTCCACCTTTTATTTATAATGAATCCTATTCCACTTGTATTTCCAATATTTGTGCTTTTATAATAGAGTACTTGTCCACTTTTTAAATTAATTGTCTCGTCACCTTTTTTTCTTCTAACTTCACAAAGTCCAATAATGTCCCATTTTATATAAGACAGTTTTTCTTCCAATTCTTGCAGTCTTCCTTCACTTGAAATGAATACACTTATTTTAATCTCTAAAATCTTCTAACAAATTCTTCGTGAGCACATGAGTTATATTGTTGAGATTAAAATTATAATTACCATGAAGGAATTCAACCTCCAAGTAATATTTTGTTAGCACTAAGAATTTTTGTTCTTTGTTCATAGTATTGATTCTAAATTTTTTTCACAGTTCAACACTATAAAAGTGATTCAAAATAATTCATTATCATTCAATTTATTAATCAGAATTCTTTATTGAGGACATGGTTTTAATTAAATAGGTATTTATTTATAGATGCACTTGCAAATCTAAATTTGAATGGTATCAAGTATAAACATATTTAAGGATTATTTTTTTAAAAATGTACTAAGTATAATGGAATATATGATTATATTTGTGTATAATCAACTGAAATTAAATGTACTTATGCAGCTTTTCCAATTTTAATAAATAACAATAACTTGTTCCGTCATTCAAATAATAATAATGATGACAATGATAATAATAATAATAATAGTACTAGTAGTAGTAGTAGTAGTAGTAAACTGTAGTAGTAGTAAATAGTAGTAGTAGTAGTAGTAGTAGCATCAGCAGCAGTAGTAAAAAAATGTCATCAAGCCATTTACTGCAAGTAAAGGATGGTATCATAGGTTCAAAAATTCATATGCATTTGAATTCCATGGCTTTTTTAAGACTTGCAAAATTGCTACATATCATTAATTTTACATGTTGTATCCATTTTAAAATAAATTTTAATTTTTTATTTCATAATTAAAATATTGTCATTATGATTTAACACTGTCACAAAATGACTTGTTATCAGTATAAAAAAGTATGAGTAAACATCACATGATCACCATCTCTTCTGCTAGCACATAACTGTTATTAAACAGGCAAAACTCCATACAGTAGTGCCACCCTGTGCCAACCAGATTAATCATTGGATGCCAGAAGGCTTGTGCATAAAATCCCTATCTAGTGCCTCCTCATCCAATATCTTCAGCTAGTTTTTGGCTTGTGGCTTTTATCAGTGAGGAGCCTTGGATCTGAGAGCACTGCACCTAGATCTTAAGAGTTTTGCCTTTTAATTACAAAAAAGTATGCTTGAAATTTATGAATTTGACATTGTATAGGCATTGCATCTTTTATAAATCCTTATTATCAGTTTTCATCTTTAGAAGAATATGTATAGTATTTTTTTTTTTTTTTGTGGAGAGCTAAAGCACCTTTAGATTTCTTGGCAGTACATACAATTGTAAAAGTAATTTCTTTTTCACTTTCAATTTAATATTATTTTGATTAATATTCTATTATTATTTTTATGATTGTATTATTTTATTTTATTAATTATTTCTTGTTGATGTCGGAATATGTATAATTTTTAAATTAAATTATCTCATAAGTATGTATATATATAATTAAAAAAGTTACAATATTATACAATATATCTATATTTAAATTGTAAATTATATAGCATGTTTTTTGACACCCATTTAAAGATTTAAAATCAAATGATGCAAATGTTATAGCCCTACTATATATAATACATCTGAACATTAAGATACATAGGTTTGTAATTTCCATCTCATTAAAAATAATGGGGCATTTTCTTCAATAAGAGAAAAAAAAAATTTTTTTTTTAAATTATGTTTTAATTGCGTAAGTTGCATATGCAAAATATATATAAAACCTGCATATACGCATTTGGTTATTAAAACCTTTGTTAGTTTGTCTGCATGGGTCTATCACATAATGGAGAGATTTTGACTATAAAGATGAGTTTTTTGCATTGTTCTTTCTCTTTTCGCCTGCAACTGACCTTGAGTGAAGGACTCAAACTTATTACTAGAAAAATAGAATTAATTGCTGCCATAAGTTGCTGTTAAAACCATTGTTAATAATCATGAGTAAATATGCCGTTAATTTTCCAACAGAAACCGGGAAATAATAACTTCTACAAAGGAATAGCCAATATGAACGAATAGGCCTATGCATTCATTGTCAGATGATGGATGACTTACTTCTAATAATGTTTTCATCTGTCTAAAGTTTTATTTAAATAATATGTTGAAGAGGAGAGGCAGAGACAATGTAAAAATAGCGGTAAAAAATGAACTCTCATATCCAATGTTTTCCAAGAAGTTAGATCTCCGGACAAATACATTATTATTTCACCTATATGTATGCAAGTTAACTTTGGAAGAGAACATATATATTTGTACAAAAGCTAAGAAGATAGCCTTTTTATTATACATCTTTCACTGATGAATCATAGAAGTATCTACTGTGACATTTAGAAAAAAATAGACAAGTGAAAATGCGCACATAACAGCATACCCAGAGATAGCCGATATAGTATGTACTTTGAACTGTAAACTTGAATGGGCTCAAAAGTTCAATGACGAGAATATGCTATTTTGTTTATTGGTATTTTTTTTTAATATTTGTTCATGTCGGTCAATGTCTTAATTATTTATGTTTTTTTTTTTTGAGATTATTTTTCGTTTATATCTTTGTGCAAATACATTTTTTTATTTTGATATTATTATATCTATAAAGAAAATGCTTATTTATTTCACTGGAGAAATAGTTTAATCTTAAAATAATACTTTTTGAAATTTTTATTATTTTTATTAAATCGTTAATTTTTTTTATAAAAAAAATTTCTACCTTTTTATTCCTGGCAGCATTCCAAAGTAGTTATAAAATCTTGTGTTTGTACGAGTGATTTATAAAAATTAATTATCAAAAGGGAGATTAAAATATTAGAGATTGTCGATAACATCGGTCTAAGAATAAATTATAATAGCACTGAAGTTTGGTTTATTACTTGAAAAAATGAAATGCCATAGTTATTTAAAATGACTGGCGCTCATTAATTATAAAGATATTATAATCATGTGATTATTAGTTAACCGCCGACCGAATCGTAGTGTGAAATATAGGTAAGCTCTCATTAAAAGTATAAGTTCAAGGTAAATAGAGATAATCAATCCGATACATTTCGTCAGGAGCAATATACATTGAGTGAGCAAGGCCTCTAAAGATTCTCTGTCCGATTGGTACAATATATACTTACATTCACAGTAAAATATCTTAAATTTTAAATATATTGATTAAGCATGCACAATGTTTGAATTGGTATTTGTATATCTTTTCGTATATAAAATTTCACGCACACACGCGCGCGCGTGGAAATCCTCATATTATGATATGTTTCTGTTTTTGATTTGATCTATTTTTAATTTGCATGTTTTTATAAAGAGTGAAAATTTTAGTGACTCTCTTGAAAGATTTCAATTCAAAGAGTTTAAAATGCTTTTGAGCTTAAACTTAATTTGTTTAAACAAATCACAACTAATTCTCCAAAGCTCAGTTTAACAATTTAAAATGAAGTTTTTGTTGTTGTTTTAATGAAATCTTTCCCCACTGACAATCCAGTGAAAAAGTGTTTTATTATGCTGATTGACTACCATTTATTTTTGATGTTTTTAGAAATAAATTTAAAAAACATTTTATTTTCTCAATATTATCCATATTAATTTTTTTAACACTTAATTCCTGAGAAACTTAAATGATTAGAAATTATTAGTTTACACATTTTTATTGTAAATATTAAATCATTAATTTAAACTACAAATGGCTTTGTTGGGCAAAGGATTTTTGTTTGTCTCAGTTAACAGACCTATAACTAACCTAATAAGCCATTCACCATTGGCTGGTAAATTAGAATCTGGCTATTTTAAGAATTCAAAACAGGGGTGGAAAACTGCATAAATCCTTAACACCAAATAATTGGAAAGTCTAGTGAGTAATATCTTCCTTTTTCATTATTTTTCTGTCAAAAACTTTTGGATAGCTCTTTGCCCTCTGTTGGGCTATTAATTAAAAAGGGCGGGTTTTTTTTTTTGGGGGGGGGGCTTTTTTTTACTTTAATAAGACAAAAAAAAGTTTTATTTTAATTACATACTTGTTTTAACATCTTGTATTATTGCTTTTAGATTCCTATATGTGATGGTATTGATTTTATTATTGTAAGGGCATATTTTTATAGCTCTTAAGTATTTGAAGTGAATGAATGGTAACATATTTTCTTAGAAAAATATTTTATGAACATGAGCATGGTTAAGACAAATCTCAATTTATTTTATAAAGATTAACATCAAAAAAGAAAAAATCTAAACAGTGCAGTGCTTTCATTAGTAGGGTATGGCTGAAAGTAGAAAATAAGAGTTAAAATTAGTAAAGTTTTTAGAAAGAAAAATTGGTTACATAAAACATTAAAATAAAGACAGCATAGAGAAATAATAGTCTAAAGAAGCCACATGTAATACATGAGAACATACTTGTAGTTATGGATTGGCTTATATATTTATTGAAAAATCCATCTTTAACTTCTTGGAGTTTTTGTATTTTTTTTTCATGGAGTTAAAATATTCATAATAATGAATAAGTAACTTTTAATGAAATAATTTGGACATATGCATTACTATAAGCTCAGATCCTTCACAGTTTTATTATACATTAATGAATCTTTGCGAAATTGGAAAGATTTTCACTTTTATAAATGAAAATTGTTTTAAAGAATAGTTCTATAATTTATATTAAAAAATCAAAATATATCAATTCTAATATCTTAGGAAGAAATTTAATTACCTTTTTTATATTTCTTAATTTAAAAAATCATGTCAATTGGTACCATGTTATAAAACTTTTAAAAAAAGTCTAATGTCTTCAAAATCACATTAGCTCTAAAACACCAACTGATCAATCCCATACATTAAAATATTAATAATAAGAACAACAACAATAATGATAATAATTCTGTTCTTTTTTATTTAAAGTGCAAAATAATAATAATGATGATGGTGATGATAATAATAATATAACCCAAATGATTAATAAATATTATTATTGAAAAATAATAATAATAATTTTGAGGTTGATTATGAATGCATGCATTTCCCAGGTGTATCTGCCACAAGTGCCTGATGCTTATATATTTATGTTACTCTACAGATGTATAGGAATTCAACTATTATTAGAATTAAAAACTTTATATATGCAAAGGCTTTATATTAGTGCATCTGATTATGATGGCTATGGCCAAGGTTTGAATCCAGAAATGTTTTAAGAAAATTTATGACTTTTCAGTCAATGAGCTATAGTCATAGTGATTCTAGCTAGCCACTCAACTCATAGACAGCATCTAGCTATTTTTAGCTATAATGTAAAATAGAAAGGAAAATTATAAGCTTTCCTTATTCAGTAGTTGACTAATCTAGGGAGTAGTGTCTTAACTTTTATTATTTCTGTGTATAGGAATAATAGAATGCCTTTTATATTATTGTTCAAAATGCTTTTGAATAAATTAAAGAATATTTTAAAATTGACATGATAAATTTTAATGCTAATATTTGAAAGTTGAAAATACTTTTATTAAATTGTATATAAAGACAGAAATTATTAGAAACACAGTCTTGTAGCATTTGTAAATAAAATTAAAAAACAGTGTATTAAAATTTTGTTTAGAATAAAAATTGGAAGAAAAAAGAATAAAGATAATTGCATTGAAATGAAGATTCAGCAGAATTAGATTACATGTTGATTAAATGATTTTACTGTGTGTAATAAATTCAGCACAAGAGAATTAATAAGATGTAAGATAAGTATTAATGTAAAGCTGACAGAGATAGAGACTATTAAGACAGTGTTAACAATTAGTATTTCTTACTTTCAGAACTACTCCAGTGAAATTAAGCTATAATCTACATATCATTTAAAAATATCATATTTAGAAAATGATTCATTTGAATGAGATCAATAAAAATACACTAAAACCAACTATATAATTAAAAAAATAAAGAAGTAGCAATCCATTAATATATTTTCTATAGAGGTAAGGAATATTTACAAAAATGAAAACAATTTAAAATGAATCATTTATCAAATATGAATGTGGAAATGAGTTAAAAGATGACAAAAATAATTATGGTAGGATGTTTTTAGGCATTATGTTTAATTGATTTCAAGAGAGTGGCACAATCATTGAATTATAAATATATTTTGCTTTAAAGTGTGAAAAGAGTGGAATGTGGTTATTATATGTTATGCATTGAATTATCAGTGGACAAGTACAATGTTCTCATAAAGTCAATGTTAATCCTGTTTAATTGAGGTTATAATTGTGATAAAATCACCCATTTATTTTTATATATTTCTACATATACAATACTTATTGAAATTAAAAAAATATTTTTAAAAATAAATAGCATGTATTTATAATATAGCGTACTAAAAAAACACAATAGTACATGGTAGAGCCTTTTCCTGTCATTTCAGTAACTTGAGTTTGATTTCAGGTTGTATAAATTTTGGAAAAAAAATAAGATTTTATCAGGATTAACTAACTCATTAATACACACAAAGTACTTTATTTGGAGATGGCATTGGTAGATCTTCAAATTTTCTCCACTTTCCTGTGGCTACCTGTCACACTATTTTGCCAGTTTTGCTTTCATTTTGATGGCAGAAACTGGGTCTAAAATATATCAACTTATTAGTTCACAAAAATGTGAAGAGGACAAAAATCCTCAGCCAAAAAAAATAACAGAACATATGAAACCATCTGAATGTTGTTGATGGTAGTTTTTTTGAAAGATCAATTATAAACTTCTCTTTTAATTGTTAAACAAAAAAGAAGTTGTATGTTTTCTGTAGTTTGCTGAAATATTTATAATTATTTTTACAAAATATTTATATAGTAATTATTTAAAAATAAAAGTATGTAGGATTACACTATGATTTTAATCAAAAATGATTTCTTTTTTAAGAATGCAGTTAAAGAAATTTATTGTAAAGGTAAAAAGGAAATGTGATCAGTAACAGTTAGTGGAACATAGTAATACAGCACTTTTGTGATATTTTAATAATTACAAATACAATTTTAGATCAGAAATTTAGATTTATGATGACTTTATATTAAGTCCTTCACATTTTACAAATGAAATTCAATCAACAAAGATTTTATTAATTTATTTTTCCATCAGTATTATAGTAGTCATCTAATGGGGAAAAAAGTCATTGTTCTCACTGCATATTTTATTTGTAATTTTTTTTCTATATTTGAAGAGTTCACATATGATTTTTAGGATTTGTTTGTAATCTTATATTTTTAACAAATCAAGTCCAGTTTATTAAATTCTAATATAAAATAATGATTTAAATACTAAAATCAGATGTTGAACATTTATAAAAATTGCTACCAGGGAAAACAATGAAAATGTCAGCATATTGAAGGATTAAGATTTTTTTTCTAAATAAACCATGCAGTTAACTACTCAATTTATTAGTAAATGGCTATATCACTATTTTATCCAAAGAGCAAATCAAGAATAAAAACTGTCCAAACTTTCACCACTCTGAAGTTGAAAGTCTTTATAAATAACTTCTTTCTAATTGTTTTTTTTAAAGAGTTGTTAGTAATAGCTGTTATCTTTTTTAATATACTATATTAAAAATCTTTAAAAATAAAGTACTCTTTTTACAAAAACTAAAATAAAAAGCCTTTATATTTAGAAAATAAAGGGTGAAGAGATCTCTAATGTTAATTTATCTGCTTTAAGTTAATTTTAAAAAAGAACATTTTTTTTTTATCAAATCAAAAGAGCCTTTATCAAAATTATGTTGTTGTGTTGTTATTTAATTATAAAATTTATATGTAGAGGTAGTTGTACAATACTTATTAACTTTTGTTAATTATATAATGTTATAGAAAAGATTATCCATTAAAATTAAAATTTAGATTTTTATCATTATTTTTAAATAGATATAATTATGCTTACTATATTTTAAAACATTTTGCATATATACAATAAATAAATAATTGTATTTAGAAGATAATAAACATCCTCACTAATGTCACACATAATATTAAATCAACAATGTTAAATATGAGAATATTCATTAATATTTATTAATTATTATTAAATAAATAAATAAGTCATGATGTCATTTAAATTTGAAAACAAGAAATAGGAAGTAAATTGCAGAAGCTTGCTTTCATTTACTGAAACATCATCCATATCAACAGCATATAATCTTAAAATAAAAACATTAACTCTCATAATGTACTATTTCACTTTATTCTTCATGCTTATTCAATTTCCATATTAGCTTATTGACGATTGTATATTTTCTCTATTAATGAAAATAGCTTCTTTTTTATTTCTCTTTTTTTATTACTTTTCTTAAGTAATACTTTTTATTTTAACCAAATTGCAAACAAACTTTCCATTACATTTTAGTTTATGTTTTTTTAAACACAGACATTTGTGCATTATTTGTTTTAATTCTCTACTATTTGAACACTAAGATTGATCAATATATGACATTCCACATAGATAATTTATAAATATTATTTTCTTTATTAATCTGCCTTTAATATTATTAAGTAGCTATTTAAATTGGTTGGTACACTCTACACAAATATTATAATACTCAGAACGATTTTTTTTTCTCTGTATTGTTTCCTTTTGCATTATAAGGTATTGAAAGCCATTTTTATTTAATTTCATTTTTGATTTCCTATAATCTCTTCACTATATGCAATGTCTTAACCTATTATCATCATTTTCTTTATGTATAATGTATATTGTGTTCATTTTTATCATTTATATACTGATAAAATTTGTCATTCCTAGATAATAATAAAATACATTTTAATTCAGTCATTTTATACATCATAAAATGAACTTTAGAGTTAGCGTGTACATATTTTCCTTCCTCGGTTGGCTTTATATACAACTTATAATCAAAGTGTTTAATCAGATCTACTTATAATTATAAGTAAATATTTTAATTTATTTTCCACTTTCCATTTCAAATTATTTGCTTTATTTTTTTTCCTTTAGTTTACATATTTGCTCTTTTTTTCATGCCAAAATACATCATCTACTTATCTAATATATATTGTGCTATTATCATTTTCCACTTTGTAATTTTTTTTTACATAAACTGCCAATATATAATTATATATTTGGAGCACATATGACAGAGCCATAATAGTTATCTTTACAACTAGCAACAATAATTTTATATATAAATTTTAATGCATGTATTTATGTAGAAATTAATTTTTTTTTAATGTGTTCGCCATAATTTTTTGTTAACTTTTTCTATCTTTGAACTATATAACCCTTTTATATTAAGTGATAGCACAATATCATCTCTAATTTTTGTTTGTCTAATAATTGTAGGAAAATTTAAATACACTAAATAATTTTAAATGGATAATGGAGAAAAATAATAATAAGACATTAAAATATTTATATATAACTGCAACCACATCTCGTGAACACTTTGATTATATTTTATATATAAAGCTTGTAGCAAAAAGAAAGAACATATAGTTTTTTTTTTAAGTGTCATAGCATCGGCCGGGACGCGAACCCGCAACCCGGGCAACTGCCTGCAAGTGCAAGGCAGTCACGCTGACCTCTCGACTAAAGTTCCTTTTATATATATATATAAAAAGCTGTTTTAAGATGTGTTTTTTTTTTGTCTAGGAATGACATATAATGTAAAAGTAAATAATAAAAATGAAAATATTACACAGTATAAAATAATATCAGTAGTAAAATAAAAATAAGTTTAATTACATTATATTTTCAAAAGACGTAGTATCTGGTCTGAGCATGCTAATGTTGTATATAGCATATTTAAATAGTCTACTTAATATTACTAAAGATAGGATTAATAAAGAGCAAAGAAATAGTATAGGATATAAAATTTGCCTTTGTTGGATATTATATATAGATTAATTTCAGTATTCATTGAAAAAGAAATTTAAAAAATATCAAATGTGTTTATATATAATGTTCATTTGATATCACTTCATCTAAATAAACATAATTATTTACTTTCTCGATTTTCTTTTACTAACTACAATATTTCTAGAAAAACTTAATGAATTGAACATAATTGTTTTAGTAAAATTTATTCTGCATGTATTTTTAAGCTACAAATTTTTATTATAATTTTCAATTGTAGACATTATTGTAAAATTGAGGGTTTTTTTTTTTATGGTCTTTTAACAAAATAATAGTAATAAAGTTGAAATTGTTTTATTCTGGCAAATGTTTCTCTCTATTTTTTAAACCGGTAGTTTATTATTAATATGTTTATAAGTCTTTAATTTTTTTATATTTTCCAAGTTATTAATTATCAGAGACAGAATTGAAATTCGTTTCTAGTGTTTTGAATCTAAGTAAATATGAAATTTCATTATATTTACAGTATACTCCGAATTTATAGAGTTTATAATAAGGTACTCTATTACTTGGGGATTATATAACTCAAACCTAAATAGAAATTTATAGAGAAATGCTGTATGATTTTTGAAATATAAAGCAATTAATAGAAAGACTTGAATGTGTAATCTTATGTGTATGTGGGACCAGAAAAATAATTATTAATGACGATATAACTGGTAGACCTTAATTAAAATGAAGCAAACAGAACTCACTGTAAAAATTAATTTTTAGTTTAATAGTTTTTACAAAAGAAGAATATAATTTGTTAAAAAGATAAAACTTTTGAAAAGTTTTTGTTTAAAAACATTTTACCAACATGCTGATATGTCAAAGGTCAATCCAATTAAATTCTATTGTTATCATTTTTTACTCTCTATTTTTTCCAGTGCAAACACTTGAACTACTTGTTGTACATTAGTCAAATCATCTGTTTGAACATCTTGTTGTTTTACATCAAAGAGAGGATATTTGAATTTTGCAGGGCTATTTTATGATGACCTCGTCCAAAAAAAAAGAAAAAAGTTTAGAAGCAATCAATAGAACTAACTTTAGATGTTCTTGTCACTAGCTTTGAAACAAGTGGTCGTAGAGCTTTTTTTTTTTTTTTTTGGGAAATTTAAAAATAGGTCATGCGATGTTAGAACAAAGGAGGTCACTATTGTTGTTAAATAGTAGGAAACATTCAAATGATTGTCTGCTTCATGTCATAGGTTTTTATTTAAAAAGAATTTTGCATATATATCTTGGATTTAATTAATATTTATATATCAAATAATATAAACATTTAAGAATACGGATACTGCTCATCATCATCACTTACAAATGAAGCAACGGTTATTTATTTATTTTTTTAACTCCTTCCCCTAAAAATATAATGGGAAATGTTGCATTTGACTATTTTATACAGCAGTAGAGTAATGAATGCAGAGATACATTTTATTGTATCTATTTTAAGGCTGCAGAAAGGGATTTGCTGTTAACTGAAAGAGAACCCTTTGATTCCTCTTGGAAGCCCTAAATAAATCAAGCAGAGTAAATTCCTAATGTCCACTCCATGTTCTTGTTACTGCAGCTGTTATAAAATATGATTACTCATATAGCATATCAACTTGGATGGGCTGCTCTCCAACAGGCATTAATCAGTGTCATAAGTTTATTGGCCTTTTACATCTGAATTTAATATCAAGTAACAAGATGGTTATCCTTCTCATTTTCTTGTTACCTCTTAAATGTAATCAGTTGAGTTTTCTTGAAGGCAGAATGAATGTGTGTGTGAATTAATTTTTTTCTAATAGATATTTACAATCATGACAGGCAAATAAATAAATAATGGCTGAAAGCCAAGGGTGCTAAGAATCTTCTGGTTGCAAATCCAGGATGCCATTTAATGGTGACATTTTATTGAAATTACAATTGCCGATCACTTTCAAGTGAAAGAAGTTTGCATGAATTGGAAGAAGAACTGTCTCATATTAAATGGGACATTATTTACCATGTTATGTTAGAAGAAAAGGTGAAGAGATAAATAACTTTAAAAATGGATATGCACTGTATTATAAAGGAATAAAATGATAAAAAATCAAGTCAGATGTCACATGATCTAATTTAATAAAGCTGGTATTTGCAAATGTTATATATAGAGCTTGAAAAATAAGCTCTTAACAAGCTTTGAGAATATCCTCAATCCCAGACCGGTTTCTGCTTCTGGCATCGTCAGTGAGGTGCCAGGATATTCAGCTTTAGATTAAAAATACTAAGACAATTTCAGAATTTTATCTAATGTATAACTATTGGGTAGAAAATCTGAAATTGTCAGACATCCATATGTCTTTCAATCCAGCTATCTAACTCAAATAGCCATAAGGGACTGAACTAAGTTCAGCTACAGCATATATTAATAGCTTTAGCAATATAAAATCACCAAAGCCTTAATAGCAAAAAATAAAATGATAAAAAATCAAATCAGATATCACATGACCTAATTTAATAAAGCTCATATTTACAAATGTTATATATAGAGCTTGCAAAATAAGCTTTTAACAAGCTTTGAGAATATTCTCAACCCCAGACTGGATTGGAAGACATATGGATGTCTGACAATTTCAGATTTTTTACCCAATAGTTATACATTAGATAAAGTGCTGGGCTTGTCCTAGCATTTTTAATCTAAAGCTGAATATCCTGGCACCTCACTGACGACACCAGATGCAGAAACTGGTCTGGGGTTAAGAATATTCTCAAAGCTTGTTAAGAGCTTATTTTGCAAGCTCTATATATAACATTTGTAAATACCAGCTTTATTAAATTAGGTCATGTGACATCTGACTTGATTTTTTATCATTTTATTTTTTACTATTAAGGCTTTGGTGATTTTATATTGCTAAAGCTATTAATATAATATATGGTGTGTTTTTCTGAAGTTTTGTGATAATGGTGTTCTAGCTATATTTTTATATTGGACTATTTCCATCATCTAATATGTGTGTTGAATGTCTTTAGAAAAGTTTAATTTTATTTAAATATTCCAAATGCATTCAACTGTTAGTAATATCACAGCAAACAGGTTAGTATATGCACCAACTGTTAGTAATATCACAGCAAACAACTGTTAGTAATATCACAGCAAACAGGTTAGTATATGCATTAACTGTTAGTCATATCACAACAAACAGGTTAGTATATGGTGTATCTGAACTTAGTTCAGTCCCATATGGCTATTTGAATTAGATAGCTGGATTGGAAGACATGAATGTCTGACATTTCAGATATTCTACCCAATAGTTAGTTATACATTAGATAAAGTGCTGGGCTTGTCCTAGTATTTTTAATCTAATGCTGAATATCCTGGCACCTCACTGATGATGCCAGAAGCAGAAACCAGTCTGGGGTTGAGGATATTATCAAAGCTTGTTAATAAATTATTTTGCAAGCTCTATATATAACATTTATAAAGCAATAAATATTGGAAGTACAAGTAGAGTAGGATTCATTATAAAGAACTTTATTGAGGTTAATCGTGTATCAAACAGAGTAGCAAGATTAATTATTCAATTTAATAGCAGATATCAAAATACAGATAATTCAGGTTTATGCTACAACAAGTTCTTCTTATGATGACAAGATAGAGAGGATTTTTTAAATGATGTACAAAAGACTTTTGATCACACAAAACAACATTTTATGATTGTCATGGGAGATTTTAATGCTAAATTATTAAACAATTGAAAGTTGAAAAGGCTGTAGGTTATAGTGATAGAAATGAAAGAGGTGAATAGATTATGGAGTTTTTATTCTGATTTCTTTTTTTGAGAAAATGAAAATGGATATGTAAGCATCCAAATGAAGATACAGCAGAATTGGGTGTTTACTTTTGACTAACAGAAAATATGCATTTCAAGATTGTAATATGCTTAATAAATTTCAATGCAGAAAGTAATCATCGATTAGTGAGATGTAAGATACATATTAATGCAAAACTAGAGAGACAAAAATTATTCTAAAAGGACAATTTTTATAATTGATATTGCTAATCTTCAGAAATATTAACAGATTTTAACATGATTCAGATTTGAACAAAATCAATAGGAAGATAACTGATGCACTTCTAAAATTACACAAAGATAGCTGATACCAAAAAGCAGCATTTGACCAGTAAAATTTCTACTGAAGCAAGACAATTTATGATGAAAAGAAAGAATATGAAGATATCTGAAAATAATGCATTAAGAAGGATTGAATAGTTGAAAAAGAATTGATAATCTTATAAGAAAGAATAATTATGAACTAACAAGGAAAGCTGGAGAAGAGAATAAAAGTCTCAAGTGGGTGAAACAACATTTGGTATTGTAGGAAACTTATTTCTGCAATAAAAAAAGATGGAACCTTTTCTAAAAAGAAAGATGATATCTAGATTTATATAGCAGTAAAGAATAAGAAAAAGTATGTCCTACAACTAAGACATTTTCTGAATTGTCCCCAATTTTAAATGAAGAAGTGAGACATGCAATTAAATTTATGAAAAATAGTAAAGCTCCAGGTAATGATGAAATTATAATCAATATCTTAAAAGAAGCAGAAGAAATAGGAAAAAAATTGGCAAAGTTGTCTATCAAATGTCTAAATGATGAGGATGTACTAGATGATTGGAAGAATGCAGTATCAATATTTAATAAAAAAGATATTAGAAAATACAGACCATCAGTTTTTTTATCAGTTTTGTATAATTTTGTTTTCCAAAATAATTACAACTTATCTACAGCGAACATTAGATTTTAACCTAACAAAAGAACAAGCTGGGTTTAAAAGTGGTTTTCATATAAGTGGATCATATCCAAGGATTGAGAGAAGTTATAGAAAAGATCAATGAATATGAGTTGCCATTGTGCTTTGAACTTGTAGATTATGAAAAGACATTTGTTTCTATATAAGGATTTCTTCAGTAATCAAAGAATTGTCTCATCAAGGTATAGACTCTGGATATTGTCATATTCTGAAGAATATTTATAAAAATACAACAGCAACATAATGATATCAAAAAGATTAACATTGAGAAGGATATATGACATAATGACTCCATATCTCCAAAACATTGTACAAGCAGTTTTGCAAGAAGTATTTTGCAGATTAAAATGTGAAGCTAAGGGAATAATATTAAATGGAGATTATTTAAGCCATCTAGATTTTAACAGATGTTGTAGTTGTTTTTGCATATAATACTTTAGAGCTTCAAAAAATGTTGCAAGAGTTATCAGATGAAAGTTAGATTAAAGTGAAATGTTAAAAGGATTAAAGTAATGTTCAATGGATTTTTCAATAGAAGAAAATAAAGATTGATGATAATGAACATGAAAAACACCTGCACACCTATCTTTTGTCTGCTTATCTTCATATTTGTCTAATCAAATTTTAATTGCTTTAATTTTTTTTAAAGTTTTAAAAGAAATGCATTGTTAAAGTAATAGTAACCAGGTTGTCTACAACAGTGAAATTATAATTCTTTAAAGTTTATCGAGATATTGCATTATGGAAAAGCTTATCATAAACATTTCAAAAATAGAATTATTTTCTTCTAAATTTGCTTAAACACTAAAGCAAAATAAAAGATATTATCCAGCTATATATAGACTTTATTAATTTCCCTTGTTATGATATATTTAAATCACTATTTAGAAAAGATATTTCCTAGGGACATTAGAAAAGCCTTTAAAAATATTTTATTCTAATATTAAAGATATTCTATTTATTCTTATTGTGAACTTTATACAATTTTTTATAGTAAAAGAAAGCTAAATATTTTATCTATCTCAAATATGTGCTCTTCCAATTTAGTTTCATTTTACATGAAATAAAAAATTTTATCCTGGAATTGTAGGACTGTTAAACAATAAAATAATTCTATGAATATTTATTGCTACAGAAAATAATTAGATAATTAAAGACTTATTGCGTATTTGCTTTATTCGTGAAACTTATTTGGCTAGTGTATGAATGGAGTAAGTGCTTTTCTTAATAAAACTATATTAAGTGAAAAATATAATTTAACTTTAAAAAATTAGTCAGCTTACCTTTAACAAAAGACTTTTAATATGTTAATATGCCTGACTATTGAGATGCTATATTTAAAGAGAGTATATAATTCATTTAATAATTAATAATATTTATCTGATGTTTATTCCCTTCATAACAAATATTATGAATATTATAAGGACAACATTGTAAATGATTTTCATATGTGTGCATTAAAATTTAAAAAATGAAAGATATGCTTGATGTATTTGACTTTATTATATTAAATACATTTGTTTGAGAATTTAACTATATTATTTATCTGTATAAGCTTAATATATTCTCCAGAATTTTAAATATTTACTTTTCAACTTATTATGCTCCATTTCCTGAATTACTGCTCTTTATAATAATAGTTGTTAATAAATTATAAAATGTCCTTATTGAAATTTGCTCTTAAAACTTATTATGTTCCATTTTTCAGAATATTTGCTCTTCATTATATCCAGTAATGAATTATAAAATGTGTATTTGAAAACTATTGCTATTGGTATAATTATTCATGAAAGATAAAATGTATTTCAGAATAAATGTGTAACTTATTGATATAATAGACTATAAAATGTACAATTCTCTGTTTTCAAGAATATTATTCCTTCATAATAATAATTGCTAATAAATGATACAATCTGTGCCTATAAAATGAATATTAATTTATTCCTACTTTGTGTTATAAAATATAACTAATATTTGTTGTATTTATTATATCAGAACAGCTATATTTAATCATATTATTGTATTCAAATATTTGTTGTTGTTTTTTTTATATTGTGAACTACTGTGTGTGTGATGCTTTAATATATATTTAACAATATCCCAGAAAATTTTCAGGAAATTCCAGAACTCTTTAATGATGGCATCTACCATAATGGTTAGAAATATCAATGTGGAGGACTGTATTTTATTTTGTTTTGATAATGGATATAATTATTAATTTTAAATATATATTGTGTTTAAAATATCATGTATTTTATTTCTATGCATTTGGTATAATTTTATATGTAACATAACAGATATTTATACTAAGTTCTCATAGTATTGTCAGATTATTAATATTTTAAATGCTATATGCTTGTCCCCTTTCTGAAGTTATTTTATGAATGTGTTCAAAATGCTTGAAGAGTACAGAAGCTGGTATATATTTTATTATTCTTTAATTATTATGCCACAATTTTATATTCATATTTAGCTATGTTAATTTTGTTCATTATTTGTATCAGTTTTATTCATCATTTATTTGTTATTTTAATGAGATTGTGACATTCTCTCTTTCTTGTGTTTTATTGTCTTGCTAGTGAATTATTATTAAAAAGCAGGGAGGTAGCATTCATATATTGAATGGAATGAGTGCTTCCATAGAAAAATTCACTAAAATTTTCAAAAGCTTTAATTAAAATTCAGTTTAAAAAATTCACTTGCAATTTTTTTTACTAATAATTGAATTGTTTTTATATGTGGCTAAGAATGAGTTTAACCAACATATTATTGGTTGATTATAAGAAGTTCAAACAATGCAAAAATCTAATTTACAGTTAAACCTTTTAAGAATGTTAAAAGCATTTGGGAGATAAAAATATATTGATAATGTATTATCTATATTTAAACTAGTCACAGTTTGATTAACATAAAAAAGAAGAATGCTCAATTCAAACTCATTATTTTTTGTATGGAATTTCTTGTGACTTACAATTTTTTACCAACAGTTTAATTGTTTATATATGCATTGACCAATGCATTATTGGTTGATTATAAGAAGTTCAAACAATGCTAAAATCTAATTTACAGTTAAAACTTTTAAGAAAGCTAAAAGCAGTTGGAAGATAAAAATATATTGATAATGCATTATCTGATTTACAGATATTCTTCTAGATGTCTGTAATATGTATATATTAGGTACTATTATGTGAAAATTGATGTGGCAAGTGAAATAAAAACATTATATGAAAAAGATTATATAGTGTGCTTCTGTTCCTAAAAAAGTCATGCTTTGTCACTAAGAGATAGTATTTTAGTCTCTCTCTTATTGCTTATTATATTTTACCTGTAAATTTATTGTTTGTTTTATGATATTTAAGCATGCCATGCTTTATGAAGGCAAACTCCTATTGTTAGTTTCTTTTGATAGTTCATTCTGATTTCCCTGACTACTGACACAATCATAGGTCATTATTGCCTCATGTATAAAAACTTCCTTTGAGTTCATGCTGTCATCTTATTATTTGCCTTTATCTTATTATTCCTTAGTGAGGATTATAGTTGTTATACTCTTGTTTAAAGCTATATGAAATGCCTGCCCATGATTTTTTCCTGGCAATTAATATCTTTAACGTATTGTAGAAAGTCATTCTTACCTTATTTACACTCTTTGATAATCTGAGTGTTATTTTAGATGCATAATTCTTATAGTTGTGCCTGCTTTGCATTTCAAGATGTTAAATCTGATAAAATGTTTAATATTTAAAATTTGAATTAAGTGGGTTTATAATATGATATATATCTTCAGCTTTCATCACTATTTGAATTAAGTGGGTTTATAATATGATATATATCTTCAGCTTTCATCACTAAAAATAAGAATTGGTAAATTTATATTTTAATTAAAGTGTCAAATATTTTCACTGAGGGACAGTATAATTGTTTGGTGAAGATTAAATGGGAGAACTTATTATAATCATTAAAGCTAGAGAAAGATTTGTTAACCTGTAATTATCATTACTACATATTTTCAAATTTATAAACATAATTTTTTTGATATATTTTTTTATTAATAAATTCTGTAAACTATTTATAAAATCACTTGGTACTTGTTCCATAAGTGTAATATAGTTTGATGTTTGTTCCATAAATGTTATTATTGTTAATAAATATTACTTTATTGTTAATTCAAGTAATTGATCTTTTATTATCATTTGCATTCTTATAGAAATCTAATTATAGTGTTTACCACCCAACTATATTTACTTATTATGCATTGAGAGCATAAATTTTGCATAAAAATCATTTTATATAAATTGGGTTTCTGATGTTACGAAAGCATCAGAATAAAAGGTTATTTTATTTAATAGAAATTATTCATCTATTTGGTATAAGACCACTTTAGTCATTTTTTTTATTTAATAAGATTACTTTGCTTTAATTAAAAGATCACTTGATTTTATTCACCATCAATTTAAGAAAACACAGTTGATTAGTTTTATTTTAGAAAAGATTAAAATTAAATTTTATTAGTGTGATGTTTTGGGTAGCCATAAAATCTTTTATCTACTCATGATATTATGAATGCCATTGTAGTATTTTACTTTTTATTTTAATAAAGAGTTTTTCTTATTTTATTTAAATTGTAAATATATAATGGTAGTCTAATGAGACATTATCTTAAAGCTATTGTATATCTTATTGCTATTGTTGTTTACTAGAATCTTATTCTTTGTTAAATTTTCAAAAATTAAAAAGAAGTACTTGAAATCTCAAAACATGATGGTATAAACTACATATTATAATTTTACATGCTATTTAAATTTTATATAAGAGCTTTCAGACATTCTACATATTTACATATACCAAATATAAAGGCTGTTTTACCCAATACAATAATTTCATATATCATATCAAATACTAACTCAAAGAACTCTTAATAATTATTAAAATAAAATATTTACCTGGATATATATTATAACGAACAGGAAGATTCCCACTTAGATATATAGATCAGATTCAACAATCAGCTGGTTCGATCACAATCTATGACCAACTTACACAAAGTATTTATGTGATGATACACCTATCTATAGAGCCCAAACGTTGCTGGCACCAGATATAATGGACGGGACGATGATCACTAGTCCCAAAAGTTGATGATGCCAGATATAACGGACAGAATGATTACAACTATTCCCAAACACTGCAAACACCAGATAATGGGCAGTACTCTTCATCAACAATCATAAACTAACCAAGCCCAATGATGGTGCACCAGATGTAATGTATGGTCCAACTAACTTGCAGACTGTACTACTATCCAGATGTAGCAATATGGTGTGGGGATAAGTTAATATGCTCTAATTTATTACCCCTAATGAAACAATCTGCAGCGACCTACCAGGTTTAGAAGGGAAAAAAGTTGCATCCAACTATGTTCAGACTGTGGGTCATCTAATAAAGTGCTAATGAGAACCTGATGAAATGCTTAACCAATGATTGCATACACTTTAATTGACTAACTCTATCCCTATTTAATAATAATAAATGCAATTTAGGTTAGTTCATCCACTTTTCCCCTTTTAAATTTTATTATGCCCTAATATTCAAACCCAGAGAGAATATCGCATTTAACTCCTTTAGCAGGTATGAACAGATTTACACAGCAACTCCTGCACCTATATATAGGTTATAACCAGCATTTATTATATGTGTTTTATTTTCAAGCTTTTATATAATAAGAAAAATAGATGTGTGTGCATGTATAATTATTTATAAACTGTGGAATGTCAGGACAACTCAATAAACCAGAGACTGGAATAATACAAACTCTCAAACATTTATTAACAATAATAAATATCAAGTATAACAACAATAGTAATGATAAAAAAATATATATAAAAAAAATAATAATCATCATATGTACATGTGTCACAAGTGAACCTCTATCATCTTACTAATTAATTATCCTCTAGATCCAACCCTTATACCCCATGGTAGAAATCCACCTATGTCAATCATTCTCTACAAATCATAATTATATAGAAAAATAAACTTTAGTTATTTAATGTAATTAAGATGCTGGCTAGCTAAATTATATATTTACAAATGTTAATCTATTTAACAAGTTTCCCCATTTTATATATATGATAGAGACAGATACTAGTTGATTAGTCAAACATACTGGAAAATATATGTACAAGGTTAATCACAAAATAAAACATATAATATGTATGTTATAAGTGTTGTAATTTAACCTATGAAAATAAATTTAGATAGTCTCACCTCAATATTTATATGGATAACCTGATGTGAAGCAGATGGGTTTACCTAAATTTTATTTATAATGAAAATATCAAAAATATCAAAATGAATAATACCCCCTTTTCTTCTTTGCTAATTCTGAAAAATGAGGCTTCAGCATCAGAGTGTGAAAATACAACAGATAGATAACAAGATTTAAAAAATAAATAAATAAATAAACAAAAATTTACAATATTGATTCTTTGATTTAAAAAAAAATTGTAATTGGAACAAAGTTCATAAAAATCATCCTAATAAAAGTAGTAGTAGTTGATCGATAGGCAAGTTATTCTTCAAAGCAGTTTCACTTAGTAAATCATTTTCCTTAGCAAGGATAGATAGGTACAATGGTGTCTCCTATAGTTGTGTCTAATGGTAAACATCTTGATCCTCATTTGATTCACCATAAAGTATTCCAATCCTTGTTTACTTTGGACTGCAGGCATCTTCTTGTGTGTTTACAATAAAGTAGAAATATATATATATATATATATATAGAGAGAGAGAGAGAGAGATATATATATATAGATAGAGAGAGAGAGAGAGAGATTTAATGCAGCTGGTAGGAAATACCATGAGCCACAATAGCATGTTTCGCTCTAGCCCATTTTCATATTAAAGTACAATTTAATAATTATTTATAATCATATATTTGTATTGAATAGTATTGAAATGCTTTAAATATGTATTAGGAAAATTATTTCATTTTTTTTCTTTTCCAATTTTCAGCAGACTTAATTCTCATTATTCTTTTTGAAAAGATTTAAAATATTCAAATTTACTCCAACAACTATTAAAACACGATTTAATTATTTAAAAATTTATCAGTTATTCTTATTTCTTATTTCACTTTCTTTCCTTTGAATTTGATAAACTTTTAATTACAGCATTTGACTTTTTAAATGTTTATAATTTAACTAAAAGAAAAAGTAAAACTCCATTTTAGTGTTCTAAATTTTACTTTAAATTGTTGTCTTTTGTTACATGTGCTATAACAATAAGAAGAACCATTTATAAACTGTCTTTTGTTTTTATACATTTCACGCGCATAATGCTAAGATTTTTAACTGCCTATTGTTTAAATTCATTTAGATTTTTATATGTATTGTTTAAATGCATTTATTACAAAAAAAAAATAATAATAATAATAAAATCAGTTTTATTTTCACACACATGTGCACCCCAATTTAACTTCAGGTCATCCCAAATTCATTTAACTATAAATTAATATTCAATTTTAAATTAAAATATATATATACACATTACAGTTTATTTAATCAAATAGTTTTATATATATACAATATTATTTCTAAAATATTGATTGTATTTTCTTTATCATAACTTAGTAATTTATCATGTATTATATGTATATATGTAATAATAATAACAAATAATAATCTTCCCACTATTAATATAAATTCCAAATAGATTGGGTTCAATAAGTAGGCTTGAACCTGTTAGGAATATCTACATTGTAAGCTATCCTTTACAATATATAAAACCTTTCACATATATTTTCTCTTATCAAATCCTTATGCAGCAAGTAATATCATAAATATTCCTGTAAAACCATATAAAATATTAAAGAAATAATCATACAATATAAAATTACAATTATCTAATATCAAGAACAAATTTTAAATTTATAAAATACATTTATATATGCTAGACACTTTTACCTGTTAAATTTCCATAATGAGAAATAATCCCTTTAGCAAAAATCTCTTATGTTTTTTTTTTTTTTGGCTGGAAGATATTATGAGTCTTTCATTATAGGGGTTAAAAGAAAATACACACATAAAAGTTTAAGTTAGGAATTCATTTAAATATTTTCTGTAGCTACAATTCAATGCAATAAAATAATGTTTTGGATTGCCTAGAGCAGATTAATTAATAGTGAAATAATATGTCATAAGTGTTTCATTATTTAATGAATCTGTAAGCATAAAATGAATTTGAATTATATCGAGTGACAAAATAAACTATCAGTCAATGAGTAGATTATTTCTGGATACTTGCTTTATAATAATAATGATGATATCTTTTATTGACATTGTCTGAAAGATAAAAATACCAATAAATGTCTTTTTAATTGTTTAAAAAAAGTCAATTTTAATAATTTTTTCTCTATTAAATTTATAAAAATCATTTTGAAGATATCACATTTTGTCATGTTTTTAAAGTGTGTTGAGACTTTAAGATAATTCATCTTTTACTTCTTTAAATATATATATATTGCTTCAGCTTTTGTTTGTAACAAGAGAAGCTGCAACTGTCTTTTTACTAATAATACTCCATATAACTTATTGGTTTTAAAAGTTACAATTAGTGACATCATAATCAATAAATTAATTTATGATAACTAAAGTCAGGTTTGAAATATATATGATAGATTTTAGAATTAATGGATAATAAGTTAAAAGTTCAAATCAACTAATAATTTTATGATAAGGCAAAATGCATGCTTATCACCTGATGTTCTATCAGATTTCTTTTAAATAATATGAAATTAGCATTCTTTCATGACTATCATTATTAAATGCATGGTTTAACATATACTGTAGGAAGTGTAAAGCAAGTATAATTGTTAGTTTTTTACCTCTTCATTCAGATAAATCAACTTGAAAAATAAAAAAAGAGTGAAAACTAGTTAATTTTTTTCTTTCTTTTAATTGTTAATATCACCTTTTCTATAATTTCAACCTCAAACTTTATTTTTTAAAAACTGCTCCTTTTATACACTAACTCTTTCGAGGATCATTTTTATTATTGGCCAAGTGAAGTAAAACTCTGAAACTTTTAATTGATCAAGTGACAAATTCTTTGATAGAAATATTTTCATCTTTTAATATATATTAATTTTAGTTCCGTTTTCAAAAAGTATATTAAGTATTTGTAATGTTAGGAAAGTAAACGAATGTTTTTTTCAAAAATATATTTTTATTTGTATTTTATAGAAATATTCAAAAGCAGAAAAATCAAAGAAAACATTACGAGCAAATTACAAGCAACATGTCATTTATATCCCTCCCAGATTTGCCGTTACAAATTTTTTAAGAATTTTTTAGCAAAATCTTAGCGTTTTTCTCAAAATAATTATATTTTCAGCATATTATTAAAAAAGTACATTATGATATGTAAATAAATGCCAGAAAAATATTCTAAAACATTAATCTTTGTTTGAAAATTAAATAAACAGCTTGAGGCAGTCTAAACTCTTGACAGGATGTCAAAATTATTGCTATCATGTTTTGTTTTTCAATTTACAATCATGTAAAGTATACAATTTTTTAATAAAACCTTACTACTTTTGTAAAATAACTATATTTTCAGCAGATTTTATGAAATAATTTGTAATATGTATGAAAAATAATAATAAAAACACTCTAAAACATATTTTCATTTTCAGCAGTGAAAAAATATTTATTGTGATCATCAGCAAATAAGAATTGAGAATATATTATCCAACCAATCAAAACTGGCCTTCTTCTTTTGTAAACTTGAAACACTTCTAGTATTGATTTTTTACTTATAAAATAATTCAAGAGAGGGCAGCATCTTACAGGCCTTGCTCTAAGCTTTAAATCGAGTGTAAATTGATCACCGTAACTAATAAAATGGCCGAGTTAGAGCGATCTAAAGGTGACAATGCAAATATGTGTTGAACCCTATTTAAGTGCTAATGCATGTGTGTATTTTTGCTGCATTATTTCCACATGCCATGCCATTGTCCAATCAAATTTAAAGTATTAGAGGTAGGACATTTAACACTAGCATTAAGCTGATATTTTAATTAATTTAACTTTGACCCTTTGAATTAAAGAAACTTCTAAATCACATGATGTCTAGACTTGTTACATAATCATCTTTAAGAAAAAATAATGATTTAACTTAATTAAATAATATATTTATTTTAAACTACACTCTTGATTAATTAAATACCTTTTTTATTTAAAACACTTATTAACTTTATTTTACTTGATAATTATTATTATTCAATACTGTTGTAAAGTATTATTTTCATTTTTTTAAATAATTAATACTTTTATTAATTCCCAGCCTTACTTTACACACATGCACTTAAACATTATACATACACATGTATTTCAGGATAACCAACTTTTAAATATAATAATATAATAAAATAAAATTTAACTAACAAATTTATCAAATCTAAAACTATTTGGTAGTCATCTGAAATCCCGGCATGGCCACTTGATGTGTTGATGCTATACAAAGTCAATCAAATGTAACACTACCGGGCCACCGCAACTTTTTTTTATAGAACATGATTTTTTTTTTGATTAAACAAATTTTTATTTCATTTATAACATGATTTCTTTTTTATTAAACAAATTTTTATATTCATTTTCGTTTTTTTTTTTTTTTAACCTGACATTTTTCTTTATTCAACAAATTTTGGTAATTTAATTTTGTGTTTATTTTTCTGATTTTAACAATTTTCATGATGAAAAAATTTGTTTTAACCCTGCCGAAAAAGTATAATGGTACAATTATTTGGGACTTGTTTCAACTTTGTTCTACCTTTTTCTTTTCTTTTTTGGTTGACTAAACTGTTTTTCTTATTATTAAATCAAAAGTAACTTTTGTGTTTTTGGGGGGTAAAAAATTGTTTTGAAACCCCAACTCTCGGATCAATAATTGTAACAAAAAGTCAATAACTTTTTTTTTAAACAACTTTTTTTCACTTTTTACTTTTATTTATATTTCGTTTGAATTAGCCTTTTTTTTTGGCTTCTACAATAAACAGCTTTTTGGGGGGCTTTTGTACTGTTATTATTAACAAAAAGTCAACAAAAATAGTCATTTATTTTAACCCCGCTGAAAAAAGGTAATCCAAATACTTATCAATTTCTAATGAAATGAAAAAAAAGTACACAAACTTTGGACTTTTTCAACTTATTTATTATTTTATTGCTGTAATAAAAACAGTCTGGTATTTGGGAGAACATTATGTGCCTGAAAAAAGGACGCAGTCTTTCTCACTTTCTGTACTCAGCAATTCTGAAAAGTTTAAAAATTGCATGTTCTTCTCAGACCTTTTATTGGTCTCGTCTATTTTCCACAGAGAAACATGACTTAGCGCGTGAGCTTTGTCAAAGTATATTCGAACATACCCTTTGCCAATTTTTTATATATTAACATTTTTTTAGGGAAGGTGGGAACCATATGACAATTATTAGTAATTAACAACATTATTTAAATATAAATGACATTACTCTATTATGGAGATTTGAAAAGTTATTTGATTTGAAATTAAAATACCCTCAAGTGATATAGTAATCAGCTATGAATAGAACAAATATGTGTAAATAGATTCAAAGCACAAAGCAGGCTGTAATATTTTTGTGCAGTGGCATGTAAAGCCACTGCAATGGGTTAATATAATATAAATGTTGTATTAGCCATAAGGACAGCCGCAGAAACAACATT
Organism: Epiperipatus broadwayi; assembly: GCA_028023455.1. NCBI lineage: Eukaryota > Metazoa > Onychophora > Udeonychophora > Euonychophora > Peripatidae > Epiperipatus > Epiperipatus broadwayi. The sequence goes on along the minus strand of JAQFVV010000020.1, from coordinate 12,811,925 downwards.
CTTATGTGTTTTGACACATAAACAATGCCATCAGGTGGCCATGCCTGGATTTCAGATGATTACCAACTATTTTTTACTCAAACATTACCTAAATAATTAATACTTTATTATCTATTATTCTAAAGATGTTTGATTTCTAAACAAACCAAAATAGAAATTTAACATTATTTAATAAACCATAACTGACAAACATCTATAGAAGCTTATTTCATACAGCTACTTTAAACAGTATACTGTAATATTTACTTCTGTTTAGATTGTAAAATTGAACTTCTATGTATCTACTAACAAACTAAATAATATTTTTAAATGATTATTAAAAAGCATATTTAATAAATTGTTTTATTGATAATTGAACTATTTAACTACTATCTATATAACTTAATTAGAACAAGATCAACTGAGAACAAACTTAGTTTTATTTAAGAAAATTTTTTTAAATTATTATTTCATTCCAATATCAGCCTTTCAAGCTAATTGAGCACGCGCCTTTTGAGAGTGTTAAATAAATGAATACTCTCCTCTTCAATCTAAGATATAGTATTTATGCAGGAATAAAAAGAATCCCTCTTATTCCTACGACTCAAATTCTTTTATATGAGTAAATCTGAAGAACTGTTAAAGAGAGCGTGAGTAAGATACTCACTTTAAATTATTATTTACGATGTTTTTTGACTGAATGATGTCGGTGTAATTACTTAGAATTTACTAAACGTCATTCTTACTGAAACTTAATTATGAGTAAATAAGCAAATATTTTATCTAGCGCCGTGCTTGCAATTATATTTTATTCCAATATCAGCCTTTCAAGCTAATTGAGCACGCGCCTTTTGAGAGTGTTAAATAAATTATTATTATTATTATTATTATTATTATAAGTTATATTTAACCTTTAGGGGCTTAAATATATTGTTACAATATATATATATCATCATTATCAACCATTATCAATCCACTGCAGGATGAAGGTCTCCATGTTCATTCCATCTTCTTCAACCTTTAGCTTCTTTTTTTCACATCACCCCTGCACACTTTCTTATTTCATCCATCCATCTCACATGTGATCTCTTTCTGGGTCTTTACAATCTCTTAGAATCCAGTTTAAGATTTCAATTGTTCATCTATTATTATCTCTTCTAGCAATATGTCCAACCAACTCTACTTCAGTATCAATTTTTTAATGAAATCAGTAACACCTGTTAGTTTTCTTACCCATATATTGCATGTTCGATATCTCCTTGTTATTTCTAACATGCACCTATATATATATTGTGACAAATTATTATGTATGTATATTTGTGTATATACTTTAAAAAATAATAATAGCAAATAAATTTTAAAAACAATATTCCAAAAGATCGTGAAATAAAGTTATATATTTTATATGTAAGCAAATAATAAGCTTAAACAATTTTATATTTATTTGTTAAGAATTTTTAAAATTTATAATTTTTGGTTAATCCTCTTAATTAATTAAAAAGGAGGAAACATGTAAACAGCTTTGTTGATAATAGGTAAATGAATTACTTAATGAATTTTAGAAATTTAAAATCTATTATTGAAAATGTTTGCAGAAAAGCAAATGTACAATATTTTTAAAAACACAAACTTATAAAAAAATGTCACAAAAATAAATTTGATTGGTTGAAATTGCATTGAATTCAGTTACAGAGAACTCCAGCTAAATTTCCAGAGAAAATTTATACCAGAGTTTCTATTACAGGGTAGTAAAATAATTCATTTTGTGTTTTGGACGGATCACTATCTCATAGACATGATCAGCGTGACTAGTCATTTATGCATGTCTGAAAAAATAGCTAATCTCTTCATCATGCTTCTATCAAGAATTAATTGACCTACATCTGAATTGATCAAAGTCAACACACATAATTTTGCAAAATATATAGAGATTGAATGTTAAAAAGAAATAAGTATATAATATTGAATAGATTTTGATAATATAATTGATTTTTAATCAAGTAAATTAGTTATAACTCAAAGTTTATTTATAGTTGAAAATTTTACTCACTTATTTAAAAATGAGTAATACTTTGCCTTTTTTTTTATTTATGTAGTAATTTTAAGAATCTCCTTGTTTCATATTTTTATATAGTAAACATATTTGTGAGATTAATATATACAGATAAATATGCGCAGACTAACTTAGGTATTCATTTTAAAAGAAGATTAGTTTATTAACTATTATTTTTAAAATCTCTTAAAATTTTTGTCTATATGCGCAGATAAATTATTTTATGAGCACATTTTCAAAATTAATTAAGAAAAGAAAAAATTTAAATTGCATAATGATTAATTGATTTTATATCAGCTATCACATTTATTTAATGTAGTGAATGTTCATATTATTAAATGCAGTAATTACATTTTATAAAGTATTAATTATATTTGTAGTAAGTATGTGTGTGTGTGCAGTTAATTGATTTTATCTTAATGAATTTTCTGTTTATTAATAATTTGTTAAAACATATAATGTATATTTATATATGAGTCTATTTATTTTGCCCTAGCTAGATCCACTTAGAAATACAAAAGAATAAACCATATTAAAAAAGATCTTGCAGGCTGCTGTCTCTCATCTTAATCAAAGAATGGTGGATATTATCTTATATGTTTGATTAATGTTATTGTTATCACATCATATTATAGAAAATGTCCTGTGTAATTTTGTGCAGTAATTAGATTGATAGGCTCTGGATTTTATGGTCCATGAATTGTGCTCATGTCCTGAGCAATAACAGCAATCATTTATTTATTTAAAATGTCATAGGCATAAAATACAAAATAAGTACATATTAAAGATATATGTATTTTTGTGATTTGATCATGGTAATTTAACTAGTTAGTTAATGCATTCTTCATTTTGATTATTGAAATCATTGTTGTGTTTTGTATATTTGATGGTTCTGCTTTAGATAGTCACCATTATCTCAATTGGCACTACTTGGACTTAAATATTATTATATGACTGTTATTCCCTTAACAATAACTATTCAGATTCATATATATTTATAATTATATAATTAAATATTTATAAATACAGTAATAATCGAAAGTGCTCCTAAGTGAACAAAATTTTTAATTATCTAATTACTGTATTTATAAATATTTAGTTATATAATTATGTATATTGCTTTGAAAAAATACAGACATCGAATAATAATATGTGTGTGTATGTGTGTGTAAATAGTCCTCCAAGAGGTGGCCATTGCTGTGTTTATCATATCTGATTACTATTATCAGTGTATGATCTACATTTTCTCTATCTATCCTATTACTATATATATATAATGGTAAGAGGTAGTGTAATGAAATAATATTGGATGAATATATATATATATATACACACACACATTGTTTGTGGGAAAAGTAAGTTAATGGTTGGATGATTTAAAACATTTGTCATTGTATCTTTTATTATTAGCATATATGAGAGATCTCAAGTTTATATTGTACAACCACTAATTTTAATTATAATGATTCTATGGGCAGTTTGGATCTCTATCTTACTACTGTCTATTATGTGTGCAAATTCATTTATATTGATTCCAAATTTATACACATAATTTTAGAGAACTAATGAGAATTATGGAATTCATTTATATTATGCCTTATATTCTTATATATTATAATAAATGTGAATTCTTATAGGATTATTTATAGGTTGTATAAACAATTTAAAGGTATCAGTAAAGATGTATGCAGATTTTATAACAATTTATTTTTAAAAAAAGTATTTATAAACAAGAACAAAATTATAAAATCATTTTTTTTATTAATACTTAATTTAAAAATATATTCGATTGAAATTATTAATAGTTTATTTTTTACATGTTTCTATGTCTATCATCATATAGTTATGATGTAAAGAAATATGTTTACTAATCAAAATTAATAATAAATCTAAGGCCCCATTAATAATTCGGTAAAGAGAAGATTTCAATTGTATATAATTTTAATTAAATAAAAAAATTAATTATGTGTTTATAATTTTGTTTTTACTATTTTATTATATTTTTTGAATACTGTAAATTGGTTTTATAAGGTCTGTGTATATTTTTCTTTATTGATATAAAATTAGACGACTATATAATGAGAACATCTTTAAATGGTTTTCACTATTTATGATAACCCTATAAAAGCATACAATATGCAACTATACTTTATAAGTTTGATTTTTCAAAATTAATAAGAATACCTTTTTAACTAAGATTTATAAAAAAAAAAATATTCATAAGATAACAATGTCAAAAAATTTATGATAAAACGAAATAAAATTTTAGAATATAGACATACAATTAAAAATTTATAATAAAATATTTATTCTTCTCATAATTTGGAATTTTAATAGTAATGGCATTAAAGTTCACTTACCAGTCTCCTTTGAAATTGCAATTAATTGTTCGAGTATATAAAATAAATTATATGAATTCACAAATCAACAACATTTTACTACGTGATTTGAAAGTTGACAATTTGATGTTTAAGTGTTATGTTTTTAGATGTGGAACATGCATATTGTGAAGCAATAACTGACATATTTGATGATCATGAGTTAATCGAATATTTATTTGTCTTTAATTTTCACCAACATCTGTGATTCTCAAGTTATAATAGCTATGAAATACAATAACTTTTAATGATAATGGTTTCTTCATTAGGGCAATTTTTTACTACATGCAACTTTTACAAAATGATTGATGGATTTTTTTTAAAGGTATTATATAATTTAATTCAGAAAAAGAATTTAATTTTATGTGTATGAAAAAGTTAGTTTCCATTTCATTTGATAAAATATAAATTAATAATAAAAATGTACGGTTCAATTATAAAGTGGTTATTATATCTTTATCAAGAAATTGTTATAAAAGATAATTGATTTCCTATAATCAACTTCAAAATTGATTCTACTTTAGCCTTTAAACAACCAATTTTCTGCTGCTAAGAGAAGTTATTGTTTTTCTTTATGTCCTAGAATATTTTCAAATATAAAATTGCATAAAGAAAAAGAACCATTACAATTAATGATTGATTTTGGGGGTGCATTTTATTATGAAACATGTAATTTAATTGAGAAAATGTTGCAAGAAATTCTTGGTTTTGGTATTTATACAATACATTCATCATTTGATTTCGTTGATAAAATTAATAATGTTGTTATTGATAATTATGATGTAATTTGTACCTCTGATGTCAGTGAAATGTATGGATCAATTGACAGAATAACTTCTATTGAAATAATTAATAATGCATTAAAATTAAAAAATGTTAACATTAAAATAATAAAATTTATTGTTGAAACATTAAACTTTATTGATAAAAACATTTATGCAATTTTTAAGCACAAATTTTATAAAATGAATAATGGGTGGCCCATGGGCCTTCCTACAGTTGCCCAAATATGTAATTTTGTTATATCTTCATATGAAGAAAATATTTTAAAAAAGGAAAATTATCAGAGAGAGTTTATTTTATACAATCAATATGTTGGTGATGTTTTTGTTTGTGGAAAGCCAAATGCTATTAATGATCTGTTTAATGAATTAAATAATATAAAGGGCCTAAAGTGGATTAAAACAGATGAAAATTCAATGAGTTCAATTTTTAGATCTCAAGATAACTAGAAACAAAGATAAACTGGATTACTATATGACTCTTAAACCAATAGCAAAAAGAGGATATATTCCATATGAATCAAAAGTACCAATATCACATAAAATGGCAGGTTTGAAATCATTTTTATTTAGAAATGATAACCTTTGTAAATATGCATCAGATAAAACTAAAAATATTGAAATTTATTATAATGAATTGTTAAATGTTGGATACAATTATGATTGTGTTTATTATACTATTAAAAATTTTACTTCTAAATATAAAAATATTAATAATGTTAATTCTTCTGATAAAAAACCATATATTTCAAATCAACAGGCAAGTTTCATTAAGAAAATTTATAAAGGAATATGTGATATTGCATTTTATGCATCATTTACATTAAATAAATTAATAAACAATTCAAAAGATAAAACTTTATTGATAAATAAAAATTGTATCATTTACAAATGGACATATAGGTGTGGCAGTGGTTATATAGGTGAATTGAGGTGCACATTGGAAAAAAGAACAAAAGAGCACTTATTATTATTTAAAAGGGTTCAAAATACAAGACAAAATTTTAAAAATAATGATACTTTATCAGCTTCTGTTTTTTATGACCATAATAAATCATGTATATATGGTTTCAATATTAATTATAACAACGTAAAAATATTGGAAACTGAAAGAAATAATAATAAAAGGAAAATTAAAGAGGCGATGTTAATATATAAATATAAGCAAGATTTAATTAATAGGCAAGCAGCAAATGTTAAGATCACAGAATTATGGGAAAGCTGACATTTTTTAAAAGTGATAGTTGACAAAAACTACAAGTTAGTTGAAAGCGCTTCTAAGTATCGGTTATACATATATTTCTTATAAACTATTAAGTACTGTATTTTCAAATATTTATTTATAAATTTATGTAAATAAATATATATGTATATCATACTCATTGCTCGTAAAAATTATGTTAGTAGTCCGCAATATCTAAAAGGTTGCCAATCGCTATACTAAAGTATCAGCAGGATTAGCACTTAGATAAACAGTGGATGATGTTACGTGTACATTTACACCCGAGAATGCATTTCTCACTTATTACAAATATTTTTAATGCACCTATTGTATTTATACATAAATTAAAATATTTAATTAAATTTTAACTATATTTATTTTTTGGTAATCTAGTGAAAAATAAATATTAGAACTCATTCCAAATTAAAATCACTGCTCATGAGCTAGCCTTAGCATAAAAACATTTCATTATTAATTCATATTTTTTATAGAATATTCTACATACATGATGTATTTATATCTTACACATAAATACATATGTAAAATGTAAGTACTTTATAACATAATGGTTTGCTTATCTTTTTCCATATCCATGACCTGGGATTTGAATTTGGTATGATAATGAAACTTATAAGCATATGAATTTTTTCATTTAATAGATGAGACACAATTATTCATCCAATAGTGGTTGGTAAATGAATATCTAGTTATTTTTAGCTAGAGAATAAAAAATTAGTTATAAATATCAATTCACTAACTGTAAATTGCTAATAATTCTGCTTGTTAGAGAAGTTTAATTTTGTTTATAAGTTTGTTTACACTAAGCACTTTTGAAGTTTTTAGACTTCATATTCTTAGCTGAGTGCAGTCAATGATAATGAGGAGGAATATTGTAATTTATGGAAATTAGTTTGCTGTTCATTTTGCCATAGGTCATGGCATTTTCTTTGTTTTGAAATAGTGAAACAGTGTCCTTCCTATTTATAGAATTAGTATCGATATTTATGAAGTAGGCTTCTTTAATTTTTCACCTATGGTCGTTCCTTTCTCTACATACTATTGTGGGATTGGTGGGTTCAAATTTGTGTCTAGTAGTTTTTTCATGTTCTAAAAATGCCGATGTGGTCTCTTTATTGTTTAATGCTCTTCTATACATATACATGTGTCGCGGTGCTCTATTTGTGATGGTTGTTTTTGTTTTTCCATAATACAAGGCTCTGCAAACCAGCCTGAGGGCATTGTATTTGATATACGACTTAGGGTGTTGTCTTTGGATCCAATTTGTCTTTCAAATTATTTACAAGTCTATTGGTGTTAGGAGAAGTGTAGAAGCCTACTAAAAATTGTTTTGATAGTATTTTCACTAAGTGTTTAGCTGTGTTTGGTATGTATGGTATGATTGTTCATGGTTTGTTATCTCCAATTCTAACTTGCTGATTTATTTTTGCTTGGAATCATGCTATTCTTTTGGTTAGTCTTCTATATTTATAGCCAATAGATGTTAGTTCTTTGATATACTGTAATATGTTAGCTGTTCTGTCAGTATTGCATTTGCATAAATAATTGTTTCTATGTAGAAATGCATTAAATCCGGCATATTTGTGTGAGTTGGATGCTATAGCACTCTGATGCTTATATCCTCTATATGATTATAATACAAAGCAGCCTTCATTACTGATAGTGGTAACAACACTATTGACTACTTTTGTAATCCTTTATATATAATATTGTGGATCTATTTTTTTATATATGTGTTAGAATTGACGCGCACTCTCTTCCATCAATAATTGTTTTAAAACCACCTATGATTAAAACTTAATCTTTTTAAATAAACTAACAATTATTAACCGTGTCTAAATATCTTATTATTAGCCTGATTATTAAATTGGCATATTACTTGGAAGAAATTCAATTTATATATCACTGGGAAAAGAAAGTTTCTCATTTTAACTAACCTGTGACACTGAATTTTATTAGTTTATATAGCTGCAACGATTTCCCTAAGGTTCTAAAACAATTATTGACGGTTGAAAGAGCGTGTCCATTCTAGCGCTTGTGTAAAAAATAGTTTCTTCCAATATTACAGATATATAAACCATTATATTAATTATTAAATCCTATATATATAACCCACTGCTTATATAATGTGTGATAAAACAAGAACAGTTTTTTTTTTTTACTCTTATGTCATTTAAAACAAGCTTGAGTAATCAATATTTACCAGATGGTAATTAATATATATATAGTTACTGGCCCAGAATCTTTTCAGGTTTGTAGCTTGAATAATAAAATGATGTTAAAAATAATTTCTAGATACATAACAGCACTATTTCTATCTTTGAATAATCTTATTGTGAAAAAATCAGGAACTAGGGATTTACAATGCACTACCATTTCATAATCATGGATTTCTCAAACTTACTATAAATGGCAAAAGAGTTTGACGCAGCCCGTTTTCTCAACATATATACAGACATCTGCTTATATATATATAATATTTCATTAAACATGAAATTAAAGTATTGCGAATTTTGTAATTATTTTATTAATAATTTAATTGATGAGAAAAAAGCAGACAACCAATTTGATTTATCATTTCTAACGTTGCGGCTTTATTTACAAATTTTTAGCATTTATCATTTATTCATTCCACTTTATATGTCAGCAATTGTAGACTTTTTATTATTATTATCATCATTATTGTTGTTGTTAAATAGCCGAGAAAAATCAGCTTTTTTTAAACACTGTATATAGTGAAACCGTCATCAATATAAATATGAAAGGGGAAATATTTGATAATTGAAATCTGTCATTATCTTTGACAATTTAAATTATACCATGTATTATTAAAATGAATAATATATTGAGTATTTGCAGAAATTCGATTTTTATTTCATTTTAATGAGATTAATTTAGTCTTGTGTTTGGTCAGAGATTTTAAGTGCAGTAATTATTGCAATTATGATAAATAATTTTATAATTTGAAACAAAAAATAGTAAAAACAGACTATATATGTGGGTGTATGTGTAAACATAAAGAAAAACTATGGGCCATGGTCCACAAGAATATGATAATTACTCTATATGCAGTAAATGCTCCTTCATATTACAATCTTTTTTTATAGTTTATGCATACATCTGATCAGCCAAGATTAGTCTGGAATTTTTACACTCTAACAAATAATAGTTAGATATTATCTATTTTCTAATATTGTCTGAGTGGATGTTACTACGAGTTAGCTACTTAAAAAAATATTATGTAAGCCTGTGATTTGATAAAATTTTAAAGTTTAGCTTTTTCAGACTTGAATGCCAGTCACATTAATTATAATACCACAAACATGATCAAAATTTATTTAATTAAAATTTATCAAAAAAAGAATTTAGATTTATGTGGTATTTTTAATTTTATTTACAATCAACTATTTATAAGAAACATACATCAGAATGATGAATATAAATCTTATCTTATAGTTAAAAGACTTGGGTGTTTTTTTTTTTTTAGATGAGATTATTTAATAAAATATTACAAGATAAAAATATAACTAATTATTTTAATAACTTACAGCTTTATTAAATATGTAATGCTGGTAATATAAATCTATTCACTGAACAATCAAATCCAAAAAGCTTACTATGATAATTCACAAGCCCAAAGAATCGTTTTAAAAGAATTTGAAAATAATACCTACTTATTTTTAAAACAATGCCAATCTATTTGTTAGATGTAAAATAATTAATTTAACTTCCAAAGGTGTGGGTTATTTGCAAATTGATCTTAAATGATTTTTTGGAGATCTGACTTTTGAATTATAATAGTAATGTTTTTTGGAGTTGGGTATTTTTGTGAATAGGTTTAGAAATGTAACTGTATAGATGTAAGTAACTCTTTTAATATTTTAAGGTTGGATTGTTGATACATTCTTATGAGAATCTAAAACTGTATAAGAGCTATTACATAAGGATTTTCTTTACAATGAGATATCTGAACTAAAAATATTATGACTAAACTTTGCAAGAGAATGAAAAAGAGTTGTTTTGCTTTTTCAACAGAAATCAGTGTAAAGTAGGAGAATTATTAAATAATGTTACTTTGGGATTTTAATAACAAATATAGTTATTGTTATAACAATTTTTGATGAATTAAATTATATGTAATTATTATCATTATCAGCCACATGCAAATGACTATGGTTAATCTAACCTCAGAAGCAAAAACAAAATCAAGGATAAAAAGTTAACAAATTAAGAAAAAAAAAATGTTGAAAATTAGAAATGCTATGTAAGCAATTAAAGGTTAGAAATATAGGTGTATAAGCACGCAAATTTGTTGACAATTTTGGTATAGAAAGATTGTGGATAACATGAATAGCTCATAACTGGTAGGTTATAACTTGGTTTAAGTAACTGACATCGGGAAGATAAAAAAATGGAGTGATAATATGAGAAAAAATAATGATAATTAATTTGGACATAAATGTCAATTACAATTACTGAGTTAAAATAATCATTTTTCATTCAATAATCCATTCATTCATGAATATAATTTATGACTATAATAAAGAATTATAAGCCAAAACTATTTTGACAATATAGTGATACCATGTTTTATTTATTATAAAATTAAAAAAAAAAAAAACAATAAAACAAAAGTAATATAAAAAGGTAATCATTTAGCAAGCAGTGAGATACATTTATTGACATTTAGGAAGCCATGAACCACTACTGAAAATACCAAGCAAGAAAATAGTTTAAAAATTTAGAAATTTAATTAAATAAATAAGTAATATGAATAAAATACAAATTTATTGAGCAGATATGAGTTTACTTGTAAAAATTATTTATATAAAAAAATAATAATAATAAAGATTACAAATAAACAATTTTGTTTACAAATTTAGTTGTTCAAAGTAATTAAACAAATAAACAGGAAGATAAAAAATATAAAATGGTTTGTACAAAGTAATTTTTTTAAAAAAAAAATAAAGGCTTTGACCTAAGGTTATAATCCTATGATGTTGCAGGATAGTGTTTTATTTTTCAGATTTATCACTGCTTTTAGGTTAAGCTAGATTTTGTTACTTTGTACAATTGATCTATTTTAGAGGTTTGTCACCATTATTTTTCAGTACGATCAAGCATCTGCTAGATTTTATTAGTTTGTGTTTTTCTTTTTGAGAGTTTAGTACCACTTTCAGGTCAAGCATCTCTAGATATTCACACACACAGGTGACAATTATTGAAAATTTATAAGTTGATTTTTTGTGATTACAATGGAAGAGAAAACCAAAGGAAACAATCTTTTTTTTTTCTTGATCTATATAAAATGAATAAAATAATTTTCTATGTGTGTTTTAATCAAAACCATACTATATTGGAAGGGCAGAATTTAAAGTGATAAATGGTTGGTTTTTTTTTTTTTCGTTTATAAAGAAATCTAAAGAAAAATATATAATTAGGTGCATTTTCCCTGCAAACAAATGAAATTAAAATAATTACTTTTTATGTGTGCCTAGACAGTTTAAATTGTCTTTCTAGCTTTCCTTCGGAACATTCATCCTACTTCTCACTGATGGTGAAAAGGTCTGCTTTTTTTTTAGCTTCGTGTTTTGTAATATTTATTTTTATTAAAAATTATTTTGTGCTAATATTAGTTTACTTTATTTTCATTTGTACACACACACAAAAAAAAAAAAACCGTTGTAGCTTTTATTTTTTTTACAAAAATTATTTTGTACAAATTTGTACAATTGATTCATATTTTTTCTTTTTATTTATTTAATTAAACTTCTAATTTTTTTAATTGTCGTCCAATTGTAGAATCATTTTGTTCAGTAAAATACGTGTTATTTTTTTTTATTTTAACTTGTAAGCAAAAGAAAAAACCTATTACCATTACTTATTCAATTTGATATTTTTAGTAGTGGTTCTGTGGCTCTCCTAAGCATCAATAAATGTTTGTCAACACCTACCAAATGATTACCGGAGACTGTGTACTGCTGTGGAGATTATGCCCAGCATAAAGGCACCGTGATTGATGCACTGTGGTGCCATGATAATTAAATTTATATGTAAATGAAATGTTTAAATTTCTGAGTCATTCCATTGTTAGAAACACATTCTGATTGTAAATGTTTTTTTATTTAAATATAAGAGGATTGTGTTTTTAACTTAGACTTATGGCAAATGATCAAAATATGCTACTATAGAGAGCTTGAAAGTCTGAATTTAAATCCCTTTTAATTTCAGTACAAATTATATATTGTCACCATTATTCTAGACCAAATAGATCAGCATCATGTTGTCATGATAATTAAAAAATTTATATATAAATGAAAATGTTTAGATTTCCAAATCAGTTTTATTTAATTATCTAATTTATATTAAAAAATGACACATTACTATTAATAATTTATTTAAAAATAAAATTATTTATTAAATATTGCCTCATAATAATTACAGTAATTTTGCAGCATATTGAACAACAGTCTATTTAGTAGATAATTATTTTTATCATTCATATTTTATATGTTTAAATATTGTGTATTCAGTATAATGGAGTAGTAAAGTGTCAGAGTTTTAAATAAAGGAATGCTATTTCGAATTTTTTTTTAAATACTAATATTATATTTTTTTTTTATACCAGTATTATTATTTTTTATAGTTTACTAACCTGATTTCCTTGGAATTGGATTGTTATGGGATTTGCTAAAAAACTTATAATTGATTCATAATATTAACTAAATATATCCAAAAAATATTATTTTTGATTTCAATCCTGCCACCCACATGACAGCTTAAATTAAAGGAAAACAGAATTAGTAAAAACATAATTTGTAAAAAAGATCATGCAACCAAAATATTTAATTTTTAAGAAATTTTATTATATCAGTACTTTAATGCTACCATTAATATTATTTGAAATCTCTTCTAAATAGTTATATCTATTGGGAAAGGGCCTAAAGCTTTTGTTACCTAGTAAAACAAATGAACTGTTTGTCTTTTTTAATATAATTATCCAATGTAATCTTACATTAAGATAAAATGTGAATGTGTGTTAACAATAAACAGTGTAAGATGAAAATTTGAAATATTGGACTATATATAATAAAGTGTACTTATTAAAAGTGGAATAACATGAACAAAAAAAATTTAAATAATAGTGCAAATATTTTACTATTGAAAGAACATAATTTTGTTAAAAGAAAATATAAACAAGCTATGCATATGAGATTTTGAACTAAATTAAAAATAATTAATTAAAACATTTTGAAAGCCACCAATAACTTCTTTTACTAATTAATTGATATGCTGTTTAATGTTGGCCTCATTGTTGGTGAAGAGGTATGAGTTACATCAGCCTTTATTATAACTGTTGTACACCAGAAAAGTTAATGGAGACAAGCTGAAATATAAGGAATAAAGAAAATGCATTCTTGTGATGGGAGACAGAACTGCATGATCATCCAAATTTAAGAGACAAAACAGTGGAAAATACTATTGGACACTGTATACCAAAGAACCATATTCTGTCTAGATAATGAATCATATAGGGTGTCTACGTAAACTAGAAACAGAATTATTTATATAATAAGATTATATAACAGTGCTCTTTGAGCTATAAAAATATCTTTAAAGGAAAAAGTTAAAATATCTTTAAAGAACTATCAAACATGTTTCGTTTTAGAAATCATTGCCATGCTTATAAATGTTTTGACCAAAAGCTTCACACCATCAGATTAATAAACTGTATGTGTCTTGAACAAAAGAAAGAGAAATATGGAGGAAGCTGAAACTATGAGCTGAAGTTACTATTTTTTTTTATTGTTATATTTTGTATTTTTTTTTTTTTTTTTTTGTTTTAAAAAAAAAAAAGAAACCAAAAAAATATCTATGCTATATATATATTTTTTTTAAAATATGTGTAATACTATTAGCATAAATATGCTGGTTAACTAATGTTATAATTTTAATCTTAATGGGTTTATTAGAATGAGTAGATAGATATTCTACCATTCCCAGGTAAATTTTATACTATTATATTTGTTAAGTGTTACATAAGTTAAAATTATATTCAATTATTTTATTCCTGGAGATTTTAATATCTCAGTCTTAGCTTATTTATATGTGGGATATTTCACTCAGTTTATTTAAATCAGCCCAAGAGGTTTATCAGAAGGTTTCCATTCATTTGTTTTATAAATGCTACATCAATAATAACTGCAAATATTTTTATATGCATTGAGAATTAATTTTCTCACATTTAATTTGCAATCTTTTAAATGTCCACTAGTCACTATATTTTAGTACTTAATATTTGTTATGTGTACATTGTACTTTTGCCTAGAATTTTTATATGCATTTAATTTTTAAGTAATTCTTATATTAGTCGGTTGACACAGTTTGCATTGTTGGTTTTCACATTGGGTATACATGTATTTTTAAAATTCTTAGTGATAACTTTGTTAGGTCATATTTTGTCTATAATCTTGTTGTTATTTGTTAGCCTCATAGTGTTAGGCTTTGTTAACTATTATGAGTATGCTTAATGGAGTAGACAAGGTTCTCCATCCTTATTGTATTGCTTTTCCATGAGGTGATAGTGCTTGTTCCCATTGAGGGTTATTGTATCCCAGATATTTGTATTCCTAGTGATTATGATAATATTTTTTAAGTATTGAGATGCCATGAGAGAGTATCATACTTTCCTTGTGCATCTTTCCTGTTCCTGATGCGCTGAGACAAGGTCCAGGTATCCAATTTTCTGCCTCAAAGTTAGATATTTTGGAAGCCGCCATATTCTTATGAAGTTGTTCAGCTCTGTGGAGCATATATTTGTTTATTTTGGCCTATCACTCATGATGAATTAATGCTAGTTCCACCACAGTAGGTGATGTTGCATTTGTTTTTAGATATGTGATGACAAGATATGTTTGAGGAACTTTGCTTCTTCAGGTTGAGTTTAGCTATTTTTAATGCTTAAAGATATATCAATGTCTGAATTGTGTTGTTATGATAGTTTTATCATCCACAAACCAACCAACAATAATTTATATTTATTTTTAAGTATGTAAATTATGCTTATGGTATAAGTGGCAATTCACACATACTAATTTTAATATGTTCATCCAGAGTTTTCACCGCTGGATTTGTAAGTCTTTTAAATTTAAATTTTAAAAACATCTAGTATAATAATTTTATGTGGACAGAATTTATTAAGAATGTGTATAAATTACCTCTGATGAGTTAGTGGCCCATGCATCTAGTTATGTTTAAAGTTAGCCAGAAATTTGCTTAAACACATCACTAGCTATAATATTAGTAATGTCAGTGTAACTAATGACATTTTTTTAAAAAAATATATGCTGTATTTGCTTATCCCAGCTTAGTGTTTGCTTAGCTTAGGATAATGAATATAAACCTATTAGTGTGTTATTCTGATTGTTAGATGACACCACAGTATTATTAAATATGCTAATAAAAATAGAATTATACTTGTTTAAAACCATTGTAATTGAAGTTTAAAGATTTGGAATCTCTAATTGTTAAAAGAGATAGAATTTAATATCAAATAGCCTCTGCTTGCTCTTGTATGTATTTATTTATTTTATTATTTTGTTTGTCAAAATAAACAGTTTAAAAGAGTTTAAGAGAAATACTTAGTAACTTAGCTAGATAAATTGTTATAATCTTGTAAACCAAAAATAAAGTTTAAGAGTCAAAATATTTTTAAAAAAGATTCCAGTGCTATCTTGGCAATGTTTATTCTAATAAATTTTGTTTGTAAATATTTTCTTTATGTTGTTATTAATAAACTATATTATTATTATTTTAAAAGGTTTTGTTTCTGTTTGTTTTGCTTTTATATAAAAAATATTATTGTCTTGAGTTCCAAAGTTCATAAAAATATCATAAGGTATATAAAATATATTTTGATACTGGTTTAAATTATATAAAGCTATGCTAATCTAAGTGATTCTCAGATTGAATCACAGTAACAGATAATTACATTGTATCAGATACTTAAATGGAATGCTCATTTAAAAGTTGATTTTTAAGTTATCATTATATCTTCTCAACTGAAGAGTATGCAATGAGGTAAATAATATTAGTGCTTCAGAAGAGTACACCTGGGTCTCTTTTTACGCGGACTTATTTGACACGATTTTGAAGTTACGCAATTCGTGTTTCACCAGAAGTCGAACTCCGATAATGCGCTATTACTTTAAATAATAACTTTCGCGCACTTACGTTATATTGAAAGTAATAGCACATTATTGGAATTTGACATTCATCTTAGTAATTTCAATATTTTCAGTGCTTTATAATAGCAAGATTTTATGCAATAATGAAATAAAAATCATGATTTCCACATTTTATGTATACATTCATTAAATTTTACAAGATTATAATGTAAATTTGTTCAAACATTGTGCGTGTTAATTTTGCATTTTAAATCACATTCTGTTGTTGCTTTTTAAAAAAGAACGTAATCAATTATTATTTTCTTCTTAATGACACTAATCATTAACATGCTCTTAAATTCCAACGAGAGCTAAATGATTGTATGTCTGGATATTGCGAGCTTCAAATAGCGATAATAATTAAAACGTGTATAAAAAAATGTAAATTACTGTACTGTAAATTATGCATAAAAATATATTATTTTGAATAAAATTAAATATTATAGTTAAAAAAAGTTTATCTTGTATCAATTTTTTTCAAATTTGAAATTTTTTATTAGTCGTATTTTATTTCCTTATTTTTTGTGTGCAAATTTTAAAGTAATTTTACATTGGTGCTTTGCTTTTATGCGAATTTTGAAAAATCACAGACTGCAACCCCCCTTTTTCAATGTAAGTTATGTCTATTTTTGCATGATTTCGTTTGCGCGTTTTCTGAGGAACCTATCTATCACGTAAAACAAGACCCAGGTGTATTTATTATTTACTATTACTTTAAAAGCTGCACATTATCTTACATTGTCTATCATCATCTTATATGTTTAAAGAATTATAATCCATCTGCATTTAAGGTCCTTAGTAGGTTGTCTGTGAGTATGGAAAAAGACATAAAAAGTACTCTTGTCCTTTTCCTTCCTCGAGTGATGTCTTGGGTAATAGGCCATTATTAATTTAAATTTAGATTAATTAATCAAATCTTTGGATTAATATTTGTTTTGTTTATTACTCCATGATTGAACATAAGATAGTCATTTTATGGCTGGCCAAGATATCACTTGTTTATTCATCCTAAGCAATTATTCAACTTAAACTTTCATTTTTGCGCAAGAGTTTTAGTTTTAAAACTCCTGAGATTGTTTACTCTTGTTGCCTCATTAGTTATAATTTAATGAAATAATTCTTCCAGACAGAATATTATTTATTCTTATTCAGAGTGTATGATCTGATGGTAGGCCAATTCTAATAACTATTAACTAATGATTTAAATTATCTTTTATATTGTTTAGTGGTAGATTATTAATATGCCATAATAGTTATAATTGCATTGGTATTGGATTGGGCCTTTATCTGATTGTGTATCTCTAGATCATCATTCTTTCTTAAATTTATTGTAACCCCACTGAGCCAAGTCGTTAGGAGTCTCTAATAGTTTATCTTCATCTCCGTTATTTCATCTCTTCATTTTTTCTTTTCTCCATCTTTTCATACATCATCATTTATCTTATCTTTATCTCTTATCTTTTCATTTCTTTTATATAGGTTGCAATTAGCACATTCTCTCACATTTCTCATCCATCTTTTCTTCATTTCGTTCATCTTTTCTTCACCTTACCCCCATCCTTTCTTTTTTTATTAATGTTACAAGCATCTTAGTTTATCATCATCTTCATATCTCCACCATCTTATCATCTCTTCCTCATTTATCTTCATCATCATCTCCCTCTTCTTATCTTTATTATTTCATATCTCTCTTCTGTTTAATTAGTTTTCTATCTTCATCTCTTCATTCTTTCTTTTGTTACATCATCATTTATTCTATCTTTATTCTCCTAATCTTCTTCATTTCCATCCTCCCTCTCATTTCTCATCCATCTTTTCTTCTTCATTTCTTTCTTTCATCCATTTATCTTTTTTTTCTTCACCTTATCCCCCTCTTTCTTTTAGGTTACCATATATATATAATTGAATATTTACAAATACAGTAATCAGATATATTTTAATTTTTTTTTATCTACTTAGGAGCACTTTTGAATATCCTTGTAGTCTTTGTCAACTAACACTTTGAAAGGCTAATCCCACAATTCTGTGATCTTAATGTTTGCTGTCTGATTGTTAATTAAGTCATGTTTACATTTGTATATTAGCATAGCTTCTTTTATTTTTCTTTTGTTGTTATTTTTTCAATTTGCAATATTTTAACATTATTGTAATTGAAGTTAAAACCATAAATACATGAATAATAATGGTCATGAAAAACAATTTTACAATTTTGATTCGATTTCTGAACTCTTTTTAACAACAGCAAGTGCTCTTTAGTTCTTTTTTTCTATGTACATCTTGATTCACCTATATCTCTACTGCCACACCTACATTCCATTTAAAAATGATATAATTTTTATTTATAAATGAGGTTTTATCTTTAGAATTATTTATTAATTTGTTTGATGTAGGAGGTATGTAAAGTGCAATATCACATATACCTTTATAAATCTTCTTTATAAAATTTACTTGACCATTCGAAATGTATGGTATTGATATCCATATTTTGTATTAGCAGGAGGATCAATATTATTATTAAAATTTTTATTCTTATATCTCATATTAAAATCTGCAATAACATTATATATATGATTATAATTGTAACCAACATTTAAAAATCCATTCGAATATATCAATATATTTCAATATTTTTGAAATATATTCAAATAAATTGTTACATGGTGGCTACAATTATAATCATATATATATAATGTTATTAAAGATTTTAATACAAGATATAAGAATCAAAATTTTAATTATAATATTGATCTTCCTGCTAACAAAAAACTATGGATATCAATACCATACATTTCGAATGATCAAGTAAATTTTATAAAGAAGATTTATAAAGGTATATGTGATATTGCATTTTACACACCTCCTACATCAAACAAATTAATAAATAATTCTAATGATAAATCCTCATTTATAAATAAAAATTATATCATTTATAAATGGAATATAGGTGTGGCAGTGGATATATAGGTGAATCGAGATGTACATTGGAAAAAAGGACTAAAGAGAATTTGCAGTTGTTAAAAAGAGTTCAGAAATCGAATCAAAATTGCAAAGTAGATAATAATGTTTCAGAAACTATTTTTCATGACCATAATAATTCCTGTATTTATGGTTTTAATTTCATTTACAATAATGTTAAATATTGCAAATTGAAAAAAATAACAACAACAAAAAAGATTAGCATGGATAGTTGAGGGTCGGGTGAAAATCCCCTATATATTACATATTGGAGTGCAGATATGAAAAAGCCTGTACTGTAGATAAAAAATTTATATATTAAAATATAGTGCTGTAAAGTCAGCCCATCCCTCATATATTTATGTAAATGGATTATGTCCTGCACTTGAGGGGGTTAGAGTGACTTATTGTCAACACAAGTAGGATGAGAAGATTGGCACCAATGTGGGCTTTGAGCATTCCATCATCACATTTTAAATTAAATGGATGGCTGAAGAGATGTGGAGTGAAGTGAATTGAAGCCTGTCCATTAAAGTATGAAGATTGGCTATCTTAATATAGGCTGAGCATTGATTGTATATAAGTGTGGAGATGATAATCTGGACCAACAGATTTCTGGTTTAGCATGAAATACATATATTGGTGAGTGTGTAAGCAGTTTGAGATAGTGTGGATAGTTGAGGGTCATGTGAAAGTCTGAGTTCAAACCCCTATATATTACATATTGGAGGTATGAAAAGCCTATACTGTAGGGAAAAAATCATATATTAGTAGATAGTGCTTTTTTCCTCTTTTTAATCACTAATCATAATGGGGTTCAATATCATTTTAATAAAGTGAGAATTCACAATGAATGCAATAGTAAACATTGATTTTTATATACATTTTATTTATTTCTTGAACAGCCCTTTGCAGTTTTTTTTAAATTTAAAATGATTAATTAGCATAACACTTTAATTGCCTGAATTTTTTTTTAATCACTTGTCTAATTGTGTTATTTAGATTAGGTTCTTTGACAAGAGAGTTTTAATTTTTTTTAATTCTTATAAAATCTTTCATCCATGTGGGAAATGACACGACTGACACAGAAATGAATAATCCACTATTTATTTATGTAAGGATAAATTAGTGTTTCACAATGGGGCAATCTATATTAATCTTTAGAGATAACTTTTGTAGTAGCTTATTTTTTTTGCTAAATGTACTTGACTGTTAATTGTATGTACAAGATTTATATCTAATTATTATTCAAATTTCAATAAATACTAATTTTATCACTGGAACATGAGATGGAGAGACAAGGAATGCTTTTATACCAGAAAAAGCCAAAATAATTGGCAAGGCGAGAAACAACAAAAAGAGAAAAACCCAAAAGATGTGGATCAATACGCATACAATAAGTGCAATGCATCTTTGCTCTAATAATGTTAAAATTAATAAATACTGGGAATTGAATAATAATTATATATAAACTCAATTTAGTAATAATTTTTGTACCATTATTATGATCACATAATATATCTTCAAAGATCAATACAAGAAGCCTCACAGTAAACACTAATTTCTCATTGGACTTTATTATATATATATGTTTGTGTGTACACATTCAAAAGAAAAATTAAAAACATAAACTATTTTAATATTGCTGATTAAAGATAATTTGTTTAAAAATTATTTCTCATTGTTTTTTTTGCTTGTATATACTTATTATTTAATAAATTGTTTAATAAAATAACCTTAAAGTAATTGCGATTTTTAAAATTTATTCAACAAGAATTAGTAGTTATTATTACAAGAAATGATTGTTCCTCACCACCAACACAATTACATAGATGTCAAATCTCGAATTCATGATAAGAGGTTGAAAGATAATGTCTTTTATAAAAACTAAATGAAATCTCAATCCATTATTTTTGAAAATTTTATTTAGTCACATATTTCTTATAAGCTTCAGAATTAGCACCTTAAAAATAGCATTGTTTTTTCTGAAATTCGTTATCTTTAAACTGTTATTTTTTTATATTGATTGTTAATAAGTCATGGTCCATATATAATATTTTCCATATGCATTTTTTAAAGAAAAACATTTGAAACAATGTAGAGAACTTTTTGCTGTCTTTTTTATTTTGGACTTACATAAAAATTTGGAAATACTGTTGTTGAGAAAAATGTATGATTACAAGCACTCACGTTTCAATTTTAATTCATTGCAAAGATTTTGATATGTATTTCTGTATGTCATACTTTTATCCATTACACTGGTTAAAACAAGGAGAAGTTGATGAACTCTATGTTGGCTTCACTACACTTTACTAAGACTTATGAAATGCTGGTGAAAACAAAAGCTGTTAAGGAGTTGTTACATCACAGCATAACCTTTTAGATGTACTTCATGAAAATTTTATAATAACAATGATAACAGAAATGCTTTAGTTTTAGAAACATTGAACTTTAATTTATGCTTCTTATTTTAAAAAATTAAAATAAAAATGCTTATAACAAAATTATTTAAAAATTTGCAAATATTTACTCACAATTCTTTGTCATTTTTTAAAATCTAAATAATTTTTGAAAGATTAAATTATATATATATATATTGCACATTTTAACAATAATAGATGTGGATGATTGAATTATAAATTCTAACTTATTTTTATGATTATTTCAGTGAACGATCATTAAATTAATTATGTTTATATATGACATCTCTAAATGTTTGTCTGTAATGCTGTCACATGATAATGAAGTTAAAAATTTCTTTGTTAGAGGGTATATTTTTCAAGGAAAAAAATAATTATTTGTTCTGCCATTAACAAACTGTAATTTTTTATGAAGCATTTTATGCAAAGGAGGTAATTTATTTCTTCCATAAGCTGGGTACATTTTCCATTAAGTAATTTCATAAAGCAAAAAAAAGTTGTTAAAGCAACTAATTTAAAAAAAAAACTATTATAAAAATGATAGCCTTTCCACAGGCCAGGTACATTTCTGGGTTCTTAAAAATATAGTATTTTACAAAAGACATATGAAATAAAACTTTTTGAAGAAAAAAACGCTTGAAACAAAATCAGTATGTGTGCTTTTAACTACAAGACAAAACTGAATATGTATAGTATTTAAATCATGAAAAAATGTGATTACAGTGCATAAATTCATGTTTAAAATGTGATATTTAATGAGGAAATAAGGTAGATACTATAGTAACATATTTACATTTAGTTTTGGTTGGTGTATAATTGAAGTCATGTAATTTTATATCACATAGTTCTTGGCCCTACAGTAATACCATGCATGATTGAAATTTGTTATATTATAAAAATGACAGCCTTTCCATAAGCTGGGTATATATTCTTGTGTTTAGATATAATATTTAATGATTTCCCATTTACTCTAGTTTTCCTGTATGTATTGATTTTGTTTTTTATTTCTTTAAAAATGTTGGATCAAGGTTATAATCTGTATTTGTATTATAACTATTTTCAATATTTGAATATATAAATTGATTTATTTCAATGCTCACATTTTATATATTTTTGTATATAAAATTCATTTGAAGCAAATGTATTTGATAAATTTTAATAATGTTGATTGAAAATCTGTTTTATTGTGTACTGCAAATGTTAGACTTAACTTTAGTTTTAAAAAATGTCAAAACTGTAATAAAACATCGAGTTCAATAAGTAGTTTACTAAATTGTTCTTGACAGATATCTTTTATCTTCATTTTACAATTGGAAAAAATATGCATTTATAATTATATGAAGAAGTTCATCATAAATGAAGCATGTTTATTAATATCCTGTTTTGCCATGAAAAATATTTAACTTTGTAAGCAAAATTTATTGATGATCTTTCTAAAAAGGAAGTTTTTTTTTTTTTATCCCAATTATAGAAAAGCGACTATTAAGCAAATTTATCTTCGGTAAATAAAAAGATTTTTTTTTTTTAATATAACAAATTATATTTTTAAAATGTATGTATGTGTGAATTCAAGTGACTTTTTTTTTATTTGCTGTTTTTTTTTTCACTTTAAAGATGGTATATTTTATTATTAACTTTTATTTTTAGTAACTATTTATATTTTTACTTATACTTTGTATTATATAAAATATGAAAATCCTTTATTTATTATTAACTACAGGCTCAGTTTTTATAATCAAGAAGAATTAAAATTAAGTGTGAAATTTATGTGGTAATTTAAAAAAATAAATTAAAAGCATTATTTTTAAATGTACCTTTTTAATTGTTTGATTAGTCATATTATATATATGGGATGGGGATTTTAGCGATCATCCCTGAAGTGATGGCAAACTCATCATCATCCCAAAATATTTCAAATAATGAAACTTAATATAAATTTAAAATACATAAATATAATAATTAAGTAAGATATTAAAGTAAGAATAATATTAAAGTAATGTTTAATATCACTAAAAATAAGATATTAATGTTTAATATTATAAGAGCATGAGAAATAATGGAACTCTCTGGGAGATCAACCCAGTTAACTCCTTAGGATAACTATACAACACTAGCATTATCAATAAGTAAAAATAAGAATAATACTCATCATTATGAGTGTTTAACAGTAAAATAAGTCAATAGTCATTCTTGTGACTGGATTTAAAATGGGTCTCTTTTAGACCAGTCTAACTATTTAACCATTGCCAGCTTGGGGCAATTATTTAAACATAATTTGGATGCACAAACTAAGTACTAATCCATAGAATATATAACCATTAAAACAATATTTCTGGAATATTAAAACATGCTGATCATCACCAATGCTTTAGCCATTTAATACCATTAGTGTACTGGCCAACTATAAACTTGATTTCTAATAGAGACTAAATTAAATAAAATGTAGTGCATGAGCTTTATAGAATATTCTCTTTGCACAAACCAGGATGATGGTGATGATTGATGGGAAATCATCATCATCACTGGATGCCCAATACAGTAATATACATCTCATTTTGTATATCAGACTGTTATGCATGAATCTTGCTCAGAGAACATAAGCTCTAAAACTGTTACTGTGATCAAGAGATGATGCAATACATAATATTCTAAAAACTATTTAGAATCAAGTTTACTGGAATAATTTTAACAATTGAAAGCAAGTTTATTAATAATAATTAAAAACGTTATTAAGGTCTTTAGAATTTGGCTATACACTTAGAAAGCTTCTGATTTTGATTAATGTATTAAATTCAATATATTAAAGTGTAATTTACATATATAATTTAATGGGTTTATATATAACACACACACATATATATTTGCACACTGATGCATGTTTTATAATATACAATGAATATATTTCAATTGACATTTAATAAAATTAAAAAAATGATTAAATTTTACATATAGTGTTGATTAAGATAAAAATAAAATTTCAATTGTAATTTACATATATGTTTCAATTTGTTTATTTAAAATATAATCAGCACACAGACATGTGGCTTAATAATTGTTATAAAATAATAATTTAAATTTTTAAGTTATATTTTAATGATACAAATACCTTATTCTAGGTTTATTTAATATATATATATATATATATTGTGACAATGCCAAATTGGCACATGTATATAAAATAATTTTGTATAAAAATTATTATCAAAATCTTTCGGAAAAAAGAATTTGAAATAAAAGTTACAATTAATTACTTTAAAGAGGGGAGAGTGAGTTTTCCTATAAAAAAAAAATAAAAGTTAAAAATCTCTTTTCATTCCAGTTTAGTAGAATAAATGCGTAGATATGTGCGATGGTAAATAGAAATAAATGTTAGCTCATTAATAAGATAAATGCGTGTTAGAATAATATTAAAAAAATAATAATAATAATAATTGAAATGAAATGTATTTAAAAACACAGTGGTGGGCTACTAAAGATATAAAAACAATACGTTTATGAAAGCTACTACTAATCAAACAATCAATCAAAAAACATGTTGTCATAGGATTAGTTATCAAGGAATTTCGACAACACCTATTGCACTTATTCCCAGAGGATATCAAAACGAAAACAATTCACAGATATAAATAGCTAGATTTTATCGGACAGGCTAGTTTTGAGTTTGCAATTCAGTCTAGTTTCCAGTGACAGTTTGTTTCAGTACAATTTCTATTATGTATACAGAAACCAGCATGCACTGTTGAGCAGCCTTGGAAATATACGCTTGTGCTCCAGCCTTTTTGTCCAACAAGATCATCAAAACCTCCCTGTGAAATAATGTCTTCATAACAACTCCGAAATCCTCCGTCAAACGTTCAACTGTCTTCAAGAATAAAACAAATGGATTCGCATAAAATCTCTTCAAGAATCATCAAAATCTAACCGGTTAGATATAATCCATCAGAAGCAGCCAACGACAAGAAAAAAAATCCTAGGTATATATTTTATTATTATCATTTATACATAGTAGTCACCACTGTAATCCGTAAATATTCAAAATTCAAATTATATGAACTCTATCATACATAAAATGAACTATTGATATGTGTGTGTAAGTTTCAAATGCTATTAATGCTTTAGTATTATGTTTGTGAATGTGAAATGATTTAAAGGTCAAAGATTATTTATGCTTTTTTCTTAAAATATATTATCATGTGTTAATTTAAAAAAAAATGTGCATGTGTTAAAATTGGATTTATAGAAATGTTTATAATGCGTTAATATTAGTTAACAAATTATCTTTAAAACTTAATTAATGATAAGTAAAATAAATTATCTTTAAACTTAAACATTATTTGTCGATCAATTCTTCTTACCAACCTTTTATTAATTATTTCCACCACCAATTTTTGTATAATTTATTACAGATTAAAATTAGACTGGGCTAGTTTATGGGACAGTTTCGAGCGCTGGATTATGAGCCTACTGCCCGAATACGTTAGTCCTTTGGACTAGCTGGCGCCGGGAGTTTACGCCGAAACAAATAAATTATTTGGATAGTAGGGGTTTGAATCTAGCAGCCGAGATGGGCCATTGTTGATAGTTAAAGCTATCAATAAGATTTCCCATTTTGCTCGAACGTGCCGGCTCATTCACGTATCATTTATAAGATTATAAATGTATATGAAAGGAGCTTGAAACTGGTCAAAACTTATATACGTATAAGTGGGTGGTTTCAGCGGTTTGACCCGGTACATAAATGGCTTTACCCAACATTTGGGACTGAACCTAAGAAATAACAGTAAATAAATGCTTTGTTTCTTGTTTAAAAATAAAAACCTTAAAGAAATCTAAATTACGTAGGTAAAAGTGTATTAAATTAAAAATAAAAAAGAATTGACCGAAATTTTTTTTTCTTACTTCTTTAAATGAAAAGAGATTTTGTGCTATTTATATTCTGTTAAATAAATGACAGTTGGGTGTTTGGGCGGAGTTAAAGCATTAAGATCGGGTAGAATAAACAGACAAAGGAGGGCGGAGCCAGCGTGTATTTCCAGTTTAGAAAGAAATCGATCAAATAGAAATTAGTAAACTTATGAGCGTGAATAAAATATAATATTAAAGAAAAATATTATAAAAAAGTAACGTTTAAAATTATAAATATGACAAGAAATAAACCTAAAATGGAGACTCAAGGTAAAAAAACAGACAATGTTCCCAGCGAGGAACAAAATAAAACCGAAACTAGTGAAATAGAAAAGATGCCAGTGAAGAAAAAATAGAAACTCAAGCAAAAGAAGTAGAGAATGCCTCTAGTGAGGAACAAAAAGATAAAAACAAAAAAGAGGTTGAGCAAAAAGAAGAGAATAGGGAAGACATAGCGTTATTAACTAGCATGTTTGAAAAACTAAAAGAAACAGCCGAAGAATATAAAAAAATAGCTGAAGAGCTTAAAAACCAAAATAATGAAATGAAGAGTAAATTGGAAGGGCAAGCTGAAATGCTTGAAAAGTTAAAGGACCAGATCGAAATGGGACAGAATAAAATAAAAGAAGAAATTATGGAAGAAATAGAAGAGATTAAAACACAAATAGAAAATCAAATAGAGACCGCTTACCAAGCAATTGAAAAAAATAAGATAGAAGATAGAAAAGTAATTGAAGAGATAAAAGTCGGAATGACGGATTTAGCTTGGAAAGTAAATCAAGAGGATAGTAAAAATAGTTTGCAAATGGAAATGAAACAGTGTGATCACTTGAGTGCAAACAACCAGTTTTTGAAAATACGGATATTTTCTGTCCATCAAGGTGAAGCTCCTATGGAGCATTTAAATAGTTTGGAGCGCTATTTCACTCTAAATCAATTCAGTGAGGAGGCTATGATCACAATAGCGTGTAGCCATTTACAAGGGGGTCTCAATTTTGGTGGGACTCTTTATATAAAAAACCCGTCACTTTTGCCGATTATAAAAGTGCTGTTTTAGCTAGTTATTGGAACGAAGATTATCAGGAAAATCTTCATCACCAGATCTCGCAAGATAAATGGCAACCTGATGAACCGTTCGTTTCTTTTTTTAGAAGGCAAGTGGCGAAATTACACTCTTTGACAGCAGACCCACTATCTGAACAACAAATCGTCAGGATAGTCCGCCATAGTTTTCCTCATAATGTTGAGCAAATGCTCATAGGAACTGAAGGAAAACAGTGGAACAAATGGCGGAATTGTTGAGCACTTTCGACAGAGCTAGACCAACTTTTGATACGAGAGATAGAGGATTCAAACCCCAATTTAGAGAGCCGGCTGTAAACGCTGTAAGATATAGACATAGGTCGAATTCAGGAAGTCCCCAGAGGAGACGTTATTCTAATAGTCCTGAGCAAACAAAAATCTTTCGAAGAACCGACAGCGATCCTGACATCTCTCCTACTAGATTTAAGGAAAGGCCCAGGGGTGATTCTCAATCCCCCAGCATGAGTGGTTATATGCAGAAAAAAAAATATGATAAAGAACCACCAGACAAAAATTAAAAATATTAATCTGTCAGATTTTCTGGCTTGACTTAGTTATTAACGACCATGGACTCGGAATAATGGAAAATGTTTAACAAAGTTTAATGAAATAAATGAAAAAACGAGTATCAAGTTAGTTGAATAATTAAAAATGATTAAAGATAGTCTTAGTAAATAAATAATAATCTTAGAGTTTTTAAAATGTTAATGCAACAATAAAACGATTTATGTAAAAACCCTCGATTAGGTCTTATCAATGATATTGATATTCCAGCTCATAAGTCTAGAACATAGCGGAGCATGTCATACACAAAATAAATGTGTAAAATCAAATTAGACAAGCAAAGTGATTATGTCAAAAACCCTCGATTATATCTTATCGATTCTATTGATATCCCAGCTCATAAGTCTAGACCATAGTGGAGCGTAACCTAAACAAAAAAAAATGTGTGTAAAATCAAAATAGACAAGCAAAATGAAAATGTTTGTAGAATTAAATAAATGAAAAAGGTAACGGGATTTCTAGAATAAAATCAAGTTAGATATTTGCATAACAAATGAATCACAATAAAGTAAAACAGTTTTTTTTTTCTGAGTACGCGCACATTAAAATAAAATAGTTTTGAATATACGCAAGTTAATAAAAGTTGAATAAATAATGGATCGTAATATAATAAAAATAGTTTTTCTGAATACATGCGCATAGATAAAGAAGTTAAAATAATGGTTTAAAAATAGTATCGTAAAACTAATATTTAAAGTAATGTTCGTAATAATTAAAAATCAATATTATAAGATTAGTGTAAAGAAATATTTAACTAATGTTTCTTAAGGTTTATAAATAATACTGGAATATAAATGAATAGTGTAAAATATTGTTCGTGTAAATTTAAAAATAAGGTTGGAAGATTATTAATAAAAAAAATAAAAGTCAATCTAAGGTGTATTAAGAGTGTGTAAGTATACATGTGTTTATACGCGCACATACACTGGTAATATTTGGTAAATACGATACCTTATGATGAGTATCTTAACCCTTAAACCACTAATTATATTATTGGTTGTATGAGGTAAAAATCAAATCTTTTAATTGGCCAACTCACAAACTGAAGACAAAGCCTATTGTTAAAACATATTCACCTATAATATTAAATTCAACTCAGATACATTTATAAAAAGTATATTACTAATTTTTCAGGTTATGAAAGAGAATGAAAGTTTTTTCAAAAATAAATTGCTATTTATTTATTATAAAATATATTCAATTTTGGCAAATATAAAGCGAATGTCTAAACAAAAAAGTGCTGACGCAAAGCTTTTTTTCAATTTTACGTTCTGGAAAAGTAAAGATTTCTTTTTGCAAAATCTTAAATATTATTACTAAAATCTTCAATATTTTTCGAAAATAATTTTGTTTTTTTGGTATATTTTTTAAAAAACTAGTTTAATTTCTCAAATTATATTTTTTTAATACTTAAATTGCATTTGAAATGAAAATCTCAGCGTTTTTCTTTATTTTCTTTGATCAGGCGATTTCTTTGTTCTTTCCAGCCAATCAGAATGTCTTTTTCGGCTGAGAGTTGGCTGATAGCGAATCACTGACAAGGTTCTTTCTTTGTTTAGTTTAAAATGCGATTTTTTTGATTTTTTACTTGTAAAATAATTCAGAAGAGGTCACCATCTTACAGAACTTTTAAAAACCTAATCAATACCTGTCAAATGAATATTTTAGCATAAGAACTAGCAGAGTTAGAGTGACGTCAGATGTCAATGAGAAGCCTCGTAAGAGGCGGTTTATGGGTTAAATGTATTTATCCAGATATCCTTTTAGGTTATTTTCTTGGTACTGCTGCACCTTATGATGAGTGCAAAAAGGGACTTATTTATTATAGATTTCCTGTAAGCAAGTCCAGTAATAACTCGATATCTAGAATATTAGTAGGTGTAGAATTATGCTGCACGTATACACATGTGTTAAATAAAGATGTTCATAATGATTTACAAATAATATAAGATTAGTAATAAAAATATAAAGTCAATCTAATGTGTATTAAGAGTGTGTAAGTATGCATGGGTATATACGCGCACATACACTGGTAATATTCGGTAAATACGATACCTCATGCTGCGTATCTTAAATGTATTTATCCAGATATCCTTTTTTGGTTATTTTCTTGGTACTGCTGCACCTTATGATGAGTGTAGAAAGGGACTTATTTATTATAGATTCCCTGTAAGCAAGTCCAGTAATAACTCGATATCTAGAATATTAGTAGGTGTAGAATTATGCTGCATGTATACACATGTGTAGGAATTATCTAAAATAATAAATTAATAAATCTTTACAGTCAACAATTAAAATTGCAAGAGATAAAATGGTCAAAAATGACACATTTTACTCTAAATCGGAGGGGGGTATAATGTGCCAATGCCAAATTGGCACATGTATATAAAATAATTTTGTATAAAAATTATTATCAAAATCTTTCGGAAAAAAGAATTTGAAATAAAATTTACAATTAATTACTTTAAAGAGGGGAGAGGGAGTTTTTCTATAAAAAAATTAAAAGTTAAAAATCTCTTTTCATTCCAGTTTAGTAGAATAAATGCGTAGATATGTGTGATGGTAAATAGAAATAAATGTTAGCTCATTAATAAGATAAATGCATGTTAGAATAATATTAAAAAAATAATAATAATAATGATTGAAATGAAATGTATTTAAAAACACAGTGGTGGGCTACTAAAGATATAAAAACAATACGTTTATGAAAGCTACTACTAATCAAACAATCAATCAAAAAACACATTGTCATAGGATTAGTTATCAAGGAATTTCAACAACACCTATTGCACTTATTCCCGGAGGATATCAAAACAAAAAAAATTCACAGATATAAATAGCTAGATTTTATCGGTCAGGCTAGTTTTGAGTTTGCAATTCAGTCTAGTTTCCAGTGACAGTTTGTTTCAGTACAATTTCTATTATGTATACAGAAACCAACATGCACTGTTGAGCAGCCTTGGAAATATATGCTTGTGCTCCAGCCTTTTTGTCCAACAAGATCATCAAAACCTGCCTGTGAAATAATGTCTTCATAACAACTCCGAAATCCTCCGTCAAACGTTCAACTGTCTTCAAGAATAAAACAAATGGATTCGCATAAAATCTCTTCAAGAATTGTCAAAATCTAACCGGTTAGATATAGTCCATCAGAAGCAGCCAACGACAAGAAAAAAAATCCTAGGTATATATTTTATTATTATCATTTATACGTAGTAGTCACCACTGTAATCCATAAATATTCAAGATTCAAATTATATGAATTCTATCATACATAAAATGAACTATTGATATGTGTGTGTAAGTTTCAAATGGTATTAATGCTTTAGTATTATGTTTGTGAATGTGAAATGATTTAAAGGTCAAAGATTATTTATGCTTTTTTCTTAAAATATATTATCATGTGTTAATTTTAAAAAAAATGTGCGTGTGTTAAAATTGGATTTATAGAAATGTTTATAATGCATTAATGTTAGTTAACAAATTATCTTTAAAACTTAATTAATGATAAGTAAAATAAATTATCTTTAAACTTAAACTTTATTTGTCGGTCAATTCTTCTTACCAACCTTTTATTAATTATTTCCACCACCAATTTTTGTATAATTTATTACAGATTAAAATTAGACTGGGCTAGTTTATGGGATGGTTTCGAGTGCTGGATTATGAGCCTACTGCCCGAATATGTTAGTCCTTTGGACTAGCTGGCACCGGGAGTTTACTCCGAAACAAATAAAGTATTTGGATAGTAGGGGTTTGAATCTAGCAGCTGAGATGGGCCATTGTTGATAGTTAAAGCTATCAATAAGATCTCCCATTTTGCTCAAATGTGCCGGCTCATTCACATATCATTTATAAGATTATAAATGTATATGAAAGGAGTTTGAAACCGGTCAAAACTTATATACGTATAAGTGGGTGGTTTCAGCAGTTCGACCCGGTACAATATATATATATATGATCTGAACACATGCAGTATAATTTATTAACCTATTTGAATTTGTCAAAAGAATGAATGAAATTAATGTAATAGTAGCAAAATTCATTTTCCTTTTTATAGGACAAGATTTAATATATATGTGTGTGCATTTAATAATTTATACACATATTGCTATTTACATCATATGATATTTTTGATTTGTCAAAATAAGATTATTAAAATTATCTTCCAATTAATTTTTTGTTCAATATACATAAAATTCATTCATTATTTTAATAGTAATTTTTATTTTGCTGAGTATAGTTTTTTTCTTAAAAAAAAGTACTATCAATTTTTTTTGACAGTTGATTAAATTTTTTTTTGTTTTCACAGATTACTCTAAATAGGTTTGTTTTTTGATTTCTTCTTTTTCTTTTAAATAGGATTGCCAGTGAATCAATCATTACTTTTAGATTTTAATTCAAGCAAAATTATTTATTTGTAATTTTAAAATATATATTTTAAAAATCATTTTCACTAACAAAATTATTTAAAATATCAGTCTTGATTATATATAATGCTACTCACCAGCTGAACTTTATATAAATATGTTTGTTTGTGCTTCTCACCATATAGATAGATCAACATATGTATAATAAATTCTTCAGTAAGCTGAGGTTCTCTCTGGGTAAGTGTCATCATTGAGAAAAATATAATTCAGGTATGGCTGGCATTCAATGATCTACCTTTTGTCTAGGATTTGATAGACTTCAGGCCATCAAGCTGTCTTGTCCACATTTGTTCAGGCTAATGAATACAGAAACCTGGATCTCACTTCATGAATCAAAACTCTGCCATAGTGAACTTCAGAGCAGCTGCTGAACTTGACCCTTTGCCTGCCTTTAGATCTTCATGGAAGCTCCCTCTCTCCAAACATCAACTATTCCTAGCCAACTATTCTCACCAGCTAATTAGTGCCAACTGCTTCTTAAAAAATTACTAGCCAAAAACGTATTTAATATTTTTATTAATCCTTTTATATAATCATCTGAGGTGACAAAAATATATTAATTAAAAACTGTTTTTTTTTTATCTTTTTAATCTTTTCAAATCACTTTTAATTAAAAGCTACTTTTGGAATTTTATTATTAGTATGATTTCAAAGATTTTTAAAAATAAATAATAGAAATGCTTACAATTATCAGTTCTATTTTATCATAAAACATACTTGTTTTTAATTTCAAAATCAGAATACAATATTAATATTTATTTAGACCTTTTTAACTGTTTACTTTATAATAAAATTCTATTTTAAATTCAAAATTATTTAATCCTTTACTATGATTTTTATTTTATTTTAGGGACATGTAGAAAATATCTTCAAATTTTTTGTCTGTGTTTATTTCTACTTTTCCTTTCAATTTTATATATATTTGTGCACATACTATGTTTTTGGGTGCCATGTAACACAACTGTTACAATATATATTGTAATGGTCAAAACATGTCTATCTAGCCAACACACTGCAGAATTTAAACCCGGGACACAGAACTCAACAGTAGGAGGGTTACCTCCCAGAAATCCCAAGTTCAAATCCAAAGTCCAAACTCCACAGCACCCTCTATGTGATAACACATTTGATGCTACTAATAGTATAATTTCATGCCGGTGCCGGTGATTAGGGAGAAAACAAGACTCTATATCTAAAATAGCCCTAGGTTCATTTAACAATAACTTATAGATGTGCCTGAGATAAACCCACTGTGGTATGTTACTTAAATTGCACCTGGAATAAAAAGAGAAAAGAAATACATTTACAAATATTTTAATCAGATATAGAAAATAGTTTAGCTATATAAATTGGATAGCTATATACAATAAACAACAAGGTGGCTGATTCCTCGTACTTGGGTTCATTTAGATAACGTGTCTATAATACAGTGACACAGTAGGTATATGCGAGTCACATAAAGTCTTTAACAGAATTTGAATATTCTAAAACTATATATAATTGAAATCTTAAATGGAGACTGAGAGTCGCTCATGAAGTGATTACCTAAATTAGAAGATCGAGCTATACTGAACGGACTTAAAATTCATTTAAATAATAGATTTCTTTTAAAGTAATTACTAAGGAAAATGTACGGTGGTGCCAGTGATATAATGCCGAGGAAGGGGTACAGTTTCTGAGTGTGCAACTTTATAAATTATGAAGAAAAGGTCTTGGCTTTGGATAGGCACTTCGCCTTTTATTTGGGGCATTTCCAGCCCACTCACAGCTCAACCTGGCCTGCACCCAGGAGCTTTGTAACTATGGGGATGTATGCAAAATAAATTCCCATGCGCCATTATAGCACAGTACTGGGAACCCTGGAGTAAAATAAGGAGAATGGATTTAACCATTGACGACCTTTGCCAATGGTAAGGTTCCAGCACCCAAACATATTCACTAGAAACACAGTTAAATTTTAAAATACACAATTTATTAAAGAACAGAAATAGCTCGCTCTCAAATTCCATATTTTTAATGGCCAGAAAACTCTCAACAAAACTTAGAGAAAATAAATATTTATTCTAACAAAGTTATTATACGCAAGAAATACTTTAAAACATATATAGGAGATGGGAGGGGGAAAATGCGTGTTTGCAGTTTAAATAAACTAAGATGGCAACCACGCATTTTTTAACTTCCCTACGTAACTCGCATTTGCCTAAAGAAATTAATTAGATATTTATTACAATACATTTAAATAAGACATTTACAAATATATATAGAAAATCAACCCAAGCACAAGTTCAGCATGCATTAAAAAAAAACACTTGAATAAATACATATTAAGGAATATACAAAATTTATTAGCTATATAGCATGAAGGTTTCTGAGATATCAGGTTGATTTTAATTACCTCCTTCTTTTAGATCCATCTATGGGCATTTCCAAATTTGTAACAAAGTTCTTAAGCAAATTTTGATTCTCCTGGGTTTGTTGTTCCACAGCAGCAGTTAGTAGATTTCAGGAGCAGCATTTCTTTGGGCTGGTTCAGTTGGGCTTGATGATGCGGTGACAGGACATCGGATGGTGAATGACAGACAGCCAAGGCACTGGCTCCTGAGGGAAAACAGCCTACTGCCCCTTTACCCCATCATTCTAAGGTTAAACGATTTTAAAACTTCTTGTAAGCTAACAAACAAGCTGGTCAGTCTGATAACGCAAATAAAAGCTATTTGAAAATCAATTTCAAAATTACAGAAAATATAACTTCTGCTGTCACAATATCAGGCAGATTAATTAATAACTCTATATAATCTTATAATAATCAGTCAGCCCTATTTATATGCTCTCTCTAATTACAATCTAACCTTGTGGTGGTAAAATATATTCCTTAAGTTATTAATAAATTGGAAAACACGGACTGCATTTTTTAATTAAAATCTGCTCGTAAGCACTGTTTTTAATCTTATCAAATCTACTAGTAAAACTGGCACCAATATAGTTAAAATTAGTCACTATTGTTCTTTCCCTACCCTCACTGATTTAAAATGGCATGTTTTTGAAAAACTAAATAACATTTTATATTTATAAAACGCTCTTTTGAATTTAATTTCAGAATATATTTATCAGTGATATTATTTTATTAAATGCAAACAATTATAGTGAAATAACATCACAAAATAAACAGATTCAAAACCAACAAATTTTAAATAAAATATTTTCATAAATTTTAAATATTATCGCAGTATGTATATAGATGAGAATATGTGACCTACTTTATTATACAAGCATATATAAGTAATATATACTCGACGGTTTGAAAATAAAACCGTTTAAGACAATTTTAATTATTATAAAACCCCGGGCACCCCATTAGACATATAAATTTAGGCAGGATTTTGGTAAATATACCCAGTACACACACAATACGATAAAATTAGGGTTTCAAATAAGGCATGAGGGTAGGAAACAGGAAGACAAAGTGAAACTAAGATTGGTAATGCGTATCTTACTGTTTCGATATATATATATATATATATATCATAACCTGGGGATGAATTAAACAACTCTACAAAATAACCTCAGGATGGGACAGCTCTGATACTGCTCTAAGAAAATGATGAGTATACGTATGCAATTAGGAAAGTTCTAATATATTCTCTAGGAAAATCTTATCATGCGCAGGTAAAGTAACATAAAATTACTTAATATCAAAATTATATCAATCTGAATACATCTTTTCTACAAGTCAGATTTCTTCATCAAAGTAAATCTCCCTTCAATAATTAGATCTTATAATCAGGCAAAATAATACTTTCTTAAATAATTTAAATCTTAAGCAAAATAATTCTTTGTTAAATTAGTTAGATCTTAGGCAAAATAATTCTTAACTAAATCAGATCTCATAATCAAAATAATTATTTCTAAAATAATTCAGAGCAAACGAAAGACATGATTGGTATCACACACGACTTTAATAAAATTTCACCAAGTTAAGCATCAAGGGATTTAGAAGAAAGGCAAAATGATGAAATAAACTTACAATAATAATTATACAAGAGTGCAATGAAGAATTAGGACTTTAACTCTAATTTTAAGAAATATAAGCATAAATCTTCAAAAAGGAGTTGCCCAAAATATCACTTAAGTCATACAAAAGCTCACTGGCATGGTCAAAACAATCTGTAAAATAGAGATAATACATCTCATATAATGACAATGAATAAATGACGTGCAAAACTGATAAAATATAGCAATAATAGCAAAACATAGCTAGACATAAATTTATGGTTAAACAATTTAATAAGAAAAATATACATCTGCTTCATGAATTCTTTCATTCATTTATTCACATTCTAAATAATTTTATGTGGGACTAATATGACACACTAATAATATTTCTTATAATAGTAATATTCTGAGAAGTATAATGATAAACATATTAAAATCATACTAACAATATATAAGAAAAGACAGAAATATAATACATATTTGAATAAATCTTAAAAACTTAAATAGTTATACCCTTTTACCATTTAATAATTAATAGTCCTTAAATCTTGATTTTCCATATCATTTAATAGCATGACATTTCTAATAATGAGTTCTTGGTCATGCTGAAGATTTTGCAGAATATCTGGTCAATATTGAATATTAAATATTAGCAAATAAACAATTAAAATCTGGGGTATGTAGAATATTGAATACTGACAAAAGACATTCAAGTAATAATGAAGCATTTATTTAATAGTATGGCAATGAGAAAAATAATTTATCTCATAGCAATTTAATTATAAAATAATGAAATGAATAATAATAACCATTGAAGATATTTTAAGTAATATGTAGATAAATATTTAATATTATTTCACTTTGAAATCTAACTCATAGCTTCACATGACAAACATTAGCAAGAAGCAAACATATTTCTATTTAAACAATACAAAGTAATATAAGATATTGTTGAGAAATAAATAAGTCTTTATCACGAGCACATTAGTATTTTTAATAAATTATACATAATAAAATGAAGAGCAGATTTCAGAAGGCATGTAATAATATTTGTATTTTCTTGACAATAAATATTATCAAAAATAGTAAAGCAGCACCAAGTTGATTTTACATTATATTTGATTTTATTTATTTGCTAAACAATTTAAAATCAAAAAGTTAAATGTTTCAATAAAATAATATCATTCCACAATACACATATACGTGTATGTTTATATTCTAAATTCACCAGTTGTATTTATATCACAAAATATAATGTTATATAAAGGCAAAAATTAAATATATTTCGATCAAAAATTAAATTATCATTCTATATGCACGTACATATAATCTATATTAAGTCATTTTATATTTATATAAATAAATAATCTTACTTTCCAGGGAGTATGTTGTTATTTTTGCCACATTTAAATGATATAAGCAAATAAATATCTGGAATTAGTTTCTTTTAAATTAATAAATAAACTCCAATTCATTTTGCTTCTTTTTTTATTGACAACAGACTCAGAGCTTCAAATGTCTTCTTCGCGTGCAAAACAGGACTTCTAGTAGTACAAAGATTTTTTCTTTATTTAAACATCTTCAACATCTTCATCATAGCATCTTTTCACTGACAAGTATGGTATTTTTTAGTAGACAAGAATTTTTTAACAGCCAGTCGGAAACGTAATCACATGATAATGATAAGAGGTCCAGTGTGCTCTGGAACATTCAACCCTCCATATGGCTTTTTGATCAAATTATTCATCAACATTTGACCATGTAATAATAAAATGTATTTCTTGGGATTAATTGCAGCACTCAATGATTAATTATATTTATGCAGTTCCACTACCATCAGTCTAGAGTATTTTTGGCTGGAGATTCAACAGAAACTATTGAACTTTTTATTTTTTAAGTATCCTACCTTTTATAGTGTCATGAAAATAAAGATTTGAGCCACTTGACTTTGTTTTTCTTTCACTATATCCTTTTATTTTTCAAAATATTTACCAGATAAGTTTTCTAAAGAATAGAATGACAAAATAGGAAACCAAAAATAAATAAATTATCTAATCAATACTTTCAAAATCACTGTAACTTTGTTAAGTGAAAAACAAAATTATTTTCTCTCCAACAACAAAAAAAAAGAAAAAACGTACTAGATAGCTAAAAAAAATTCCTTAACAATTTTTATTTTCTCAATTTCTAATTAAATCCCATCATTATCTGATAAATAAAAAATAATTTATTAATCTTAGACTGATTAAAATGATAATAAAAAATAAAGTTATGAGTAATAGATTTTTATTACATTAACTAATAACTTAGAAACACCATGTATGTGTGTATACTGAAGCAGTCGGATCTAAGTTCGATCCTAGCTTCATGATCTTTCACATGTAGCCAACTTCAAACCCTTGTACTAACCTTGAATTTCCGATGCAATGGGGCTTTATACGTTCAGTCCATGCTAGTTTCCTTAAAGATAAATTATTATAAATGTGTGTTAAAATTAATTCATTTAAGTTTAAATTAATCAATTCTATTAATAAATTCATGATAGAATTATTCATGAATTTATATATATTATAACTGCATGGATTGTGCGTATATACTTATAAATATTTAAATGTACATATTCGTTCTAAAGTTTCATTGCGTCGGGAATGTTTTGTTTTACTTTAAATAGTTTGTTCAAATTTTTAGTGATTAAAAGCTACATTCTTTCGATAAGCTTTCAGATTGTCCCTTTCCAAAAACAATGGGTAAAGTTTTTATTAATTAGAAAAAGATAAGTATTTAAAATGTAAGGACGGTCCTAATTAAAATCATTTTCTGATTTTAAAAATTCATTTTCTAATTAGAAAATGAATTCAAGTTAATGAGTTTGAAAGCCTTATCAAAGGAATGTATCTAAAAACAACTAATAAATTTTTATAAGATTGATTAGGAAAGAAGTGCTAACCTGAAGGCATCAGATACAGTATAAAGAGCCCAGGAAAAGTTTCCAGGCAGCTATTATTCCTCATTAAGAGAAGCCATATATATTTCATTAGAGAAGAAGTCGCCCAGTTAAATTATGAAGTAAAATAGTGTTTCTACCATGGTGGGGGGGGGGCTTAACTTCAAGAGTCTGACTACGGTTCCTGAAGTCCCCTGAAAATCTTCA
The DNA here is from genome assembly GCA_028023455.1 of Epiperipatus broadwayi. Lineage (NCBI taxonomy): Eukaryota > Metazoa > Onychophora > Udeonychophora > Euonychophora > Peripatidae > Epiperipatus > Epiperipatus broadwayi. Next base: position 12,771,766 of record JAQFVV010000020.1, on the reverse strand, counting down.
ATGTGGCTGTAATATAAAAATTCATATACCAATCGTAAGCTGCCGAAACCTTAGAGAAATCCTTCAAAATGTCATTCAAATAATTTTCCAAAATGCGCATCGATGTTTCATCCAACTGGACTCTGCCATGTGTAATTTAAGGAGCCAACTATGAAGAAATGGTAATATCTTTCTTACATGAACCGCTACTTTCTGGCCAGTCTTCAAACTTTATTTTACACTACCTTTAAATTAAGTACTGTTAAAAGCTCTTCTCTTTTCTTAATGTATTCATGCTATTTTAAATTATGTAGTAATTTTCTATCTTAATCTCTAGTCTTTAAATTTAATCTTTGTTAACTTTCTCTTTTCTTATGATGGCGGTTCGTTTATTTAACCTTATTATATATTTGAGATGATTACTAATGTCTTTTATTTTTATTATATACCAGTAAAACTTCAACTCGATAATAATTTCCTTCGTTGCATTTGCCTTGTTAAATAATATTATATTTATTTTTATAGTAATTCTTACCCACTAGAACTAATTTGATACAGTTCTATTAATTATCGAGTTGAAGGATTTATACAATTTTTGCTATTTTATTAATGGCTAATAACAACAAATTATTAGCTCAATTTCTAACCTATGCTCCCGGCCACTTTACTGAGTTTATAATATCTATTTATTCACATTAATATATTGTTTTGCAAAAAGGTCAGTAAAGGAATTAAATGAATATATTCTAAGTCAGATTTTATACTTTCTATTAATATTCAGGAAGGGCATGAGATTTAGGGCATAATTAATATAATTTCTAATTGCATTAAATACTTTTTGATTAGAGCACATTTGACTTTAATTTAACTTGATCAGGTCATCACGTAGAGCATTCTTTATATAAAATGGGTTTTATTATTTAAATATGATGATTACCAAGTCATCATTTTCCGAACGTTGCTGACGCGAGCCATCTCCTGCTTCATAGGCTTGTCCTCAGTGATATTTCTATTAGTTTAATTATCCAGGAAGAAAGCACTTCCTCCACTTGCTCATTTTTTTTATTATATTGGAACACCAAAGGCTCGTGGCTACGACCCGGCCTGGTTTCCCCTGTGTTCCATATCTCCTTCATAGGGCATTAAAGACTTGTAAGACACAAGCTGCCCTCATACTGACCAGCCATCATATTTCTCATGTTCATGTTTATAGCTCATAAGACGTCAGTACCGTTTACTTCTCAGTTCCAATAAAGCCCCGCTCTCATGCTCGTAAATCGTGATGAATTGATTTTATTAAAGTCGAACAAATTCATCTTCACTTATGATTAAGTTTCATATTAAATATTAAAGTTGTGCCCTAAACACATATCTTGCTCTTTGTGAATTGATTTACGAATGTGAAAATAAATCTCACATTCTTTCTTTTAGAATCGAATCATAATTTCTGTCACAGCCAAATACTTTTATCCACCTTTACTTTCTCATCAGGGCATAGATATATATAATTCTCCTAGAATATTGCATAATAGTATTGGCATATAATAAGGACTGCCATTCTTATTGTAAATATAAATTCTGTTTAAAGACTAGAGATAATTTATATCATAATCTAAAAGTTGAACAAAATTATTATTATTATTATTATTATTATTATTATTATTATTATTAAATTATTAAACATTTTATTAACACATTTGGTTTTTTTAATTTTTTTTTTATTCAAATTATTTTAATATTAATGCTCACTGTCTGTAGTGGCAACCTGAACATATATATATGAGTTGACTTATAAAGATTCTTAGTTATTTTATTATACTTTATTAGAGTTAAATTAAGGGTCTCATTAATCATCATCATCCATTGAGCTAGTTCCTTGTCGCATAGTTATGTACCGTCGATATATGTCATCCATTGATTTGATCTGAGATCGTGAGTTGGGTTTCAATTCAGTTTGAACCGCCTGAGTTTGAATCCGACTTTGAGTTTGGGTTTGTTGATGTGTTGGCTTCTTTTTGACTGGTACAATACATACATAAGTCTACAGACATATTTTTATACTATTTTCACATTCTACTTTGATTCTTTATTTCAAACAAAAAAAATAATCTATTGATACATCTTATGAATGTGTAATTTTATGAAGCTGGTACAAACATGTGGTATTTGATCACCATCATTTCTTTTACAATATACATTCACAAACTCTAAAAACTCAGCAACTATTATCAATACTTAATATATCCTCTAGATCATAGAGAATTGCCAACTCTTTGGAATAAGGGCCTGACTATTATATATTTTAGTATCATGGATCTTATAAATGAATGAAAGAGCAAATTCTATATTAAAAGGGAATATTTAATATACATTTAATATTATAATGTTATAAATCATATTTATTATTAATCTATTATTAACTATATCATAAGTTATATTTATATTTCAATATTGTAATTATAAATTATATACATTTCTTATAATTGTTTTTGATAAGTAATCTTTTTAACGACTGATTTATTCTACAATTGTAAGGGAAAGCAAAATATCTTATTTACATGCTATCCCAGATCTTTAGATAATTGTTCATTAATCTACTTAATTAAATCTAAAGCTGGTGATCATACTTATTAAAACTAAGTCATTGGATGTACATGCAAATACTTTGAATGTTAATCTCAAGATAGTCAAATTCATTATGATTGCATTGAAGCAAGCCTATACTAATTATTATGGGAATTTTATAATTTAGCAATCGTAATCTCCATTCTGAACTCTTGTCATAATTTAAGAAAACAGTACAAGAAAGGCATATGCTAGTAATTTTAACAAATGTATTCAACTTATAATATTGAGTTCACGTATATCAATCATTTCAAAATTTCTACCAATATAAGAATGTGCATAATTAAAACTCTTTGTATGCTATGCAATATATATTGAACTTTTAGTGCATGTAAATATATTAAATGAAAATGCATTCCAAATCTTTTTTATACTTATAAGCTGTAGGTATTACTAAAAATGGATTTCTGATTAATAGTCTTTAACTAACAAGTTCTATTATATTTCAGTTATGATTATAATACAAACATATATCCAAACACAATTTCAAAAATAACCAAAAAATATTCAAAATTTTTCTCTTAATATTTGATTCAAATAAATACAGTATTTCTAAAACTGATATCTTTTAATTTAAATCATGCTGCTTTAACTGATAATAAAGATTAAAATTATTATTTCTCACGATGGACATTTTCTGGTGCTGATTTTTTTTTTTATTATAACAGTTAATTTAAACCAAATTACTTGGAATTGTAATACCACAATTCATTTTAGTTTCTAATTTTACAAACTAAGCAATTTTAATAAAGATGTTAATAAATATTTAAAATAACTATCATTAATAGATAAACTATAAATGTTAGTTTATTAAACAAAATATACAGACGAAATAGATAAATAGCATAATAAAAGATTGTACTAGAAAGGTTCAGCAGATTTCCGACACTAATTATGGTTAGCACTTATTATGGTTGAAGTAATATTTTATTTTTCATTCACGGCCATATATTTTGAGCATATATTGGTAGAAATTTAATTGCACTTCTGCCAATGAGATCATTTACAAAGATTACTTGTTATTAATTATTTTAAATTTCTATTTTTAATTTGAATTACATTTTATTTCCATTTACTTCAATTACCATTATTTCAATTTACAATATATTTTGACATTATATCCTATTTCTTTTTCTTTCACAACATTAATTTTTTTTTAGAATTCTATCGAGATAAAAAGAAGAGAGCGGTTCTGAATTTTAATTTAAAACTTAAATCAGATTTTTCTTCCCCCCTCTTTGCAATTTAATTAATAAAATTCTATTAATTTTCTTCCCTTGTTCTTATCTTGTCGATCTACTTGCTACTTTAGTTTATATTACTGTGTTTTAAGTATAAATACTTTATTTCTTAAATTCTTCTCATTCATTTATTTTTTTTCTTTTTAATGAACTATAAACAAGCACATGTAATGTATATATATGTACATGAGTGTTGCACTATATATTTATGAGAGCATTCCATCACACCCCTCTTAGTTTGAGAGGTAAAAGGGTGTCAATTGGATATTCACTGATTTTAGCTCTAATACAGGGGTCCCCAACCTTTTTGCACTTAAGAGCACATTCTATAATACCGGCGAGGTGACGGGCACCACTTATTTTTTCAACCAGGTGGCAAGCACCATTTATTTTTTCAATGTAAATTTATAGTTGGATATTGTTAATAATACACATAATGTACAAAAAAATATTTATTTCAAAAATACAATTTTAACATATAATTAACGTTTATATTTTTATGCTGTAAAAGTATAGTATGCCCTACAATTTGATTACAATATAATACAATAATTTATAAGAAATTTTAAAAATTAAACTTATTTGTATCAGATAAATAATTTTTTATCGTGTTCAGATAGCGGCGGGCACACGTAAAACGGTCCGCGGGTGCCATGGTGCCCGCGGGCATAGGGTTGGGGACCCCTGATCTAATAGTTTAATTTATTTCTTCTCTTTTTTTTCTTCATCTCACTAATGATCAAACATGATAAAATTACAGAGGGTGACAATTTTTAGACTCTACCTTACTTTCTTTGGCTGTTTTTATACTGATCCAACCTAATTTAATTTCTTTTGTTAAGACCTCACAGGGGCAAATTTCATCAACTATGAATGTGGAATATGGGATTTGAACATTCTATGAATGGCAGAACAAGTCTACTGCCCAATCAACTTACAATAAATTTCATTAATGTTAATAAGCTCGGAATTTCTCTTCCAGCACATTTCATTGGCCCAAGACTTTCTCTACTGGACCCTCATTTTTGAACAATTACTGGATGCCCTTAATTATTGACAGGTTTATTTTTCCCAATGAAATGGCTTAAAACAAGCATATACTGTGACTACAAATTTCTCAACATTCTTTCATGCACATCTGCACCTAACTATTTATTCTCACACAACCATCATTTATATATGGTTTATTATTTATTTATTTGTTTGGTCACATTAGTCTGCCTTGTTGGTAATTATAAGCTGGGTTAGTTTCTTATCTTTCTACTACTTAGTATTATTCCTTTTTAGTTTTATTACTTTGCATTTTATGGTTATTACTATTCATTTAATGTTGTTTATTCTCTTATGCTTGGCTACACCTTTTCACAGACTGATAAATGGGATGATTTTCTATATTTTCCATACTGAGTATGGTTATTTTAATTCTTTTGTATGAATTTATTTGCTTGTTTGTTTGATAAACAATGCTGCTTTATTTTTAGCAAACTCACAAACTGGGAAATTTTAATTATTATTCCCTTTTTTTTCTTTATTTAAGTTTTTAATTTTCATTTTGCCTTACTTGGTTTTCAGTTGGTTGAGATTTTTTTCTTTTCCTTTTTTTTTTTTATCACCTGAGGATCCATCTAAATTGTTCTAGCCCATTTAATTTTTGCCAGGTGGTTCTTTTTGACTTTTTTTATATCAACTTATGCCAGGGAATCAGGATCTATCCCAGGGCCTAACCTGATGTTTCAGGTGTTACATGTTTCAGGTGAGTGACCTCAGATTCACTACCAGTAAGTTTATCTACCCTTGTTCAGCTTTGACTGCCCAACAACCTGTGCCTTGTTTTCTTTTCCCAGGAATTTCTCCAAGGACCAACATTTATGACATTTATACTTGCCTCCCTTTTTGGGGGTTTGAATCCTCTTTTCTTTTGATTGTAGCTTGGCCTGCTATTGTCACACATAGCTAATATCTCTGCCACTTGCTTGACTGTCTTTCATTCCATGCCTATAAGCATCTGTTTTACATTTGGGGGGAAAGTTATGCTGTAGAAAATGTATAATTTGTTGTTTGGATAGTGGGCTTGCTGTTAGTGCCTTCAACTTTGCTACTTTATGACAAACAAATGGGGTAAATAGCTCACCATTTGTCTTCCATCATCTGGTGCTTTATATTCTCCTGATATTCCTCACCCCAATAACTATTACACAGTGCAATTTTATATTCCTCAAACACAGTTGTTTTTAAAAACAGTGAATCTCATCAAACTGAGATCATGCTTGGAAATATATGCAAGCAATTGCTATCTTAGCTTTCTTGCTCATCATGTTTAATATCAAATATCACTCCAAGCTTCTCAAGTGTTCCATTGGAGATTTCTCCTAGATGACCAGCAAACAAATCACCAGATTATTTTGACACAATGTGTTTACATTTGTGACACCACACTTACAGCCAGAGAAATCAATCCCTCTACCTTCTTTTCCCCCAAATTTGAATTCTATCTTCTCTACTATATCCCTAGTTTCTACTTTCAGAAATTCTATTATTTTTTCATTTTCTACATTATAGTCTATTATCTCTTTTCATAACAATTATATGCTTCTTTCCTATACTATTTTTATGTCTATTTCTTTATTTGTTACCTTTAACTGACCCTCTACTCACTCCATATTTTTAATGATTTCTAATCTAACCTCATATTTTAGCATAATCCATCTGGACTGAATCTTCTGCTCTAACTTTTTGATCGCCCTTGCCTGACATTTCATTAGTTTCTTTTTCCACACTTTATTTTCTTCTACTACTTGATCTAATCTTATTTAATTCTTTCTTATTTTGCTCCATTTGTGTTATTACTTTATTTAATGTTTATTATATCATTATTTTCTACCTTGTTATTTTCTATCTTACTTTCAATTTCCTATTCTTCAATTTCACTTTGTGATTTTTCTAAATCCATTTTTGTGTTAGATCATGTCTACATTTATTTTGCTATCTTTTTTCCCACTACTAATGCTTTGTGCTTATTTACTCATCTGCTTTATTTGAATTCAAATGAAGTGTCCATCTGACTTCAAACCCCTAGGTCCCTTGTACTTCCCTGTCTAATTATCTAAAACCACTACCATAATGATAAACAAAAGATGTTTTTTTTCTTTATTTCTTTGCCAGCATTTCTCTGCTCTCTTCTTTTTATTTACATTTCAATCTCATTATTATTTCAATTTTTCTTTATTATTATATTTACTTTGGCCATCTCCCTTTTTACATTACTTCCCAACTTCAACTTTTTTATTTTATATATATATATATATTAATTTTGTCTCTTAGGCATTTCTAATAATTGGCAACTTGAACAATATTATTTATCTATGCTGGGCCATTTTATGCCACATGAGCACCCACATTGAATAACATTTGTGATGGTCGGGAATGGTTTATGTGATTTGTGACTGTTTCTCTATGTCTTTATTTTTTTATTCATATGATATATATATTAAACTCATTATGGTTCATATGCTTACTTTCTTGATCCTAATATCTTTCACTAAATATAACATTGAATTAGTCTAATGGATTTACTTAACAGATGTAGACTTTCATACATATTAATCATTTATTAACTTGAAACTGTTTCGACAAACCGTTGACTGTACACTCAAGCAGAGGAGTAGAATATTATTGACAGATTAACTGTTAATCTGTACAAGTCTCAATTTTATTTCCTGATCACAGCACTCCTTCATTTCCTCCAAAGGTAATTTATTTTTTTTAAGATAAATCTCAGGCACCATCTGGTCATGTAAAATTTATATAACTGGAATGCTCTGTACAAATGGCATAGTGAAATCTCATGTTTGTAAAATAACCCAGACTGACTCCAATACTATGAGACAGTGGACCCAATGCATGAATCAAGAACATCTATAAACTCTTGCATAATTTTTAATCATGGAAATGCAGGTAAAGGAAAGAAAATAGACCAAATAATCTTTAGCAAATACTTTTTATTGCTATACATGTATACACAAGTATATTAATATTTTCATTATACATACATTTAATCCCCAAAAATAATAAACATATAATAATAATTAATAAACAAATAAATATGTTTTAGTAAGATCTAATTTATCACATACGTCTTCAATTATGTTATTCTAATATTGGTAATCTCAATAGTCTTTCCTTCATATTAGTTTATTTACACTCAATAATGTGCAGACATTTTCTGATAAAGTTCAATGTATTTACATATGTTTTAACTTGGATGTGATGTTATATCTATATGTCACCATTTTGGACAATCATCCCATCATGGTTTTTGGGCTTTTAAGTTCACAACTCTCATTTCGCTTTTCATAACTGGCCATTGAGTCGTCACTTTCAATTTCTTTTTCATTTTCCAGAACTTTGGAATGACTTTAGGAGAGAATATAAGTGTCAGAGTCCTACATTACAGGTGAGGAATTGATGGCAGACGAGAGAGATTGATGGTGATAGAGAACAAGGAATGAAACCCAGACAGCCACTCCTGTGGTTTTCTTACCAGTGCACAGTGTTATTTAGTCAATTATTAATTTTACAGTCCATTGCATACTTTCTTACTAAACTGCAGTCTTCTGCTTTGTGGTCTCCTCTCAGATTAACCTTCATGAACATCAAAAATAACTCTCCTAAACTCCAACTATAGACAAACTGCAAGACACACTCTGAGCAATTGTCCCCAGTGGATTAACAGATTTTACTTCCTCTTAACTTGAACACAAAAATATTTAACTAACTTATAAATGATCAAACTTGCCATTTTTATAAATCATCTCCTTCCTATTGTTTACTTTTATTCATTTTTGCTATTAGTTTTTTTAAAATTAATTAATCTTATCTTTTTTTTTTAGAATAATCTATTATTGTATAGGCCAGGAATTTACTAAAATTATGAAATAATTTACAAAGATTGCTTGTCATTAATTATTTTAATTTTCTATTTGCAATTTGAATTACATTTTATTTCCATTTACTCCAATCACCATTATTTCAAGTTATATTATGTTTATACATCATATCCTATTTCTTTTTGTTTCTACAATGTTAATTCTTTCTTAGAATTCTATTATTAAAGATAAAAAGAAGAGGGCAGGTTCAGAATCTTAATTTAAAACTTAAATCAGATCCCCCTCTTATAATTCGATTTATAAAACTACTAATTATCTTCCCTTCTTCTTATCTTATCATCTACTTGCTACTTTAGTTTATATTACTGCATTTTAAGTATAAATATGACTTACAGCTTTATTTCTTAAATTCTTCTCTTTCATTCATTTACCTTTTTTTTCAAGGAACTATAAACAAGTACGTGTAATATATATATGTATGTAAGTGTTACACTATATATTGTAACAGTAAGTGGGTTCAAACACTGTTGGAAACTTAAGCAGAGTGCCTAAGTATTATTGGGTGTTAATTGCAGTTGGTATTATTAATTAAAATAACTCAAAATAAAAATATATATATATAAATGATCATTTGATCCCTGTTACAAGAGAGTATTAAATGAATGTGGTAGACATTAAAGGTGCAACCTATACAGATAATCGTGATACATATTGTGTGATAGATATAGATATTAAATACTAACAAATATTTAGGTGAAAATGAAAGAGAGCAGTTGTGCGCAGAGTCGTATTTCATTGATTTTGTAGAATGTATGTATTTTGATTTATTACATTACACTATGATTTTGAAATAATACTTGTAGCACATGTTTCTTAATGAAAATAATGTAAAGATATATAATATTAAAGAGAGTTAAATTTGGCAAGTGGTGCCATTTGCCATTGAAATTCTAAGAACTCTCTTGAATAATTAGGAACAATGGAAACTTGCTGGCACTAAAAGCATTCCAGAGATAGGGGTCATCATCGGATGGATACATTCAAAGGAAGGAAGTTATGAAGGTTACATGAAAAGAAAGAGAACCATTTTTTTTAAGAAAAGAAACAAAAAAAAGAGAAAGATAAAAAGAAAAAAGGAAGTAATTCGGAAATTGACCAAGAATGGAAGCAAATCAATGAGTCGTTAAAGGAATTACCGAAAAAGAAAATACTTTAGTTTAATTTATAAATCTCCATAGAAATGCATCCCATAGAAATGTTGGGGTAAGTGAATTGTGTAGATTTGTTGGGCCGGCCCCATCTATAGCTGTCTGACCCTGCCTGAATACGATGACATTTGTTATGGAAAGTTAAGGATCTAACTCTACCAAATGAATTGTTTGAGTAACTACCAACAAATATAACAACCATGCCATTTGCATGAAACACCTACCTAACAACTAAATGAGAAAGTAATAACTGTGCAATGCAGGAAGCTTTCTTCGCGTACTGATTTATTATTATTTATAAGACAATCTCCAGTAGGAAACTGTAAGCTTACAGAGGATCCACCTAAATCATGAACGTTCATCCTCCAAGGAGGTAATTATGTCTTTATATCTATAACTAACGAACATTTTATATATTAGTGTAGTAAGGAACATGCACTTTAGTGAAATATTATGAAAGATTTTTTTTTGTTAAAGTTTTAATATATAAGTTCAGCTAACAAACAACTCTGATGTGTATATATATATGTTAAAATGAAGATTTGCACGGGTTAAATATATAAAATACATATTTTGCGGGTTCATCCGTGTTAAAAATTTTTAATATTAATATACTGACGTTTCGACTTGGTCACACAAGCCATCTACAGAGTTATAAAAGGTAGAAAGACGGTTGTAGAGGCGCTACAATCACTGATTTGAATAAAATGTTAAAATTCCACCAATAGCAAAAAATGTTAAATTTAGGAATGTTTTTTAAAAAAATCTTTCCAAATAGGAGGAAGTTTACATGTATCATTTCGCTTATTGATACAATCTGGCCTTTTAAGTATCTCAATGGCTTCTCTAATTTTGCATTGGTAGAGATTATCACATCTGGATATGATCCTGGTACTAGAAAAATCAATTTTATGACCTGAATCTATAGTATGGAGTGAGAGTGCTGATGATGATGAGTGTTGTTTAACTGCATTAGCATGCTCATCTCTCCTAACACTGATGCGACGATTACTCATACCTATGTAAGAAGCTTTACAATTTTTACATGAGATTTGATAGACACCATGAGATTCAAGAGGGATTGAATCCTTAGGCTTGGTTATTATATTGCTGATCTTTTGATGAGCAGAAAATGCTGTATCTATATTATAGCGTTTTAATATATGTCCGATACTGTCTGTAGTTCCTTTTACATATGGAACACAAATCCTAATAGCTGATTTATCATCTTTTTGTTTCCTATTTTGTCTATTTTGGACTTGAAATAAGGCTTTTTTTATAAATTTGTAATTATAACTATTTGCTAATAAAACACTATTAATATGATTTATTTCTTCTTTCAGATGTGTCTCATCTGAAAGGTTAATTGCTCTATTTAAAAGAGTTTTGGCTACAGAAACTATCTGAGTTGGATGATGATGAGAATGGAAATGCAAATAACTGTCTGTGTGTGTATCCTTTCTGTAAATAGAAAAAGATAAACTATTTGGTGTTCTGGTGACTAGAACATCAAGAAAAGGGAGTTTTCCATCAGACTCTGTCTCCATTGTAAATTTAATATGAGGATGCATATTATTTAAATGTAAGAAAAAATTATCTAATTTATTTTTTCCATGTTGCCATATGACAAAAGTGTCATCTATGTATCTGAGCCAAATGAGAGGTTTTAAAGATGATGATTCTAAAGCACGGTTTTCTATATATTCCATGAATAAATTAGCTATTACTCCTGAGATAGGTGAGCCCATAGAAGTACCAAAAACTTGTCTGTAATGCTGTCCATTGTATACAAAATATGTATTTAAGAGACAATGTTTAATTAAAGCAATAATATGGTCTGGTAAATTGCAACGTTGTGAGATTATATTTAAAGCTTCATCAATTGGAATGTTTGTAAACAAAGACACGACATCAAAACTGACCAGAATGTCATTAGCATTAATTTTTAAACTTTTTAAAACAGAAATAAAATGAAGAGAGTTTTTAATATATGATTTAATAGATGGGATTGTAGGTTTAATGAAATCCGATAAGTATCTGGCTAAAATATGAGTTGGAGAACCTATTGCACTTACTATTGGACGAAGGGGGGTATCTGGTTTGTGAATTTTTGGAAGTCCATAAAATTTTGGACAGACACTTGAGAACGGATTAGTCGTCGCTCAAAAATATATCTATCGAAGCAAAGGTCGATAATCTGATCATACCTGAGGGATTGGTAAAAGATCAGGGTACCAGGATGTTAAAATATATATGAGAGTGATACAATATATTTTAAAAGTAATTTAAACTTACAGATGAGAATATTAAATTGCTTTGTTTTCCTTTGATAACAGATATGTGATACAATACAAATCTTGATTTTAATTACATATTAATAAACATTTTACCACTTTCTTTACAAATATCATCTACTAATATATTTAAAAGTTAGGAAAACAAATTTTTTAACAAACTTTTTCTTTGTAAATCTTGGATTTTTTAAATTTTTATAAATTATATTTCTCAATTTTTTTTATATTTCGACTATATATATGGTAATTGTCAAGGATTGATTATTCCTATAAAACATACTATATATAAATATATGTTTACAAAGAATTTTCAAAACCAACAGAATAAAAAATATAACTTAAATTACAATTTTGTAAACTTACTTTTTGCTCACATTCATATGTGTGAGCATCCTTTTATTTTTTTATATAAAAATATAAATTTAAAAAAATTAAAATGTAGAAGGATGTAGACACATTAGTTTAAAAAATATATAATTTATGTGATAAAATATTTTTGTGTTGTTTTTGGAAATTCTTTGTAAACATATTTGAATATATACTTATATAGGAATAATCAATCCTTTGCATTGACCTTATAATGTGGTCAAAAGGGTGGAGAAAAACTGAGATAAAAATCATTCGTAAAAAAAAAAAGATTTAAAAAGAAAAAGTGTGTAAAAGAATTTGTTTTGTTTTTTTAATTTTTAAATTACTTAATTTTCTCATGTACAATTTTAAATTAATCTGTTAATTATCATTCTCAAAAATAAATCTTTTTATCTTCTCATGTTAATACAAGATCAAACTTTTCTTTAAAATATTTTTAGACAGGAATTAATGTTTTTTGAAAGAAAAGAAAGAAAATATTTTTTAATTGTTTTTCTGAAAAATAAATAAAATTTATATACTACCTAAATGTGTGCTAAAGCAACTTTACTTAATAGCTTCTAATTAGTTATTTGCTACTTCTTGGTCGGGAAAGTAATGGTCTTCATCTTCATTCACTCCTACCCAATTCATACCTCAAGGATCTCCACACAGTTTTTTATTATTCATGTTCTACATTAACCCTCTCATAAACAACATACAACAAGAATTACAAAGAATTCAAATCCCACACACTGGACTATATATATCATGTGTTGCATACATGGATGACCTTACTGTTTTTCTTACCTCCAAAAAAACAACTATCTACTTTTGGAAAAAATACTTAATAATTACACCTTCAAATATAAATTCAACATCAACATTAATAAAACATTGGCTTGATTTTTCTACACTGGTAAGATATATACACAAATTTATCATGATATATCAATTAATTTCTTTGGATTTTCCTTTTTATCTTGGGCTCTCTGGAATGAGGCAAAAGGTCCAGAAAAAACTGAAAAATGATACAGAGTGCACAACCAATTCTCTCTCCAAAATGTACCTCTCTTTATATGCAAAAAATGTCTTTTCAATTAGCTTGTAACTACAAAGATAATTTACTATTCATCAATCATAAACTTTAACTAAATCATTCACTTCGTCCATTTACTCACTATGCAGCAAGTTATTATGGTATAGAAAAGTAGTCTGTATTTCTGTAAAACAACTTAGTCTCCCACCAACCAGAAATGGATTAAGTCTTCACTCCATCCAAATTTTTTATTCACAAAAAAGTATTAATCTCCTGGCTGCACTGATAAAAAAAATTCCAGTTTCTTGAATGCATCCTTCAAATAACACCCACAGATTGACCACCACCTTCACATGAATATTTATCTTTGCTCATATATCAACTCCAAAGCATTTATGATTTTTGGGGTGTTGGCAGATAACCTATAGAAGCATTTATAATATGCTGAATCTGGACCTATCTATTGATCCACATTTACCACTTGCTAAATATGAACAACAGTCATTTGATGCAATAATTCAAAAAGTGCTCCTTGGAACCCATATTTTTTGACTTTTTCTTAAGGTTAAATCTTCATGCCCTACCTATCTCTTACTCCCTAAAATACTGCAGGCTATACATCAATATTGAAGCTTTTTGTTCATTGTGTCACAGGGACAAAGAAATGCAACAGCACCTATTCCACACCTGCACAGCTCTGACAAATACTCAAGAGATTGTGATTACCACATATAGACAAATTAACATCACACTTGATAATTTAATAGAGACACTCAACAAAGGTTCAATCTTGGCAGCCTGAGCAGCAAGTTTTTGTTTATATATTTTATAGTGCTCTAGATGTTAGTTTCTGCATGGAAACAACACTAGAATGCACCCAGCTACCTTCTCTAATAAACTTGACCAACTGGAGACCAGAGATGGCAAAATTGTACAACCACATATTTTTGCTGCTATATGATCACTTTTAAAAACCCAAGCCAGACCATATTCTAAAATAACCAAATGACTTTTGCTGAAACAAACATTTTTTTTTTATTACATATCTCATTTTCAGCAATCTTTTGAACACTACACTTGTGTATCAAATAGTCCAAAGAATATATTTAATTCAATCAAACAAAGTATTTTTTTAAACAGATGAAGTAAATTCTCAGATAATGAAAATAGAACCATAGACAAATACACAATTTATACCTACCTAACAATTTATTTAGACTGTACCAATAATATCTATTTGTTTGTTCTGAAGTTATCTAGTTTCCAATCATGTATTTCTAACAATGTAATTCTTTATAAGTAATAAAGTTTGATTTGAAACGTAAATTTGATACTCAAAATAAATTAGTCTTCTCACCATATACAAACTGTTCAAAATAAATCTGAAATGGAAATTTACATTTCAATATAAAATATATTATAGGTATAGGATCTTGTGGTGCAATGGTAGCAAATTTGACTTTAAGCTCAAATTTGAAACAAATGAACTTTTTTTTTTCAAAAAAGTATGTGGCCTATAGTCAACGCAATGCCTATCTAGTTGTTTGTTTTTTTTTAGCTAGAGGACAAAATAAGAATGAAAAAAAATTGGTAAGCTTAATGAGTAATGTCTTTTTTCTACTGTTCTTTATGCGTGAATTATTTAAAATCTGCTTTATCTTTTAGTTAAATATATTGCAGCTTACTTGAAATACTTTCATTATTATGCATTTATGTGTAGTCAATAATTTTAATTTCTTTTTGTATTTTTATTTTTCAGATTGCATATTGGAAGAGCTCAACTTTTAAACAGTCACTTCTTTTTTTTATGTTCACTCTTATGGTTCTGAATCATTTTTGTTCTGATATTCTTTATCAAGGTCTTTCTCCAAGATTTCTTTATTTATTACAAGCAGGGATTATTAATTTTGCATATGTTTTTTATCTTATGTTTCAAAACACAGAACTATTATCGGATGACTTATTTATCAATAGCTAATGGAAATAAGACTTCAGAATTGAATGAAAAGTACCAAGCATCTTTTTACTTAAGTTTCAAATTGTTTTTATTGATTTGTTTTAATCTGAAATTACTATTAAATATGTTTTGTTATTATTATTTTTATACTTTTTTTATTATTTGTTTTACATTAATTTAAAGTTACTATTGAAATAATATAATATATAATTGTTTGATATAGATATATTGATTACTTGTTGTATTTAAAATAAAGTGCATATATATTTCTAACTTGTTTTGTATTTTTATATTCACTAAAGCATACTATTTTTATAAACTTGGTAGCTTTTATTTTATTTCATAAACATATTTTTTTTATTCTACAAAAAGGTCAAATTTTCATATGAAATTTTTCCATTTACAAAATTATTTATTTTATTAATGCAGACTTGACAGTAAAAAGTTATTAAATAATTTAAATTAAATGCATGACACTATAATCAATTCCTTTAGTAATGTTCTAATTAGTCTGGTGCTATGTCTAACTTTTGGTTATTTAAAAATTAACTGAATTTTACTGAACTGTTAATCTTTTAGTCTTCAGCAATAGAAATAGTGATCTACAGTAGTGCTTTTTAAATTAAAGTTATGATAACTTATAAATTCATTGTAAAAAAATTATAGTCACACAAAATTTGAAAAAGATTAAAATATTATTAGAGTTGAGAAAATTATTAATCATTCTTTAGTGGAAAGGCAATACACATAGCCTATTGTTGAGTCTGCATAGTGTGAACTGACACATCAATTGAAATCTGTAGAATTTGTTTTAAAATGTTTTGTTTTAAATTATATATATATTGTAACATTTTTCACATTTTGATATATTCTGATAGGCCTTTTTTTATACACACTATGAAGTGAAAGTTAATCAAGCTATGAAGATGGAAAATATAAATATTTCATTCATATTTTCTAAAAAACATAGCTATATTTCCTGATTAACTGGCCTACTAATTATTGCAACTTACACTGCCTGTGGAATCAGCTTTTTTATTTGTTTTTATCAGGGCACCAGGATTGATACAAGAATCTGCTGAAATCCATCACATCGCACATCGTAAATTAAGAAAACAATAATTTAAAGGATCGGGTTTTTGATTTCCCATAACTTAGTTATTTTTCAGAGCATATTACACCTGGGACTTAGTTAATAAATAAACATATTGGCCAAGGTAATTTACACTCAAATCCTAATAAAACTAACATTAATAAATTTAATAATTATTATTAATAATGCACAATGGGTAGTTGATATTAGAAATAAATATTTTTATTCTAACGAATTAAAATATTAAAAACACAAATTACGAATAAGTTGGAAAAACTACACACATGCTAATCCAGACATAAATCAATTAATTAAAACGGTTCACATTACACTTAGATTTCTTAGGCCATAAACAAAATCTCTTGAATAATAAAATTTAATGATTCTATCAGGATTATATTATAAACTTACTGGAGAATGGTTTGCAAATGTTTAATTTAGTCACAATCAGGAATAGTTAATTTTAGCTTACTGGTAAGTTTAGAAAATTTCTGTAGACAGTTGATTATCATGCATAGTTTTTCATGAATAGAATGAGCTTGTGGTCATTGGTTTTAACTTGTTCTTGGTCTATTCTAAAGGATAGTTACAAAAGCTTTTCTGGGTCGATGTCTTTATGATGAATGATGTCAAAAGCTTCGGTCCACTTCACCATGGCTAATTATTTTAGCATAGAGTGGTTCTGGATCTTTCATGATCCAGGACCAGCCAAAAGAAAAAAAAAGACGACCACATTTGAAGTTTTTCTGACCTTTTATATTCACAATCAGTTTTTAGATTTCTCTGTGCATTTATTTTTTTTGTTCTTTTATCAGAATACCAGATAATAATCTAGTACATTCATTCCTAAATTTAAATTACAAAGTCTTTTTTTTCCAGCATAATTCTGCCATCTTTAATTAGCTTCCAAAAAAAAAAGTTTTAATGATTGTAATCTTTTACTTTGGAATTTTTATTTGTCTGGATTAGTAATCTGCGTGTCATTTATTCTTTCCAATTATCACTCTTATTTTTAATCAAAGTAATAATTCAAAACAAAAAAAATTACACCAATTAAAAAAAATTAAAATTGCATCTTTTAATAAGATCACTAAATTTATTTTTTCTTTTAGCTTTTACTAAATGCCAATATATTTGTACCATATATCAATAAATGGTACAATACTACTGGGACTGGAGATGATAATAAGATAGGGGTTGGAACTAATTTTATTCTTAACTTTTAAGTCTTTATTCTGGATTTTTTTAAATGTATTAGCATGCTGATATATTTTTGTAGACTTATTCACAAGTGACATGTGGCTTTAAAGCCCACATTTAGGGTCTAACACGGCAGGAATGAGAAACATTTTGACATTCACCTGTGTCCTTTCTGCTCAAATGTAATACTAACAATAAAAAGCCCAAATCATAAGCACATACTAGTGTTGCTCATCATTTTGAGTCTTACAGGGTCATGGCAACTTGGTCTACCCTCCAATTTCTTGGGAACCCTGCTAAAAATAGACTGGTGGGCATTTACAGATGTCTTATGTTACATATTGACATATAAAGACTTGGGGCTATGATTTTCCTCGCTCTAATATCCACCTATTCGGTCAACACTTGTGACTTAACACTAACATCAGCCACAATCATGTTTTCTAGACATATTTAAAAATATATATATTTTTACAATTGTATAATTCAGTTTAGTTAGTTTTTTTTAAAAACTACTATTAATTCTTTGGCTATGGGTTTTGAGGCATCATCGTAATGTTCTCTATACCATTATGACATATCTCAGGTTGTGGTTGTTGTATCGAGCAACACATTGGGCACCATTGTAACGTTTTTCATATTTTGATAGATTCTGGTAGGCCTTTTTTTACACATTATGAAGTGAAAGTTAATCAAACTATGAAGATGGAAAATATAAATATTTCATTCATATTTTCTAAAAAAAAAACATAGCTATATTTCCTGATTAACTGGCTTACTAATTTTTGTGACTTACGCTGCCAGCAGAATCAGCTTTTTTATTTGTTTTTATCAGGGCACCAGGATTCATACAAGAATCTGCTGAAATCCATCACATCACATGTCTTAAATTAAGAAGACAATAATTTAAAGGATCCGGTTTTTGATTTCCCATAACTTAGTTATTTTTCAGAGAATATTACACCTGGGGCTTAGTTAATAAATAAACATATTGTCAATGTAGTTTACACTCAAATCCTAATAAACTAACATTAATAAATTTTATAATTATTATTAATAATGCACAATGCATAGTTGATTTTAGAAATAAATATTTGTATTCTAACAAATTAAAATATTGAAAACACAAATTACGAATAAGTTGGAAAGACCACACATGCTAATCCAGACATGAATCAATTAATTAAAACAGTTCACATTACACTTAGATTTCTTAGGCCATAAACAAAAGTCTTGAATAATAAAATGTAATGTCTTTATCAGGATTATATTATAAGCTTATTGGAGAATTGTTTGCAAATGCTTAATTTAGTCACAATTGGGAATAGTTAATCTTAGCTTACTGATAAGTTTAGCAAATTTCCGTAGACAGTTGATTACCATGCATGGTTTTTTATGAGGTAGAATGAGCTCATGGCTATTGGTTTTAACTTGTTCTTGGTCCAATCCTAAAGGCTAGTCATGAAAGCTTTTTTGGAGTTGACATCTTCATGATGAACAATGTCAAAAGCTTCACTGCAGCATGACTAATTATTTCAGTGTATAGTGGTCTTATTTCAGCATAGATTAGTCCTGGATCTTTCATGATCCAGGACCAGCCAAAAGAAAAAAAGACATTTGAAGTTTTTTTGACCTTTTATATTCATGATCAGTTTTTAGACTTCTCTGTGCATCTATTTTCTTTTGTTCTTTTATCAGAATACCAGATAATAATCACAGTCTTTTTTTTTTAGCATAATTCTGCCATCTTTAGTTAGCTTCCAAAAAAAAGTTTTAATGATTGTAATCTTTTACTTTGGATTTTTTTTTTTTATTTGTCTGGATTAGTAATCTGCATGTCATTTATTCTTTCCAATTTTAACTGTTATTTTTAATCAAAATAATAAGTCGAAACAAAAACAATCAACTCTCATTGTACATGTTAAAAAAAATTACACTAACTAAAAAAAATTAAAATTGTGTCTTTTAATAAGAGTGCTAGATTTACTTTTTCTTTTAGCTTTTACTAAATGCCAATATATTTGTGCCATATATAAATAAATGGTACAATATATATATATAATTTTTAGATATATTTAAAACTTCCAATCCACCACAAATTTTTGAAACATATGAAGACATTGTGACTGCAGAAAACTTGATCACTTATAAATTAAGGTCTTATAATATTAATAGACCTGTTTGTTGTGGAAGACAATTGTAGAACATGATTGCAAGCAAAACAAGTTTAAGAATCTCTACCTTTGATCATTATATTCTGTAACATTATTATACTGGTCAGTTTAACCAGTGGTGATTGGCTAATTCAGTGCTAAAAGTTTCAGGATAAATTGCATTCCAACTAATTAATGGAAATTGTTAAATACTCAATCTGCTATTAAGATGTTCAAATATCATATGACATTCTCAGCAATTGATTATAGGATTATTTATTTAGTTCATAAGAGTCAGTGTATGATAATTTTTATCAGCAAATCTATCTTGTCTCCATTATATTGCAATCATCCATTAACACAGAAAGGCAGACCACTTTTTCTCATTATATATGTATTTGATAAACATTCTTTACTCATAGGTGAATTAAAACTATTGGATACTTAAATATTTATGACCATGGTGGCAGTTCAACCTCATAAAATAGGTAGCATTTTTGTTCACTTTCAGAACCATGTGACACAATAAATAATTATTGCAAAAGTATTTTCATATTTTTTACTAATGCACTTCTCATTTCAATTCTATTATGGAGCAATCATTCTTCGGTTGCTGAAACTCAAACTATAGTTTTTTAATATACATGATTTCATAAGCAATCTTCATATATGAATTTTTTCTAAAGTACAGGCTTTTTCATACTTGCACTCCAATATGTAATATATAGGGGGTTTGAACTCAGATTCACACCCCACTGCTATCCACACTATCTCATACTGCCGACACACTTGATCACCCATTCTTTTGACGTGTGTAATCAAGTGTGTCATGTACAAGTTTGAGTTCAAACTCCCTATAAACAACGTTCATGCAAACCATACTTTTTGTATAATTGTAGAAATTTATCTTCATTTCAAATATTTTTATGCAACAAACAATTTTGTTGAAATTGTATATATATACTTGTTTAAAAAACGGTTGAAATTGTATATATATGTGTACTTGTTTAAAAAACTGTCCTACAATGTCTATTAAAATTATGTTATGTTTCAGAATATTTTGTGCCATATAAACCATTGCTAATTCTTTTTCTTTTATCAAAGAATCTATGCTTCCACTTTAAAATCTCTTCATTGTAATTTAAATGTTATCTTTTTAGAATTTCTTAAGGTGTTTTTTTCAAATCAGTTTTATGGTATGCAGATGAAAAAGGTTTCACAATTTTTATTTTACATCCTATTAATTAGTGAGAAATTTATTATTTCAAATTTTATTTTTATCAACTTTTTCTAGATTTATTTAAATAAATATTAAACAATAGCAATGTTTAATCGCAAATAAAAATTATACAGATCCAGTGTAAATAAAAAGAAAGAAAGATCAAACAATCTTTATATAACTAACTTTAGTAATAAAATGGCGAATGATTAAATGTATTTATGTCTTGTCAATTGATGCTTATTAAAAGTTTGAGTGTTTATTTTTCTTATATATTCATTCATCAACAATATTGGATTATTATTTTGTTGGCTGTGGAATACCTTGATCAGAATCTGAAAAAAAAAAAATGTAGTTTTGGTCAGCACTTACATATAGATTGTAGGTCATATGGATATTCCTCTACTGCTTCATGATGTTGCAGAATATGTGCGCATGAAAATATATATATTATACATATTCATAATCTATCATTACATACATATCATCTATAAATATATATGTGTGTATATGACTTTATTTTTAGATATAGAATTCATGCTAGGATTACTGGAATATTGATAACCTACATTCAAGACATCGTAATGATATTGCAACACTATTTTCAGAAAATTGCTTATTTAAATAGTATCAAATCATAGTATTATTATATTATAAATAAAAGTTGTAATGGTGTTAAGTATATTAGATTTTTATAACATAATCAGTGAAGGGACTTATAGAACATGTAGTTTTGTCAATCAGCAATGATTACTTAAGAGAAAGATTAAGATTGAATATAAAAACTAGGAGTTATTATTAATAAATCACTGTTAACAAATTACTTTTGTTTACTTTTATTATTTAAATAAGTTATGAAGAAACAATAAAAGTATATCTTATTATTAAAACAGGCAAAACTCCATACAGTAGTGCCACTCAGTGCAAGCCAGAGTAATCAATGGATGCCAGAAGGCTTGTGCATAAAATCCCTATCTAGTGCCTTCTCATCCAATATCCCCAGATTAGTTTCTAGCTTGTGGCTTACGTCAGTGAGGAGCCTTGGATCTGAGAGCACTGCACCTAGATAGGGATTTTATGCACAACTAGCATGGAGAGTTTTGCCTGTTTTAATAACAGTTATGAACAAGCATAAGAAATGGTGATCATGTTATATCTTATTATTACAGGGTTTTTTCTCCAAATACACTCTTTTGAAGATCATATTCACCATTTTGCAAATCAAATTCACCCTTGTAGAACAAATTCATCTTTTAGTAAATACAAATTATTCTATAAATTTGTTTTCTTAAATTATTGTAATTAATCTATTCATTCAGTTTCCTGAATGTTTACTATAGTAAATAGAGGGATTTAAACTTAGGATTTTCAGTCTATATTCATCCTCCACTCCATCTGCATGAAATATATATTGGGGATTATTCATCTTTTTCAAATGTGTATCAGTTGTTTGAGATAGAATGGAGGGTGAATGTAGACTGAAAATCCTAAATTTAAATCCCTCTATTTATTTAAATTTTTGTAATAAAATCCAATGTAAATTTTTGTTCAGGAATTCAAAATTTTATTGCATGTTTACAATGAAAACAAAATACTTATAATGATACACATAGGTTAATCTATAATGGCTTTTCGTGATAATATTTAAGTAATAATTGGGACAATCTGTGAGGGTAAGTCATAACAGACTTATTAATTACATTTACACATAAACAGTCAAATACTTTTATGTATATGTAGTGAAGAATAAAAAATGGAAGTAATGAAAATAAAAATTGATATATTATTCTAAAGTAGATCAACTATAAGAATGATTGGGTAAAAAAAAAAAAAGAGATCTAGGTGAGATGGTGAACTGGTGCATGTATAAAAATTAATTTATTAGTAACAAGGTATACAATAGAAATATTCTTAGAAATGAAACAAGTACATAAATAAGTAATTATCAACATGTAAAGTAATAAAATGGAGTAAGAAATCAAACTGCTAACGATTATAGAAGAGCTAGCACTGTATAAAGTTACAATAGCCACTAAGTATGGAACAGCCATCAACTGTGTAAGAATTTTAATAATACATTAATTATCAAGCATGAATAATAGATTAAGAGGTGGAACAGCAATAAGTACAAAGCAACAGCAATCAATGTAGAAAAGGAAAAAGCCTAAAAATGAAATATCTAGCTTTGATAATATGTTCCAAGAATGGATAATGAATGTTATCCAAATGATACAGTAGAAAAATGATGAAAAATATAAAATGACTATACAAGAAGGTAAAGAAAAACAGTTGAAAGGCTATACAAGAAATGGAGCAGAAAAATGGTAGAAATCAAAAAAGTATAAAAGTGGCATTGCAGAAAAGTGAATGAAAAAGCTATATAAACAATAAAAGAAAAATAGCAAGAGATGTATATAAGAAGTAATGTCACAAAATATTTATGAGGTGGTAACACCATTATAGAAGGGATAGAAACCTGTAGAAGGAAAATAACTATAATTCAGTGAAATCATTACAAAATACTTGATAGTAGAGATAGAAACAGTTCAAAGCATCATAGATGCCACAAAATATTTATGAGAAGATAATAACATTACAGAAGGGATGGAAACTAGAAGGAAAACAACTATAATCCAGTAAAATCATTACAAAATACTTGATAGTAGAGATAGAAATTGTTCAAAGCATAGAATTGAGAGGCTCAAATTTCAAAGAAGAGGTTAGAATTGTTTACAACATACCAAAATTATAATGAAAAACCTCAATGTTGGAGTCATCCAAGAGAATATGAATGAAATCTAAAAAAAGGTGACTAATGCACTAAACTAGATGAAAGCTGATAGATGCAGATGAAGAAAGAAAATCAAAACAAGTTCAAAGCTTGGATAAATAGACTATGATAAGAATATGGAGAAAAATATGCCAAAAGAAAGTTATAAAGGCGATAACACAGTATTGATACAAGCAAAATGAATCATTATGACAATGTTAAAAAAAGTATTTTCAGCTACATTAACTCACACAGGAGGATTGCTCATAACTTTTTTTCCCCAAGATTTATTTAAAAAATGGTGAAATTCTTTCAAGCAGTATAAAAATCCAATCTATTTCTGAGTAAAAGGATGACACTATAGAATTGTGTATCGAGTTATTCAGAAAAAATTCCAGTTATTATTATATGAAGGCTGGACGCTGTTTTTAAGTGTCAAGTTTTCGAGGCTAAGTTAAGAGTACAAATAGCATGTATTTTATTAGAAAGTCAGATAATAATGATAATTTATCACAGTGGATTGAACCAATGATTTGGGAGACTAAAACAGTAAGAATACTATTAAATAAGTATTTTTTATGTCTATCATTATATATAATAAAATTTGAATTTACATTGGATTTCATTTTTATTACGATAATTTGAGAAAACAAATTTGTAGAAAAACTTGATTTGCTAAACGGTAAATTTAACCTGCAAAAGAGCTAAATTAGTCAATAAAAACATGAAATGAATAAATGGTTTTATAAAATTACGGTAGATAAAAAAAAATATTTAAATATCTAACACAGATATCAAATTATACTTATAATCAAATAAGAAAAAGTAAAGAAAAAAAATCAGGATTATAGAATAATTATCTTTAATTTTCTATTTTTATCTGTTAAAACTTTTTCAATTGTTGTTTATAAATTAGTTTATATTATGAATTTAACAATATACATTAGTAAAATTTTAATATATTTGAGGAATAATAATTCAAAATCGGTATTATCACACAAATGTGTTTGTTAAATGAATTTAGAATATAAAAAATTATGTAAAGAAATATGTATCTAATATTATCTTATATATACATTCTAGTCTAGATTTTTTTGTTATTAACTTTCCTTTCATATATATTGTGAGAAAATTATTTATGGCAATCTTATAAAGTAACAAATTAATGTAAGTAGATATTTTGAATGAATGTGTGCAGAAGGAAAACATTTCACCATACTAGTAATAATAATATCAATAAACTATGTTACACAATATGCCAGTAATCTTTAAGGAAAGTCCGTTTCTAAAGATATCAGTGCTAAAATGAATGTTATTTGTGGAAAAAATAGATATAACAATGAATGTAATTTAACTTCAAAGCTTTTTTCTCTTTTATGGGACATAATTAATATACCATTAAAATTATTTTTATTTTTATAGAATGCTCTTTTACAAGTGACCCTTCTATAATAAGAATATCATGTTTATTCTCATAAAATATCATTTTACTTCAAGGCCTTACATAACAGTAAAATCATATTTATTTAAATCATTCAGTTGATAAAGCAACTTCAACATTTAATTGTAATGTATTCAAATTTAGCTTTCAAATTTATCTTAATTAATATAATGTATTTATCTATTTTTAATTATACATTTAATATCCATATTTATTATGGATAAGATCATTAATTTATATAATTATTTCAAACATACACCTATTTCATTCATATTAGCCATATGTCTGAAGTATTATATTATTCATCATAATATTGAAAATATTCTACATATAAACTACTTTTTGTTTTAACCCAAACTGGACTATAATGTGATTTTGTAACATAAAACACTACAAGTAGTATATGATATTGCTCGTAATAACAGGATTGTTTTATAGTATAATTAAGATCCCAAACTGGCATTTAAAATAAGTAAAACAATTAAAAATAAGTTTAAAATGATTTTATTTTAGATTAAATTATTTTCTGAAAATTGTTTAGTGTTCTCTATACATATTGATCGGCTGGATATTCTACAGGCATAAAAGTTTCTTTTTAATTTATAGCAAGTTTTTTTCATGTCAAATATTTTGACATCTGCATTCTTGCTATTGTCATTATTAGTAGCTTTAGACCTTGAAGCTCCTAAAATATGGCATGAAATTCATTTTAGATGTTACATGTAACAGCCTTTTCTCTAAATATGAATTTATAAGTAATTTTGTTAGTGATTTTGAAAAATTTAAGCATTTAATTTTTTTTTTATTCTTTAAAATTTTGATATAAAATGAGTGCATCGACAGCTGAAATATTTATTATTTGGAAGATTATTGCCAATAACCACTCTTGTTCTGAAGAATGAATAATTAGTGCATTTCCAATCAAGTGCATCCTCTCCTTTTGTCAAATTATAATCTTCAGTCATCTCAGGCTTTCTATCACTAGGATCAATCTTGTAAAAATGGTTCATGTTAGGAATTAGCAGTCAAACTTTGTATTTTGTGAGTGATATGATAGTAGTGTAATATTGTCATAAAGTTCATATAAATTGCTTTTGATTGATCTTGACTTTGAAGATAGAAAAGTTGTCAGAATTTGTTTTTTATTTTTTTCCAACAGTCCCCAAGTAAACCATTTGTCTGCTATAATATTGCTATTGGAACTATGTATTGCTCTAACAATCTAATAATGGATTGTGATGGGATGGTAAAATATTTTTCTTCTTCATTTAATGTCTTACTGTCAGAACATTTTTTTGCACGTATATATACATGTAGAAGATATCTGCTTAAAGCATCAATGAGGCAAATGATTTTTTGCTATATTTCTTAGATTTTTATAGCATATAAATTGAAGTCTGCATCTCTCCCTAAATGTCACAATAATTTCATCAATGCAAGCATGCATTATAATGACAATATTTTGGAAATTTTCAATGGCAGTTGAAGGATGATTTCTTTCTTATTCTTTATGATCATCAATATTATCAAAATGGTGACAACAAAGTAAAAATTCAAACCTTTTAGGCATAGTCATCTGAAAAAATTTTCATCCAGTTCCATCAGTTTTATAGCGAAATTAAAAATTGTCATTGCCTTATATAAATATTTCTGTATATATTAATAGTCTCAATAATGCTTTTAGTTTCAATAAATCCATATGAAGATCGAGTGTGCTTTTGTATTTCATTATTGCTTGTTCTATTTTTTTATTTGTGCAGTTAAAACTTAGGATCAAGAGATTCCAGGATTGATTTTGGTGCTTGAGTTTCTTATGAACTCTCAAATTATAAAATCATTGACATTTATTGCCAGCACAATTTAACACAGTAATAAAGCATCCAACTTGGAACTGAGAGGTCCTAGGATTGATTCTTTTTATGAGCTCCAATCAGTACATTATTGGTGAACAATAAATTCCACACTACATTATGCTATTCTATTCTTTTATTTACAGCTGGAGATTTTTTTGGACCATTTGTGTTCATTATATCATGCTCAAATACATAGTTGCTTGAATTATTTGCTATCAAATCTATAGCAATATCATTTTCATCATCATCAGATTCTGAAAATTCCATATCAGTGTTTTTCTGTATCTCCATTTTTACATTGTTTTTATTCTTAGTTTTCTCAGAAATACCATCATCATCATCATTATTTAGCATTCTCAGGCACCATTCTTCAAACCCAGATTCAGTTGGATAATAAAAATTATGATCATTTGAACCCTTTCTTTTTACATACAGACATTTTAGACATGGTGACTTATAAAACAATTTGAACTTTTAATAGAACATGCATATGAAAACTTTATACAACAATGTTACATAGAAAAAGCAGTACCATCAAAATTTTCACAGATCTTGTAATTGAGTTTGATTGAATACATTCTTTCAGAAGCATTGCTTACAAAATATATATATAAAAACATAGATCACAACAAATGAAACAACAAAATTACATTTAGATCTGGTAAACTCCAAAAAAGTGTTATAAAACTTAAATTATGTGAGAGGAATTCAAACTAATTTGATTTTTGTAAAATAAAGATATTTAGGAATGTACTGAGATAAACACCTTTTTATTTTAAATAATATAAAGATAATGTATTTGAAAATTAATAGTCGTATTGCCTGTAGCTGTTACAGGTTTTTAATGGGCATTAAATTGTTATAAAACTGAAAATATAAACATAAGCAACTTAATAATTGTCAACTTATTTTAGACTTATATCCCCATTTTAATAAACTCATTACAAATATGTTATGTAAACCAATAACTATAAACTTAAATACTTTTTTTTTTTTGCATTAAAGTTACCTTGTTTCTTGTACAACTGAAATTAAAATCTTAATTAATATATAGATAATCTTTTCTCTTTTTTTCACCATTTCCTTTAAAATCATGCATAGGTAAAATCTAACAATAATATTTCAGATGTTTGGAATTTATATAATTAATTTTGATAATCAATTCTTGTATACTTTTGTAAATAATCCTTTCATTTCTTCCTTAAAATTATAATATAAATAGCAAATATATTAATCTTAATAATTTATGAAATACTTAGACTATAGAATTTTTTATCCCTTATATTTACTTTAGTTGTGGCTAGCTGATTCTGCATACACTTAATATTTAATAAAACGAAGCTACTGCCTTTTCTATTAATTTTTTACATATTTATAGTGGCATTCAAAATCAGAAATTACCATAGCATATTGAAACAGTAAGATTCGTATTCGAATCTTAAGTTTCACCTTTTTCTATTGTCTCTCACTCACCGGTCTATCCTACCCAAATTTAAACTTTTTGGTATCGAATTGTGTGTGTAGCAATATTAAAAATGTATAGATATATGTAGAATTCACCATAAACACGCACACATTTCGATCTCAAATTTAAGGCAATAAATAAAGACAAATAATATAATTTAGATTTCTTCTTTTAGTTATAAAAAATATATATATTTTAACCATTTATTTTAAATTGTAAAATCCATTATTTATTGCTTTGTTTAAATTTAATTTAATAATAATTTAGAAATAGATTGTAATATTTAATTAAAAGTAAAAATAATCGTATGTTCCCTTTTTGTCTTTGAAATTTTAAAAGCATTGGTCGGTGAGAGATAATAGATTAATTAAAAAGAAAAATTCCCTAAAATGTAATTATAAAAATTAAATGTAAAATCTAAACGTAAACAATAAAACGGCAGCTTTCTCGATAATTAAAATTAACAAAAATGCATTGATTATCCTCAGGGCAGATTAAGTGGAATCCAAAAATAAACTATGACAAAAATGTGAAAGATAAGATATAAGAAAAGAGGCCATTTTGAGACTTACTAGAAACTTTAACTTTAGCTGTGCTCTCAATCAGTTGAGAGTCTCCAAGATATTAAATAAATTTTTCCTGCCACGGTATGATCGAGTAAAAGCGCCCAGACTATTCTCCACCCGAGGATGGCCTATCGGATGCCAAACCTTCCATTGCCCTTCATAAATTCAACCACGAAGATCTGCTGCCTAAAATAATGAGAAAGCTGCTGCTGCTGTTAAATGAAATGAACCACCTAAATACAGGAAAGAACTGCTAATCATGAACAATTTGCTAATAACCAATGGAATCGGAAAACTTCTCATAAAACAGGTACCTGTGTCCAAATTCTCTAGAGTACTCTACTAATATCCAGCTACCCTTATTCATTCTGTATATAACTTATAAATTGTAGAACTATCATTTGAAATGCTAAATTTTTAATAATTAATATGTAAACTTCTTTAATAATCTAGCCTGCCTAACTCTATCTTTCTTGGGTGCGTATTTCTAAAATCTATATTTATTATTTAATTATTGCATGCTCATAATTGTCTAAATATAAATCTGTGATCGTTTGAAACAGTGGATGCGTGTCAAATTTTTCATTAATATTTACTTTCATAAATGATTAATATTTTCGTACAAATGACACACATTCAATGCTTCCGTTATTGTAATGCAGGGGTCTACTGCTTAGCAAATGGCTGATGTATCAGTTGTAATAATCACCCAGTCTATATATTGTTTTTATATCTTATTAAACTGTAATTAATAATTCCATAAAATTTGCATTTTCTTTGAGAGTTGCAAACATCCCTTATTAAATGTTGATAATGTAGGGCCGAGTTATAAAATATATTTAAGTATTAACAGGGTTGTCTGTACATTACACATGTGTTACATTTTAGAGATGCAATGACCCATTACAAGCTGTGATTATTCCGGATTCTATAGGGTTGAAATTAACCCCAGTCATCCTACACAAGCTGACAAATGAATGTCCCGTAGGACTTGATGACCATCATGCAGCCAGCAGGCAATCGTGGCATGAACCACTTGTCCCTGGTTATGCTTATGTGACACATTACCTCTTTGGGCTGATGGCAAATGCCAGCCCATCATTCTTATAAACTCATTCACGGCTTTGCAGTTTCAATATACTGCCATTCCATATTGCCTCTCTAGCATACCACGTGTTTTCTTTTATTTACTTTATTATTCTATGTATAACTCCGTTCCTGCATTAGCTCCATAATTCATTCTCAAATAAATGTTTGCCCCTAGTTCTTCGTAATATTGTTAATTAAATAAATCTTACTTTAGACACTTGCATTGCAAAGGTATAAATCCCTAAAGGCATGCATTAGAAATACTTGCTCAAGAATTTTAGGTAGCTAGATTACGTCATCAAATAAATGTATTCATCTGTGTAAATATAATAGTATCGGAAAATTCCGCTACTGAGATTTAAATATTGCCAAATATTATTAGTTTTACCGTTAAATGATATAAGGTTTTAATAAATAATTTCAAACTATACGTCTGCCGTTTCTTCTTCATTTATTTATTCGATACCCATTCAACATGTTTCCTTGATTATTTAAATATAAATGTTTAATTAATATTAGTGTTATTATTAGCTAACTCGAAATCAAATCATGAATCTCTTGCATACCCTGATCACCGTGCCTAAAGAAATATTTACTAATGTTGTATCAGATGCGTTGTTTCGTAGATTCTATTGTGGAACTGATAAACTATGTTCGAACTCAGTACTATGGGTAGCTTCACTATCTAGATGGTGCTGCAGTTCTGTGTGGTGGTCGAATTCTGCACTATGTTAACGAATCACACGTTCCTGACTGTTACAATATCTCTATTTGTAGTGCTTATAAATTAAATGGTTTTTTTTTTTTTTCATATGTCATAGTATCTGCCGGGACGCGAACCCACACCCATCTGCAACCAACTACTTGCTTGCATGGCGGCTGCGATACCTCTCGGCTAACAATGCAAGACATAAATTAAATGTTATTTTATTTACAACAATACTTTTATATATCAAGTAAAATATTTGATTAATTTAAACACAAATTTAATCTTTTTATTTATGTATAAATAAATATAGTATTATAGTAAATTAAATTATAAACATTTATTTTACTCTTATTATTCTTCCTTTAAAATAGTGTCTATTTAATTTTATTTTTAAATGTCTATATATCAAATATGTATTACAAAAAAAGGTTAAAAAATTGAAATATTAATATAATATATATAATTAGTTTTTACAATACATGAAAATAGTTTATTTACATATAAAATAGTTTTATTATAATATAATTTACAAATTAAAAGCTTTTTCAAATAAATTACATAAAATTGAAAGTACTCTTAAAATTGATTATTTTTATTTTATTAACTTTTCTGTGTATACCAAACCTATACATTAAACACTATCTTGATATATAAATAATTATCACTATGTGTTAGTTTTTCTTAGTTGGCTTTCCAATTCTGGGCAGGTAGACCGAATGTGGTCCCTGCACATTTGGACTGTTGATTGGGAGACAGAGGCATCTGGAATAGTCTTGACATGGCTCGGCTGCAGGTCGAGAATTTATTATTCAATGGACTTGAACCTTAGACCTCGCTGCCTGTTGTGGTGGTTGGCGCAATGCTGGAATTGTCCACCTATTCAGCTGAAGCAGTTGGGTCTTCACTTCAGGGACCCAGGGGTGGGATCATTGGGTGATGGATGGCTTCTCAGTAGCTGGGCCATGTAGATCCATGTATAGATACTCATGTTCAGATACACATTAATATCAACATTATAGCAACTCTTTAATGGACATAATTGTTATCAAGCATATTTACTTTATATAATCAATAATTGTTTTACCTTGTTTGTCACATTGAACACTTTGTAATTCTCAATGGGTAAGTGTACCCAAAATTTTTGTAATCCTTTTACTAATAAAGGTTACTTTTGAAAGATAAATAATTATCATTGATGCAAATATGTAATTATTTGAAGCCACATTAAATCTTCGTGTATTATCTATATTTTTTTAAATTTTTAAATACTACCTACTGATGAAAAAAAATTGGCTAATCTCAACAGGCCAGATAGGAGTCTAAAGTTTTGATTATGTGGAGTCAATATATATAATAGGTACAAGTTTAGAATATATATATTAAAATTGTTTTCTTATTAATCCTAGTTTAAATATAGATCCTTGTAGGGCTAGTTCATGTCAGTACATATAATGGTAATATTTTAAAAAAAAATCATCGAAATTAAGTGTTACACCAAATTAGATTATTATTTTAAGACATGACTATCAATAATTATAATTCAAAATATTTCTTTATAGGAGTAAAATAATCATTTAACTGATGGAACTAATTTATTGGCATTGGATAAAGAAAGTTTAAATAGTTCCTATTATATATAGATATTATAATTAAACATAAGGCACATATTACAAAATGTAGTTTTTATGCAAGAGTGAATAGATAAGTATTGGCACTAAAGATGCGTGTATATTTACACATACAGATAAATGTTAAGATTATTAATAATCACATAAATAAAATTCATAAACAACAAATATAGTAAATTAAGATTCAGTTTTAAATAATTCAACTTTAATATAAAGACAGATTTTAATCTTTAAAAATAAACAATAATAGATTTTAAAATATTAAATAGATGAGATATGCTATCAAATGGCTATTATTTTTTCTAGCGTCTAGAAAGTGTTGTTCCATTCTGTAAAAAAGATTTTAAAAAATTGTCGTTTTTAAAAAAAGGACATTTTTAAAACTTTTTAAATATAAAATTAAAAAAATTAAAATATTTTGTTGTAATACATAATAAAATTATTATTTTTAGTTTACAATGTCTCAGAAAAGCATTTTAATTTATCAGAAAATGTGTTAAAATTGTTCAGTGATCATGAATAATGTTTCTATAGATTTATTGATTAGTGATCAGCTTTCTCCATACAATAAAATCTCGATTTAGTTTGTCTTAATATAATAAAGATCCTAATCCAATGTGTATAATCAGTTCAATCTTTTCAGATCCTATTGGAATAATTTGCATGAATGGTTAAAGAAACTTTCACTTTTTGCCATTTCATTGAGATGCACTTATTTAAGATTTTCTCTTCTGCATAAATACTATAAAAGTAATCAATTTTCCAAGCAGAACTATTCCCAAATTTATTTAAGATACCAAAAAGCTTCTATCAAAAGTTAAAGAAATTTAAAAAGTTTATATATTTTTTTTATTTATTTATTAAATACTGTAAAAGTTAAATTCAAAAAATTGACTTGATTTTAATTAATTTATTCATTTTAATATTCCATCATTTGGCCTCTGAAATAAGTTTGTTGTTAACTGAAAAGATATTCTTTGATTTTTGTTTGAGACTTTGAAGGAACTGAGCAGATCAAATACCTAATGTTCGCACCACATGTTAATGTTTTTACAACTGTTATTATTATATTATTCATAAGTGTACAAATATGGATAAGCGGTTCACCAACCAGTATGGTGAGTTTATTGGTTTTTACCTTGGGTTTGAAATCAAGAAACACCATAACCTTTCTTTTAAATTGTCTGATAATTCATAAATGAAATATTTGTTGAATTTTCTAATAGGCAGATGAATGAGTATGTGAAAGAACTTATTTAAAAATAAATACTTAGAATCATTATGAACAAAAGTAAATTAATACTCTTATTCCCAGGGACTGAAAAGTCACCAGCCAAGGCAATAGTTAATGACCAAACCAGAATGTATGTGACATTGTTGCACTTTAAGAAATTAAAAGAAAAGGTAAAGATATAATTCATTTACAAAGTTGTCTTGAATGTTACTATAAAGGCATAAATACTTAAAACTCAAATGGAATGGAATTTATTATAAATAAAAGGGAAAAAAATTATGAAGAATGATGGTATATCAGAAAGAGTTGCAAGATTAGTTATTCACCTCAATGGAAGATAGCAAATGCATATGGTTCATGTTTATGCCTTAAAAAGTTTTCATTGTGATGAAGAAAAATGCTTCTGCTCAGACTAAACAACATTTTAAAATTGTCATAAAAGACTTTAATGCTTGAATTGGAAAATAATTGAAAGATGAAAATACTGTGGGTAAATTTGGTTATGGGGATAGAAATGAAAGTGAGCATTGACTTGTGGATTTTGTAGAAAAAGAAAACCTATGTATTATGAATTTCTTTTTTGAGAAAAATACTAAATAGAAAAAGTTGTGGAAGCATCCAAATAAAAGTTTAACAGAATTTTATTATATATTGGCTAACGAGAAATATATACCTAATATTAGAATTGGAAGATAAAAGGTGAACATGCTATGGGTAAATCTGGTTATGGTTACAGAAATGAAAGAGGACTCAGACTTGTAGAGCTTGCAGAAACAGAAAAACTATACACATGAATTTGAGAAAAGTGCTAAACCGATGTAGACATGGAAGCATTAAAATGAAAGTTCCACTGAATTTTATTATATTTTGACTAACAGAAAATACAAGATCCTAATTTTTTTAACAGATTCATGTTAGTGTAAAATTTAGGGAGACAAAAATTAAAATAATATTAACAATTGATATTCCTAACCTTCTGAAACACTCCAATGAATTTAAATTAGAATTTGTAAATCATTTAAAAATATTAATAGATCTTGAACATGGTTCTGTATTAAAGGAATCAATAAGAAGCTAACTTATAAACTATTAAAAACTACAATAATGAAAGCAGATGTAATATAAATAGGAATCTACCCATAAGTTTTTTTATTGAGATGACAATGTAGGAAGAAAAGAAAAAATGTGAAAATGATCAATTGACTATCTAGAGTTTTGTAAAATAGTAAAAAAAGAATTAATAACAATGTAAAAAAATATAACTGTGAATTGGCAAGAAAAGTTATATAAGAGAATAAAAATCTCAAAAGTGTATAACAATATTTTAGTTCTGGAAGAAAAGTTATTTCTGCAATTAAAGAAAGGATGGAATTATTATTAAATAGAGAGATGACATTATTAAATGTGTGGAAGAATTTTAAAAAGGTTATATAGTAATAGAAAACAGGAAAATTAAGTATCTCCTACAATTATTACATTTTTTAAATTATCCAGCATTTTGATGAAGTGAAACAAACAATTCTTGGAAAAAGAGAAGAGTTTCATAAAATTATGGAATTATAATTAATATCTTAAGAGAAATGGATGAAGTAATAAAAAAATTGTTCATATTGCTGTGCACAAAGTCTAGATAAAGAAATACTAAATGATTCAAAGACTGCAATAGTAATATTTGATATTTAAGAGAGATAGTAAAGAAGATATTAAAAATTACAGATTTATCAGTGCTATACGAAATCTTTACCAAGATAATTGCAACTCATCTGTAGTGAATTTTAGATTTTAACTAACCAAACAAAAAATTGGTATCTTTATTTATAAGTGATGTTAACAAAATGGACTCCACCCAAGTATTGACATAATTTATAGAAAAGACTAATGATATGAATTTCCATTATGAAAACAAGCAAAACTCTCCATTCAGTAGGGCCACTCAGTGCAATCCAGAATAATCATAGTTATGAACAAGCATAAGAAATGGTGATCATATGATGAATTTCCATTATGCTTGGGATTTGTAGATTTTGTAAAACCATTTGATTCTATAAGCATTTCTACAATGATTAAAGTGTTAATCATTAAAACATAGGCCAGGGATATTGTGAAAATTGTTTATCAAAATCAAATCAGCAATAATGAGATCACATGGTGATACTAAGAAGATTGACATTGAGAAGCATATATAAAGATAATTCATTAACTCCAAAATATTTTACAGCAATTATATATTAAGTATGCTTCTGGAATAAATAAGTTAAGAAACTAAAAATAAATGGAAATTATTTAAAGCATCTAGAGTTTGCCATTTTTGTGATTGTTTTTTACTTATAATGAGTCAAGGCTTCAGAAAACATTGCAAGAGTTATCAGATGAAAGTATAAAAGTAGGACTAAAGATAAATAGTGGAAGACCATTCAATGAATTTGCTTGGAAGATGTAAATAAAAATTTACGATAATAAATTAGAGTTAATACAAATGAAAATACAATTGATGAAATCAATCATTGAATTAAATTTGGTTGGAATATTTTTGATAGAATTAACAATATTTAAAATTAATAAGCATATATCTGGAACTTGGACACTTAACAGAAGAGCATGGAAAATAAATTATGAGAAGCAAGATGAGGTTAAAAACTAACTACGCGAGGGAAAGAAAAAAGAATACGGTCTGGCCATATTGCTAGAAAAGACCGTAATAGATTGTAAAAGATGTAAAAAAAAAAAAAGATATATATTAGATAAATAGATGTGGAGAAGAGAGGCTAAGAGAATGAGAAATTGAATTACCACAGGCGAGATCTTCATCCTTCAGTGTACGGATAATGATTAAAAGTGATAATGATGAATCTATTATTTAATTCGATTTAATTCAAAATATATCTAGTTTTATTCATATATATATATATTGAAATATTTTGCCATGATGACATAGAAAAGACATAAAACTTTTTTTTTTAATATTCAGAATGAAGTCTATATTTTTAATCACTTACTTAGAAATTATATTAAGGGAGGATTGTAATTATTATAAAACTTATCATTGATTAACACGCTATTTTATTCAAAAATATATTTTATTGTTTGATTTTACGATTTGCGAAAAAAAAAATTAAAGTTTGTTATATTAAATTAAATCATAATGGCTTCTTTTCTTAAAAAAAAAAAAAAAAAGAAAGAAACATTAAATAGTTAAATTTTAAGTATCATTATTAAAATATATTAATGCCAATATTCACACAAAATGAATTATAAGAGCATGCTCTAAGCTGAATTGAAGTTTCTCATTGAGAATTATTTTTATTATTAATTGCCTATTAAGCTGATAGTTTATCAAAAGAAATAGAAATAACGAATAAGCATTACGTAATTACAGCGCAAGCAGAGATAAATTTTAACTGAATCTAAGTATCTTAAGAAAGCAAACTGACTATAATGATATATAGATCTTACTAGTTATAAACATATTTTTTTCTTATATGTGGGCGGCCATAACTTTCAAGTTTAAGGGTTTTGATGTTACGCACCAGTCTTATATTATAGAAATGTTGCTTAAGAATATAAATTTAAAAATAATATTAGGATAAATTATATAGCTTATGACGATATTTGTCAGCACAAAAAATAAACGAATAGCTTTAGTGCTTTGGAGTTCATAAAGAGTTTGAATACCAGAAGTACTAGAACTGGAATCAATCCAAGGATCTTATGCAGTAGAGTTTGACACTGTAACACTATACTAAATATTTGTGCTTTTTTAATTATCATAATGATATGCTAGGTTTTACATGGATGACATAAGCAAATTAAAATAAAGGTCTGAATCTATTATATACCTTAACTCTGATTATCAAGGACAAGTGGTCCCCCAAAACTCATTGTAAAACAAAAAGATCAAAAAAGCAAGAGATTATAATGGTTTTCTATGAGGAAAAAATTAGTTTATTCCTGTAAATAAAAATGTCATAAAATGTTAATATTGTATTAACAAACAACTTAATCTAGTATAAACAGTTTTTAAAAAAGGCTAATATTTGATGCATGCATGTGTAAACTATATATATATATTATAATGGTCCAAAGAGAAGTGGAAGTTGCAGTCTTATGTATCTGCACTACAGAGAACCACTAGGCTATTTGAACTTAGAAAATTTATAGAGTAGGCAGATACGCACTGTTAAACTAACTTTTACCCATGTATTTTTCTCTGACCGTTAGCCCAAGTCACTAGCTCAGTGGAGATGCAGAGATAATATTTTATAAATTCTTATCTAAGAATATTTTCAATACTACAATAAAAAAATAAAAGAAGATGCACATATATAATCATTTAAAATTTGAGGAATAACATTTATTATTTTAGATTTTAATATTAACTTTTAATTTAAATTATTGTTTTAAAAATTTAAACCATCCATACAGATGAATTTAATTTTTTTTTTTTTTAAGATTGTCGAGTATAAATAGACCACGTAGATTGCATTTGAAAAGAAAATATTCTATCCTTTATTCAACCTTAGGCCAAAAGTTCGCAGTCAAACCGGTGTCAATCCATCTGATACATTGATGTATTCAATGCAGCATGAAAATACAACAGCACAAAATACCATATTGTCAGGAATGTACATCTGAACAGCATGGTTAGAGAAGACATTGACTCTTGACCAAACAGGAATACTACATCTGTCGGTAAGAAGAACAATAAACAAAAACTCCATAGAAAGGGACTGTGTTTTCCATCTTACTATCCCTTCCATAGGCAAAAAGAGGGTGTGCGGTGTATAAATTGATCCTGCCCATAGCAAATCTCATACTACATCTACCAATTACACCAATATATCCCATCCATTGATACAATTTAACTACAAAACAAATAACCCAAGATTAACCCTCCATTAATTAATTAATATAACTTTACAAATCTATATAGCCATTCATGCCTGACTTAAATTTAATATTTATATAAGTTCACACAGATGAATTTTATAAAAGTTTATTTTTTTAATGTTGAGTATAGATTGACTACATAGATGACACACTCAAAAACATTTCAAAAACACCATAAATGATCAAAACATAAAGTCATTGATGTAATTGCAGAAAGAAATTTACAAGAAACTTAATGGCATTCATCATAAGATGTCGCATTGACACCAATAACTAAAAAGACACTCGAATAAATACATTTTTAGATATTCAACGTGAAATATCATATTTACCGAATATCTATATATTTCAATCAAATATGAAAATCAAAAAATATATTTAAACGTTAACGAATCTATACAAGCATCTATACCCAACTTAAATTTAATTAATTTAAATAATTTATACAATACATATTAATAATAAAAAAAAATGGAAATGATTTTTAGCAATCTTAAATGTATAAAATTAAACATTAATAACTAATTTGAAACTTGAAAGTCAGATAAAAGTTCTTTTTAAAATTTAAGTTAGCTGAATATTGAAAGCTTGTCAAATCTTTATGAAAGTTCTTAATTATTTTTAAATTTTATAGTTCATGTCTTACAGTAGAAGAATCTGGGTTCCTGGTGCCAATTCCCGCAACGTTTCCATTTGAAGACCGACCTGTTGTTCCAGAGGTGGCCTTAGCTGGTTCCATCTTGGTATTACAGTCATTTCATTTTTAAATAAGTGAGAGAGGGGGACAAGTGCATCTTATCATGCCTCTCAAAAACAATCAAGCTGGAACTGTTCTTAATTTTAATATTTTTCCTTTTATAATACTCCTCCGGATTCATTGAACATTGTTTCCTGTTGCAATAATGCCTATTAAGGTCCGAGCAATTGGTTATTGCTTCTATTGGATATTCTAAGTTTTTTTTTATTCTCTTATCTATATCTTTCAACTGACTTTTCAATTAATTTATAAAGCAATCATTTCCATTTACAAAAATATTTTATCTTTAGATCTTGTACTTTTTTCTTAAAAAGTACATTCAAATATGTATTTTTTTTAAAAAGAAAATAATTTTTAAAGTTTTGCATCTGTGCGAATATATATATGTATACATGTTTAACAACTCTTTAATTTTTTTTAGCTTTTATTTACGAACTTAAGAAAAAATTTATTTAAATTTTAAATTAATGTAATGGCATATACCGTTACAATATATATATATATAAACATTACAAGCATAAAGCTAAACTAGTCAATAAATAATTAAAATTACCCCAAATCCAAAATTCAACCAGACCAGCAAAAAAATAATATTAAAACAAGGTTTCACTGCTACAAGCAGACTTCTCAAGTGTAAAGACCTACAAAAACTACACAATATGTATAATATTCAACATTACCCACAAATCCATTCACTTCCCATCCACCCATAATATTAAACGAACTCTCAAATAAGTTAATTGCTTCAGAATAATAAATTTTCAATAATAAAGATTCTTTAATTCTTCTTTTGATTTCATTTCTCTCAAAGAAGACAACCTTAGCTTCATCAAAATTAGTAGTGTGGCCTGTATCTTTTTCATGGACATACAAAGCAGAACTAAGATATCTATTTTTAACTCTACTTTTATGAACCTTTATTCTTTCATTTAAACTCAAACTACTCTGACCTATATAGACCTTCTTACAAATAAACAAGGTATAAAATATACTACACCAGGAAGTCTTTCTATCAAAAATTTCATTTGTATTATTTAATAAATTATTCAATGAACACCCCTTTTCCAAGCAATTTTCTTATTTCCAAACAATTTACTATTTCTACATAAATTTTATAAGAAGACAATTTAAATGGCAAATAAATAAAATCATATTTTTCTCTATCCTTACAAATATTACTATTAAATAAAATACTTTTAACAAATTTATCACCGACCCTCAGGTAATCTTTATAAAATTGACATTTCTGAAACAAAGCTACTCACTAGAATTATTTAATTTATTATTCCTATGACAATAATTCCTTAAAGCAGCTACTTTATGAGATACAGACTGATAGCTATCAGATTTAATTATAGATCTTAATTCTATACTTTTAACAAAATAACCGCATAGTGAACAATTAGTCTCTACATTTCTAATCACCAAAAGATCTAAAAATTTTAACTTACCAAAATCTAACCCCCCCTCCTTCTAACACATATTTTATAAAAGGATCAAAACAAATAAACTCATTTACAAATTCCTTCAATTTATCATTCTCATCTACAAATAAACAATCATCAACATATCTGACAAATAACTTTACATATAAACAATTCTTTTTAATAATAATTTCCTCTTATAATTAATATAAACTGAACATACTAAAGGAGAAATAATATAACCTATTATCTACCCTTCCTTAATCTTATAAAAATTACATTTATAAGTAAAATACATAGAATCTTCCAATAATAACAGCAAATCTTTAATTACCTTAATTTTATGTACTGCTTAACCTATTAACAGACTGATACATATTTTCAATATCTAAACTGCCAAATACCCAATTATTTTCCATTTTAAAATTATTAATCTTATTAAAAGCCTCAAAAGAAGAAGAAACTGTTGTTATAAAAAATTATTCAAGAATCTAGAAATATCCTCTAACAACACTACCTGTAAAATCAAAAATAAATTGGTGCAAATTTAGTACGCGATCTCTGCCATTTTGAATTTCAAAATCGACCAAAAACATCCTCTGACACATCTAAGTGATAAAAAAGTATGCGAAAATGCAAAAAAACGAAAATCTTACAAAATAGACATGAGATCGCATTTTTAAAAAAAAGTAAGGCCAAAACATGAAAAATCGAAGATGTATATATAAAAGTCAAACTAAAACAATTCATTTTACAATTAATTGTATTTTTTCTTACCAGAAGATGTTTCCTTTGTTTGCAAAATTTCAGATTTTGTATCTCATTTTAAATTATAAATCAAATAATTCATATATAGAGAAAGCAAGATTATAAAAAGAATACTTTTAAACCTTAATCAATAAATGTTAGCCATCCTTCGTTAAATTTAATACATATTGCTTAGAATCTAAACAATATGCTTTGATATGATGGGGAGGGGAGGTAAGAAAAAAACTTTTAAATATTTTTAGTTGAGTTTAAAATCTAAGAGGTTTTGCTCTGTTCTCCCTCCAGAGGGGAAAACAAACAATTTAATTTCTCTCATGATTCAAAGTAAACTATAAAAAATCATTTTATAACTTTTTATAGATTCTAAAATTATTGAAATAAAGTTAAGCCAGTAAATATATATATATACGGCCTAGTTTACAAAAATAATATTAATTTCAGCTAATTTATTAAAGATTATTTAGTTTTCATATGAATACCGCTATTATAGGCTGCTTACTTGTACACAAACATGTATAGAAGTTAATATTATTTTTGTAAACTAGGCTGTATATATATGCTGGCTTTATTTCACTAATTTTAGAATCTATAAAAAGTTATAAAATGATTTTTTATAGTTTACTTTGAATGATGAGGGAACTTAAGGGGGGAGCAGAGCAAAACCTCTTAGATTTTAAACTCAACAATAACAAGATTTAAAAGTTGTTTTTTTTTTTTTAAGTTTCTTTTCTTACCCCCCCCCCCTCCTTCTCATCGTATCAAAGCATATTGTTTAGATTCTAAAAAATATGTATTAAATTTAAGGAAGGATGGCTAACATTTATTGATTAAGGTTTAAAACTATTCTATTTGTAATCTTGCCCTCTCTATATATAAATTATTTGATTTATAATTTAAAATGAGATATAAATCTGAAATTTTGCAAACAAAGGGAACATCTTCTGGTAAGAAAAAATACAATTAATTGTAAAATGAATTAAGTTTTAGTTTGACTTTTATATATATACCTTCGATTTTTTTACGTTTTGGCCTTACTTTTTTTTTTAAATGTGATCTCATATCTATTTTGTAAGGTTTTCGTTTTTTTTTTTTTTTTGAGTTTTCGCGTACCTTTTTATCACTTAGATGTGTCAGACAATGTTTTCGGTCGATTTTGAAATTCAAAATGGCAGAGATCGCGTACTAAATTTGCACCAATAAAGGTAAACCATCTTTATGAGTCTTAATATTCACAAACATCTTAGCTGATATGAAATCATTTGGATAACATTTTAAATAATTTACTCTATTAAAAAAATTTAAATTAACCATTTTCTTCATAATATCTATCAACTTTTAATCAAATTACCTGGATCTTTATCTAAAAACATATATTTACCATTATTTAATTCTCTATCTATTTTCTCTTTGAATTCATTTCCTTTCATAATGACAAACCTACCAGCTTTGTCTTCGCAAGAAATGATCACATCATTAGCAATTAACCTATTCTTAAGATGTCTAACCTCAGCAGGATTAATCACAAATTTTTCTTTTCTTTTTAAACTTTTATTCAAAATCGACTGAATACCAACTTTCTGCTCATCACTCAAATTACTAGATTCAATAGCCGAAATTGTATCAAAAACTATATTTTTTGAATGAAATGGAAGATATTTGTGGTTATGGTTACCTCAAAAGGTAGTCTGCTATACAGCTCCTTTTGATACTAGTTATCTGGTAGAAGGCTATTTTCAGATCTAGTTAAGCAAAATGCTTAGTTCCTTTAACCCAGTTAAAATTTCTTTTAATGTTTGGCACAGGATACGGGCTTTTCTCTATACATTTATTAATGGTTAGTCTGTAATCTCCACATATACATACATG
Source organism: Epiperipatus broadwayi (assembly GCA_028023455.1). NCBI lineage: Eukaryota > Metazoa > Onychophora > Udeonychophora > Euonychophora > Peripatidae > Epiperipatus > Epiperipatus broadwayi. The sequence goes on along the minus strand of JAQFVV010000020.1, from coordinate 12,728,067 downwards.
GCCACTTTGTTTTTTGACACAACTATAGGTATGCCCCATTCTGCTCCTCTATAGGTATTAGTACCCATTTCTACACTAAGATATTCTTCAATTCATGGTCTTTCTTCTCAGTTTGAAATGATAGCTGATCTAAACAGGTTTTGTGTTTAGTTTTGTTTTTCCATAAATAATTTGGAAAATTTATCTTTTTATTCTTGCATTTTGTTCAGCAAGGTCTTTTAATCCCTAATGGTTTACTAATCCCTAATATTTCAAACCATTCCCTACTGATCAACAGTGTTGTATGACTTTACAATTTATAAATCTAACTTTTTATGATGATGTGCCATGACTTTTACCATTTTGACTATGTTAATGGGATTTCCATTTGTGAATCTTGATCTCACCCCAGTCCATCTGAGATATTATTGATATCTCTGCTCCACTATCTATTTCAATTGTGACTGATTTTCTATGTATATTTACTCTTAACATTATTTGTTTACAATTATTAGTCTCTGACTTATGAATTTCAATGAGCAGTTCAGGTTTTCTCATTTTGTTTCTCAGGAAATCTCTATTTACTTAATGATTTAATTTTACTGTGGAAAACTTTTGCTAGGTGTCCTACATTTCCACAATTATTATCCCTCATGTTCTTGCTGCTGCACTCATGCGCAATAGTGCCAGCCTTTCTGCAACAAAAACACTCCCAATTTGAAATTTATTTATTTTTCTTCCCTACTTTTTTTAAAAAGTCTGACATGGTTTAGGCTATCTGCATCTGACTTTAAAATTCCTTTGCATTATCGATTACTAACTCATGAGTAATTCCCTTATTAATTGCTTCTGTATAAATTAACTCAGGGATGGTCAATAGCTTCTGAGAGAGTCTCAAGTCATTCATTCCCCATAGAAATTGATTCAATAATGCTTTGTCTAAATAATCACTATGCATATAGCTTCTAGCCAAGTCTCTTAATGTCATGCTAAATGTAATGACACTAAAAAAATGGCGTATCACATTTAACATTAAGTATAATGATAATAAATAAATAAAACATGTAGAATACATATATAATGTTCAGGCTAGCTAATATAATAATACATGAATATTAAAAAAATAAAAACTCTCAGGATAAATTAATGTGGAATGAAGTATAACCAACTAAGCATATGCTCTGTAACTTTCCCTCTTCACTTAGCATGTTTCATGAGTGTACCTGGCTATATGTTTTGCTAGTTTGGGACTAAAATGTTTATTTAACTGCTTAATAACTTTAGCATAAGTTAAACTTTCAGGGATCATCTGGTTCACATAATCAGTTTGTGACCACAATCAATCTTGGACCCCTGAAAAGGAACAGGGTAGTGATTTCAGTGACATCATCTTTCATCTTATTGACTACAAAATATTTAGATATACAAGTTGTATACATGGCCACTCAGAGGGGTAGTTACCATCACATTCTCCTGTGCCTAACTGAGCAGTTATCATATTCTTTATCTCTATCAATTCTTAAGTGCCTATTACTGGCTTTATATTCTGTACTTTTATATTTCACTTCCCTTAGGTTCATGCTTTTCTTTCAATTTCTGTCCATCTGTGCCAAGCTGGCTTTTTCCATTCACTGTCTGGCTAAGCCAAACTGCCTTTTTTTTTCAATTGCCTGTCCAACTGCACCAAACTGGCTTCTTTTTTTCAATTGCCTGTCCAACTGCACAAAGTTGTGCTATATATTGAGTTAACTAGCAAAATAAAAAAATGAGGACATGAATATGTTTAGTTATTCATTATTAAATAATAATTATAAGCATTAATTTATACAAGGTAGAATTTTATTTTTATATATTCATATACATATGACAATTAGTTAGACATAATTATACGGCATTATATTACAGATAAACAATTAGGAAAGTCATCATTAAATACAATTAGCCATAAGGCATACAAGAATTATAATATATACAGGGGCAGCCTCCTTCATACCTAATCCTCTTTCTTTGCCTTCAGTGGATATTCTACTGGATTGAAATCCACTCAGCTTCTGGATGCATGTTTAAACTAGAGACATATAATAAATCAGAGTATTTATACAATACACTCAGTCCTTAAAGAAAACTATTTTTCTTTTATTGGTTAGTTCATTCATTGCCTGCTCAATCCGTTTTATATTTCTACGCTTACTTACCTCCTTGAACACATTAACACTTTCTGTTTCTGACATACACACACACACATCAGTTAGCCTTTGCCTTTTAATTTTTTTTAAAAAATCCATTTCTTCTGATACAGAAACGTTTGTTTGCTGTTAAACTTATAAATCTTACAGGTTTAAAAAACCCCTTGTAGTTTGTTAAACATTATACACGCTTCAGTTTTTAATCTTTTTTATTTCAAAGTTATAGTTAAATCCAGAAGAGAGAGGGAGAGAGCCAATTGAGCAATCTACATTTAAAATTTAATTCAAGCCACTTTCACTTTTCAAACTGGATATCATAAACATACTGTACTATATTTTGGAACTGATTGTGAAAGATGACAGGAAACTATGAGCCACCTTAGCATTAAATTTGATTGAAAAATGTTTCTCAGTTATTCATAGTAATCACATATGCTTAATATAAATGTGATATATATCCAGTATTTAATGCCATGTGTATAGACATGCTGTCGTTGACACTTTTTGGTTTGAAAGTCCATACTCTTCAATACCCCCTTCTTGAAAATGTCCAAGTAACTTTTTAGCAGCAACTGGATAAATGATGATTGGAACACTGGCTGTGTGACTGATGAATTGAACTGCTTTTAAGTCTTCAGCTCTATTTATATCTAAAGATTGTGCTTTTCAAAAAACGCCTAAATATTGCAATTGAATCCTATCTCTGGGGCAAATACGAAATTAATTAATCATGTAACCCATAGCTATATGTGTTTTTTACAACTTCCAGCCTAATTAACAACATAGATCAAGGCTATACGTATGTATATATTTTGATTGTGTAATCGGCAGCGATGTTGTCTAATTACTTTATCTGATTACAGAAACGATTAAAGAAATATTAATTTAACATTCGTTTGCAATTTCACACATATATCTTTTATTGAACAAATGATTACAGAAATATTTACAAAAGTATTAATTTATTTATTTTTTCTTTTTTTTTCATGTGTCAAACCATCGGTCGGGAAGCGAACCCGCAAACCCGGAACAACTCCTTGTAAGGCGCTGTGCTGACCACGCGACCACCAATGCTTGACTACAAAAATATTAATTGACCATTTCTTTTTCTTTTTTTTTACATAATTTTTTATTTAATTAATTGACAACAATTTTCTAGTTAATAAAAGTTTTGTTATATCGATAACGCAAATCGGTAAAATAAGTCATAACAAACGGGATAATTTTAGCATTATGATTGCTTAGTTATTTTTATATATGTTGATTAGAGTACTCGGTTACAATATACTGAATTTGTACACATGTAGAAAGGAGTTTGCTTTGAACTGAAGGGAGATCATTTATTCTTTTTTGAGATCTTAAAAAAAATGAGCAGGCAAATTCCTATGTCCACACAATATGATGTTGTTGCAGCTGTTATTATTATATGATTATTCATATAGTGTACAAATATAGATGGAAATGTTTAGCAATATGCTTCAGTCAGTGTGGTAAATTTATTGGCTTTTTACCTCTGAGTTTATGATCAAGAAACCCCATGATATTTCTTCCTAGTTGTCTGATAGCTTTTAACTGAATTATCAATTGAGTTTTCTTGAAGTCAGAATGAATATGTGTGAATGATTTTTAGTAGCTATTTACAGTCATGACAGGCAAAACTAACTTATAACTCTTGTGCCCAGGAAGCTATAAAGTCACTAGCTAAAGCAGCAGTTGGAAGCCAAAGATAGAGGGCGCTAAAATCATCTGATTGTGTACCAAGATTACCATTAAAAGTCAACCTTTCACTGAGGATAACTGTTGATCATCTTCAAGTAAAGAAAAAGTACAAGAATTGATAGAAGTACTGTGTAATATTAAATGGGAAATTGTTGGACATTGTGAAGTTAAAAGAAAAGGGTGAAGAGGCAATTGTTCTAAAAAGTCGATTTGTTCTGCACTACAAAGATACAGATATTAAAAGCACAAGTGGAATAGGATTCATTATAATAAAAAAGTGAGACAATGTAATGGAGATTGATAGTGTTTCAGATAGAGTGGCAAGATTAATTATTTAACTTAAATGCAGATAATGAAGTTTTATGCACCAACAAATTTTTATTGTGATTAAAAAATAAATGATTTTTATATGAAAGTACAAAAGGCTTTTGATCAGACCGAACAACATTTTAAAATTGGCATGGCAGACTTTAGTGCTAGAGTTGGTATATGAAGTAATGATGAAAGTGTTGTAGGTAAATTTGGTTATAGTGATAGAAATGAGAGAGGATTTAAACCCATAGGGTTTCCTGAAAAAGAAACTTTTATATTACAAATTATTTCTTTGAGAAAAATTTCTGAAATGAGGATGGGGTGCATTAGAATTGGATTTTATTTTAAATAATAGAAAATATGTATCTCAATACATGAAGTAATAATCAATTACTGAAATGTAAGATATATATCAATGCAAAGCTAGAGAGACAAAATTTATTAACAAAAATGATATTCACCTTCGTAATCATAACCTTCAGAAAATATTCCAATGAATTTAAATTAGAAATTGCAAATTATTTTAAAGTATTGACAAATTTTGAAGATGTTTCAGGTTTAAATGAAATCAATAAAAAAAATAACTGATACACTTATAAGAACTGCTGTATAGATACCTGGTATAAAAAAATAGCAATTGATAGTAAAAACTCTACTAAGAGAAGGCTATTTATAAGAAAAGAAAATATTTATTAAGAAGGATTGAATATTTAAAATTGTGTGAAATGGTATAATAAAGAGTTACTAATGATATAAGAAAATATAATTGTGCATTATTAAGGAAAGTTATAGAAGAGAATAAAAGACAAAGCAAAGGAAGATTAAGATAATTCAAAATACAGTACAATAGCAAAACATACATTTTAGATAACAATCCATTTATAACACTAACAAGCAGGTATGTGTTTATTATATTTATATGTGCATGAATGTGTATGAAAGAAATTACAAGAATTTAATAAAATATTATATAGGACAATTTTAATATTATGTAAGATAATTTTAAGTTTAATTATTTAAAAAGAATATTATAAAATTCAATGACCCCACCCTGGATGTATTTTAGCTTATTTTGGTGAATCACATGCATCACCAGCCAATTGTTTATTTCAACATCAATGCATCTACTAGAAAGCAACCACCAGCCCAGAGTGCAGTTCATTGTTTTTGACCACCAAAAATTAACCAAATATGTATTCACACCAACCACAGTAACTATTCAGTATATATAGAGAAACAACACAGTGAAAAATGACAGAAGAATACTCTATACTTAAGTCCCCCTAGTTATTAACTGAAAAGACTCATTCATTCCCCTCTCCAAAAAATGGACTTTTTAATACTAATTAACATTCAATTTCACTCAAATTTAAACTTCTCCTGCTGTATATATAATTACAATACATCACAGTTTTATCCCAGCTAAAGCACATGCTTTTGAAAACTCGTAGTATATATTAATACATCAACTCTAAAGTTCAAACTTCTCTTTAGCTGCATACTAGGGCACAACTCACCAATTAATAATAATGTAGAATTAATATTCTGGAGAATTTATAAAATGCACAACAAAGGATGAGATTATTCCTGAATGCATATGTGACTATTGTGTTGTGATTAATTTGTTTTTTTAAAATTATGTCTCTAAAGATTTCAATAGATTCAAAATTTTAATAAAATCATAACAAAAAGCGTTGGTGGCCTAGTGATTAGCATAGCTGCCTTCCAAGCAGCTGGCCTGGGTTCACCCCTCCCCCGGTCAGCGCATTGATATATAAAAAAAAATCAATAGATTTAGCATTCTAAAAACATCATAGTTTTAACAAATATATATAAAAAAAATAGCTTTCTTGTAAATTCTAAAACCAATGGCAGGCTAGCCTAGCAGGATTGTTCTTTGACATGGGAAACAACTTCATATGTAATGTCTTTAAAATGTCTTAGCAAAATGTAATGGAATGCATCATCTTCAGCAGCAATTAAAAGAAGAAAAAATTATTACATTTAAAAGAATCATTAACACAAATGTCATAGTTGAAACTCTAAGAAATAAAAGAATAAAGTAACTACTGTCAACATTTAAAAGATATTTCAAAGCTCTGAAAATAAAAAATATATAAAGGATGAATCATGTGTTGACTATAAATTTGTTTAAATTTAAATTAAACCTAAACATTATATCAACATTCCTATTTGTATGTAAGGCATTTGTAAATTGTAAATAAACTTTAATATAAACTATTTAAAGTTACGATGAATTTTAAGTATAAAAAATATTTTATATATCGGTTATTGTTATTTTATTTATTTCTAAAATGTTTTATAAATTATGTATATCTTTATAATAAAAAGATAATCTTTTTATTTTATTCTTAATCAGGTAAAATCCTCACATCGGTTTAGTTACGGTTAATGTAATTAAAAGAATAAACTATTTACTATTTAAATTAATAATGAATGTTTGTCTACAAACTAGTTTAAATTTTTACTAAAGTTGAATCTCTATTTGTAAGTAAGTCATTTGTAAATCATAAATAAAATTTAATATAAGCTGTTTAAAGATGAATTAAATTTTAGTGTAGAAATCTATTACGTTTACTGCTTATTGTTATTTCATGCATTGTTTACAATATTGTGGTATTAGAGCTGCGATATGAAGATTTATAATCGTTTAATCATTAAATTAATTAGGTTATTAAATCAAAACATATTTTCAAATCTACATTTAAAGAAAAAACAATTTAACAAAAAAAAAGTAGAAAAGCATTAATGTCAAGAATAGTTAAAATGCGTGTTTAAATCAAATTGAGTGTGTTGGCACGTGCATATTCTGCATAATCTATTTTAATACATTTTACAGGCTTACACCTGCATTTATATATGCGGAATTCGAACTCAGACTTTCGCACGACTTACAACTCTCAGTGCCATCTTATATTGCTGACTCACCTGATCACACACATGTTGAAAAGATAAATAATCACTAATATACGTATTTCATTCTAAAACAGCACTCATTAAAGTATGAAGATTGGTTATCTTAATATAAAGCTGAGTAATAATTGTATATATGTGTGGAGATGGTAATCTGAATCAACGAATGAGTGCTGTTTAGCACGAAATACATATATTGGTGATTATTTATCTTTTCAACATGTGTGTGATTAAGTGAGTCAATAATATAAGATGTCACTGAGAGTTTTAGGTCGTGTGAAAGTCTGAGTTTGAGTCCTGCATATGCCTGTACAATGTATTAAAATAGATTACGCAGAATATGCACGTGCAAACACACACTCAATTTGATTTAAACACGCATTTTAACTATTCTTCACATTAATGCTTTTCATATTTTTTTTTTTTTTTGTTAAATTGTTTTTTTTTTTTAATGTACATTTTAAAATACGTGTTTGATTTAATAACCTAATTAATTTAATGATTAAATGATTATAATTCTTCATGTCGCAGCTCTAATACCACAGTTCCGTTATATATATCTTTGTAGTAATAAATTCATGATTTATACTTTAAATGTGCAAATACTATTTTAAATTTATGTTATTTCTAGTGTCACTAGTTAATGGTAACAATATTTTAATTTATTTATGCAATTATTGTTTATCATCATTTTAAATTTCATTTTCAAATTTTCTTTACATTGTTGGAATGGTAGAAATCTGAACTTTATATGTGCATTTTTGTGTGTTAATGTTTTGAAAGTTTTATTTTGCAACAGATTATTATTATTTACAGTTACAAATCCAAACCGTTTTGATTTTTTCTAATTTTAATGAAAACATTGATTTTGATTACATTACCCTTTTAATGCCTTTGATTTATTGCACTCATTATTATTTAGATGTTCAGATTATGAAATATAATTAATGTTGTAAGGATCTGTTTTTGTTTTCACAATATATGTTATTGTGGAATGAATTATGGGTGAAATAATTTTATTTAAAGTGTAATGAATAATATAATATAAATAGAAATGAATGTTTAGTTTATGTAAATAAAATATCATTAGTGTTGATTTAATATATGTGTATTATTAATATTTTTCTTGATATTGAAGTTAAATAGTTTTTTTTTGTTATTATTATTGTTTGTTAAAGTTTGACTTTGGACTATGAACGCTATTGGATTTAAAAGATAAAAGAAATTTTTTGCATTGCCATAGAGATGTGACGTCGATGAAAATAAAAACAACAACAACAATATTATTATTGGTAGTTTAGTATTTTTTTTGCTATGATGAATTACGCTTAACATGTTTTTTGCCGGTAAGATTTCATCAAAGATTAGATAAACAATGTCATGGCAACAAAGACACTGGCAAGACTAATCCATGAGAATACTGATTTTTTGATCGTGGTATCCCATGAGATTTAAAAAGTTGAGAGACCTATGGGAAATTTTGTCATTTCTCTGTCTTTTGCGGTTTTGATATCGGCGTGAGCACAGTGATTTTTTTTGATCATATTGAGAATATTTTCATATATTTCATATCTAATATGGACATTATATTACTAAATAGAGTGAATTTTTAACTGTCGATTGGATGATATTATAATAATTTCCACCGTGGTTATTTGTAAGTAATTTTCATTTTGTTTCTTAATAATTAAATATAGTAGCTTTTAAGACTTATATGTCACCATTACAGGTTATTTTTTAATTTGTAGTGATAATTGTGGTCTTATTTTAAACAATTGTATATATATAATGCTTGCTTTTTTCACATTTCTTTTAGAATTTATTGTAATTTTCATTTTACAAAAAGTTTCATAATTTTATGTACTACCTTTTTGGTTATTTTTTATTTTGCTTCTTTTGGGTCGTCTTTCTATTTTTTCTTATAAATTATCCTTATTTTCATTAAAAAAAGACTACACTTTTAATTTCATAATTTTATGTAATATGTTATAATTAGGACATTTTATGTCCGCCATTTTCACTATGGCAGATTCGCACTATATCGGGAAAAGTGTTTTTTATTGTCTTTAATTTTAAAATTACAAATACTTTTTATACATTTTTTTTGCAATTATTTTGTAGTCAATTTGAATTTATAATATTTTTAATAAATTACTGTTAATTTATGTATTTTTTTTGGTGCATGTAATTATTTTGCTTTTTCCGAGGAACGACAAACATGGCGACATCCAATTTTTTTTTCCTATGAGTTGTCTTTTTTTGTTACATCTGTCATTTGCACTGTAATTGGTAGTGTTTTTTTTGGTCTTTAATTTTAAAATTATAAATATTTTTTATACTGATCTACTGTTGTTGCACATTTTCTTCTATAATCACCACAACTAATTTGTATTTATATAGTCGAAAATTATCTTGTTCTAAGATGGGATTTAAGGGAAATTAACTGGAGTCAATGCAGTGAATATATTGAATTAAATAGTAAATAAAATGTCTGTAGTTACAGTTTAATTGAATAGATTTAACAAATTCATAATAATCACTGCCAGTTGTCTATGCCTCAAGAATATCAAAAGCAATTTATTCCAGATTGGAACAAAACCAGCAATACTTTTTAGAGCCTGTATTTGTCCACTAAAGATTTGGACAATGGAAAGAATCTGTGGAAAAACAAAACTTTATCTAGTCAAAAGTTTGGTCACTAAAAGATTTTTTAAAAAACTATTGCTGACATGACTAAGTTTGCTACACAATTCTAAAATCAAGGTCAATAGAATAAAAAGAAAGAATAATTAGAACAGAACTATATGATTCTCTTCAATAATTATATCAGTAATATCAGACAAATAAAGGCAATAGATATTAATGAACTTGAATTTGCATTTAGTTGTACCAGAAAAAGTCTCAGTCCAGATTCAAAGCCTTAGTGATAAACCTATGCCATGAAGCTGTTATGAATATTAAATGACAATAAAATATATTCGTAATTGATTTATGAGATTTTGATTTAATTTCTAGAATTACTAGATTGAATTTAAGTATAGGGGATTTGAACTCAGATTTTCAAGCACCCTTCAACTATTCACACTATCTCATGCAACTGATACACATGACTACACACATGTAGAAAAGACAAATAATAACCAACTGTGTGGTCATGTGTATTAGTTGTATGAGATGGTGTGGATAGTTGAAGGGTGCTTGAAAATCTGACTTCAAATCCCCTATACTTACAATTAAGCTTCAGATTTGTGAAGAATGCCTGGTTTTCAAATAGATTGAATTTAAAATTATCATTGGAAATGTCAACCTACCTATTATCAATTTATTATTGCAATTATCAATTAATTAAAGCGACCACAATCTTACTGAACCAAAGTATATGTGTCATATATATATAAAGATGCAAACATTCATAAAATCAATGTTATAGACCATACATTATTTTAATCTAATAAAAGAATCGGGAAAAAATCATTTTATGGAGAATTATTCACAAAATATAAGAATTTTAAAGATAAACCTAAGCAGTTTGAATAATATTAAAAGTAAATATTTAAAAAAACAAATAATGATATAAGACGATCATCAAGTGTGTATGTGGAAGGGAGGAAATTCATTGATTAGAGTTCTGAAGAACGTTCATAAAATATATTTCCCAAACATATATTAAATTAACTTTTAAATTATTAAATAGTATTCTAATAACAACAATTAATTTAAAACCGGCAAAACTCACTACATATATATATATTGCCACACATAACAAGCTAGAGTAATCAATGGAAGCATAAGAGGTGGTGGTCATGTGATGTTTATTGGCTTAATAATTAATTTACTTAAATAAAATACTCAATATAAATTTGAAATATATCCTATTTATATTTATTTAAATAATGTAAGACATTTAAACAAATAGAATTAAACGTTTTAACATTTTGATTATAAACTTAAAAAGACAAATAAGAATAGCTATTAATAGTTTTCACCAAAATAATTCAATCGTTTTGGAGCTTATTTTAAAAGCAATATAGTCAACATGTGATGTGATATTTGCTAGCAAAAATACAACTTGCTAAAAAAACCTAGAAAATGAATGGAATTAGTATTTTTTCAGATATCTAAGATATTTCCCAGAAAAAAGTATGACAAATAATTTGGGCATCCAATTATTTTTCTTTGATGTATATAATACAACCATTCATAAAAATTGTGTGGACTCAGAATAAAGATACATGAAATTGAATAAGAAAAGATAAAAAAGATTAGACAAGAATTAAAATGATAGTAAAATTAAAACTTATATGTTAAAGTTACAAAAGTCAAACTAATGTAAATAATATTTTCTTGAAGATTTGTGATGATATATTTTTATATTGGAATATTTCCATCATCTGTGTATTAAATGTCTTTAGAAACATTTAACTTTATTTCAATATTCTTTGGCAGGATAACTCAGTTGGTTAGAGCATTACTTTAAAATTCAATACTCAATAATCTAAGGGTCCATGTTCAAATCCCATGCTAGTATTGTCACTGGTCAAGCCAGCAACACCAGAAGAAGAGGGGAGAATAATACCTTTCAAAACGTTATGCATATACTAACATGTTTGAAGTGCTATTACTAACAGTTGAATGTATATTGGAAAAATAGCAAACTGTCAACATAGGTTTTGTAGATCCAAGTGATTTTACCTCTAATTTATTTAATAGATGAAAGTTGTTTTTTTAAATTCATGCCTAATGAAAGTGTGGTATTAGTTTCTACATTTTGGATTGTAATATGGTGGAAGAGGATGCACTGATAAAAATCAACTGAGATAAGGGGGTGCACTGATAAAAACCAAGTAAGATGAGGGATACACTGATAAAAATCAACTGAGATGAGGGGGTGCACTGATAAAAATCAACTGAGATGAGGGGGTGCACTGATAAAAATCAACTGAGATGAGGGGGTGCACTGATAAAAATCAACAATTTTTTTAAAAAAATCATATATATATATTGTATGTGCGTATATATATATTTACTAATATTAAATATTTTCATAAAATATTTTGAGGAAAAATTTCAGTCATAATACAACATTTCATATATTTATTTTATTTTGATCTTTTGAAAATTTCAAGGTTTTTTTTCCTTCTGGCTGCGTTTGACATCACAAAGTAATCGGTGTTTTTGATAAGCATTGAGAGTAAAGACTGTTCAGTTTTGTTCATCATAATGGCTGTCAGCAAGCATTTGTGTGCCAGTAAAACTGTCTACTAGAATTTATAATTTGTCTGTCAAAACTTAAAATTAGTTGTTTGATTTGGAATGAAAAGCAATTTCATGTTAAAAACGTAAAACTTTCACTTGCAAAAAAAAATAAAAATCACTAATCAAAGCTATTAATCGATATCCATTGATTTCAGGTCGTTTCTGTTTAATACAATCTATTTAGACATTATTTTTAAAAAGAGAAAGTAATCTCATGCTCATTTTTATGTTCAATTATTAAATGTATTTATGAAAATGTAGGAAAAGTTTATTATATTGCATATAAAAGGACCTCGTGTTAGTGCATTACCTTTTAGGACAAATTTGACCTGGATTAATTGAATTGTGGAAAAAAATTAGGTTACAAAAATGATTAAGATTTTTTTTTGATAGATAGCCCATAACCAACCTAGATAATCATCTATTGTTGCTTAGATAAATTGGTAGCTAACTATTTTTAACTAGAGAATACAGATCCTAGATTAATTTGGATTGGTCAGATGATTTTTATGCATCCATTGTAAACAACAAAAACATGGTTGTAATATTTTCCAGTTTTAAACAATGGTGGGGAAAATGGCCTATTTTTACAGGCTCTTGACATATGGTCCATCTGCAGAAATGAACCCAATTCCTGTCCAAGATTTTATTTGGATGTAGATTAAACAATTATATTTTTATTATAATGAACAGAGATGTGTACATAGATTTATTCAAATAATCTTATAATTTAAATTCAGAACGTTAATTTATTTAATAATCTTATAGAAAAAAAAACCCCAAAATATCAGATAGATGAATATTAAATTACCCATTGATAATAATATACATTATTACATTGATTTAATAAAGCTAAGACTTTGAATGATTATTGATCCCGTCATTCTATTTTATTAGCTCTGTATAATTTTATATTTATTTATCTATTATTTGTCTGTTTACAAATTATTAAAATGGATAAAAATTAACTCTATCTTATGAATTTAAATTATAAGATGATTGAAATGTGGAACATCTTTGAGTTAATGTTTACCTTAATAAAAATATTGTTGCCGGATTTATGGCTTCAGTGGAGCCACAAACTATACTATATTTTGTTCCACCCCCCTTGTGTTCAAAGAAAATAGCATATAATAATAATTCATCTTTTGTGATAAACAATGATTAGAATAGAATAGGTATTATTAATTGAACTGCAAATGTATAATACTTTTCAAAACACACACATATATAACACAAATGTTTTTATATGTATATATAAATAAAAATTATAATATAAACAGATTTTAAAATAATAATATAATTATTAATAATAAATGGTGGAAACAATTCAAAATACAGCAAAACTCTCCATATAGTAGTGCCATCTTGTGCTAACAAGAGCAATCAATGGATGCCAGAAGGCTTGTCCATAAAATCCCTATCTAGTGCCTACTCATCCAATATCCCCAGACTAGTTTCTGGCTTGTAGCCTTCATCAGTGAGGAGCCTTGGATCTGAGAGCACTGCACTTAGATCTTAGGAGATAGTGATCATGTGATGTTTAATAAATGGTGGAGTTATTTATTTTATTTATAAAGTGAGCATTCACTCATATGCATAATGAATCAATAAGAATAATAAAAAAAACTTAATTCCTTCTGTATGTGTGTGACTACAATCTCAAATCCAATTAGGGCTTTAAGCATTCCATCATCCGTTTTATAATGAAATGGATGGTTGAATAGTTGAAAGAGGAAGAAGATTGAAGTCTGCCCATTAAAGTTTGAGGAATTGCTATCTTAATATAAGATGAGCACTGATTCTATATATATATGTGGGAGATTATTATTTGGCCCAACTGATGAGTGCTGGTCTGCACAAAATACATATATTGGGGGTCATGCATCTTATTTGCTTGAGATAGGGTAGGGGATGAATAGACTGAAAAATTCTAAGATCCCTCTATCTTTAATATAAAGTAAGTAGCAAAATATGCTCAGGGCAATTTTTTTTTAACAATAACCTTTTTCTCTTATAGAACAATTGTCTTGTTTTTTTTTTACAAGAAATTACGAACTCCCAGGCATGTTAATGTTTAATGAATATTCGGAAATCTTGTAAAACATTTCTCTTTAGAAAATACTTTAAGCAGAACACTGTACATTAAATTACAAAAGTATAGTAATAAATTGAAAGGTTGCTAGTGTTTCACATGCTCTTAATGTTGTTTCTCAGGCCTTGACACATGACAGAGGTTTTGATAAGAAAAGGAAAATTAAAATATAGGTGCTTTTTACATAAACCCAAGGTATTTTATTATTATATTTAATTTGTGTGTGCTTGGCTCAGAGAAGGTAAAATAGCTGACAAATATTAAAATTTGCAAAATGTAATGTTTTTTTGTTGTTGTTGATTTATTTACATTTTTATTTGTTTGTTTACATTTTATTTTGAATAATGTATAATTGAAATCATATAGTTAGATGCAATATAATTTGCAGCTGCGTTATAAATAAGAGTTTGGATAAGCAAAATAAAGGCTATTTATTTTTTTAAACCTTAAAAATTACATGATCACTATCTTCCATGCTTGCTCATAACTGTTGTTAAAATAGGCAAAACTCTCTCCATACAGTAGTGCCACTCTAAGCAAGACAGAGTAATCAATGAATGCCAGAAGGCTTGTGCATAAAATCCCTATCTAGGGTCTACTCATCCAATATCCTCAAACTAGGCATCCATTGATTACTCTGTCTTGCTTAGAGTGGCACTACTGGAAGGAGAGAGTTTTGCCTATTCATTTTTTATTTACAGGGAAAATATTCTTGTATTAGAAACATTGTATTAATATAGCTAGCACATTGAAAGTTTAATAATCCAGTTATTATTTTAGTGCTACATATTTGATATTTATAAATAATTTTCATCCATTTATTATTCACTGCAGAATGAGGATCTCTCTAAATTTAATTCAGTTTCTCTAATCTGCAGCTTTTATTCTCCAAGTTCTAATCTAATTCATCATTTATCATGTCTTTTAATAATATGTTCAGTTCAACTTCATTTCAGTTTTGAAATTTATTCAATGATATCAGTAATATATATTTGTTTTTTCAGCTGTGTATTTTACTTTTCATCCAATCTTGATTCTCTCAACATCTCTTCCCATAGAGTCTAAAGTCTCTGTATTACTTTTTTTACTAAGTGTTCTAGTCTCAGGTCCGTAGGTAAACACTAATAAATATATTTATTAAAAACGTTTTTAAAGCATACATTCATGTTTCTATTTTCTGCTATTTCAATAAAAGTATTCCATTAAAATTTAATTCTATGATTAACTGCATTTACTATATTAATCATAATACACGTACAGGCTTACACATAGCTGCACATATATACTGTAATATAAGGGATTCGAACTCAGACTTTCACATGACCCTCAACTCTCCATGCCATCTCATATTGCTGACCCACCTGATCACACACATGTGTGTGATCGGTGGGTCAGTGCATGGAGAGTTGAGGGTCGTGTGAAAGTGTGTGTGATCAGGTGGGGCAGCAATATGAGATGGCATAGAGAGTTGAGGGTCGTTTGAAAGTCTGAGTTCGAATCCCTTATATTATATTAATCTTACAAAGATATATATAATTCATTACTATCATTCTTTGCTTTAAAAAAGAATTGTGTTCTTTTTCCATATTCACGAATGATCTCAATTATTCGTAATTAAAAAACAAATTAACTTAAAAATTTAATAAAATTTTTTTAAATTTTTAATTCTTTAGTTCATAGTGCAATTATTGAGTATTTTAACTCAAGCAGGCAGCTGATGTATCTTTTTTAAAATAGGATTATTTATATTAAAAACATACATAGGAGTTTTCATTCTTTTGCATGATCATAATTAATCAATTGTGTAACAACTTAATAAAATTTCTTTCTGCTTCATGAACAGGAAATTTATAAAATAAATCATTTCACATTGCTTCAATTTAAAACTATGCCTATTCACATGAAAGTTGCTATAATGATTTTAAAATGTTTTACAAAGAAGATAGCCATTAGAAATTATAGTAAAAATATTTAGTAATCATTTAAAAGCAAAAGATTTTACTTAAAATTGTAAAACAAAAATATTATGCAACTAAAATATTAAGTAAAATATCAATAAAAAAAGTTGTTTTTCATTTCTAAAAAAATTTAGTATATTTTTCGTGTTAAATAGCATTTAATTTTCTATCTTTTCTTCCTGTTTTTTTTTTTTAGAAGTCAAATTGGAATAAAATAAGCTTCTATACAGCGGAGAAGATTACCCTAAAAAACAATTTTTAAATATTAATCATGAGACCAATAAAAGTATTTCAAACTGCGATGAAAAAAACGTTAAAAAATAAAAGATTGGTGTAGTAATTATAGAATGATTTAAATAAATAGAAACCATTTTACATGCACAGAAAATACTGTATTGTCAAATAGAATATTCAAATTACAAGGAACTGGTTTTTATTTATATTTTTTCTCATAAAATTTGAACTTTGTGATTATCTCCTCTGTATATTTGTTTCTGAATAAATATATATACAGAGTACCATATTAATGTACATATAATTTTCAACCATTATCGAATCACTGCAGGATGAAGATCAAGTGTTCCATCCATCTTTTCTAATCTCTAGCCTCTCTTCTCCACATCTCCTCAGCACTCTTCATTATTTCATCCATCCATTTCACATGTGATCTCTTTCTAGGTCTTTTACAATCTCTTGGAATCCAATATAAGATTTCAATTATTTATATATTATCATCTCTTCAAGCAAAATGTCCAGCCTAATTCCACTTTAATCTTTCAAGTCTTTCAATGATATTAGTACTTCATTGAGTGGTCTGAGGTCTCTGTAATGTGCTTCCATTAAGTGTCACATCTGAAAGTAAAAACTGGTAATACCTATTTATTAAAAACCTACTTTTTTAAACACATGGGTACATTTCCTTTTAATAGTAAGATATTTCTATCAAAAGCACTCCAGCCAAATTTAAATCTTTAATTAATTTCATCCATTATATTTCCATCTATAATAATAATCTGATCAAAATATTTGTTACTGTTAACTTTTTCTAACTCATCATTATCACTCTTTATTTTCTTATTTTGAAAAAAATCCATTGACCATTACTTTAGTCTTTTTAATTTTACCTTGTAATCTTACTTTCTTACTTTCATCTGATAAATCTTGCATTGTCTAAAACTCTAAAGCCTCGATTTCCAAACTTTTTCAGGCCACCATCCCCTTTGTACCCCCCCCCCCAAGTATAACAGTTTTCCACATTCAATCTGTTTGATATTTTTGACATAAATAGCAACTAATGATACTGTACTGGATGATGCCTATCCCATAATTCATATGATGCACCCAAGATACCACATGCTGTCAATGTCATGCATTGGAATAAGGCATCAACAAACTCAATAATAATAACAATGAAACAAAAACAAAATTTAAAGTTATTAAATTTAAGTTTAAATGAGTGAAATCAAACCAAAATTGATTATATTTCCTGATGTCTCCCTATCCAAAACTCTAATACCCTGCTAATTAGTACCACAAAGTTTTAAGTGATATATTTTTGAAAGACTGAACCTAAACCTCACCTTCATGTGCCACTTTTGATAAGAAAAAAATACTTTCAAAAAGAAAATACCACTGCCAACAAAACAAAATAAGATGTTCATCATCATCAGCTAGCTTCTGTGGCTACATGCCAGCAGCATAGGAGTCTGGCTGATGCACTAACATTGGGAGTTTACTTCATTAGCATTTTAATAATAAAATTTAGGCATTTTTATATTTCTTAGCTTTCTCTAGAAATCCTTATAATAACAGCAGCAGCCAACCAAGAGTGGATCACGCAATTCTGGAAAGACTATAATTTGAAGCTAGGCTCAGCTCTGCCTTCTTTCATAAAGTTCTCAACTGCTTTATAACTACAATATTTTTCTTAGTTCAGAAAATCCTTAATCCGCCACAAACAAAACATAAAAAACAATAAACTCAGAAGAGACCCCCCATCACCTGCTGAAAATCTTTTATAGCTCACATATAGTCATACAAATTAGGTATCGCTCTTTCACTATTACAGCCTTTATCTCCAATTTCTTGGATAATTGATCATAACACAAATGATATAGCTTTTTACACCTTTTTCTCTTTCACTTCTTTCATTTTCCACTCAAACTCTTCTAATTCCTCAAGGAGTTTAGTTTTACATATAGTTTCTAATTTTAATACAATGGAAACAGCTTTTTCCATCTTTACAAAAGATTTAAAAAAAAAAATCTGAGATATGACGAATTTTTAGATTCTCTCAGCTGATATTGGCCTTAAATTAAGTTATTTTTGTAACAAAAAATATAATGTATAGGATGACCACTTCTATCTATTAATAAAATTTAAAATTAGCCATACAATAATAACCTGCATTCCTTTTAACTTGTTAATAGAGGGGGAAAACCATCAAAAATGTGCAAAACCTTTACAATTACTCTATTTCCCCTTTTTATATATTCTTGCACATAAACGATTTATAAAATAACCACAAAATCGGCAAAATAACAAAAATGAGCGGTTTGAGAGTGAGTTAAAGCCGATGTTCGGTGCATTCGGAGAAAAGGCTAGACCACCTGAACACCTCCAAATGCTTCTGAACCAACTATCACCCCCCTAAAAGTCTTT
The DNA here is from genome assembly GCA_028023455.1 of Epiperipatus broadwayi. Lineage (NCBI taxonomy): Eukaryota > Metazoa > Onychophora > Udeonychophora > Euonychophora > Peripatidae > Epiperipatus > Epiperipatus broadwayi. The sequence goes on along the minus strand of JAQFVV010000020.1, from coordinate 12,708,967 downwards.
ACTGTCCATTGGGGTGGAGGACAGCCCACTTTGGGAAATACTGCTTTAAAGCATTATTTGAAAAAAAAAAACAATTACAGCATCTGCAAAATCTAAATGACAATTGATCTCTATTTATTTTTATACCTTTAGTTTTCCATTTTAGTCTACAAAATACTTCTTAAAAAACTGCTGTAAAACTTTTGGAGATATGGAGTTGCCCTGTCATATACCTTTCTTAATGTTATTTTTTTTTAGTATCATTATATAATCTAATTGTTGTTGTTGCATTTTGAATAAATATTCTTCAGAATATGATAGTATCTTTGGTCTATACCTTGATGATCCAATGCTTTAATCACTGAAGAAATGCTTATAGAATGAAATGCCTTTTCATAATCTACAAATCCAAAACATATTGGCAACTCATATTCTTTGGTCATTCCTATAACTTTTCTCAATACATGGATATGATCCATTATACTAAAATCATTTAAACCTCCATCTAGCTCTTTTGGTTGTTTAAAATTCAAAGTTTGCTGAAGACAAGTTGTAATTATTTTAGTAAAAAAATTATATAGAAATGATAAAAGATTGTTAAGTCTGTAATGTATAATATCTTCTTTTATTACCTATTTTAAATATTAATATTAATATGGCATTCTTCCAATCATCTGGCACATCTTTATCATTTAAACATATGATATATAACTGTGCCAAAAAAAAATCTATTTTTTCATCTGCTTCTTTTGAGATATTGATTATTAATTCTGTCATTACTTGGAGATTTTCCTTTAATTATAAATTTAATGGCATATCTCAGTTTTTCATTTAACATCCTGGGCAATTCAGAAGATATAGTCCTTCAAGGAGATACTTTTCTTCGTTTTTAGTGCTATATAATTCTTGATAGAATTCTTTTACACATTTCATGATGTCACCCTCCTTTTTAGTAATAGTTCCATTTTTTTTCTTATTACAGAAATAAATTTCCTACCAATACCAAGATGTTGTTTTACACTCTGGATCTTTCCTTGCTAGTTCACAATTGTACTTTCTTATATCATTATCAACTCTTTTTCACACCATTTTACAAAATTCAAAATATTCAATCCTTCTTAATGCATTATTTGTATATGTTTGCATATTCGTTTTTTCTTCATAAATGGACTCAATAAAATTTTATTGGTCGTTTGCTGCATTTTTCTACCAGCTATTTGTGTTACAGTTTTTAAAAGTATATCAGTTATCTTTCTATTGATTTTGTTCAAATCTGAATCATGTTAAAATCTGTTAAGACTAGAAAATAATTTGCAAATCCTAATATAAATTCATTAGAATATTTCTGAAGATTAGGAATATCAACTGTAAATATTGTTTTTCTTAATAATTTTTGTCTCTCTAGTTTTGCAGCAACATGTATTTTACATCTTACTAATCGATGATCACTTCCTGTGGTGAATTTATTAAGAGCATTAAAATTTTGAATTACATATTTTTTGGTAGTCAAAATATAATCCAATTCTGCTGTACTTTCATTTGGATGTTTCCGTGTTCATTTCTATTTAACTTTTTTTTTTAAAAAAAGGAATTCATAATCTAAAGCTTTTTTTTTTTTTGTAAACTCCAAAAGTCTATGTCTTCTTTCACTTCTATTACCATAACCAAATTTACCTACAACACTTTCATCTTTTAATTGGCTATCAACTCTAGCATTAAAGTTTTCCATGTCAGTTTAAAAGTGTTGTTTTGTCTGATCGAAAGCCTTTTATACATCCATATAAAAATTCTCTATCTTGTCATCATAAGGAAAACTTGTTGGGGCATAAACCTGAATTATCTGCATTTGATATCTGCTATTAAATTCAATAACTAATCTTGCCATTCTGTCTGATACACTATCAATCTCCACATTGTTGTTCTTCCACACTTGTACTTCCAATGTTTGTGCATTTATAGTATAGTACATGCTGACTTTTTAAATCAAATATCTTATCAACTTTTCTTCTAACTTCAAAGTCCAATAATATCACACTTAATATAAGACATTTCTTCTTCCAATTCTTGCAATCTTTCTTCACTTAAAAGTGATTTGCAGTTGTAAGTATCTAAATAAAATTGTATTTTTGTATTGGACTATTTCCATCATCTAATATGTATATTGAATGTCTTTAGAAAAATTTAACTTTATTTAAATAATCCAAATACATTCAACTGTTAGTAATATATCACATCAAACAGGTTAGTATATGCATGTTTCGATAGATATTATTCTCCTCTTTTCTTAAGTTGTTTTTGGCCTGATTAGTGACAGTACTAGCATGGGATTCAATTCTTGATTTTTAGATTCTTGAAAATTGAATTTCAAGGTAATTCTCTAACAGACTGAGCCATCCAGAATCTAATGATCAAGGTTTGAATCCCATGCTAGTATTGTCACTGGTCAGGCCAGCTACACCTGAAGAAGAGTGGAGAATATCTCTAGAAATGTTGTGCATATACTAACCTGTTTGATGTGATATTATTAACAGTTGAATGTATTTGGAATATTTAAATAAAGTTAAATTTTTTTAAAGACATTCAATATACACATTAGATGATGGAAATCATCCTATATAAAAATTCAATTAGAACACCATCATCACAAACCTTCAGGAAAACATCTAAATAAAATGTTTATTATAAAATGCAACCTCATTTCACAGCCAGGATATTCTTAGCACCCTCAGCCTTTGGTCATCGACTGCTATCTTGGATGATGACTTTAGGGCTGCTGGAAATAATGGCCATGATTTATTTTTGTCTGTTATGATTGCAAATATTTTTAAAAAATTCATTTACATAAAACATTCATTCTGCCTTCAAGAAAGCTCAACTGATTTTAGTTAAGAGCTATCAGGCATCTGAGAAGAAAGACCATGGTGCTTCGTGATCTTAAATTCAGAGGTGACAAGCCAAAAAACTTACCACACTGGCTAATATGTGATGGTGAGAAGCCCATCCATATCTGTACACTATATGAATAATGACATAGTATTAACTGTTACAACAACAGGAATTGGAGTAAAAAAGTCTCCTTTCAGTTAACCATTTCTTCTATTGCCAATATACATATATTAAGTGTACTTTCCATCTATATATAATTTTGATTCACTTCCACAAATATTATGGTTTTTCAGCAACACTACCTTGTGAATAAAGATAAAACATATAAATTTCAAACAGCATAGGTATGAGGTAATGTCTTGACTGTATGCTGCATTGCTGTTAAGTATATTGAAATACAAACTTATTCCAACAAAGATCATGAAATTTAAATTAACAATGATCTTAAATTACTCATAGATAAATATTTAGTATTTTTCTGAAAGTTATGATGATGTTCTTTAGTTCTATTTATTACTTGAACTATTTCCATCATTGAATATTAAGTGTTTAATGTGTTTAGAAAAACTTAAATAAAGTTAAATTTTTCTAAATGCATTCAATATTTAATATTAGATGATGAAAATAGTATATATACAAAGAAAAACTAATACATTACTCATTTTAATTTTAAAATCTTCCAAACATAAATATATAAAAAATAGATTTGGTGCATATAATTAACTAAAAATTCAAATATAAAATGCCAAACCATTCAAACAAATATTATGTTTTTTTAGTACTGCTATCTTGTAAATAAAGATACAGCCCAAATTTTAACCAGCATGACAATGAAACAAACAACCATGAATTGTAATTCAGTTATTATAATTGTTATTTTTAAAAAAATGATTTCATGGATTAAGAAAATAATAATGAACTTTATATGATTGAAAATTACTAAATCTTAATTAAAAATAATACAATGTATTTGCTTGATTTTAAAACATCTTGTAATTTGTTTCATATTACCAGATGGTACCTCTAATGTATAAAAGTATAAAAATTAAAAAAAAATAAAAATTTCATTCAGCATAAACCTAAAAAACAATTTTGGTCATATTTTGGATTAAAATCTTTATGAAGATTAATATCATTAAAATCAAAACAATTAGCATTTATGTATTTGTGTTTAAAAAAATATGAGTATAATTCCATGCAGTTAATAATAAATTTTGTACAATGAAAGTACAATACAAATTAATTGAAAAAGATTCATACCTTTAATATTTATTTAAATAGTTTTTATCTCTGCCTTCAGAAATATTCAAAAAATTTCTGAAATCATTTGAAAGAAAATAAGATTGCACTTAATAAAATGTGACATTTCCTATCAAAAAAGCCAAATCTATTATGTTTATATATAAAATGCAGTCTATTGAGATATACATAGTACATGTGGTAAAATAAAGCCTTAAATATTGATTACAATATGCTAACATAGAATGCATTAGATCCTTTTATTTAATGTTAGAATTTTTATTTTTTAAAATTACTTGTGCAATTACAGTTTTATAAGGTACAGATCTATAATTTGGCAACTCTTACACTGTGCTTTTTTAATTTTAAACAATTTTGCATAAATAATATAAGTCTATGAATTTGAAAAAAATGAAACTTCAATATGGACTTTTTTTCAGTGCAATAGTTAACAATTTTGTCAATGGTGAGCTTCATCTCTCTTTTTCAGTCCATTTTTTTGTAAGTTTGCATAGTAAAGTAATGTTTTTTAAATAATAATATTGATCTTAGCAGCAACTTATGTATCAAAGAATCCTTGCAACCATCAATTTCAACAACGAATGCAGGACTTTGTTGACACTTTGGATAAAGACACCTCACAAAAAAAATTAATAAGTGGAAGATTGTGAACCCAACTTCCTGTTCCATCCAATCTAAAAATGCCTTAAATTAACAAGTGAGATGTTATAATATGTTGTATTAAGAGAAAATCTAAGAATCACATTAACTATTAAATGTCAATAAGATGTGATATGTTGGACTATTTCCATCATTTATGAGTGAATGTTGAATGTATAGAAAATTTTAAACTTTATTTAAACTTTCCAAATACAAACAACTTTTAATAATAATACACAAATAGACAATACAGGTTAGTGCTAATCTGTATTGTCTATTTGTGTGTTATTACTAACAACTAATCAATATTGTCTATTTGTGTGTTATTACTAACAGTTGTTTGTATTTGGAGAGTTTAAATAAAGTTTAAAATTTTCTATACATTCAACATTCACTCATAAATGATGGAAATAATCCAACATATCACATTTTATAATACACCATCATTACAAATCTTCAGACAAATATTAAATGTCAATATTTTTCTTTGGAGATCATCCTCAATCAATATTTGGTGTCCTCTTCCAAAAAACATGATCATCAAAAGATTTAAAAGACAATGATAGACCGTTAGAATAGCAACTGATGAATCAAAAAACTGGATGATGCTGAATGCTGAGTGGTTGGATTTTACTAAAAAAACATTTTAAACTTTTTTCTTTTTATATAGATTTAAATTGCATTATCCCACCTATATAGATATTTTAGTTATGCATAGTACACATATGCCACAGTTTACACATGCATATATTTAACTAAATAGAAAGAATTTTCACCTTTTCACATATGCATTGTACTAATTGATGTAAGCTCAATGATGTTGTGTTGAGTACAGGAAACTCTCAAACCCAAATATAATATAGAGGCTTTATAAAGGTAAAAGCAACCATCTTATCTTTAATCTAAATCCTGATTTACACAACATTGTCAAGATTATATAAATTAGTATAGCACATATGTGAAAAGATGAAAATCCTTCCTACTTAATTATATATGTACTATGTGCTTGATAAATAAATTTCAGAGTTACATGTATATTATGCACATTATGCTTTTTTAAAAAAAATTATGACAATTTTTATCTGCATGAATGAGCTAAATTTCCCATAGAAAATCATTATAATAGCTTGCTTTTTATACACCTTCTTGCTTTGCAATGAGTTTTGGGATTGTCCTTGCTAAATGGAATAAAGATGTACATGCATATTGAAATTAGAAAGCAATACTCCATAAATTAACTAAAATGATACAATTTAACATATTTTGAACATTTAACAATTAAGATGTTTAAAACAATGTTAGTGATTGCTTTATTTTGTTTCTTTTTATCATTTAAAATAAGAGAAATAAAAGTTACACTTTCTTGCTTTGCAATGAGTTTTGGGAGTGTCCTTGCTAAATGGAATAAAGATGTACATGCATATTGAAATTATAAAGCAATACTCTATAAATTAACTGTAGTGTTTTGTAAAATGGCAGACATGTTTGTGCACTCCAGAAAAAACTAGAATTTATTCATAAGGCTGTTTTTAGATTGCGCTCTGATAGCTGAGGAATTTAATTAGTGCATTGACGTAATGGCAATCAACAATTCCTAGAAATATTTGCTAATTACAAATGTTTCTAGATAAGAGACGTTACCTTATTGGTCAGTGCATTGATTGATCATTGCAGTTGTCAGAGAGCGATAAGAAGACTGGGTAACATCTAGCAGTGTAACTTAGAGAGCAGTAGAGAGCAGTCAAGCAGTACTGAGTAAGCAGTCTTTAAGTAAAGATATCTCACATCAGTACTGGCAGTTAATAATCAGTGCCCAGTGGAAATGTAGTTCATGGGTGTAGCTGAAAGAGACCGCAGCAGAGATATTGAGAGCATTCATTGGAGAGCTTCATTGCAGACCAATTCATTTGGAGAGCTTCATGGCAGACCAATTCGTTGGAGAGCATTCGTTGCAGACCAATTCAGCGGAGAGATTGCAGACCAATTCGTTGGAGAGCTTTGTTGCAGACCAATTCGTTGGAGAGCATTCATTGCAGACCAATTCATTGGAGAGCTTCATTGCAGACCGATTCGTTGGAGAGCACTCATTGGAAACGAACAGCGTGGGAATTGTATAACGTTATTGGCTGACCACACAGTATGACTTGCAGATATAATATTGGCACAGTCGTAAGTGCGGATTTAACATTAACTATATGAATTTAATGAAAATGATGCAATTTAACATATTTTGAATATTTAACAATTAAGATGTTTAAAACAATGTTAGTGATTGCTTTATTTTGTTTCTTTTTATCATTTAAAATAAGAGAAATAAAAGATTATTATTTCATATTTAATAAAATGCAAATATATATAGAAAATGTAACAAAATTAATAACATCAATAGTAAAATATTGCATTTTTATATTGTATAAGAACTATTAATGTATGTGATGGTGTTTGTAGCAGTATTTTTTTAACTTATAAGATATATATATAATTTCAATATGCATATATATTAAAATCCTGCATATTACCTATACATAAAGATGTGCAAACATTGGAAATTAAATTAAAAAATCAAAAAATTTAGTGTTTTTAATAACAGAAACAAAAATGTCTGCATGCAGAAATAATAAATATCTACATGGTAACTGAAATACAGTCTTATTATATACCTATATCAATATATGTAATATATAGAATATATGAGCACAGACTTTCACACCATCCACCACTCACCACTACACTTGAACACATATAAGTCGAAAAGATAAATAATCACCAATATTTGTATTTCATGATAAACCAGCAAAAATATCAGTTGGTCCAGATTATCATCTCCACACATACATGCAATAAGTGCTCAGATATATATTAAGATAGCCAATCTTAATACTTTAATAGACAGGCTTCAATCCACTCCACACTCCAACTCTTCAACCGTCCATCCAATATCTGACCACTTATTGCATATATGTGTGATAATAATCTGGAACAATTGATGATTGCTGGTTTAGCATGAAATACACATATATTGGTGATTATTTATCTTTTCGACATATATGTGTTCAACTGTATCAGTGATATGAGATAGACTGGTAGGTGGTGTGAAAGTCTGCGCTCATATATCCTATATAAACATCTACATGGTTATTTTATACAGAAATAAAAAACATCTATATGATTGTTTTATACTCTATAGCAGTGGTCTTCAACCATCGGGCCGCAGAAATTTTCTGTCAGGCTGCGCTAGACTGGCAAGAAAGTTAGTAATAACAAAATAATAAGATTTTAAACTTTTAATTAATATAAACAGTTTTTATTTATTTTTTCATCGTATTTTTACCTTGTTAAAAAATAAGAAACAGAATGAAATCTAATCAATCATACATAAATTAATTTGTTTTTGTATTTATCACAGATGTTTATGGAGAGATAGAAGTAAATTTATTATTTTTCTAAAAAAATTAAAAAAAAAAAAAAAAAGATTTTTTATTATACAAACTCCAGTTGTCTTTTGATAGCCAATCACGATCACTTTGTCGGCATTGTTTATGTGTTAAAACAAGATCAAAACTTTTGACTTTTTCAAGTTTCGTTTTCTTTTTTCTTTTTGTTTAAAAATACACCCACTTTTTTTTGGGCCTATAAGGCAATATTTTTTGGTTTTTATTTGTATACTGCTAATATACTAAAACTTTTATTTTTAAAACCAATTTCAGTTAACCTTTTTTTAAAAATAAAAACAAACAAAAAATAACTTTGCGATTTTTTTTTTTTGGGGGGGGGGCTTTATTTCTATTACGCGATATCTACTTTATCTTTTTTTTAAAAAAAAACTTTTCCTATTAATTACATTTTTTGATCCTTTCAACACACCAGCACACACACAAAAAAATTACAATACCATCAAAACTTCAGACTTTTACACGTTTCGTTTTATTTTTTCAGATTTAAAATATGGCAAATTTTTTTTTGATTGTACAGTGATTAATTACGCGATTTCTATTTTGCCCTTACTACTAGCAAAAGACAACCTCCATATATATATAACCATCTTGTATATTTAATATTAAATACAGATAATACATTTATCATAATCATTGCTATGTGATTACATTAGCTATGATATTTCCCAACATTCAGGTGAATAACATTTTATTCTTGAATGTTTTAACAATGAAATAATAAACAAGCACATTAATGAGAACGATTGGTATTGTACAGTTTTCTGTGTTCAGCATGTGAAGGTAAGCAACACCATTACAATACACAATAACTAGTGTGCTGTTTTGGTCAGTTATAACAATTATGTTTATCTAAGGCTAAGCAGGTTACATCTTTACGAAAATTTATCTGTAAACTTCTGCCAGTCAGCGAAATCTTATCCTTATTTTTGCCGGGCCGCAGGTGTGAAAAGGTTGAAGACCACTGCTCTATAATTTACTACCCAACCATTGTAACCATTGAAGTATGTCTGCAATTGTGGATAGAACAGTGGTGAGTCTGATGGAAATGATCAACAAAAGGTGAAAGAGGACTCAACGGTTTTTTTAGATTACTGGAAAACATATAAAACTGAGGAACTATGATTCAGCAGCACATCAATTCATCTTAGGTGAAATTTTTGTAGTAGAGATTGCGCAAAGAAGATGATGCTTCCATTTGCATTCTGGATATTAATTATATAAATTAAACCAAATTTTTTAAAAAATCATTTATTTTGATAAAACAAAAATCGAGAATGTAGATTTCACATCTAATTATGACTAAGTTCCTTTGGGAATTAATGACTATTATATCTAGAAAAAAATAATATTAGATAGTCAAAAAGGAAACTCACAATTAAGATAAGAAACACGATTGTTCTATAAGCCTTCTTATGAGAATAAATAAATGGAAGAAAGTTATATTAATAATTTTTACTAGTCATTCATAAGACTAGAGGTCCATTTAATGAATAATATTTCTATAGTGTAATTTTACCTACACCACTCTTGTGCAAGGTAGGGGCTGGTTTCTATCAGATTTTAACACCTTGTGGAGGGGTGTAATTATAAACATATGATCAAAGATATGTGAAAAAGATGTATGTTCCCAAGATGTACATTTTGGGCTGAACTAGCACTCATCAGTTGGGCCAGATAACAATTTTTTACACGTATTTTGATCACTGATCTGTATCTATATACCTAGATAGCCAACTACTGCAGGTTAATTGACAGGTATCAAGTTTACTGCCTTCACAACTTTGACACAAACCATGTGATGGAAATCAGACTCAACCTGTCTCAGCACGGCACAAATACAAGCGGTAGTAGTTGAACCTTTTTTTCAAGCAGAACATTCAGAGTATGTTTAGTTTCTGTGTTTTATATCATGGACAGTCAGATCCCTTGATGCTTGGTTACTTTACAGCATTCTCCCATTGTTTCAGATCATGAAGTATCTCCCCTTCCAATTAATTATAACAATGTCATTTTATTATTTTGCAAAATATAACATTCACTATTTTATTATTGTAAAAGTACTTATCAAATTTGGCATTAACAGTGTCTGATTGTCACATTTTGTGAAAATATGGGTTAGTATTTTTAGTACTGCTTTGGTGGCTCCACATAGTATGTAAAATCAGAAAATAGAATGTAGAGCAATTAATATGTTAGAATTTATAGGCTACCTAAACATAGATTTTCAAGCTTCCTTAAGCTATTCACTTTATCTCATACAACTGATATTCATGACAACACACATGTGAAAAAGATAAATGATATCCAATATATGTATGTCATGCTGATCCTGCAATAAGATCTCCATTTGTTATTCCACTTTCTTCTGCTACCTGAAGTTACCTTGCAGGACTTTCTAATTGCAGGCCTATCACCTTCATGAACATCTGTGTTGTCTTGTTCAATCAGTACTCATCTTTTAGCTAAAGATGCTGCTCTATGGTGTGGTTTTCACACCAAAACACATAAAAATGCTGTTTCCGTGGCCAACACGTTCGAAACCACATTTTCTATAATACAACTTTTTTGTTGTGCTACAGAATGCAGGCCACTATGTCACATCACAGTACAGCATGTATGTTGCATAGCAGCAAATACATTTTCTAAATTTGCACAATTTATAAAATAATTACGGCTTGATGAAAGAGTTTGTATTTGAATTGTATTGAAATGTTGTTTTCATTGGATTTTTTTTTATTTTAAATTATTGAAATGTTCAGATTTTTTAAAACAATAATTATAAGACTTTTTACAATGTACTGTATTGAACTTTTATTTGGGAAAATGTTAAATATCTATGTTTTTATTGAGTTGCAATTAGGTAACATGTCAAGTAATGTACTGTTAGTAACATTCCACGAGACAAAGAAGATTCTACCATCTGTATATTTTTGAAATAAAAAAGAGTGGTACGAAAAAAATATCCAGTAAGAAAAGACCAAATATACAGGGTTTTCTTTTGTAAATTAATAAAAAGCAAATATTATAAACATGTTTAATAAGTAAAGAAGACATTTGTATGTGTTTGTTGTTGTTTAAAAAAGTTTGAGTTTCTTTCTTCTGTCTGAGTACGGTTACGATTTTGAATTTTTTTATTTTAGCATTACAAACAAACAGAACATTTACCCTAAAACTAACCCTAAAACTAACCCTAAACCTAACTCTAAACTAACCTTAAAACTAATCCTAAAACAAACCCTAAACCTAACCCTAAACTAACCCTAAATCTAACCGTAACAACTTTTACTTTTATTACGATTATTATTTTTTGGTTAAACAACAACAACAAAAAAGTTGTAACACAAGTAAAAAAATATCCGATAGAAAATTGATAAAAAAAAAAAAAAGCTGTAACACAAGTAAAAAAAAATCCAATAAAAAATTGATAAAAAAAAAGCCGTAACACAATTTAAAAAGTATACGATATAAAAAACACGAATCAAATTGTAATTTGTTGATTTTATTTTACATTTATTATCATCATTTAAATTGTATATGTTAATAAAAAATAATATTTAAAAAAGATGATTTTGTTTTGTTTTTATTTTCACATTACAAAAAAGCACAGAAAAATTATTAAAATCAACGGCCCGTGAATGTTCATATTTTATAGTTTTAGCGTGAAAATGGCGCCATCCAATGGCATCTTTAGCTATAAGACAAGCACGGTTCAATCTTTATTTTTTCAGGCCTGATTTCAAAAAGTATATGGCACTTTCTCTTTATTTCATTCTCAATATTAACATTTTTCATTATATATATATATATTGTAACGATATATAAATATGTCGTTACATTAATTTAAAATAAAAACTTGATAAAAGTTCGCAAATAAAAGTAAAAAACTAAACGCTAAAATTAAAATATTGTTAAACGTATACATTCGTACAGATGCTAAACTTTAAAAATATTTTTTTCATAAACAAGAAAAAAAAAGTATTTGAACGTATTTTTTTAAATAAAAAAAATACAAGATTGAAATATAAAAATATTTTAATAAAAAAATAACGTAAGTTAAAATAAAAACAGGTATTAATTAATTCCTGTAATCTGTAAATGGAAATGATTGTTTATTAATTATCTAAAAGCTGTTTAATTAAAAAGTCAGATGAAAAGTTAGATAAGAGAAGAAAGAGATTTTAGCTTGACCAATGGAAGCAAATAAAGGCCCGGACCATAACGAAAAAACAGAACAGTGACGTTTTTGTTCATGGAATCCATAGGAGGACTATAAAAAGAAAAAAATATTGAGTTCCAGAGAGTTTTTCCAACTTGATTTGATGACAACGGTAAGACGCACTTGCCGTTCTCTCTCATTTTTTTGTTTGTCTAAAAAAAAAAAAAAAAAAAATGAAAAGACTGTGATACCAGAATGGAACCAGCTAATGCTACCTCCAGAACATTTTCTTCCAATGGAGATGCCGTGGGAATTGCCAACAGGAACCTGGACTCTTATACTGTAAGCTATATTGACATGAACTCTAAAAAAAAAAAAAAATAACTAAGAACTTTCATTCAAGCTTATGAACTTCTATCTGACTTTTAAGTTTTTAAATCAAATTAATAATGTTTAATTTTATATGTTTCCCGATTGATAAACATCATTTCCATTTTTTTTTTTCTGATTGTAAAGATTATTTAAATGTATGAAATTTAAGTTGTTTATAGACGCTTGCATGGATTCGTTTGCGGTTAATTATATTTTGGTTTTCATATTTGATCAAAATATATAGACATTCGATAAATAATGATACCTTACGGTGAGTATCTAAAATGTATTTATTCAGATGTCTTTTAAGTTATTGGTGACAATGCAAGTATCTTATGGTGAATACTATTGGGTTACTTATAAGTTTCCCTCTGCGATTGTCGGTATCAATAATTTTGTATTTTGATCGTTTATGTTTATTTTGAAATGTTTTTGACCGTGGAATCTATGTAATCGATCTATACCCAACATTTTTAAACAAATCTGTGCGAACGTATTTAAATGTTAAAATTAAGTCGGGTGTGAATGGCTATATAGTTTGTAAAGTTATATTAAGGGAGGGTAATCTTAGGTTATTCATTTCGTAGTTGAATTGGTTCAATGGATTGGATATATTTGTGTAATTAGTAGATGTAGTATGAGGTCCGCTACGGGCAGGATTATAGATATACGCCACACACCCTCTGTTTGCCTATGGATGGGTTTGTAAGTCGGCAGAAGACCGCAGTCCATTCCTATGGAGTTTTTTGTTTATTGATCTACTTGCCAACAGATGTCACATTCCTATGGTGGAGAGTCAATGTCTTCTCTATTTCTACTTATTGTTCAGATGTACATTCCTGACAATATAGTATAACACGGATAATATATAAAGTGTATGTAGATAGAATATAAAGTGTATAATATGTATAAGGTAACATATAAAGTGTGAATATATCTAAGGTATATAAATAAAATATAAAGTGTATAATATATATATATATATATATATATACCTTGATTCCTAATAGTCTAAATCATTCCCTACTGATGATAACAATGGAAAAATTAACATTGTAAAGTGATAGTGATCTAAAGCATTTTTTAAAGTTCTTGCAATGACTCAGACCATTCACATTAACTAAAATGGTTTTCTTTATATACTGTAGATTAGACTTCCATTACTGTGTTACTTTTTTCAATCCTGATTTGTTATTAAAAGTTAACAACTTACTGGGAACATGAATTAATCCCAAGTATTGTAGGTGCATTCTTAGAAAAGCTTCATTTATTATTATCTGCACTCTTCACAAAAATTCAATCACCTTTTTGTAGTGCCAATCTCCCTTGGTTAAAATACAGATGCACTGTGACTCACTGTTCCACAGCAGGTGCAGGTTGCCTTCTTCAGTGGTTTTCTTTACCTTTATGCTTCCTTACCTTTCTGCATCTGGAGTTTTATAAATTGTTGCTTATGTCATCTGACACAAAAACATTTTTAAACCCTTCAGATTTATTTTAGATTACTTCATGAGCTACTCCCTATTTAACAGCTTTACTATATGATAATTTTTTATGGTAATAGCTTTTGTCTCAATCTCTATAGGAATTGTTCAAGGCAATCTTCCTTTAGAAAGCTGCCACAAAAGCAGAATTTCACCATATCTTGCAGGGCAATGTCAAAATCTAATTTTCTCACTTTTAATTTGCTACATGTTCTAAAATGGAGTCATGTAATATTTTAGACAACTGAGAATTAAAAAATACTTTGTCACTATATCATCACACATCCACTTTTCTGGAATGTCATAATTACATAACCTGTTTGTGATTTCTATAACTCTCTGGCTGGCAAAAAGAGCAATGTGGTAATTTTAACACTAGTAAACTTAATTACAAAAAAATTTTCCAGATTCTTCACAAATAAAGATTAATCTATCAGATTCTCAGAGTCAAAATCACAAATACTGATCCATGACAATGTCACTATTTGATTGACTGTTGAGAGCTAAATTTCACTGATGTTATAAGTGTTACACATAGGTTTCAAGCTATTGGATTATATCAATCTCTGATTATTCTGAAAAGTGATCCTGTTGATATAATCCTGTTGAGTGTATGACCAGATGTGGGCCAGTTAGATGCAATTGGACATGCTTAAATTTTTAGTCTGGAGTCATGAGCTGCAATAGTATCAAAATGCATAACTATCAAAAGTGACACAGAGAGAGAGATGAACATGAACTTAACTATATATTTTAATAAACTTTACACACTTATTTGTATACACACCAAAGGAGGCCAAAAGACATACAATGTATATAATTAACCATAGGTTTGCATTACTAGTTCTAAAAGCAGAAATTTCTGAGAACAACCTGTTAAATAAGAAGTCAAACACATGAATTATATGTTAAGATTTGTATTTCCTTCACTCCTATTGTTTCATATGTAATGGGGTGCCTAGCCTTCTTTAATTATTTATAGATATATATGATTTCTCTATGATTATATATGGTCTGGGTTTCCAAACACTACAAATTTATAGAATTCCTTATTAATTACATATTATTGGATTTCTTACTTGTTAATTGCGATTATCAGCACTTGCCTTAATTACATACTTAACCATACATGTTTTACATTATTTCGAAACTACTTTTTTTTACTTGCAATATACAAGAAAACACAATTATCTTTAAATACAGTAGTTTAAGTATACTATTTTCACACACACACACATATATATATATATATTGTAACCGTTCGATTGTTGTCCAACTACATAATATCACCAAAACATAAGTGCGCTAAGAATTGTAACCTCGATCACCGATCAATTCCCGCTGCACATTATCAGCTATTAAGAGCTGTAACCAAAAGCATATCATGCCATCTATATTATGCACCAAAGACCACAACCAAAATCTGGAGCAACCTACCACAGACCAAACTAATGATATAACATAAACTTTTTATGATTTAATTTGATCGCAGCCAGGATGTACCGCGAAGACCTATCATAGTAGTATGATAAAATACATTAAACAAATTATAAGTATGTAATGTCATTATCTTTCAAACCTTAATTTGCGACTTTCATTGTATGAGACCCGATGGCCGACCATGTACAAGATGGCATAATTTGTGGAACTACATAAGATTATGAAATTTTAAACCATCTATATGATTTTTAATACAAATGCTAGTCCAGGTAAAGCTTTGCAATAAATAAACATAAATACTTGGGTTCTTTTTTTATAGTTTACTATATCACTGAGACTCTTATTATACTGACAAATGACAATTTAAAAACGTTAAGTAAATATATTCAATCATGTCATTATCTGGTAAATCTGTTTACAGGTTTAATAATCAATTTATATTGTATACTAGAATCAACTACGCAAAGCTAAAATAATGGAAAAGGTAAATGGGATTTTATTGTACCTTACACATCATAAACTACCAAAGACGAAAAGCATCCAAATGTTTTCTCAAAATATTACTAAACTCTTATATCGTGTTGACGATAGTCAATGTATGCTCTATCCAAGGTTTATGATTTCTGATTTTACGAATGACAAATAGCAACGGCACAGTAAGTTTAATTATAAATCAACGTTTATTTACAAATTTATGAATAATAAGTAATTAATTCTAATGTTATAATTAAAGACATAAATAAACAAATAAAATAAATAAATTATAATTCTATCGACTTTCTTCAATAACATATCATAGGTACGGTTTTTAAAAACCTAATCATACCTTATATTTCAATTTGATATAATGAATGTATTGAGGAAATTATACTAAATTCAACATCAACTCACGAAACATCTAATGTCATTTCCAGATTCAATAAATCTATACCGTGAACTTATAATAATATAATAAATAATATTATATCTGTAGGATTTAGCTATAATGCAATCATTAAATAAAGTGAAAATTTAAACTTACATTCAGGTAAATAATAATCAACCAACAGTTAATTATTATGAGGTAACTTGAATAGAATGTCCTGCTACAATTTAATGATCTAACTTATAAATTATACTTACAAATGGAAGAAGATGATTTAGCAGAATAACTAAAATACTTTGCCCAACTTATATCTATGAAGTAAAACCATATTCCTGTGGATGCATTCATCTACACATAGGAATTAAATAACACTAAACGCTTTGTGGATTTATGCACCATCATAAAGTAATAAGTATAGTTACACAATTCTGCGGATTAACCGCCAGCGCAGGAATGAGTGTAAAATACAAAAAATGGCAATTAAGTAATCTGCGGATTAACCACTGGCACAGATTAATGCCTTTTAACATTATAAAACAACATTACTATTTACTTCACATTAAAGTGCAAAATCATCCTCCTCAGTTATTCTGACCATTCAGAAAACACTAACATTTTAGCAAATGTGGGTTCTTGCATAATAAAATGTTACACTAATCAGGACAACTAATGTACTAACTTATCTTGCTTAAAATAAAACATATGTAATATAATATAAGTAACATTAGTATAGGAATAGAAATCTTGAAAGACTCACAAAGTACCTCATGAAAAATTGATACATCTCATAAATTCATTTAGTACTTTTCAAGCTTTTTCGCAAGCGCTATTCTCTTGAATAAGTATTTTATTCAACCCCTATTAATTTAAACTTAATAAAATATAACTTATGAACTTCACATGCAAGTTCATATAATGATAAAATTAAAGTAATGCATTATTCATCAAATACATAAAATCTAACAGGTGTGTGTGTGATATAAATTAAATGCATAGCATTTTATAGTTCAATACATGAATTCTAGCAGGTGTGTGTATCACAAATTAAATTGTATAGCATTTTATAACTACAAATATGATCCGTGAAATCCATGTACGATGTGTCGAACAATAAATATACGAAGTAATAGCTACAATTATAGTTGAATTCTATACATGTAATTTTATCCATTTGTATTAGTTATTATAAGCACTATTAGATTAACGATTTTACGTGGCTCCATAAACATGAAACAATTCCAAAATATGACACGCAGAGTTTAAATGAAAATGTTTTTTCATAAGTTATTAATTTCTACATTTCTCTATTAAAACTGTTCCAAGTTTATCACATCCATGCTAATATTTATTTATCCACGCTTAAATCTAGGAATACTAATTATAGCAATTAATTTAATCATTCCAAACTGACGATAAAATTAGAAAATAGCTTTAATTAATTATTTGAAGACTGTTTTTATTATCCAAATGGTAAACAAATTAACTAGCAAATATATTACTGGCATTGCAAAGTTAAATATCAATCAATACTATATTTTTTATTAAAATTATAAACGGAAATATTAAACTATGTTAATAACTTTAACATTTTACTTTAATTTAAACTTCTTCTTTTTTAAAAAGCAAATTTTCATATTTATAAAACTTCTGTAATTAAAACACTTATTTAATTTTTCCAAATTGTAGAATAATAAATATTTTAAAACATACCAAAATCTTGCAATTAATTCTGCTTTTAAACTGGAAAGCTCCGACATATTTCAAATGTAATATTGGAAAATTATTATTAGTGATTTGATCCACCTGGTTAACCGACTTGAACAGACTTTTAAATTTAGCAATTCATCTTATTATTAAATACCACTATGTTATTTTTACGTTTATAGAAAACTTTGTGGTAATCCATTTTACTTGTTAACTATTTTAAAATAAGCTTATCATATTTACACCATTTGCCTTTTACCATTTTCTTTTCTTACTCTCCCTCCAAAGCAACACTATCAGACGATCTTTTTTTTTAATTCGCGCTCCTTTCTTTTTTACATTGAAACACATATGTAATTACTGTATTTATTTTTAATAATTAAATTTAGTTGAACAAATGGTTTTTTTTAATTCAATGGAAATAATTTTTAAGACCATTTTAAACAAATAAAAATTATTATTATTTTTAATAATATTTTACCAAATTTAATGTGTTGTCAAAATTTTTAAAAAGTTAAACATTTTGATATGAATTAGTATATGGAAAGAAGCAATTTAAATTTATTAAAATAATATAGACAACAAGTAAGGCAAAATATTACCCATTCTCTCTAATAAATTATTTTGAATATAAGAGAGTAATCTGTTCAAAGTGCAAATCAAGCCAATCAAATCACCAAAAGAAGATATTTTATACTAAAACATATGGTTACAATATATATATATATATATATTGTGAGAGTTACAATATATATATATATATATATTGTGAGAGTACCATATGAGCATCACCTAAAACAATTTGTGTTTCTTTGTGAATTTAACTGTGCCTATCCAGGTATTGAGAGAAGTCATAGAAAGGACAAACGAATATGAGTTGTCATTATGTTTTGGACTTGTAGATTATGAAAAGGCATTCGATTCTATACACATTTCTTCAGTGATTAAAGCATTGGATCATCAAGGTATAGATCCAGGATATTGTCATATTTTAAAGAATATTTATAAAAATGCAACAGCAACAATTAAATTACATAATGAGACTGTAAAAATCAACATTGAGAAAGGTGTAAGACAAGGTGACTCCATATCTCCAAAACTCTTTACAGCTGTGCTGCAAGAAGTATTTTGTGGATTAAAATGGGAAACTAAAGGAGTGAAGGTAAATGGAGAGTATTTAAGTCATTTAGATTTCGCAGATGATGTAGTTGTTTTTGCAAATAATGCTTCAGAGCTGCAGGAAATGTTGCAGGAGTTAGCAGATGAAAGTAGAAAAGTAGGACTAAAGATAAATGTTAAAAAGACTAAAATAATGTTTAATCAATTTGCTCAAAATATGAACATAAAGATTGATTATGAAGAATTAGAAGAAGTTAACAGTTACAAATACCTTGGTCAGATTATTAATACAGATGGAAACATAATGGAGGAAATTAATCATAGAATTAAACTTGGTTGGAGTGCTTTTGGTAGAAATAACTTGATACTAAAAGGACATATGCCTATGTGTTTGAAAAGGATGGTTTTTAACAAATGTGTTTTACCAGTTCTTACTTATGGATCTGAGACTTGGACACTTAATAGAAGAGCAATACAGAGACTTCAGACCACTCAAAGGAGTATGGAGAGATGTATGTTGGGAGTAACAAGAAGAGATCAAAAACGCAATGTATGGGTAAGACAACAAACAGGTGTTACTGACCTTATTGAAAAAATTAAAAGATTGAAATGGAGTTGGGCTGGACATATTGCTAGAAGAGATGATAATAGATGGACAATTGAAATTTTAAACTGGATTCCAAGAGATTGTAAAAGACCCAGAAAGAGGCCACATGTGAGATGGATGGATGAAATAAGAAAATGTGCAGGGGTGTTGTGGAGAAAAGAAGCTAAAGATCGGAGAAGATGGATTAAACTTGGAGAGACCTTCATCCTGCAGTGGATTGATAATGGTTGATGATGATGATGATGATATCGAATCAACAGATATAAATAACTTACACCTATCTTAAGCTTTTCATGTATCAGCTATATATATAGACTAGTTAGTATTAAAAGAATAATTCTAAAAATGAATAATTCTAGTTTATTTATACACACACATAAATAAAATGTTTCTAACTAATAGTATTTTTTTTGTTAATATAAAACTTGACATTTGACAAAGCCTTAAGTCAACATTGCATTTTTATCAGTTGAAACAAAGAAAATAAATGTTTGGGTTTCATTACAAATTGTATATTTTAAACAATAGAAAACGTGAGCATGATTATGTGATATGCTTGCTGAAATTAGTGCAGTATAAAAACAACTAATATTGTTATAACAATAATCTTCTATTTAGTTATCAAGGCAAGAACTATGTTTGTAAATTTAAATGTGTTCGAATTTAGAACACATTTAAGAAAAATTAAGAAAAAGAAGATTCAATATTTTAAAACCTGCTTCAACTAATTAATTTACTGCCTTTGAATATTATAAAGAACTATAAAAAATAATCATTGTAATTAACAAGGTTATAAAAGTTATCAACGTCTTCGAAATGAGTTTACAAAATATATACTTAAAAAGACAAAAATTTATAAAGATGTTCTGTGGCTAGATAATTTATGCCAGGGATTTCTACTGATGTTTTAAACCCGAACATGTAAATTTATTCCTACTTAAGCAATGCCTAAAATATAATCGTAGTAATTCTCATTTAAAAAGCTGCTTTAATATTGGAGTATTATATTGAAGATGTTAAATATTTTACTACATAAATATTTAAAGAATGAATATCTGGATTGCCTCTTCGAAGGATGATCAATGAACTTTATGTTTCAACATCGTCATTTTATTTCGTCTAAGGAGGGATATAAAATCGTTATTCTTTCTCATCTTGGATTACTTCATTGTGTATTTTAATAACCCTTAAACTTTATTTCCTTTGTGGATAATTATATTTACTTAGAAAAATTACTTCGTATATTAAAGTGGGGAACTGATAAGATGAACACTTTATTTTTTTTTATTTATTTACTAAAATTTAGATGTTGATATTTTGATATATACTCTGATGGAAATGACAGCTGACTAAGGTAAACGTTTTTAAATTATTTCAATTTGGAAGTAAGTTTTATTATATTCCAAATTGAATCTTACGTGACAATTAACATAATATATTTTTAAACATACATAACTAATATCAGAATACATTTTATCATTAATCTAGTGTGAATGAATATTATCGTATATAGACATACAATACACACTGAATTATTTTAATGACACAATAGGTAGATTTATAATGTATCATGTGTATTTATTATATGCATGATTTTAAATTATATATATATGTAAATGATTACATTATTTTTTTTTTTTTGAATATTAAATAATTTATTAGTGTATATAAGCACAGATTATAATTCTAAATTTTAATGTTTTTATGTGATAATATTTTGTTTTTTATTACTGATTAAAATGTGTTAAACTTGATTTCAAAATTAAACAGGTCTCGTTTGTTTATTTTATTTAGTCGTTTTATAAAATCAATATTTATAAATATACATACTCATGCATATATATGTTAAATCAACTTAGTGATTTAATATTTATAAAGAAGTTATATATAGCTTATATTAAATTTATTATTACTATGGGATATTTGTGGAAATGCCTGAAGAGAGTCGATTGCAAATTTCTACTCTGAGCTCAAATTCCGAGAGTAACGAGGTTATTAATAGAGGAGTGAATTGGATTGTATTTTAAATCACATCATCTATGGCATTCTATAAGAAGACTCAAAGACTGACTATAGCTAGATGTGACTTTTTCGAGTCCTGAAAAGGATCGTCCCATTATAATATATATATAAAATACAAATAAGATGTCTGTTAGTAATACCAATAGAACTAATAAATATAATGGTAATTAACTATTATACATAGTCTTTCAATCTGCAGAAGTACTTTTGATTAATTCCTTAACTTGCCTCAACTGCTGTTAAATTCAAAAACAAAATGGAAGCAAATGTTATCAACTCAAATCCCATGAATCCTGAATTTTAATTTTAGCAGCATGTCTATTAATTATATTCATTTTATTTCTATTTATTAAAATTGCCTCCTTAATTTTTCTTTTATTATGGTTTCTCTCTTCATGAAGAATCTTAACACTTTCAATATCAAACAAATTCATATTTACATGTCCTTTCACAATCCAAGAAAACTGAAGCAGTCATTAAATCATTAATGGTTTTACTTTTACATGCTTGTATAAGAATTTAGGCTACTTTAATCTTTTTTTGATTGTACATCTTGATTCACCTATATATGATAACATACATCTACAAAAAATTTGATACACGACATTACTTTTCTGCTTGACAGATATGATATTTTTAGAATTATTCACTAATTTATTAACATTATTTGTAACAAAAACATGAAACATTAAAAACATTCTTGTATATATCTTTAAAAAATTTCACATGAGCATTTAAAATGTATGGAATAGATATTCATTTTACACTATCAATCTTCAACTCCTTTAAACCATTATAACTCTTTTTAAATTGACATAAAGTATAGTTAATCTGTTCCATCTTGATCATAGTGGTAATGACATTTTTATTATAAAACAAAAACAGAAGATTAAAATTTTCCATCTTATGCAAATGCTCAAGTGAAATTTTTTAAGGATAGATATAGTGTACTGGGTCGAACTGCCAAAACCACTTACTTATGTTTATATATAAGTTTTGGCCGGTTTCAAATTCCTTCCTAATACATTTATAATCTTATAAATGTTACGTGAACAAACCGGCATGTTCGAGCAAAATGGGAGATCTTATTGATAGCTTTAACTATCAACAATGGCTCATCTCGGCTTCCAGATTCAAACCTCTACTATCCAAATACTTTATTTGTTTCAGGATAAACCCCGGGGTGCCAGCTAGTCTAAGGACTAATGTATTCAGGTAGTAGGCTTATAATTCAGCGCTCGAAACATTCCCTAAAACTAGCTCAGTCTAATTTTAATTTCAATAACAAAATTATACAAAATTAGTGGTGGAAAGCATTAATAAAAGGTTGGTAAAAAGAATTGACCGACAAATAAAGTTTAAGTTTAAAAGACATTTTATTTTAATTAACATTAATTAAGTTTAAAGATAATTTATTACCCAACATTAATTGACTAAATTGAAACACCTTTATAAATCTAATTTAATACATGCACATTTTTAAATTAACACATTATAACATATATCTGGTGAAAAGCATAAATAATATGTGACATTGTTAAATTATCTTACATTCCCACACACGCACATCAATAGTTCATTTTATGCATGCTTAAGAGTTCAAACTACTTTATTCTGTAAGATTGACGAATTACAGCGGTGGCTACTATGTATAAATGATAATAATAAAATGTTTACTTAGGATTTTTGGAATGTGGCTATTGCTTGTTGTTGGCTACTTCTGCTGCTTCTGATGGAGTATATCTAACCAGTTAGTATTGGATGTTTCTTGAAGAGATTTTATGTGAATCCATTGGTTTTATTCTTGAAGACAGTTGAATGTTTGATGGAGGATTTCTGAGTTGTTATGCAGACATTATTTCACAGGCAGGTTTTAATGATCTTTTTGGACTAAAAAGGCTGAAGCACGAGCATATATTTCCAAAAGCTGCTCAACAATGCATTTTTGTTTCAGGATACATAATAGAAATGCACTGTTATCTCAAACAAGACTGTCACTGCAAACTAGACTAAAAAACTTTCAATTAATTGTCCAATAAAAAAAGTCTATTTATACCTGCAATGTGTTGTCTGTGCAATATCCTCTGGCAAATATCTGTTGTTGAATTCCATTGATAATTATTCCTATGACGTGTTTTTGACGATTGTTTAATTAGTAGTAGCTTTCATTAATGTATTGTTTTTTATATCTTTAATTAGTAGCTCACCGCTGGTGTGGTTTTTTAAATCTTTATTTAACTTAATAGCCATCGTTGTGTTTTCCAAATATAATTTCTTTTTTAACTTTCATTTATATACATTTTTTTAATATTATTCTAACACACATACATTTATTTACACTCGCACGCACATATATAGTTTATTATAATATGCTTGAATGAAAAGAGATTTATATATTTTTTAAATTTTAAATTATTTATTTTCACGAATACTAATTTAAAAAAACTTTACTTTCTTTTATAACACTTTTAGTTTGACTTAATGAAAAACCCCTTTCCACTTTTAATCTTTTATTTCAAACTCTTTTTCGAAAGATTTTTTTTTTATTTTAATAATTTTTTTAGACAAAATTATTTTATATACATGTGCCAAATTGGCCTTGGCACATTACACCCCCCTCCATTTTAGAGTAAAATGTGTCATTTTTGACCATTTTATCTCTTGCAATTTTAATTCTTGACTCTAAAGATTTATTATTTTTCTAAGTTAGCTTTTTAATATCTTTTACTTATCATACAAAGGGCAATCTGTTTTGACTATCCTTTCTTTCTATCTATGCTGAATACATTGCTCACAATGATCTAAATCATGGATAATGACCACCGGTACAAACTAATTTTGTGGCACAGGGATTGTTTGGAAATGATGCGGAAGCAGATTTGCTGACTTACACCAACTTACACGTGTATAAAATTGAAACTTCATTTGCCAATTCTCTTGATTGGACTTAGAAAAGGAAAGGGTTGCTGTGAAATGGCAGGAATTTTCAACTGTCCATTTTCGACTTATGCTTTGGAAAGAGGAATGATCCCTGACAATTTCATTACGGGCAGTAAAACTTATCCAGTTGGCAGCTTTAAATGTATCTTTAACTAAATTTATTTCTATACTACCCTCATTCCCTTTTGCTCTAGATAAATTCCTACACATGTGTATACATGCAGCATAATTCTACACCTACTAATATTTTATATATCGAGTTATTACTGGTCTTGCTTACAGGGAATCTATAATAAGTAAATCCCATTTTCCACGCATCATGAGGTGCAGCAGTGCCAAAAAAATAACCTAAAAGGATATCTGGGTAAATACATTTAAGATACGCATGATGAGGTATCGTATTTACTGAATATTACCAGTGTATGTGCATGTATATACACATGTATACTTATACACTCTTAATACACCTTAGATTGACTTTATATTTTTATTATTAATCTTACAACATTATTTTTAAATTCATATGAACATTTCTCTAACATTTGTATTAATCTAATCTCGAATATTATTTTCAACCCTTACTCAACTTTTTTATCTACGTGCATGTATTCAGAAAAACTATTTTACTTTATTACGATTCATTATTTACTCAACTTTTATTAACTTGCGTATATTCAAAAACAACTTACTTTACTACGATTCATTATTACACTGATATATATATATATATTTGATTTGACTTTAAATCATTTATTTACTTCCTTTTATTACCGTGCATATATTCCAAAAAAAAATCTATTAGTTTATCACGAGTCACTTTTTATTATTATTTACTACAGATATATTTATGCTTATTTATTTAACTTGATTTTATCGATTTTATTTTAACTATTTGACCTACTTATTTATTTATGAACATTTTTTTAATTAATATGTGTGTTGATCACTTTTCCTAAGTATTGACCACTTCAAATTCTTATTTTTCTAGAGTGCATTTTTAGTTTTTATTTTCATCATTAAGTAATAAATATAATGTTAAGAGAAGTAGGCAGCAAAGTATAAGGCAATTCAAACACACAGATAGATTTTGTGCTGATTTAAAGCAACTTTTAATTTCTTTACCCAAATACTCGCACACACCTCAATCCTATTTAATACACTTTTTTTTAAATTTTATTTGATAATGTTTTATTTTCATTAATAATTTCATTATACACTTATTTATTTCATTTTTATTTTTAAAGCGTTATTTTTACTCTCTCTTTTTTTAAAAAAAAAACATTTTCATTTTGCTTGTCTCTTGATTTACACATTTATTTTGTTTGCGTCATGCTCCACTATGTTCTAGACTTATGAGCTGGGATATCAATATAATCGATAAGACATAATTGAGGGTTTTGACATAAATTGTTTTATAGATGCTTTGACATTTTAAACTCTAAGACTGTTATTTTATTTTACTAAGACTAGCTTTAATCATTTTTAATTATTCAAACTATCTTGATACTCATTTTTACATTTATTTCCTTAAACATTTTCCATTATTCTGAGTCCATGGTCATTATAAACTAGGTTAAGCCGGTGAATCTGTCAGATTACATATTTTTAAATTTTGTCTGGTGGTTCTTTATTATATTTTTTTCTGCATATAGCCACACATGCTGGGGGATTGAGAATCACCCTGGGCCTTTCTTTAAATCCAGTATGAGAGATGTTAGGATCGCTGTCAGTTCTTCGAAAGATTTTTGTTCTCTCGGGACTATTAGAATAACGTCTCCTCCGGGGACTCCCCGAATTCAACCTATATCTATATCTTACGATGTTTACAGCTGGCTCTCTAAGTTGGGGTTTGAATCCCCTATCTCTCCTGTCAAAAGTTGGTCTAGCTCTGTTGAAAGCGCTCAACAATTCTGCCATTTGTTCCATTGTTTTCCTTTCAGTTCCTATGAGCATTTGCTCGACATTATGAGCAAAACTATGGCAGACTATCCTGACAATTAGTTGTTCAGATAGTGGGTCTGCTGTTAAAGAGCGTAATTTCACCATGTGCCTTCTAAAAAAAGAAACGAACGGCTCACCAGGTCACCATTTATCTTGCGAGATCTGGTGATGAAGATTTTCCTAATAATCTTCATTCCAATAATTAGCTAAAACAGCAATTTTATATTCAGCAAAAGTGACGGGTTTTTTATATAAAGAATCCCACCAAAATTGAGAACCCCCTTGTAAATGGCTACAAGCTATTGCGGTCATAGCCTCCTCACTTAATTGATTCAGAGTGAAATAGCACTGCAAACTATTTAAATGCTCCAATAGCAGCTTCACCTTGATGGCCAGAAAATATCTGTATTTTTAAAAACTGGTTCACGATTACCAGATTGTTTATAATGTGCATGTTTGCACTCCAGTGGTCACACTGTTTTATTTCCATTTGTGAACTATTCTTTTGATTTACTTTCTAAGCTAAATCTGTCATTCCGACTTTTATCTCTTCAATTACTTTTCTATCTTCTATCTTATTTTTTTCAATTACTTGGTAAGCGGTCTCTATTTGATTTTCTCCTTGTGTTTTAATCTTTTCAATTTCTTCCCTAATTTCTCCTTTTATTTTATTTTGGCCCATTTCGATCTAGTCCTTTAACTTTTCAAGCATTTCAGCTTGCCCTTCCAATTTACTCTTCATTTCATTATTTTGGTTTTTAAGGTCTTCAGCTATTTTTTTATATTCTTCAGCTGTTTCTTTTTGTTTTTCAAACATGCAAGTTAATAAAGCTATGATTTCCCTCTTCTCTTCTTTTTGCTCAACCTCTTTTTTGTTTTTATCTTTTTGTTCCTCACTAGAAGCATTCTCTACTTCTTTCACTTGAGTTTCCATTTTTTTCTTCACTGGGGACCTTTTCTATTTCACTAGTTTCAGTTTTATTTTGTTCCTCACTGGGAACATTGTCTGTTTTTTTACCTTGAGTCTCCATTCTAGGTTTATTTCTTGTCATATTTATACTTTTAAACTTTACTTTTTTTATATTATTTTTCTTTAATATTATGCTTTATTCACACTCATAAGTTTACTAATTTCTATTTTATTTTTTACTAAACTGGAAATACATGCTGACTCTGAGCCCTCCTTTGTCCATTTTCTCCACCTGATCTTAATGCTTTAACTCCGCCCAAACATCCAACTGTCTCTGATTTAACATAATGATTTTATTTTAGATAATGTAAATAGCATAAATCTCTTTTCATTTAAAGAAAACAAAGTTTTCGGTCAATTCTTTTTTTTAAAAATTAAAATGCTTTAACATACGTAATTTAGCTTTTGTATAGAAATTTTTTTTTTAAACAAGAAACAAAGTATTTATTTACTATTGTTTCTTAGGTACAGCCCCATGTTGGGCGCCATTTATGTACTGGGTCGAACCACCAAAACCACTTCCTTATGTTTATATATAAGGTTTTGCCGGTTTCAAACTCCTTCCTAATACATTTATAATCTTATAAATGTTACATGAACGAACCGGCATGTTCGAGCAAAATGGGAAATCTTATTGATAGCTTTAACTATCAACAATGTCCCATCTCGGCTGCCAGATTCAAACCTCTACTATCCAAATACTTTATTTGTTTCAGGGTAAACCCCGGGGCACCATCTAGTCTAAGGATTAACATATTTGGGTAGTAGACTCATAATCCAGCACTCAAAACATCCCTAAAACTAGCTCAGTCTAATTTTAATTTCAATAACAAAATTATACAAAATTAGTGGTGGAAAGCATTAATAAAAGGTTGGTAAAAAGAATTGAATGACAAATAAAGTTTAAGTTTAAAAGACATTTTATTTTAATTAACATTAATTAAGTTTAAAGATAATTTATTACCCAACATTAATTGACTAAATTGAAACATCTTTATAAATCTAATTTAATACATGCACATTTTTAAATTAACACATTATAACATATATCTGGTGAAAAGCATAAATAATATGTGACATCATTAAATTATCTTACATTTCCACACAAACACATCAATAGTTCATTTTATGCTTGCTTAAGAGTTCAAACTACTTTATTCTGTAAGATTGACGAATTACAGCAGTGGCTACTATGTATAAAGGATAATAATAAAATGTTTACCTAGGATTTTTGGAATGTGGCTATTGCTTGTTGTTGGCTACTTCTGCTGCTTCTGATGAAGTATATCTAACCAGTTAGATTTGGATGTTTTCTGAAGAGATTTTATGCAAATCCATTGGTTTTATTCTTAAGACAGTTGAACATTTGATGGAGGATTTCTGAGTTGTTATGCAGACATTATTTCACAGGCAGGTTTTAATGATCTTGTTGGACTAAAAAGGCTGAAGCACGAGCATATATTTCCAAAAACTGCTCAACAATGCATTTTTGTTTCGGGATACATAATAGAAATGCATTGTTATCTCAACTGAAACAAGACTATCACCACAAACTAGACTGAAAAAAACTCATTCAATTAATTGTTCGATTAAAAAAAAGTCTATTTATACCTGCGATGGGTTGTCCATGTAATATCCTCCAGCAAATATCTGTTGTCGAATTCCATTGTTAATTAATCCTATGACAATGTGCTTTTGACAATTGTTTAATTAGTAGTAGCTTTCATAAATGTATTGTTTTTTATATCTTTAATTAGTAGCCCACCGCTGGTGTGGTTTTTTTATATCTTTATTTAAGTTAATAGCCATCGCTGTGTTTTCCAAATATAACTTCTTCTTTAACTTTCATTTATATACATTTTTTTAATATTATTCTAATATGCATACATTTATTTACACTCACATGCACATATATATATATAATTTATTATAATAAGCTTGAATGAAAAGAGATTTATATTTTTTTTAAATTTTAAATTACTTATTTTTACGAATACTAATTTAGAAAAACTTTACTTCCTTTTATAACACTTTTGGTTTGACTTTAAGAAAAACACCTTCCCACTTTTAATCTTTTATTTCAAACTCTTTTTTGAAAGATTTTTTTTTATCTTAATAATTTTTTTAGACAAAATTATTTTATATACATGTGCCAAATTGGCCTTGGCACAATAGGAATGTGTCTAATGTTTCATTTTTTGCTATAAATAATGCTAATAAATTAATGAATAATTCTAAAAATGTAATACATGTCAAGCAGAAAAGTAATGTTGTGCATCAAATTTATTGTGGATGTAAGTTATCATATATAGATGAATTGAGGTGCATATACAAATAAAAAAAATAATGATTTAATGACTGCTTCAGTTTTCTTGGATCATGAAAAGACATCTAAATATAAATTTAAGTTTGATATTGAAAGTGTTAAGATTCTTCATGAAAAGAGAAACCATAATAAAAGAAAAATTAAGGAGGCAATTTTAATAAACAGAAGTAAAATGAATATAATTCATAGACAAGCTGCTAACATTAAAATTCAGAATTCATGGTATTTGAGTTAATGACATTTGCTTACATTTTGTTTTTGTTTTTTAATAAACAACAGTTGAGGCAGGTTAAGGAATCAACCAAAAGTATGTCTGCAGATTGAAAAACTGTTTGTAATAGTTAATTAACATTATATTTATTGTTTATATATATATTGTAATAGTCAAATTTGTACATTCGCATAACAGAATCTAGAATCCAGGCAAAGAAACCAAGGCTGACTAAATGAGGGAGTGATGCCCCAAATCCAACCACACTTCAATTCATCTGCCAGAACTCCAAGACTCAAGTCCCTATGAACAACCACCTTGAAGTTATATGCAGCTTATCATTTTATTTGCAGCCGACATAGATCAGGGAGACACAGTAAGACTTTGATAAATAAAAGAAAGGCTCTTAAATTGATTAAATATATTACTAATTTAAATGATTATAAATGCATAGTTTTTCACACACCCACACATACACACACACACACATATATATATATTGAGCTGGTATTTTTCTGCCAGCTCATAATCATACATATATATACACACATATTTTGTAAAAATAAAATATAGACATTGTAATAAACTTATTTTATTAGAAATAAATAAATACATACTTTTCTATCAGCTCATATATATATATGCATATATATATACGTTTTTTGTTAAAATATAAATATCATTTTATAATACATAATTTTAAAAATATAAATTAACACTTAATTTTAAAATGGAGTTTTAAGAAGTTAAAATAAATTAGATCAAGATCTTACATTTTTGATAAAAGTTTGTCTTTTGTTTAATTTTTTAAAAAAAAAATTCTTAAGATAGAAGGGAAAAGAAAGCAATTAATTCTATTGTTGGGGCTTTGTCAGTGAAGTTATTTTTATGCTATCTATTATGCTGATCAATTGGAATGTTTCTTTGGGATTTTAAAATCTGAAATAAAAGAAGAGAATAATAAAGGTGTGAACTGAAACTTTAGGAAAAAAACTATAAATTATGTTTGTTCTAACTAATTGGATTTCTGCCGAGGTCAATATCTAATCTATAAGTTTCAATTCGGCTCAGATTTTTCAATATATAAAAAAATCTGCAAAGCGCAAGTAGAGAATGTTGAGTGGCTAGATCTAACAGAACTTTCCCTGCTGGGAACCTCTTCCTATTACCACCTGGAACTGCTTTGTAAATGCCAGACATAGAGAGCTAGCTGAGGAGAATGGACTGGAAGAAGACATGGACAAACCACGAAGAATATAGAGTGAAATATTCCATCCACACAGGATCTACACTGATCGATCATGGTAAATAGACTTTTTTGTTATAATCTCAAGAGACATTTGTGTAATAGATTTTAAAAAAGTAAGAAAAGCCATCACTTTAAATATCTCAAAGTTTCAGCAATAGAAAGGGAGGGATATGTAATCTTTAAGTAAATGTATTTACTCATTCAAATTAATCCACATTATATTGTTTTTTTTTTTACTATTTAATTTTTTTTTTGGGACGTTCTATTAATTAAACTTACCTTTACTTTCTATGATTGTTGTTCTTATAATGTAGAGATAGGAATAAGAAATTGTATACTCAATCTAAGGACAAGTAAAAATTTAAGATAAAAAGATTTAACATTAGAAAGAGGAGGTTTGAGTGTGTTTGTTTTTAACAAACACACTCTTATAGTAAGTCACCCTTGAGTTCACTCATAGTTATATACCATGATATTTGATGAAATATTGTATAATTGGTAAAGTGATGGTGCATGTTCCTTTGAAAATGATACATGTTAATTCTTGATTAGAAAAGAAAAAGGATCGGGAGGGTTTGGTTCGACAAATGTGAGGGAAGGGAATAGTCAACAAATAGAATAAAGGTGTAATAAATATTTCAACAATATTTAAGCATCGATCTGTTTTTTTTTTATTATTTATTCTAATTAATTCTTATATTTCATTTTGTAGTCTTTTAGTTCGTTAAAGAAAATTATTTTAAGGTTTGCAATTGGTGATTGCCATTCGTAAATAAATTAACCATTATTATAAAAAATTTATAACACGGTCTAGGCAGAAATGCTTATTGGCGCCCTCTAACGACCACCGTTTATTGCAATCTCGTAAAATTTAAGAGCGTAACAAAATGTTTTGTTACAATATTATAAATTTTAAATAGAATTGGACTGAATTGAATCAATAATGAGACAGAGAACAAAATACACTAAATTAGTTATACATTTATTTACAATTGAAATGAAATTGACAATATCATTACAGAATTTCAGTGTAGAATGTAGGCAGTCATTGGGTAGATGAAAGAACACATTCTCTTCTTACACTGAATTTAAAATGACTTTGTATAAGTAATCATCGAATTTTTGCATAGATGAGTTTGACATATGTCCACCTTATGAAATGATTTACAACTGATACATGAATAATCTTATGTCTATAAATCTAGTTATGCCAAATCCTATTAAGTTTGTGGCTGTTATATAAGTAATTATATTGAGCCTTGATCAGTCTAAAAATTTATTATTTATTGCAAATACAATATTATTTAACAATGAGCGCATAAACCAGCTTAAGTAATGTTAGATCGAACATGGCTTTTTGAGAGAAATTTTCAGATCAATGCTGAAAGTGCTAGGTTAAGGTGGGAGAGTTGGCTGCCTAAGATTTTACCAATGCACTATGGCACAGGTAAATGACAATAGGAAAAGGCACTCTGCAGATGGATGAATAACTCCAGGGTTTTTGTGACCAACACCGATACCCTATAATCGATTGTCATGCTACATGAAAAAGGAACATTTAGTTCAGGAATGGCATGGGACTTACATGCTAACCTGGCCTTGGCTCAGGCCTTGCTACTGCTTGACCCTATAAGAGAAGATGTGGCTTCACTGTGGCTCCATCTTAATATATGTATAGCAGCAAAATGAGAATAAATTTAATAAAATAATAGATCACATTCATCAAGCAAAAAATAGTATATTTCATACTATAAAATACAAGATAATAGCATATTAGTTTTATCAAAATGGAATCAACTCTTATGTAGCCTGATAATAAATGTCTATGCTACTAACAGGGACATTAATAAATCTTTACTTCAACATGCTTGATCTATTAGGTTACTTTATAGATAATTAATACTTTAAGGAGGGAAAGTATATTTCTATGGACTTAGGAAGAACTTAAATGACAAATATACTTATAACTATTATCAAGGCTAATTTAATTCTTAATAAAACTATAAAGTTTAAGTTTTCAAATGGTTGATTAAAATGAGCCACATTTCACATCATCATTAATAAAAAAAATAACGAGCACAAGGTGAGTCATTATTATTTTATAAAATAGGATTTCGAAACAGCGCACAGAAAGGTGACACTATAAAGAAATTACATGAAAATTAAAAAAAAATATCTTGTTAAAAATATTAAATTTAGTGCTCGCTGTTTTAAAATATTGGCATATGAAATATAATAAGCATTGAATTAAAATAAGCAAAGAAATATAGACACAACCACAGTAATATAACTTTAAATTAGACACTAGTAATTTACTTTTAAGTGAAAGGAAAATATAAATAGTTAGGTCATTTTAATTTTAGCAACATTAATTATGATAGCAATTTAAACATTATTTTGAATTATAGTTACACTTAGTTTTACAATTATTTTAAAGAGTTAGCTAACTTATATAAATATTACGCAGAGCTCTGCGGTTTGAAAATAAAAACAGTACCGGTATTATTTATCTGGACTGCAAGTTCTTGGCCATAAGTTTGGTGAGTTTGACTGGGTGGCTGGTGGCATCATCTTCTTTCCCATTTTATTAGGCTTGAGTCTGCTAGTGGCATGATGGTTGATCAGGCATTGTGACAAGAGAAACTCCATTCTCCCTGCAGAGTAACAGCAAAGAAATGTCCGTTTTTAGCTGGACATATCATCCATTAAACAGACATGGAGACTGGCTGCAATTGCTCTCTAAAAATGGCTGTTTTTCCCTTGTTTAAAAATACAGAGTATTTATAGGTTTTTCTCAAGCACTTATGTTATCAGAATCTATCACCTCAAGACTCATTAATTCAAGAATTTAATTAAATATTATCAAATTTA
This sequence comes from Epiperipatus broadwayi, assembly GCA_028023455.1. Taxonomy (NCBI): domain Eukaryota; kingdom Metazoa; phylum Onychophora; class Udeonychophora; order Euonychophora; family Peripatidae; genus Epiperipatus; species Epiperipatus broadwayi. Next base: position 12,674,471 of record JAQFVV010000020.1, on the reverse strand, counting down.
TAATCCAGATTTTAAATCTTAGATAACTTATGGAATGTTAGAACCATTCCCTAAGCTATTATAGTTAAGATTTTTCATTGCAAACAATTTTCAATTTATATTTGAAAAATAACTTTATCTTATCTAAGGAGATTTTAATTAACAAGATTATGAACTAATTTTACTTTTATTGATTCCAGGTGTGGCCATTAATGACACTTGTTTACAACCAAAAATCTTTTTAATTACTTGACCAGCTTTTATTTTTTTATTTTACATAAAATAAGAAACTCTTTAATTAAAAACAACCTTTTAACATATTTTTAATGAAAACCTTTTTAACATATTTTTTTAGATAACTTATAAACATATTTTGATATAACTTTTAAATATATTTTCAAGAAACTTTTTCCTGAAATATATATAAAACAAGAAATCTTTTAACAGATTTTTAAAGAAACATTTAACATTATTTTTAGATAACAACTTTTAAATATTTTAAAATCATGCCTTCCTTATATATAGCACAGATTATATATCCACATACGAATTTACAATATTAACAACAAAATTAATAATTTACTTCTAACTTTAATAATAAAACAAACATTTTTATAAATATTAAATGAATTTTGTACGCTATAATTTTATTAATCCTATTTAATTATAGCATTGGTTCGCATGTAAATAAATAATATTGTTTAGACAGACATAAGTATTTTACATGCTAATGTTAAAATTATTAACATTAAATAGGTTCAAACTTATCACAGGTGAGTGTTTCCTTATGTTTGATGATGAAACGATAGGGCTTGAAAGTTTATCATTTCAATATATATATATATGTTGTAAGAATAGCAAGAGACATGTGTTATAAAAACTATATATATCTAGCATTATATATTTATAATTTAAAAATAAATGATTAAATTATTAATGTAAATGAAATAGAAATGAAATGTAATATGTTTAGAGTGTTTTTCTTTTGTTTAAAACATAGTTTTAATAATAAAAAAAAGATTGCATTATATTTTCTTTGAAAAGAGAATAAAGCTTTGCCTTGAGAACAGAATAGAGAAAGATTTAAAAACACTATCTCTTTTTTAAAATAAGTTAATATGGAAAGTTAGAATAAAATTTGTTTGTAAAAGAAAACTTTTGAAAATGTAATTAATTTAAAAGGTGGATAATTGAATTAGTTAAAAGAAAAATATGTAAACTATTTCATAAAAGTGATAGTAGATTAATCTAAGAAAAGAATAGATTAAAGCAAATGTAAAAATCCATTAGATCAGTGTCTTCAACCACTGGTCCGCAGCCCGGTGCCGGGCCGTAGAAGTTCTTTGCTGGTCTGCAATAGACTGGCAAGAAAGTTTTAATAACAAAATAATAAGATTTTAAACTTTTAATTAATATAAACAAGTTTTATTTATTTTTTCATCGCATTTTTACCTGATTAAAAAAAAAGAAACAGAACAAAATCTAATCAGTCATGCATAAATTAATTTGTTTTTCTAGTTATCACAGATATTTATGGGGGAGGGGGATAGAATTAAATTTTTTATTATTTTTCTAAAAAAATTCAAAATTAAAAAAAAAAAGTTTTTTATTATACAAACTCCATATATATATAACTTCATCTAAGGGTAAGCTGTTTACATCTTTAAGAAAATTTATCTATAGACTTCTGCTGTTCCATGAAACCTTATCCTTATTTTTGCCAGTCCATGAAACCTTATCCTTATTTTTACCAGTCCACAGGTGTGAAAAGGTTGAAGACCACTGCATTAGATTAATGAAATGTAAAAATTAATTGAAAAAAATAGATTCAAATTGCAAACAAAATTATAAATAATGCTAAGAAATTGAAACTTTGAGAGAGACAAATATATAAAGTCACTATAGCCTATTGTTACTTAGACAGAATTGCTATTAATTTTATTGCTATACAGTCATGTCTGCATTATTCATTCAATTCAGAGTCTAGCCATATAATGCAGAAGAATGCAGATTCAGACTTTTGGAAAACTTTAAATGCCATAACAAACCAATCATTACTGCTGCAGTCTACATAATGCAGAAGTTGCTTAAACCATAAGGACATTTAGCAGCGTTTCATGCCCCAACATCATCTATTCCATCTGAATCAATCCCTGGAACCAATGCCTAGATTGTGAAGTAGAAGCTTCTGTATACTCTCTCTCATTATTTGACCAAAACCTGGAAGGAGAGCTATAAAGCCACCGATGGAGAACCAAAAAGCCAATTGGTTGGAAAGCAAAATCAAATGGAAACCAAAACCATTGGACAATCCAAAATGAAAACCTATGTAAAGGTACTTTTAAATAACTAAATAGACATTTGATTTTAAATGAAATGAACTTTAATAAAGGACTATTATAACTATAGCCTAAAGTCATCATTAATATTTTTTATATAAAAATGTATTATGCAATGTTATGTTAAGTATATATGTGTGCATAAATAAATATTAATGTTTGCTTAAATATTATTTAGTCTATTCTCTCTTTTTCTTTTGTCATTGCATCAGTAATAATTTAAGTGAAGTTACTTTTATGTGTTAAATGAATGTTCTGGATCCTGATTTAAGAGTATGAGCTAACTATTGTATGGTAATAAAAGATATTGAAAAAAGAGGATATATTCCTTGGTATTCAAATGTGCCAATAGCACATAAATTTTCCGGTTTAAAATCATTTTTATTTAGGAATAATAAATTATGTAAATATAGTTCTGATAAAATAAGTAACATAAATGTATTTATTATGGATTTGTTAAATGTTGGATATGATCATAAATTAATTTATAATATTGTTACTAAGTTTAATAATAATAGAAATATTTTAGATGCTATAGATATTGATAAGATAAAATATACTTGGATATCAATACCATTTATTTGTAAAGAACAAGTGAAATTTATAAAACAGATATATAAAAATATATGTCGAGTTGCATTTTATACCACTCCTAATTTAAATAGATTAATAAATAATTCAAAAAATAGGTGTAGTATTTTAAATCAAAGTTGTGCAATATATAAATGGCTATGTGTTTGTGGAAAGGCATATATTGGGGAATCTCAATGTACATTGGAGAAAAGATCAAAGGAGCATTTGTTGTTATATAAACGAGTGCAAAAATCAAGACAAGAGAATGTTAGAAATGATGATGTATCACCATCAGTATTTTTTGATCATAATGTAACATGTAATTATGGTTTTGATTTTGATTTTAATAAAGTTAAGATTTTGTGTATTGAAAGAAATAATAATAAACGCAAAATTAAAGAAGCTATGTTAATAAAAAGTGAAAAGCAACAGTTGATAAACAGATAGGCCGCCAATATAAAAATTAATGAATTGTGGGAAAATTGATGTATGACGTATTACTTTTTGTTTACATTTGTAACGGTTTTTTCTAATACAATTTGAATCTAGTTGACAATGACTACATAGATAGTTGAAAGTACTTCTATTAAATTGGTATATATTTGTTTTTTTAAAATATTGTTTTACTGTATTAATTATTGTATTGTTTTGAATAATTATATATATATATACTGCAGGAGGATGGAAATCAACATTTTCCACTGAAGAGAAATAAGCAGCAAAAAAATCAGTTTCTGAAGCCATTATAAGTGTTATCACCAACAACAACTAATCATGTCTGAATATGAGAGAGGTACCTTATAAATTCTGAGGTGAATGATTATTTAGCCAGTGTTAAACATAGGGCATATTATAAAAGCTCTAAATCCACAGTATTCATATTAATGATATTTCACTTACAAGTTAATGATGATAATTTATTTAACAAAAAATAATAATGTATGCATTTGCAAGTTTCTTACACCTGTGTGATATTAATGATTACTAAACATGTAGGCATTTTTAATGTACTTCTTAATAAAATTGTAATTTTGATACTAAAACGAAATAAGCCAATGTGTTTGAAAAGAAAGTTTTTTAATACTTGGACACTTAATAGAAAAGCAATACAGAAATTTCAGACCACCCAAAGAAGTATGGAGAGATGCACATTGGGAGTAACAAGAAGAGATCGAAAACGCGATATATGAGTAAGAGAACAAACAAGTGTTACTGATCTCGTTAAAAAAATTAAAAGACTTCATTGAAGTTGGGCTAGACATAATGATAATAGATGGACAATTGAAATCTTAAACTGAATTCCAAGAGATTGTAAAATACCCAGAAAGAGACCACATATGAGATGGATGGAAGAAATAAGAAAGTGTGCAGGGGTGATTAGGAGAAGAGAAGCTAAAGATCGGAGAAGATGGTTTGAACTTGGAGAGACCATCCTGCAGTGGATTGATAATGGTTGATGATGACGAATTTGCATTATGATCTTTAATAAATAATTAGTTTAAAACAAACACAAAATAACAAAAGTAGATTCCATAATATATACTTTTAAAATGTTATTGTTACGTAATATGCTTTATTATATTTGCGAGAATATGGATTTTTATATAGACATGTCTGTATGATGAATTAAATTTTAATTTTTAGCTCATCTATTTTCATTTTAAATATTTTTCCTTCTAAAATTATTTGTCGATGTTCTATATAATTGCACTTACGCTGTGATTATATGTATAATAAATTACTAAGTAGAAATTATTTAATCCATTTCCTTGATATATAGGACAGATTTTCAGTAAAGTTTTATTTAATATTTTAATAACATAATTGCATAGTTAATGGCTTATAACTAGTTATTAAGTAATAAACTCTAAAAATATTTATTTAATTAATATTAATGAGTCATAATAAATTTTATCATTACTCTGAAAAGGAAAATATTACTGACATTAATAGTTGTTCGTCCATTGTGCTCAGTCATACATATATAAACATATGTAAACTTAAATATTAAAGGTAATTTATTTTTAAAGACAATTTTTAATAAATAATTTATTTTTGATTGCTTCCTCAATATATACATAAGTAAATTTTTCCCTGATTTTTTTTTGCTTGTTTCAGGAAATATACTTACGATTCATCTTTATGTATCTCTTTATATTCTCACTTTAAATAAGCAGATTTTTCAACTGATCATGTAGTATATATATATTATTTTATCAACATTTTCGATTATTATCGATTTGCTGCATGATGAAAACATTTTCATGTTTAATTCAGCTTCTCCAAGGATAGCTTCTCCCTCCACATCACCCAACACATCCCTTTAGCTCACCTATTATTCCATATGTAGCTTTCTTCTGGGTCTTTTAATATCTTTTGCAATTTAGTTTAAGAGTACTAATATTTAATACCATCTTTTCTAGAAACATCATCATCATCATCAACCATTATCAATCCACTGCAGGATGAAGGTCTCTCCAAGTTCAATCCATCTCCTCTAATCTTTAGCTTCTCTTCTCCACATCACCCCTGTACCCTTTCACATTTCTGCCATCCATCTCACATGTGGTCTCTTTCTGGGTCTTTTACAATCTCTTGGAATCCAGTTTAAGATTTCAATTGTCCATCTATTATCATCTCTTCTAGCAATATGTCCAGCCTAATTTCACTTCAGTCTTTTAATTTTTTCAATGAGGTCAGTAATACCTGTTTGTTCTCTTACCCATATATTGCATTTTCGATCTCTTCTTGTTACTTCCAACATGCATCTCTCCATACTTCTTTGAGTAGTTTGAAGTCTCTGTATTGTTCTTCTATTAAGTCCAAGTCTCAGATCCATAAGTAAGAACTGGTAAAACACATTTATTAAAAACTTTTATTTTCCAACATATAGGCATATTTCCTTTTAGTATCAAGTTATTTCTACCAAAAACACTCCAACTAAGTTTAAGTCTATGATTAATTTTATCTATTATGTTTCCATCTGTATTAATAATCTGACTGAGGTATTTGTAACCGTTAACTTCTTCTAACTCATCATAATCAATCTTAATTTTCATACTTCGAAAAAATCCATTAAACATTACTTTAGTCTTTTTAACATTTATCTTTAGTCCTACTTTTCTACTTTCATCTGATAACTCCTGCAACATTTCCTGCAGCTCTAAAGCATTATTTGCAAAAACAACTACATCATCTGCAAAATCTAAATGACTTAAATAATCTCCATTTACTTTCACTCCTTTAGCTTCCCATTTTAATCCACAAAATACTTCTTGCAGCACCACTGTAAAAAGTTTTGGAGATATAGAGTCAATCTGTCTTACACCCTTCTCAATGTTGACCTTCCCAGTAGCATTATGTAATCTAATTGTTGCTGTTGCATTTTTATAAATATTTTTTAAAATATGACAATATTCTGGATCTATACCTTGATGATCCAATGCTTTAATCACTGAAGAAATGTTTATAGAATCAAATGCCTTTTCATAATCTATAAATCCAAAGCATAATGGCAACTCATATTCATTTGTCCTTTCTATAACTTCTTTCAATACCTGGATATGATCTACTGTACTAAAACCATTTTTAAATCCAGCTTGTTCTCTCGGTTGGTGAAAATTTAATGTTCTCTGTATAAAACTGATAAAAGGCTGATAGATCTATAATTTTTAATATCTTCTTTATCACCTTTTTTAAATATTAATATTAATACTGCATTCTTCCAGTTATCTGGTACATCTTTGTCATTTAGACATTTGGTATATAACTTTGCTAAAAAAAAAAAAATATTTCTTCACCTGCTTCTTTTAATATATCAATTATAATTCCATCATTAATAGGAGTCTTTCCTTTCTTCATACATTCAATTGCATTTCTCACTTCTTCATTTAAAATTCTGGGCAATTCGGAAAATATAACATATCCAGATCTTTTTTTTTCGGCCTCTTAACATTTTTGTTCTCTCAATTTTGTTTTGATTTCTTCTTATTTCAAACATTCATCTGTTTATATTTCATTGTGTAGTTGGAATTTATGTATGATATCTTATTAAGTGACCAAATATCAAATTCTCATGTAAGCGTAGGATATTTCCTCTTAACATTAAGTTATTTTAACTAAAAGCACTCCACCCTAGTTTAATTATGATAGTAATGAATTAAAAATTCATCTTTTTTTTATTTTGAAAAAAAAAAAAAGACTATTGAATGCGTTTTGAATATTTTTAGCCCTATTTTCTACTCTCACTTCATCATCATCACCATCATTATCAACCATTATCAATCCACTGCAGCTCCAAGTTCAATCCATCTTCTCCAATCTTTAGCTTGTCTTCTCCACATCACTCCTGCACACTTTCTTATGTCATCCATCCATCTAACATGTGGTCTTTTTCTGGGTATTTTAAAATCTCTTGGAATCCCATTTAAGATTTCAATTGCCCATCTATTATCATCTTTTCTAACAATATGTCCAGCCCAACTCCACTTAAATCTTTTAGTTTTTTCAATGAGGTCAGTAACACCTGTTTGTTCTTTTACCATACATTGCGTTTTATTTTTTGAAACCCAAGTATTTACTTTGAGGGCAAGAAACAACTCTGAATGTAAATTTATACAAAGGATAAAAATCTAAGTTTAATATGCTTTAAATAAATTATCTATTTCTTTTTGAAGACCAATTATAGATCTGCATTTTTATATAAATTAAATTTGATACATTAATATCGTGATGACCAGTTTTAAATTTGAAAAAAAACCATCAGTATTTATAATACAAAACAAAAAAACCCATATCAATAATTCTGGGTAATATAGTGTTTCAGGAGTATATTCTATTTATATAATTCCAGATTTTCCACTTATTGCAAGCTTAAATAATAAATATATCCGAAATAGTATAAATAGTATTACTTATTAAATTCCTATCCAGGGATCTATGCATTTATTCCTAGATTTGTTATTGGCTTATGGTTTTTGCTATTGGATTTCATATCCGAATCTGGTCCACCTAGATTTTTAGATTAAATTTTTTTTTGATACATTAGGTCTAGCATTAAACCTCACAAATGAAGAACATAAGTGAGAATCTAGTCTGAGTATATAGTTAGGAAATCAGTAGGTAGATAATTAAAAAACATGAAACCTAACATTTATCAAACTTACAAAAGCTGAAAGTGCTGAAATAGATTCCTGAGAAATATTTATAAAGAATTTTTCTTAGTTTCACATTTTTAATAAATATGTTTATTTACCTTTGCAAAAATAAGCAAATAAATTAACACTGCACATGCTTATTATGTTTTTACTTAAGAATAAATCATTTACTTCTTTAGCATTCAGAATAAGCAATGAAATAAAAGCAGCTGTCTATTGTAGTTCCATTTTTAGCAGAATAAAAAATTATTTCTAAATCTACTCCTGGTCAGATTGTTATTCTTACCTTTAACAATGGGAGTTTAGAAAGTTCAAATAATGCAGTTCAAAGGCTAGGGCAGAGATAATAAACCTTTTTGATAAGAGGGTCAAAATTGAATTGGATTTTTTAAAATTGAACCTTGGATCAGTTGCTATATGTAACATAAAAGATGTCAATAATTCTGACGTTATTTAAATTAAAAGCACAATAATAATTGTACTTTTAATTTAAATATATTATGCACAATTTTATAATGAATGAAAAAAATAATAACAAATTTTGCATTATGTATATTTAATGTAAAAAATTCTTGTACATTTGGTTCATATTTAAAGTTCATTAATTCTACATATGCAGCAGTTAATTCCTTGCTCATTCAATTTCTTTCAACAGATTCTATAAAATTCATTGATAAAAACAATTTCTCACAGGCATATGTTGAACCAAACACTATTAAAAGGGCATTTTCCAGTTTTTTCATTGCATCAATCTAGCAAAGACAGCCATTCTTTCAATATAATATTTTCAATTCTTATTTCTGTTGTTTTATTTTTATTGAAATAATATTTTCAGAAATTTGTTTTTCTAACCCTATAGTTAAGTTTTCAAAATTATTTTTTCATATAAAAGTGTTTTGGAATTATGCTAACTCCATTTTTAAAGTATCTATATCCAACAAAGTGAAGGAGATTAATTTCACATTCTTAAAATCAATTTTATGTGGATATAAATTGGTTGAGTTTCTTGATGTTTAATTTGATTAAAGATAACCCATGATATCAGATTACTCAATGTTGTTCTAATAGCATTCTTTTTTTTTTTCACTATAGCTATGCCACTTAAATGTAAGCTTTTGTAATTGACAAATGCATTATCATTTGCATCTGTTCACTTTATTCTAATTTCTTCTACATTAATCCTGAGTAAGAAATGGGCATTAGATGTCATAGTGCTATAAAATCCCATCTCTAGATAATATTTTGGGTTTTTCAATTATTATTACTGACTAATATTCATAACAGGATCTAATCCACTCATGTAAATAACAATTCTCTACTACTTTGTACTATAAATTAATAAACTGACATTAAACCTAAGATTTTACACCAAACTTATAATTCACTTGCTTAGATATGTAGATTTGACATCAGGCCAGTTTTTATATAGGTCGCTGTTAGATGCAAAAGTACATTAGTTGAAACTTTGAAATTTAATCTTTACCTAGCAAGAAACCAGTATGGAGATGTGATTTATAGTAAAGTAAAAATAAATGTTATTTTCTAAGATTTTACATTTATTTATATAATTAAAGAGAAAGATATCCATCTTTAATATATACACTGTACTGATCTTATAATAAATCAATGATGTCATGTGGAGTATTGTGGATATTCTAACTCAAATACAAGATAGAAATTTTTTAAAGATAAGCATGACCGCCTTAACTTTAAACCTATATTCTAATTATTTAGACCAATCTGAATCGTCTTAGTCTGAGAGCATGAACATGTTCTCGATTCACTTTTACATATTAACGTTCGCGAACTTTTTCAATTTACTACGTGTAAATATTATGAATTCTAAGTTGTTTTTTTTTAACTTTTTAAATTTTTTTTTTAAAAAGGCACGTGTTAACATTTGCTTTTGAACATCAATTTTTATCGTAAATGTCAAAAACATTTTGTATCTGTGAAAACAAAACGAAAAAAATGGATGTATTTGGGAGAAACTAAGAAATCTTTTTAATTTAAATAATAAAAATGTTTTCAAATTTATTATTATTTTACTACTTAATTAATAATTTATTTGATAAATTAAAATAATACTATATTCAAATAATATTTTTAATGCATATTTTTGCTGTAAATTGAATGGTCTTTGAAAAATTAAATCGATATATAAATTTATTTTTTATAAATCATTTTAGTTTATTCAGCCCCCAGAATGCCTTTAAAAATATGTAGTAAAATATAAAGCAATCTTATTTCAGAAGAAATGCATTTTCAATAGTAACTCAAAGAGAATAGTCAAAGAGAATGTATTACTTACCAATTTGCCAATTGGTAAATTGTGAGATTTTGTTTGTTTTTTAGTTTTAGTATATCCTTTAACTAAAAACAGATAAATATATACTTATTACAAAGTATTATATGATTAGTTATATTTTCTATGATTGAAACCATTTCCAAGTTTTACATTTGAAGGCATAACAGATGGATATTTATAAATATATTGTTTAATCAAAATGTATATTTATATATCGTAACAGACTAGAAATTAGATAAAATATTTATAAATCAACTGAGACGGTATTCTCTTTTCAGTATTATCTATAGCCATGAAAAGAGATGCTTTTAAGTTTTCAAGATATAAATGCAACTATATACTATTCGAATGGCTTTCGGTAGACTGATATTCCTTAAGACTGATGTTCCTTGATTTAGACACTATGATAAAAGATTCTAATCAAAAATAAAACAAACTAAACTTATATTTAAATAAATAAACAAATTATTCATAACAACAAACACATTTTATAAGTTTCCTAAGACTAATGAGTAGTAGAAAATATAAACAATGAATGGGCTTGAAATATTGATAAAAAGAAAGAGAAAATGCTTCTTTGAATGATGGATTATATAATTATAGTAATCATATTACACACATTTCTTTGAATGATGTTTATATTAAACTACTTGATTAAGAACTACAAGTTCTTTTCTTTCATTAAAGAATGAAATCAAATATATCTAATGATATAAATATTTAAATGTTATATATAGAGCTTGCAAATAAGCTCTTAACAAGCTTTGCAGAATATCCCCTTACCCAGACCAGTTTCTGTTACTGGCTTCTTCAGTAAGGTGCTAGGATATTCAAGCATTAGATTATTTGTGAGCTCTATATATAACATTTGTAATACAAACTTGTTCAATTAGATAATGTAACACATGACTTGATTTCTTTGTAAACATTTAAATGTATATCATAGCAGTCTGATACCCTTGAATTTTACTTGCAAAATATTTAATAGTATAACATAAGTAATGATTATTATATTACTTCTATCTAGATACAACCAAGTGAAATTTCATAAATTTTGATGATTTTTAAATGTCCTCAATCAGTAAAATCAGCTAATGCTATGGACAAGATATATTTGAATGTAAAGTAAATGCCATTTTGATATTTGTATTATGAAATTCAGAAATCATCTGTTTAGTAGAACATTATAAAATGCATGATCAGGTTAATATCCATTTTAAGGTGCTAATTTTTTTTACATGCAATTAATTAATTACTCAAATAAAACTATAAATAATATAAAAATGCTGAAAATTATTTTATGGTGACAATTTCAAAAATGAGGTACATATAATAATATTTGTTTATATGCTAAATGACAAAACTAGTGCCAATAATAATTTTAATCTCATAGAAATTACTTTGTTCCTTCCTAAGCACAAATAAACAAGTATTCATAAATTATGCTTGTTTTAAAGAGATAATCTATTTAATATAAAAATCTTATTCACACATTGCAAACAATCAATTCCTTTTATATAAAAAATATTAAAAAATAAATATATAAATGATAATATTTTTCTCTATGTATTGCATTGTCTTTTAGAAAATATTTATAAAAATTTAAAACTCTCCTGTATATTGAAATGTGTTACTACAACTTTAGAATTCTATAATCAGTCACTGTCTATTTAGAATTTCCATTAATGTAGTCAGTGAATATTAAAATATCTATCTTACTAAATTATTTTGATATAATTTATTCCAAATTATTACACTTTGGTTTATGAGTGTCAAACTTTCTGAACTCAAAACTTTAAGCTAAGCCCTTATATAAATATATTAATAATTATTATTAATCATTTATTAAGTTAGAGATTATTGTTAGCTTATATATAAAGTTTAAATCTCAGTTAAATATTAATATATGTTTTTTAATTATGTATAAACACATGGAATAATTCAATTCCATTTTTCTTTCTTCTATAAGGAATATTTTTAAAGATATTCTTAAAACTTCCACTTCACAATGCATTTTGGAAGTATTTTCAAAACATTTTATTGGAGAGTTTCTTTATAGTTTTTTTATTATTATTTTACTTCTAACATATTTGAATGTAAGCTTTCTTAGCTTATACTGCATCTTTCATATTATGGACTGAGATACAACTAGTTTAGATACTTCATTTTAAATAAAAAGCTCTAGTATATTATTTCTTTTTAAATAAATTAAGCAATGAATTAAATAAAATTTTACTGGTATTTCCTCTTTTTTTAAAAAGGTTGTAAAAAACTTCAAAATCCAATCCACACTAATTTTCTATAATTGTATTTATATCTTGAACTATTTCCATCATCTAATATGAGTATTAAATGTCTTTGAAAAATGTAACTTTATTTAAATATTTCAAATACATTCAATTATTAGTAAAAGCACACAGGTTAGTATATGCATAAAGTTTCAAGAGGTATTATCCTCCCTCCATCTTCAGGAATTGCTGGCCTGACCAGTCAAAGTACTAGCATGGGATTCAAACCTGGACCCTTAGATTCTTTGAGTATTGAATTTTAAAGTAATGCTCTAATCAACTGAATCAACATTACCTTAAAATTCAATACTCAAATAATCCCAGAGTCCAGGTATGATTCCCATGCTAGTACTGTCACTGGTCAGGCCAGCAATTCCTGAAGATGAGGGGAGAATAATATCTCTCACAACATTGTGTGTATACTAATCTGTGTGCTATTACTAACAATTGAATGTATCTGGAATATTTAAATAAGGTTATTTTTTTCTAAAGACATTCAATACTCATATTAGATGATAGATATAATCCAACATATAAGTACAACTAAAACATCATCATCAAAAACTTTCAGGAAAACACTAATTTCCTATATGTATCATTTTATTTTTCAGTAAAGTTAATTTTATGTAATGTAGAAGTATTAGCCTTGTCTAAACTGTAGTGTAACAACAATAAATATATGCAGCATTTATATAGCAAAGCTTTAATAATTAGTTTGGCTTAGTTAAATATGCCGTTAACAAGAAAAAATCTTGTGTTCTCTTGTTTAAGAAATGCTATATGTAAACTATATGTAAATTAGCATAAACAATATATATATATATATATATATATATATATTTATCCTCGAGTACCCAAAACAAAACAGAGATCCCAGTGATAAATTTCCAATAAACAGGGAAGAATATTTTCTTCAAACAGACTAAACTATTCAACTTACTATCTAAAAAAATATAAACCATTGAACTAGTTAAAAAATTAAAAGATAAAGAAAAACTAAAAGTTGAATTTATTCCTCAAAATTTAAATTATTTTATATGTCGTAAATAAATATTTTTATGTGTTAATTTCTCAGTGTTTTATTTATTGATATTTAAGATATAAATTAAGAATGATTTTTATCTCTCATCTCCACTGAGCTAGTGACTTGGGTAACGATCAGAATATTTAAATAAAGTGGAATCTTAACAGTGTGTATCTGCCTACTCTATAAATTTTCTAGGTTTAAAGCCTAGATGCCCCGAGACAGATATGTAGTTTGTGGTTAGATTCGATCTTCACTTTCATTTCGATCATTATAATTAATTTGATTTAAAAACTTACAAAAGTCAGATAAGAGTCCGTTTTAACATTTAAGTTGGCTTGTTTATCAATTTATAAAACTTGACGAAAGTTCTTAATTGATTTTAATAATTGTTCATTTCATATAGCTTATGGTAGAAGAGTCAGGTTCCTGTTTTAATTCCTCGATGCCTCCATTGGAAGATAATGTTCTGGAGATGGAATAGCTGGTTCAAGGTATCACAGTCTTTTTCCTTTTTCCTTTTAAATAGTGTGGTATGTGCGTCCTACCACAACTCTCAAACACACAATGCTGGAACTCCCGAAAAAACTGTATTTCCCTTTTTATATTAATCCACACGGATTCAATCAACAAAACGTCACTAATCCATCACTTTCGTTAGGGTCCGAGCCAAGGCTTAGTGCTTCCATTGGTCAAGCTAATTTCTTTTTTCCTCTTATCTATCTTTCATCAGATCATTTTAATTATACAAGAGCCCAAGGCTAGCTTGCTTTTCAAACAATTTATAAACAATCATTTCCATTTACAGATTACAGAATGAATTAATACCTGTTTTTATTTTTAAACTTGTACTTTTTTTAAAAAAGCGTTCAAATCTTATTTATTTGTTTTTAAAAATATTTTAAAGTTTCATCTGTGCGAAGTAAACAAACCTTTTAATTTTAGCGTTTAGTTTTTTACTTTTATTTGCGAACTTTTAAGTTTTTATTTTAAATTAATGTAACGACATATTTATATATCGTTACAATATATATATATCCATTCTCCATTTATTGCTACACCTATGGCTCAAAACAGTCAAAAGCAAGCTAAGCAAAGCATGCCAAACTAATCATTAAATCTTTGCTATCTATATTTATTGTTGTATATTTATTGTTGTTAAATTTGTTTTCTTAAAAAGAAACTTATTTTAATAAATATTTGATTTGAAATAAGAGGCACTCTTATACCTGGAGCCTAATTGTAAATATAGGAAATATGAACTCAGACTTTCAAGCCTCCATACTATTCATTTTATCTCATACTTGAAAACCTGAGTTCAAATCCTCTATATTTAACAAATATTACACTTTTTGCAAGCATTTATTTTCTAGAACAAAAATAATGGATTTCTTTTTCTTAACCTTTTCAATTATCATTGTATCTTAATTATTACTAGTACTACTAGTTAAATGGTATGATTAACAATTTCAAAAATATTTTTTAATTAAAAAATTATTTACATTTGTTGTTCCCAGAAAACGTTTTAACATCTTTTCTCTGACCAAAACACAAATTGTAGTTCTTTTACAGGACAATAGTGAATTATCAACCATTTGCAACTTTTAATTCTTCAGCTAATTAGATATATTATAAGTATATATAACTAATTATTTATTTATCTAACACTGTTTTATTTGTAACAGTCATAAGAGAATCATCCTGACATGTGCACTATATGAATTTATAAAGCTGAGGAATATTGGAAGGAAAACAAATGAAATATTTTTTTAAATAACTCATTTTCTAAAAGGAGAGTATTCAGTATAAATAGCATTCCATCTGTAAAAGTGCTTGTGCCATGGTTTAAGCTTCATTATTATTTATAATTTATGTAAAAACATCATGCTATATAAATAAAAATATTTACTTATGTTTAAGTTTCCATTTAATAATGATGTAATGTAAATTGTTAAAATTTTGCAAGCATCATTACCCCAAATCATTTGATTAGTAATTTAAAGTGATTAATTAAATCTTCATGATCTCAGTTCCAAATGCTTCAGATTGGCCCATCCATATAGTTTGGGTGAAAAAGATAGAGTGGATCCATTCTATCTTTTAAAAAGGCTTAACCTTGTATTTGGAAAGGAGAGTATTCAAGTTATAGCATTCCATCTGTAAAGTGCATGTGCTGTGGTTTAAGCTACATTATTATTTATTATTTATAATAACTCATTTTTATAAAACTACTAAAGAAAAAAAGATTAAGTTAATATTATTTTGCCATTTTATATCTTTTAACAAAATAATTGGAGATTTATTAAAAATTAATCCTTTTGCATATGCACATACAAATGACTTTCTAACTCCTACATATGCACACAGTATGGACATCTCTTGCTTTCAACAGATAAATTATAGGTTAAAAAACAAAGAGATAACTACTAGATTTTAGTTAATTAGCTATTATTTAATTATTTTAATACTACTATAATTATAACTTTAATAATAAAAACTATGAATTTGACACTTCCTCTTTAAGCATTTTTATTCATATTCCATGGATTTATCTATTTATTTTACATTAACTTTATGTCTCTTATTCTCATGCTTGAAAACATTTCTTGTAATTGTGACAAGATTTTAAACTTCTTGCATTTTAGAAAACTTTTATCCCTCTATACTTTTAACCAAAAAGTAATTGTTTCAAATACTCAAATAATTTTAAATGATACTTCAAAAAACATTGTAGAATTCACTATATATATGGTAGTAAGTCTTTTGATAGGAAAAACTCTCCATACAGTGGTGCCACTCAGTGCAAGCCAGAGTAATCAATAGATGGAGGGTTGAATTAGATCCTAAGAACTAGGTGCAGTGCTCTCAGATCCAAGACTCCTCAATGATGAAGGCCATAAACCAGAAACTAGTCTGGGGATATTGGATGAATAGGCACAAGATAGGGATTTTATGCATAAGCCTATATGGAGAGTTTTGCTTTGTTTCTTCTGGCATCCATTGATTACCCTGGCTTGCATTGAGTGGCATTAATGTATGAAGAGTTTTGCCTGTTTCAATAACAGTTATGAGCAAGCATAAGAAATGGTAATCATGTGATGTTTGGTGATTTAAAGTCTTTTGACCATGGAGTCCTGATATAAATTTAATCACACATTTAATACATATATTATATAAATTTTTAATTATAAAGAGATAATTTTACTTTTTCACATATAAACCATAATAATTTATATAGTAGCTCAACAAGGTCATGTTGAGTACAGAGGAAACTCTCAAACCCAAACATAAGGTAGATACAATACAAAGAGTGTACCAATAGTTCAAACAAGCTCTTAATTAATAAGTGCTATTGGTATGCTCTCTGTATTGCATTTTTGTAATTACAAGCTTATAAAAGTAATGTCACATTATATATGATTAATTATAAGGTGGATACTTTATAAAGATAAGAGTGGACATCTTATCTTTAGCCTAAATTCTTAATTATATAGGCCAATCTGAACTTGAGAGAGTGAAGATGTTACTCTGTTCATTTTTACATCAATTATGTTCTTTCATACATTAACACACATGAAATCTTTTGATTTACTGTAAGTCAATATTAAGCTATTATATATATTATTAAGGTGCATATGTAAAAAGGTGAAATCCTTTTTCTTTAATTACATATGTATTATGCACTTAGTAAATAAATTAAAAATTGTATAAATTTTTATATTTTACAGATTGATTAAATAATCTTCACATGAAACAACATTAATCATTAATTGTACTGGCCTACATAGACAGTTAATTTCCATAGGGGAGTCTCATGTTTTCTTTATTATTCTTATAGCATATATGTGTAGAGATAGTAATCTGGACCAACTGATGATTGCTGGTTTAGCATGAAATACATATATTGGTGATTTTTTATCTTTTCAATACATAGGTGTTCAAGTGTATCAGTGTTATGAGATAGTGTGGAGAGTAGTGGGTTGTGTGAAAGTCTGTGCTGATATACCCTATATATTACATATATAGATATAGGTATATAATAAGCCTGTGTGTTTCAGTTATTTATTATTCTTTATAATTTTTATTTTTAGTATTTTGGCCTCATTATTAATTGTATTAGTTTAGGCTCTAGCTGGATCATGTAGGAATGCCTTTTCTGTTTAAGAGGGATTTACCACATTTTAATATCTTTGCATTTTTATATTAAATCATTGAATTTCCTATTCTGATGTTGCTTTGATCTATTGAGAAATCATATTGTATTGGTGGTTTATATTTGACATTATCCCACTTGATTCATTTTTAAGCCAATAAACATCACATGATCATGATTACTCTGGCTTGCACTGCATGGCAATATGTATATTGCCTGTTTTGTTTTATTTTTGTTGAAGAGAAATTCAGTTATCTGCTGCTTTTATCAGTTGCAAAAACAATTTTCCTATGATTTGGGTAGATTATGTCTAACTATACAAATAATTTATTGCTCAAATAGAAAAAAACACAGGATTCTTAATTTTTATAACTGGTGATGGAATAAATGTGTAAACTTTCATGTTGATTTGGGTAATTTCTTTCTTGAGATACCAAATACTCTATTGCATTCTATCTTTTCTTCTCCTTAAAAATTCCACATTATCATGTAATAAAACTTTTGTTTAGTATTAGACCTGTTAAATAATGAGTCCATCAGTCTTTCACCCAAAAAGTGTAGAAGCGTTGCATTTTTCTATGTCCTAGTACTTTTAGATAGAAAAAATGTTCTAAACTTTTTAGATATTCCATTGGTCTTTTCCATCCTTCACTGTAGAATTCTGTAATCCTAATAAATTTATTAACTAATTTCATATCTTTCTCAGTATCATTAGGCTTAATGTTAATCACCTCTATATTATCTTGATTTTTGTTTTAGTTTTGGAGTGTAACTCTCCTATTTATTTATTTTTTGGAGTAAATGTTTCTCTATTTTACATTATAAAAAAGTCTATGAATGTAATATAAGTGGATCCCTCCTTCCTATTTCCTTCTGTCTTGTTCAAAATTTCATAGAGAGTCTTTTGAAAAAGTTTACACTTTCTTTTGCAATTTGGTAGTAACTTCTCAAATTTTGTTACTTGTGTTCATTAAGGTTTGCTTGCCATATAAACAATGAACTGAATAAAGTTTTTCAGGTTTTCTTTTAACTTTTCTATTTCTTTTTCATTTGACCTTTATTCAGACTTAAAGTAAAGAGGTCATATTTCAGAGCACTGATTTTTAAATCCCTTTAAATCTTTATTTTCAGTAACTTCCTTGATTGTTGGCTAGATGACATTTAATTAATTCATGGTTCTATTGACCCACCATTTTTTTGTTTGAGTATCCTGGTGGTTTACTATTCTGGCCCATTCAAATGTTAATATGTGAACACTTAATGATTTGAAAGTGACCTAAAGGATTTTGGTCTAATAATTAATGTTCAAAACACAAATGATTCATTAAATTGTTATAGTTGAAAAATCTTGTCAATGTTATTTTGAATGGTTATCAGTTTGGTAATATGCATCATTTAATTATTTTGATAGCAATTTATGCAAAAAATAAACTTGGCTAGATAATAAAATGCAATATAAATTTGGATGTGCTATTCCTGTAGTTAACACATTAAAAGATGGAGTGCTTCAGTATAGTGACATCAATATATTGTAAATTAAATTAATTAAAAATAAGATGTTTTTCTCAATTTATTATATAAATGTGAGACCATTGTCGATGTAATTTTTAAATCTTATAACATAAGATCATTTCTAGTTCTTCTATCCCATTTTTCAAGAATCACTTTTACTATAATTTTTATTCTTATTACATATTCTGCCACTACAAATTAACACTCTGTCTGCATAATTTCTAAGATTACCAAAATTACAATGACTGATATGAGGGCGCCACTAGGCATATAGCGTAGCTCTTAGATTGGGGAATGTAAAATTAAGTAGCTAACAAGTTTCTCTTAGTATAATTGCCGAGAGATTTTTGACTTCATTTAAGAAGAAGCTACAGTACATCACATCACATCACTAGATATAAAGATATAAAGACTATAGAGTTGACAAAGATTATGTTGTGGAAATGGGACGGAACAGAATATGGCAAAACTTAGAGTGGGGAATGGAAAATTAAGTGGCTAACAGGTTTATCTGAGCATAATTGCTCAGTTATTCTTGACTTCATTTAAGGAGAAGCCACAGTACATCATATCACATCACATCATTAGATTAAGAAGAATCTTCAATAATCATAGTGATAATTTGTTTACCTACTGTGGTCACATAATAAACTTTAAGGCCTAATCTCATGAAGACTCTACTACTTATACTTTATGTTTGCACCAGATGGACACTTAGTTGTTAACATTATAAGAGAATTAAAGATGGAGATACTTAAGTATGGTTTAAATATTTATTATATATATATTTTTAATACTAACTTTTCCCAGCACTCCAACTGACTCAATCCAAAATTTAAGATAAAACAGAAACATAAAATTTAATTCCATTACTTTTTCTTTTTAATATGATTAATTATTAAACATTTTATATCTGTTTCCTGAGTAAACATGCACCACACAAAACCTACAAACAACAGTGATCCAGGTTTATTCTGGAGACCTGACCAAATAGGTGTTACATTAGATTGACTTACTAATAAGAATGGGTTATATCTTGCACCACTCAAACTCTCTACATTTCAGGATTATTAATTATATTCAATCCCTAATGGATGTCACAAGTGTCTGTTGTTTGCTTATGGCTATTGGGCATTCTTTTTTCATACACTAGGTTCCAAAATAAGGTTCCTGTGCTTGCTTATAGTTGGGATTTTTAACTGATCTTTACCCACCACCCTTGTTTGTTTTTACAGATTGAGCAGTTAACATTTCTGGAATTCAAAACTGTATAAACATTGAACATAATAAAATAAAATTATACATAAAATAAGTTAAAATTATACATAATTTTAATTAACAAAAAGTTAGTAAAATACTACCATATCACCACCCCCTCTTCTTCAATTTATCAATATAACATGAAAAACAATCCCTCTTAAAAACTCCACACTCTATTGTTGAAACTTTTATGTACAACTAACTCAGTTAATGGAGTCTTGAATAAAAGTTATTTAAGTAAACGTTCATATTTATCCTAATTGATCAGCTGTTTCAGTTTCATCAAATGAGTAATGTCCTGGCATGAATCCTTAGTTTTGTCCACTGGATTTTTGATATATTCCTGACTAGCTTACTAAATCCATTCTTTTCATAGTTGGTGATTGTTTGAGTGGCTCCATCTATGGCTGTGAGCTGCATTTTTCCGAGAGGAAAGTATTCAATGTCCTCTAGCCAGAAAACATTTTCTTGGCACTAGTTAAAGATCTGGAGATTTTATATATCTTTCTTTCAATATCTTAACAGAAGCAAACTCGGTACTTTATATTTTTTTAGTGAACAGGATTCATCCCTAGCAGTTTATTTTTAGATGTATTTTGACACTTCTAATTTCTGTCTTTTTATTCTCACAGCATTTTTAATCAATAATGTCATTGATTTAATTACAAATACTTTTTTTTTCAAGTTTCAACAATAGAGTTAATTGTAAAATCTCTAATCCCCTACCCTCCCAACCCACATTTTTTCCAAGAATACAATAAAAAATGTTTAATGAAAACAAATCTCATTTGATCTTGAGTTATAATAGATTTAAATAAGTTAATAAAATGAAGAAATCTGTATTTCTTTGAGATAAATAAAAAAAAAAACTTTAAAAAGATTTCAAAGATTAATATTTTAGAATATTTTGATAACTACACACTTTTATTATATATATATATATATAATATTTTCACAGTTGTATGATGTAGATAAATTGTTACTCTTTGGACTAAACCATGTATTATTTTCCATTACATACTGATATTTCAATGAAATAGCATCTGCCTTTTTTTTTTTCAAGATTTACCTTGAGCAATGGTGGATGCTATTTTGTCAAAATATCGGTATGTAATGGAAAATAATACCTGGTTTAGCCCAAACAGTAATAATTTATATATATATGAGATGGCAGAAAATACCATCTCAATATATATCATTCATTTTTCAGAATATTATCCTACAAAGTCACACCATTTTGGGATTGGTCATGTGAAATGATGACCAACAACAAATGTCATTAAAAAAGAATGTTGTGAGTACCTTAAGGATGAATTTTGTGAAAGGCAGAAATCTCAGTTACATTATAAAAAGTATGTCAAGGACACTTGAAATAATTCCAAAAGAAGTCAAAAGGCAGCATCATAAGATGTCTAATAGATTGAAAAACTGGCATGAGGATTGATGTGGATATTTGCACTTCCTACTTGATTTTTACAGTTAACAAATATCTTTTTTTTTATTTCTTCTTTTTCTTGGGTTAGAAGTGATAACTCACGATAATGATGATGAGAAGACTCATAAAGAATAAAAATAAAATTAATATATAAACAATGTAAGTTTATTTTAGAACAAGAATGCAAAGTTAATATAATGTACTTTCTATAAAGAAATCTGCACCTGCAGGAATAGAAAATCATTTTCATTCAAAGGTAAAGTTTCATAAATCATTTCTAACTAATAATCAGTGCAAACAACATTACTTAAAATAATTCCACCCAGAAGGAGTCTCAAAACAAAACTTGAAGCAAAGATATTATCTTGGTAACAATCCAGTAGCAAAGAGTAAGTGATTGAAATGGAATTATTAATGGAAGAATAACAAATTTCAGAGATCTTATCACATACTGCATAGTTTGAAGATGGCTGGTTCTCATCTCCTTCAGCAGCCATCTCACTTGTGATTAATACTGTAACACAAGTAAACATTGGAAAATATAATAAGGACCTGGAAAGGTAAGATTTGTAAACCATAAAATTCCACCATCATTCAAACTCTCTACAGGAATATTGATCCTTTTTCATAAAGCAAGAAAAAAAGAAATAAAAATAGGAGCCTGTGTCAATTGCAAGGCAGTATTTATCAAAAGATTTAAACCTTTATTTTTTACTAGTAAGTTCAATTCATTACCAAAATGTAGCATCTTTTATAAAATTACTACATTGTCTTGCTTCTGACATTTTCATTTGCAATTTCTGCACTTGTAGAAGGTTGTTATTCATTTTGCTGACTGTTTCTGACTTTTAATTGTGATAGAAAACATACAAACTCAAATAAGAAGACTTACAAATGCAATTGAAAAACACCAAGGTAATCCAAGAGAAACATAAGTTCTAAAACCTTTTTATCAATCTCACAGGAGTCCAATTATACAGGCCAAGTCTAGAAAATGTTGGTTCTATAATTTCAATGATATCTGGTAGCACTGATATAGTGTGTGGTTCAAGAATACAATTTAGGATTATTGACTAAATTTGGGTTTGTTTATATCTGAAATAGTTTTGTTTACAAGCACTGTCATAGACAAACATCTTTCAGAACACTGCTATATTTTCAGAAACATTTGTAGAGGGTAACTCAACATGAACAGCAGTAGAAATATTTTCTACATTTGAGCTATAATTTATAGTAATTAAATTCAGTCAACTATAACTGCTTTCAATTTTTTTTATGATTGACACAAAAGTTTATTATAGTTGGTAATCGATGTCTCAAATTAATGGCTTGAGACACATGACAATACTTGACCATATTCAAACGAGAACACAAGTGATGTCTCAACTTTGTTTTTAAAAAGATATGACTGTACACTTTTTTTTCTGTTTTTTAGTTGACTATTTGATTTTGAATAGCAGAGTTAATGTGATTTATGATATTTAGATGGGTATATATATATATATTTACCTAAATTGTCAAAATCTTATTTTCTGTAGGATATAAAACAAGTGCATGATTTTATTAATATAAAATCAGAAATCAATTATCATTTATTTTAAAGTTTATGAAGATTGTGTATTTGAAGTATTAGGTATAAGTGAGTTGCTTATGAAGATATAATTATTTATTTTAAAAGTTCATTCAAATAAAAAAAAAACATCCTAAAAGTAATTAAATTAGATTTAAAATTAAATCAACATACAGGTTTTATATATGCGTATAAAATAAAGAGTATAATTTTGCATTTAAGTAAACGAAGAGTGTTAATCAATATCGTCATCATCGTTAGCATATATAAGAAAAATAGTAAGCCAAGTGAGATAAATAAAACATTATTTCCTTTATGATTGTTTTTAGGATTCGGAATTTAATTTCATAATGGTTTATATTTTTATATACGTTTCTGAGAGTATATGTTTAATAAAATCATTATAGTTCTAATTGTAGCACTAATGCGATTTCCACCAAACCGGTTAAAGTTATTTTTATCAAATGTTGACAAAAATATATTTGTGATTAATCAATAATATTTAACAAAAGTATTTATTTATATTTTAACTTTTTGATTGTACCTATAAAAAATTACACTTTTAAATTTTGAGGTTTATATCAAGCATTGGGGGTCGAGATGTCAACACAGCTGCCTTACAAGCAATTGTCCCGCGTTAGCAGGTTCGCTTCCCGGCCGATGCTATGACATATGAAAAAAAAAAAACGTAAAATAAATCTTTAAATATAAATTATAATAAATAACAAAATTATTATATATATAACAGCTATATTTATATATTAGTAAAGAGGCTTTTTTGCAACATGATTTGTGTCCTCAAATATTTAGAATCTATTTCAGCATAAACCAATCATTGCAGATAAAACATTATCTAGTATTCCATATTAAAAGTAAAATAACATCAACAAAATTAACATGAATACAACAGAATAAAATTAGCACACAGAGATTCAATAAAAGTTAAAAGAATTGGCTATATAACATAATATACAGAATAAATAAAAATATGCCCTATACAACTGTGAATATATTTTCTTGTGTTCTATAATGAGTGTACCAATAGCTCTTAACAACCTTTTCAGAATATCCATATTCTCAGCCAGTTTCTAGCTTTGGCTTTCGTTAAACATGCAAAACTCTCCATACAGTAGTGACACTCAGTGATGTTTGGCTTTCATCAGTGAAATACTAGGATATTCAAGTACATTTAAATTATCAGATCAAGGCCAGTACTTTATCTAATGTTTAACTAAAGCTAAAAACTGGTCTGAGAATAGGGATATTCTGAAAAGGTAGTTAAGAGCTATTAACATGCTCATTATATAACATTTGTAATACAAGCTTATTAAATTAAGTCACATGATATATGACTTGATTTCTTTGCAAATACTTTCTTATATAATTTTCTTTTCAATTTTAATTAACTAAATTTATTGAAGTTTTATAAATATTCATATAATTATTTAAGTTATGTTTAATATGATTTTATTTTATATATTTGGCTTCTTTTTGGATCTTTAATGTAATTTAAAAGTTTAATATTTTTGCTAGTATTTATTTTATGTCCATATGTTAAATATTGAATTTATAGAACAGATTTATCATCTCATCTATTGATTGCATTGTTATATATTTTGGCTCTTACCTCTGTTTTCCAGTATGACTGTAATATATCATACTGCAATAATCACAATTAATTTATATATGATTTTTTTTGTATTTTATATCATCTCATTATAATTACTATTAATATTTCTACACTTTTGCTACTTAACCATTGAATATTTGTAAGTTTATATAAAAAAAAATATTATAAGGTATTATAAATTTTGTAATAATATGAAAGTTTGATCAATTTTTTTATTTGAACTATTATTATTATCATCCTTATAACCATTTTGCATAGAAATGCTATTATTTAATATAGATTTTTTTCAACTTAAGTATATTGTTAATATTTTTAGGGTTATATCCATAATCTTTACATAAGTTAACAAATTATTTCTTTCACAAATCAGCTACATTTTTATATTTATTATATTTATCATTTTTATATTTAAATTTTTAGTGACTGCAATCTTTTCTAACCATTGTGAATCTATAAGAACATTTTTTCTTAATTTATTTTTTTTAGTAAAATGTTTTAATATAATTTTGTTATCATTACCCATGTGAATATTTATATCTAAATAATTAATTTTATCTTCAAATTCTATTTTTGTAAATTTAAGAAGTATGGAGAGATGCATGTTAGGAATAACAAGAAGAGATAAAAAACACAATATATGGGTAAGAGAACAAACAGGTGTTACTGACCTCATTAAAAAAATTAAAAGTCTGAAGTGAAGTTGGCTAGACATATTGCTAAAAGAGATGATAATAGATGGACAATTGAAATCTTAAACTGGCTTCCAAGAGATTGTAAAAGACCCAGAAAGAGACCACATGTGAGATGAATGGATGAAATAAGAAAGTGTGCAGGGATGATGTGGAGAAGAGAAGCTAAAGATTAAAGAAGATGGATTGAACTTGGAGAGATCTTCATCCTGCAGTGAATTGATAATGGTTGATGATGATGATGATATATTATTATTATTAAACTCATTAAAAATATTATTCATAGCTCTTTTATTACCCATAATTAAAATATCATCATATCTAGAATAATGTATTATTTCTTGATTCCTTTTTTTTGTTTAATTATAATACTTTCTAAATCATTTATAAATATTGATGGCGTTAACCCAATAATTACACAACCCATAACCCAACTTTATCTATATTCCTAAATTCTATATCCTTAATCTTTTTTCTATAATATTTATTATGTTTATATCATTTATATATTGATTTAAATATTTTATTAATATTATATTTTTAAGTCTTGTAATCATATCACAGAATATTCTCATTCCAAATATTTCTGAGCAATGTATTTGAAACTAGAATGTTCTGTGATATGTTTATAATTCTAAATGTTACACATTCAAACAGTAGTAAAAGTTATTTACATACTGCTGAAATTAGTAATATTTAATTATGTCTTAGAATATTTGGATAAAAATAGTTTGACTCCTACTCAGTTGTTTAATACGATCACAAATTAAATAATTGACTAGGAACCAAAGCATTTTTACAATAGATTTAGAAAAAATATATCTAAATATTCCAAGACTTAAAAGTATACGAATATTAATAAAAAAACTAAATCAGTCTATAAGTGATATAAACATAAAAAATAATCACATGATCACTATTTCTTATGCTAGCACATTATTGTTATTAAAACAGGCAAAACTCTCCATACAGTAGTGCCACTCTGTGCCAACCAGAGTAATCAATGGATGCCAGAAGGCTTGTGCATAAAATCCATATCTAGTGCCTACTCATCCAATATCTCCAGACTAGTAAAACCCCTCACTGATGAAGACTACAAGCCAGAAATTCTGGGGATATTGGATGAGTAGGCACTAGATAGGGATTTTATGCACAAGCCTCTGGCATCTATTGATTACTCTGGTTGACACAGAGTGGCACTACTGTATGGAGAGTTTTGCCTGTTTTAATAACAATAAATATTAAAAGAAAGATTAACATTAAAACATAATAATTTAGATTTTTAAAATAATAATGAACTTTGGTATATATATATAAAGTATAGGTTATGGGTTCCACAATTAATGAATGTGAAAGTATTATAGTTAAAAAAGAATAATTATTGATAATAAAAGAGCTATAAATAATATTTTAATAATTTTAATAATAATATGTATATAATATTAAATTTACAAAAGTAGAATCTGAAGATACAATTAAATATTTAGATCTAAATATTCACATAGGTAAAGATAACAAAATTATATTAAAACATTTCGTTAAAGATAAATTTAAAAAAAAATGTTCTTATAGATTACAACAAACATGAATACAAATGTTGGTTGTCATTAAAAATTTTAAATGTAGAAATTACAAAAAAGAAAAAAAAAAACATTTTACTCAGGAATAATGTATAATACTTAATTTTTGATTCTTAAAATTAAATGAATATAAATAGAAAAAGTCATGCATGGTTTTCTTCATAGGGTTGTTGCCTTTTAAATTTTTGATGTCAGAATATCTTACAATTTAAATAAAGTGTGTATATACATGTGGGTGTTTATCCATGATTATGATAACACAGACTTATAAAATACCATTAAATATTTATTAAATTAAAGCAAATATACAAATATATATTTGCAATATATATACAATAGTTTTATCTGCCTAATACCATTGGTGAGGTATAGCATCTAGTTGCCATGTAACTATAAATTTAAAGAATTTCAACTGCCCTTCTAAGTTTATCTATCACTTACAGCTGTATTGTGACAGTTTGACTCATGAGTAGCTCTGGTGACACTTGTGGTTGTTCTGTGACTGCTTTTCTTATGTCTGATTTAGGTTAGCAGTTTCCAATTTAACAGATGCTTCCCTCATTGTTTAAACCCTAAAGTGGAGCCAACATGCATTTTGCCATTGAGGTCTTACAGTAATTCATTGTTCTCTCACTTCACATCCCTTTCCATAATGAAAACAATCAGATTCACTGAGCAGCTTCATCCATTGTCTGTTTTTACTATTATGTGTATGTTATCTGTTCATATATCTATCAGTCTACATTGGTGAACACTCAATCTGATCAAGATAAGATGGAATTTGGACTAGACCATTAATTAAATATAAGTTCAGTTATAACAATATATATATAAAGTATTTTTTTATATAAAATAACATATTCATTATAAATTCTTCTCTCGTTTTTTTGGACGACTCCAGTGAGAACTTGTCATATTCGCAACATTTCATTTTTACAATTGAACCTTTATTCCTTATTATATATTGATAATCTT
The DNA here is from genome assembly GCA_028023455.1 of Epiperipatus broadwayi. Classification (NCBI taxonomy): domain Eukaryota; kingdom Metazoa; phylum Onychophora; class Udeonychophora; order Euonychophora; family Peripatidae; genus Epiperipatus; species Epiperipatus broadwayi. The sequence continues at coordinate 12,646,000 of JAQFVV010000020.1, read as the reverse complement.
TACATTATTTATTACAAATATAAGCTTACAACAAAAGACATTCTGAAAGTTAATATTTGAACTATGCAAAATAGAAAAATAATGTACCAAATTGAATTCTTAACTATAACAATGGCCATTTTTATTATCATATCATAATCTTGTTTGATTATAAAAATTGTAGAATGGAACAAATTTTAGATGAGTCTTTATGAAATGGCATTATAAAAGAATGAAAATATGTTTTAAAAGTAAAAATTACATTATTTCCTATAATGACTTTACTGGCATTTATGAAAGCAATTTTCATTAGCTTATAAAAATGACTTCTGCTTTTATTATATACATTCCTACAACTTGTCTTTTTAAAAACAAACATTTTCAAATTTAAGTGTACATGTAATCAAGTTTTTTTTAAGATTCAATATAAATATTTTACAAATACATTGCACAAATAAAATTAAATATGTAAATAAATTACTGAAAATTACAAGTTTTCTTTTTAAAACTAAGCATGATCTTTGGAATTAACTTGACATCGAGAAATGTAGCAACAGTGATGTCCAAACATTGGCACCGATCTAATATTGTATGAGATTGATATCATACCCACATCTTCAGATTTTTTAAAAACTAATAATTCTAATGAGTAATTTCTAAACAAGAAAAAAGCATACTGGTAAACTAACATTATAGATAGTCTAAGTACTGAATAAAAGCTTAAATAACAGTATCACCATCATAATGCTCCCAAATAGCTCAAAGTTAGCCATTTTGTAGCTATAACAAAAGAAGATAACAAAAATAAATGCAGACATGTTAAGAATATCAATTCCATGTAGAAAAGAGTAAAACATTTCTTGATAAAGCATATATAGTATGTGCATGTCTATTTGCATTAAAATAAATAGATGAAATTGATCACAGAGTACTATTGTCAAATAATAGTATTAGATCATCATTTTCAGAAATTTGATACCTTTTGTGGTTCTCATGATAAAATATTTTTATATATGTCAAGCGTTGGTGGCCTAGTTGCTAGCATAGCTGCTTTTTAAGTAGTTGTCCCAGGGTTTATTTCCCTGCCAACGCTTTAACATATAAATATATATATTGTTATCTTTCTGTTATTTGTTTTTCCTTCTGGACACTGTTTTTTTAAAATCACAAAATTCCACTTGATCAATATTAAATTGTTTATTTAGTATTATCACATTGTCTTTCACTATGAAGAGAGTTATTGTAAAACTAATAATTTGATTTAGCCATTATGGACAATTTATTTTATTATCAAATATTAGCATGGTCCCTTTCATTTAAAAAAGAGTAAAAAAATCCTCTAGTTTGCTGATTATATTCTCCCCTAATCTTGAATAATGTTGAATTCGTTGATCTTAGGAGCAAATTTGTTTGCTGTGTACCTGTCAATAAAAGCAAGCTTTAAGAAAAAAAATCACTTAATTTTGAATCTTTATCTAATCAAAATATCCGATATTTAGCATAAGAAATGAAAACTCTTGTCAATTAGTTCATGAAACAGTAGCATCAGATTCTGGACCCTCGTCTTGATTGATAGAATGTAATATTATCCAGCACCTCATCTCAATTTCTTTTAAAATAATTGTTATAAATATTTATCTTATCACTTTGGAGGGAAAAAATAGAGGATTTATTTTATATATACAGTGATTTTTTTAATGGAAGAATAGATTTCAAAGTAATTGTCTTTTTTATACTTATAATGAAATTATTGAATAAAAAGTCTTTTTTTTTTTTCAAAACATAAATTCTTTTACTTAAAATAATGATAGCCATCCAAGCATTCAACAGACAAAAACTAAAATAGACAGCTGTCAGTCACGTGAAGTAGGCAGCATTTCCTTTAGCGATTGCTAATATCTCTTATACATCTCTTAGATGTTCTGAATTATAATGAGGAATTATTAAATTACTCGGAAGTTCTCTATGTTCAGTGTAGTGTGTGCATGTGTGTATACATGAACTATTTTTTATGAAATAAAATAAACGTAAGCATGTTAAAAGTGCCAATTTGAAACATAAAAAATTAAATATTTTTAAGTTTATTTTTTTTTTGTAAGATATGTGTGTGCATGTACAATTCTCTCCCCAAAAGCTGATAGTTAAACTTGACCACTGGCTACCAAAACAGAGTAGTAACATTGTTTGCCAATATCTTAATAACGTATATAGACAATTCAATCTATTGATTACTGAAAACGCCATATTGATTTTTTTTTTATGCAATTACACTGTATTGAAAATGCAATTTTTACAGTAATATAAAATATTTAATGCTCTTCTGTATGAAATTAACATATCACAAAAAACAATAAAGCTAAGAAAATATAATAATTATCATAAAATCAAAAACCAAAGAAAACTTAAAAATTGCTAATCATAAATTTCTTCATAAATTGTAAAACTTATATATGAAAATTTTAAAATTAAAATATTTTTAACATTTTCAAATTATTCTACATAAAATTATATAAAGAATTTAAGTACCACAATGTACTTATTGATTATTATTATTAGTATTTTTAATAAAAATGAGAACACCTCTTGCACAATTAATAGGATGCAAGATCGAGGATAGAAGACATATGTTTAAAATGTCTTTCTTTTCTAACTAAATTACACAATAATTTGCGTCTGCCTGAAGTTTGTGACGGTGATGGAATTAGTCCAACCCAAAATTTCTATCTAATAACTTGTTTCAAATATTTATTTTAATATTAATATTGATAAGTGAGGAAATTAAAACAACATTAATATGATATTAATACTGAATTTGAATAATATAGAATTAATTAATTAAGCTAATTTTGAATTGGGTCACTTAAATGACATTTCCAAGTGGACAGGTGCAATGCCCCATTTCATGGGTGTCTGTGAATATAATATAATTATAAAATAAATTTTATTAAACAACCAATTAATGAAATATATAAAATTCAAATACTGAAAATCAAATAAGAGTATTAGATTATTTTGTTTTAAGAGTAATGTTACATATAGAGGTAAAGTTAAATCTCAAGAAAGTTAAAATAAGTGTAAATAATCGTATTTTAATTCAAATTATGGTTTTAGAATTTTATATATATATCCTGTTCTCTTTTGTTAATTAAAAACCAAATTTATTAAATTTAGAATTTAAGGTTGATCTAGTGTAATTTTATTAATATAATTAATGAAAAAGTTGAATTTCTATAATTGGTAGTTATAAATCGATAATTATATGCCTAAAGTAGGAACCTTAGTATAAGTCATATTGTTTTTTTTTTCATATGTCAAAGCATTGACCAGGAAGCGAACCCGGGCCAGCTGCTTGGAAGGCAGCTATGCTAACCACTAGCCACCAACACTTGACAATATTGTCTCCATTTAAATTTTATGTTAATTGACTTTTGGATTATTGAATAGTAACCTTCTAGAAATTATTTTATCTGAGTATAAATAATGTGTACAAACTGATTACTGGTTTTGTTACAGAAAATTCTATAAAATATTCTTTTGAATTATTCCATACATTATTGAACTCATCTCAGTTTTGACCCAAAGAATGAATAGTATCAATATGCCTCAATGTCTTTTAAGCATCGATTTAAGTTTTTTTCAAAACCATCTATGATTCTTTATTACTTCTACAAGTTGTTCATTAAAATATACAATAGTATAATCTCAAGTTATTAATGATTGAAAATGAACATTATTCTAAATTAACCAACACAGACAATTATCATCTCTCTATTTATTATCCCTGCTGTGATATTTTAAAGACTGAGCTACATAAATTGCCAAACAGAAGCATACCATACGGATTGGATAATAAAGGTAATTGCATTTAAATATGAATTCTGGTTTTAAAATATTGGAACACACTTTTATTGAATTGAATTTATACATTTATTATTTGTTTCATTATTTTATATCTAATCATTATCAGTTTTTAAGAAGTAATAGATTTTAAAAATTTATTAGTATATTTGTGTATTAGTATTATAACTCATAAATTTGGTTCTCTCCTTTAAATAAATTGTTAAAAAACTCTAAATATAAGGTAACTATGGAGACAGCATATCAAGTAGTATATAAAATAGGGTGCAAAGATTCAAATTGTTCAAATGCATACTATGGAGAAACTAGGGCTAACCTGTCTACAAGACTAGGTCAACACAACTACTTATATAATGGCAAAAAGAAGCAGTGAATACTCGATATTTTTGGAACACTAGTGACAGTCAGGCTATGAATTTGATATCTTTAAAACAGATGTTATATGCACTGAGAGAGACAACAGAAAGAGAAAAGTGAAAGAGGTATGGTCTATAGCCAAAGATAAGACACATTAAATAAAAAAGGAGCCAGCTTTCTTCTATCCAAAAAAAATGGTCTCTATAAGATCTTTTGCATAGATTTAAATATAAATAAAACAATACATTCAATTTTATGCAAATTCTATAAACAATAAACAACTTTTAGCAAAATTAATTGTATAAAGCTATGACTATAATACTAATAGTATTGAAAACACTAATCTGAATAAAGACATTTAAAACAATGAAAACCTTTTCTGCTTTTAAATGATCACACATTTATTAATTTATTACAACTCATCAATTAGAAAATGAATTTGTATTTTGTTATCTGCAACTTTGAAATGGAAAACAAACGTGATTAAATTAGTGATTTCATTTATACCATTAAATATTTTAAATATAGAAAAAAAAAAATCTTTGTTTTATTGTTGTTCTCTATCACAAATTAAAATTTTGAAGTAAATACTGATTAAATACATATAACTGATGTACATTTTAATTTTATATGGATAAATATATTTGCATAAATGACTAAGGTATTGAATTGATTTACTAATGAAAATTGATATTGAAACAAGCAAACCTCGCCATACAGTAGTGTCACTCAGTGCAAGCCAGAGTAACCAATGGATGACAGAAGGCTTGTGCATAAAAATCCCTATCTATTGCCTACTCATCCAATATCCCCAGAATAATTTCTGGCTTGTGGCCCTAATCAGTGAGGAGTCTTGGATCAGAGAACACTGCACCTAGCTCTTAGGATCTAATGTAACCCCCAGCAGCCACCTCCAGCAGGCACCTCACTGATGAAGACTATAAGCCAGAAACTAGTCTGGGGATATTGGATGAGTAGGCACTAGATAGGGATTTTATGCACAAGTCTTCTGGCATCCATTGATTACTCTGGCTTGCACTGAGTGGCACTACTGTATGGATAGTTTTTCCTGTTTTAATAACAGTTATGAGCAAGCATAAGAAATGGTGATCATGTAATGGGAATTGACTGACATCTATATACATTGAAGCATTAGGTATTAATGAGAAATTAAAAGATTTTATTTGTTATTTAATTATTTTACTCTGACCATAACTTTATGTGAATTTTAATATATCTTATGTACTTGTTATGTGAGAGTGTTTATTAGGTTTGGTGATATTTTAGTGATAATTAAATAATCGTGAATGTACACATAAGCTATATAAAGAATTAATTGAGGTTTAATAATAATACATTAGTACTGTTACTTTTCTTAATCTGTATTATTCATTCATTTGATTTGTCTCCATGGCTTATATGTGACCCACCATGTGGGCCTCTGAATATTCACTGTTAGGGTTATCTCTATACTAATTTTATAAAAGTATTGTAATTTGTATTAATGAGGAAAATTTGTTCAGGCGTGCGATTGTTTGTTAATTTCCATTATTTGTTTCCATGAATTTAGATCATAAAGAATAATGTTCAATTCATCTAAAATGTTTATTGATATTATTTGTTCATTTATTAACAGTAAGTGAAAGCACATTACTTGATCAATAGAGGAAAAAACATGGCATCAGTAAGTTATTTATTATTAATAATTATTCATATGTAATCATTTCCTTTTCTAATTTAATAAAATATTTATAATGATAAATGCACAAAATTATTTATTCCGATATTTGAATAGTATTTAATTAATCAATAATAAACCCAATAGCAAAAGGTCCTGTGAAGAATAACATAACCCGTGGTAATTTTTCAAGATCAAGCAATATTGCAAACTGTACAGAAAGAATATAAAATTTTCACTATTTGAAATATTCAAAAAATAACAGTGAAATTAAAAAAGTGCCAACTGCAATTGCACTTGAAAGAAATTTTGCACTCAAAAAGTCACTCAAGAAAAAAGATTAATTCAAAATTTAAAAATATTTGCAGCTATCCTTTGCTAGGTGCTTCCTTGCATCCTCTTTGTTTGCTACCTCAAGATTATTTGCATCACATGACTTTTTTTAGCTTCCGTTCCAGTATAAATTCTTTTTGAGCTTCTAGAGCCATCTATTGCAAGCTTGAGTGATCATGGATGCCAAATAGCATAGTACAACAAATATTATTATTCTTAGATTTATTTTTACCTTTTCTCTGAGAACTTTGAAATTCTACTTAAAACAAATTCAATTATACATCTACAACCATCTTTTATTTCTTTAATGTTTTTCAAATTAATAGCCTGAAATATTAAACCGTTCTGGAAATATAGATATTATAATAGTATATCACATCATGTCTCTTGATTATTCAGGATTCCAGTAGGTAGCGCTAAAGTATACCTTTTTTTACTTTGTTTTCTGAGATAAGAAATTGAAGTCAGAAAAATACAAATACTATAATTTTTCTATTTACTTCATTCACAAAATTTAACATTAAAAATGTATAGACCTACAATGAAATGACTCAGGAAAACAAATAATTATTTAGTCTGTTGCTTGGAAGATGATGTGGCATTTAATTACCAAAGTAATGAGTTTTTCTTAATAATTCAGCTTTAAAAAGTATGACTTTATTCAGCTGTGAAATCAGTTTCAAAAAATAATATTTTTGAATCTACCACTCTGCTATTACATTACAATCACGAAGAGTGAATAGTCTGTTTTCTCTGAAAAATATTGTTAATGAACTGAATATTATTTAAACCAAAACTTTGTTAAATTCATTTCCTTATAATACTTCTGACAATATGATTCCTAGAGAAGAGAACTGCAAAGGCTAGTCATTCTTAATAATCTAATATTATTATGTGGATTGTTGTTTGAGGTATTTCCTTATATGAAGCAGAAGCATCAATTAGAAAAATTGAAAGGAAGAGATGGAGACTATACTTATGTGAATCTGGAGAAGAATAGGATGTAGTGGTTGAAAAGAGATCAGAAATATAATAGTGAATATTGAAAAAAGTAAACACTATTTTTATGAAAATTATTTTAAAAAAAAGAAAACCCGGAAAAAAAGTGTATTTAAAGGGAAGAAATTATAAAAAATGTGATCGAAGAGACTATAAAAGATATGATGATAAGAGTTAAGAAAAGAGAAGTTAATTGATGAGTAGTAAAAAGAACTATGGATCTGTGAAAATAAAAGCTTAGATATGAAATCTGTCTTTTGGAAGATAGATGATAATGGTATAAGAATGAAGTGTGACAAGATTGTTGTTATCTGAATGCATTTTAGAGTTCAATAGCTAAATTGCATACTTTGTTAATATTATGAATTATGAAGAATGTAGATGAAAGGTTTCAAGATAATTCTTTTCATTTTATTTCAGAATTTCCTGTTGTCTAGGACTGAGTAATCAAAAGATGCTAATGGGAATGTTATTCTACTTCATCATCAAATCAGTGTTTAGTTTTTAGCTTCATCAATGAACACTGAGAATTTAAAACTGAATTTAAAGTATTTATATATTTAGCAGTCACTTTTATTTCTTTATATTAACAATTTAATGTTCTAAAATGCAAAACCAATGATGTCTCCACTTCTAAGAGATGACTCTGGAAAAGAATAAAGAAAACTGTCATTTAAAATTAAAAATAAATATTGAATAATCTGGGAATATATACTATTATGAAGATAACAGATAGAGATGATTTATTACTTAAAGAGAAACTTTATTATTTTTAATATTTTTTGTAGTTAAAAAACAAAATGTCTTTTATACATTTATTTTTGTAAAATAAAATTTTCTCAAGATTATCATAAAAATAAAAAAATAATATATTTATTATATGCCCAAATTTATCATATATAGAAGTTCTGCATATACCACTTATAAAAAAATGTATTGTGCAGCTTTTACAAAGCATAATGAAAAAAAAAAGATTTTTATAATATTTCTGTAAATATTTAAAGAATTGTGTTCATCTTGAGACAAGATAATCAGTAATTGAAAATGCTCCAAAGAATAAAACTTCATATAATTTTTCAGATGTCTATTTAGGATTGTGAGATATTTGTTATAGTAATAAAAAAGTCTTATAAAAATCAATAGAAACAGTATTTTGAGATTTCTTTCATATTTCAGTTTTGAATCACAGAAGTGTAATAATAAAATAGAAATGTAAATCTTACTCACATCAATAATAAATAAAGCATACAATTATGTTTAAGCAAAATATAGTCGAATTTAAACATATTACATATACGTGCCCAAACATTGCTATGGCATTTGCACCTGAATGATAAATGTAAGTAATGGTCATTTCTACTGAAACCTCATTATCAAATATAAAAAATCATTCACAGCAAATTAAACATCCTAATATGTCAATTGTTGATAAACAGAGCAAAACTCTCATGTGATGCTTAATATGTCAATTGTTCAAGACATAATGGTTGTCACTAATTCAAAAAAGTATCAAAATGATTATTTCTACCATATGTATTATTTCAGAAAAGATGTAAGGATTTGTTATTCTAAATGCTTTAATTTAACAAGCTGAATCACTTATGCACCACTTATAAATTACCTAGAATATGGACTAACATATCTGGAACATCAACATATCTGGGACACTGCAAGAAACTTTATTACTAAGAAAACCTAAAAACGAATTTTATCTCTTCTCTTATCTCCAAGTAGTAATATGAGAGAAATGGATTCATTAGTGCAGACTCATTTTTATTTTAGTTTAGAACTTTGAAAGTTTTAGTCATGTAGAAACTAAGTCATTATAACCAGTAAAAAGAATTTAAAATATCTTTTTGTTTGTAAATATCTCTTAATCATGAACGTTTTTGTATATAAATATTTTATATAAAAAGTGAAGAGATTGCATATTGTTTGATGCAATAAGTTAAGCTAAAGTGTATTTTAGTGTATGTTTTTATGTGCTCACCAGAATATCTCCAATGTTATTTTAATCTGCATGTCGCTTAATCATAAGTTTCTATTTGGTATCCATTGATTGCTCTTGTTAGCACAAGATGGCACTACTATATGGAGAGTTTTGCTGTATTTTGAATTGTTTAATAAGTTTCTATTTATGGTACCGCAGAGAAAAGATCCCAGATCTTCATAACTGAACAAAAATTACATTGATTTACACCTAATAACATGTAACTTTGTTATACACTAATTAAATTAACTTTTGTAAAAAAAATTAAACAGTGATTAAATACAATAGTATTATAGTAAAAATATATGCAGTCCCAAATTACATAACTGGTCCATTCCACAAATTTTTTATATAAACAATTTATAGAGGACAAAATGTAAATTATAAAGGATTTAACACAGATTTTCAAGTTCCATTTAGCTATCCATCTCATACAATTGATACACATGTCCACACACATATGATAAAGAAAATGATCTTCAATATACATATTAGATGCTGCACCAACACTCATCAATTGTTCCACACCATCTCCCACACATTTATATAATTAATGCTTGGTTTATGTTAAGATAGCAAATCTTCAAACTTTAATGGACAGGTTTAATCTACTCCATCCTCCAACTCTTTAGCATGAAATATGAATATTAGAGATCATTTATCTTTATCACATGTATTGATAGTATGAGATAGAGTGGATAGCTGAAGAGAGCTTGAAAGTCTGTTTAAATCCCTTATAATTCACATCTAAAATTCCAAATATATAAATTATACTTGTATTCAATTAAATATTACAGAAAGCAAAATGCTAATTTATATTACTTTCAAAAAGACTGTATTATTATTATTTAAAAAAAACAAACAAACCAGTATTATTTGAAATGTAATATTTCTAATACTATTTAAAATATCACAAAATCACTATTTCCCATGCCTGCTCATAACTGTTGCTAAAATAGGCAAAACTCTCTCCATTCAGTGGTGCCACTCAAAGCAAGATGGAGTAATCAATGCATGCCAGAGGTTTGTGTATAAAATCTCTATCTAGTGCCTACTCATCCAATATCCCCAAACTAGTTTCTGGCTTGTAACTTTTGTCAGTGAGGAGCCTTGGATCTGAGAGCACTGTACCTAGATCTTAGGATGTCTACTCATCCAATATCCCCAAACTAGTTTCTGGCTTGTGGCCTTCATCAGTGAGGAGCCTCAGATCTGAGAGCACTGCACCCAGATCTTAGGATCTAACATCTAGGTGCAGTGCTCTCAGATCCAAGGTCCTCACTGACAAAGGCTACAAGCCAGAAACTAGTTTGGGGATATTGGATGAGTAGGCACTAGACAATAGTTAATAAAAGAGTTAAGTTTTTTTTTACTTCTGTAACTGGGAGATTTTTTTTCATACTGCTAAACTGTTATTTTAATTCAGAATATTATAACTTACTTTGAATGTTGTGTATGGTTTCTGTATATATATATATATATATATGTGTGTGTGTGTATAATATTGAATAATGTGTCATCTATAGACTTTTTATGAGTTATCTGTTTTTAGTGTAAGAGTCAATTAATCTCTGATAGATGTTTATTTCTGTCAGTGTTATCATCAATAGCCTGAAAACCATCAAACAAAGCAATTCAATTTGCTTTTAAACAATATGATATTAAAGTTTGAATGTAATATAAAAGTAATTTAAATAAATACTTTGTTGTAAGGATTAATGTTAATAGATAAGGCATAGTTTATAATTAAGCAAATTTTATTAATAACGTTTATTTTAAATCAGCATTTTAATATGCAAATAATTAATTAAAAATCTTACGAATATTAAAACAGGCAAAGCTCCATACAGTAGTGTCACTCAGTGCAACCCAGAATAATCAATAAATGCCAGAAGGCTTATGCATAAAATTTCTATCTAGTGCCTACTCATCCAATATTCCCAGACTAGTTTCGAGCTTGTGGCTTTCATCAGTGAGGAGCCTGGATCTGAAAGCACTGTGCCTAGATCTTAGGATCATCACTGACAAAAGCCACAAGCTAGAAACTAGTTTGGACATATTGCATGAGTAGGCAGTAGATAGGGATTTTATGCACAAACCTTCTAGCATCCATTGATTATCATGGCTTGCACTGAGTGGCACTACTATATGGAGAGTTTTGCCTGTTTTAATAACAGTTATGAACAAACATAAGAAATGGTGATCATGTGATGTTTAGGATCTTATGAATATGATTAATATTGAATAATATTTATTCATCTTAAACCAGCCATATAAATTTGATAATCTTTATAAGTGGCTATCTTTGATGAAACAATCAAATTTCTACTGATATATGTTTTTGTCAAACAAGATTATCTATAGATTGGAAATCAATTAACATTCCATAAAGAATAAAATTTTTATTAAATATCACAACATTCAGGTTTTTTTTTTAAAAAAAATTAAGTTTAAAACATAATCTAACTATTTAATTATTTAAAATTTTAATATTGATTTGAAAAAAGATTATTCATAAAATAAATTTGATAAAGATTTCTGTCTTATCTACTAACATTAAACAATTGTAGGGAGGTACAATTGAAAGTAGTGATTATTACTAAATTATTGGAAATTGAAGAGATAAATTTTGAATATTATATGCAAATATATATATATATATGTACGTGGGTATTATTAATTTAATTTTTGAAATACACAATTTTTAAGATTTTTATAATAGAAAGAAATAATTATAAAAGTTATTCTATATGTTTTATATAATTATGCTATGTTTTTTAAAAGAATTAGGGATATATAAAAATTAATATGTAGTAAGGGGTAAAAAAAAAGAAAGAGAAAAAGATAAAGGAATTTAAGTTTATTCATTGAAAATAATTAAGAAGGTAACCAGAGAGGAGATGTTTTAAATTATTGAAATGATGATATCAGAGGAAAGACATTTTTAAAATTTTGCTAAATGAAATGTAAACTGATTAGACGTTATTATTTAAAAACAGACTGCGATTTACTGATATTTATTTTAAATTGATTTAAAATAATTGTATATTATAAAGCAATATTATATTTTACATGTAGTTATTTTACTGTATTTATTAATATTTAATTACAAAATTACATATATATTATATTTAATGTTTTCACGGTTGTATAATGTAGATAAATTATTTTTTGGGTAAAACCGTGTATTATTTTCTATTATATACTAATAATTCGATGAACTAGCATCTGCCATTGTCAAGGTAAACCCTTGAAAGAAAATTTGAACTATCTGGCAAAGAAAATTTGTTCGATCTCAAACTGTAACGTGACTAAGTGTGAGATGAAGCATAAGAATCAGCTTAAAATAGGTTAGTCTTCAGAATATGAGGTTTATTGAAATGTATATTTCCCTTAGTTTTGCCACTCATTAATTTAAAGTCAATATTAGAAGACATAGATAAAATGAAAGGTTTCCATGTGGCTGGAATACATTGTGCTTCATCAGCTCTATTTAAACCAGTAGGTCTCTTTAATATTTCAATTGACCCTCTGATCATTTTCAAATCATATCTCTCCAAATTAGCAAGCATTTTTGCATTGTCTGTGCATATATATATATATATAAATCTAGAGATATGTCAGTTTCAATCACCATATGTAAAACATTCTTTACTCATTGGGCAGAATAACTTTGCAATGTATACTTATTTTGAAAAAATAGTATCATCATCTTATGCAAATATATCAATCATTTGTTTTATATTAATACAGATAGACTCAGGAATCTGATGTTAAAATGTGAATTTATTGGATAATTTACATGTAATTACATATGTATGGAGGGTTGGCATCACATCAAGTCCATTGTTGGTGGAGATTTTCTAAAATGTATATTTATTGCTGCTCTTAGTTGTCAATTTTTTTAATGTAACATATAACAGAAAAATAAAGTAGCTCTCCAGAACTGTTTACATATTTTCCGAGTGCACTAAAATATTAATTATAAATCTTTTGATATTTAATCATACCAGAGAAATAATATTATTATACAGAATATAATATTAATATCTTTATACAATTTAAAAAATAGCTGGTGTTGCATACAAGTAATATAAACAATGATAATCTAATACAATAATGACACTCAATGTCATTTTTGAGCTCAAATGTTAAATGAATAAAGATAAAAAGAAGCTTCCAAATATGTATGCCCATGCATATATATAATTTGAAAACAGCACCATGGCAACGAATGATTGGTAGAAATATAAGATACTATTTGTAATAACATGTTAACGAAAAAAATGACAATCTAGTGGTTTGTTCAATGAGATAATGTTTAAATAAACAGCTTTAAAAAATGAGTGATTTGTCAAGCATTGTTAGCCAAGAGGTCAGCACAGCTGCCTGCTGGTTGCAGACGGTTGTTGCGGGTTCGCCTCCCGGCTGATGCTATGACATATGAGAAAAAAAAGTAATTAAAAATTTTTCATTTTAATGCTAGATAAATTCATGTATTTATAACATGTATAAACTATATGTACACATTAATCTCACTATAATTCAGATTATGAATGAAGTTGATTGATAACAAATATAATTTTTTAAATATTTACAATAGCTTTTCTGCTCTTCTCTTCTTCTTTTTTTTTTTTAAAAAAAATGCAATTTATTGTTTATCAAACATATTTACCAATAGTCTATTTGCAGAGCATTTTTTTTTTTAAAATATCACGTAAATCAAATACATTTTTTAGATTAGTAATTTTTTGAAACTCTTGATGGTCATTGAAAATTTCAAGAAGCAATAGAAAACTATAGTAAATATGAAAAGAATATAATTCATTATAAAATAAATAATAATAAGGTTGGCTACTCAAAATGTCATGTAATGTTTAACACTCAAATGATAGGTTGAGCACAAATTTTAGTTGACCAATTGAAATATGATTTTTTATACTTATTTAGTAGACAACCAATATAGGATTTTTATGTCTTCATTGATTGTGTATAGTTTTAAAAAAAGATGATACAACTCTGAAGCAACAATTAAGATTTGTTGTGCCAAAGTTTGAAATAATTTCAAGACTTAACACAAATTGTATTATTAATTAATAAATTCATAAAAATATATTTATGTACAAATTTAAAAAAATATAAATCATGTGCAAAATAAATAGAATTTTTGGAAAAAACTTGTAGGAAATAAGGAAAAGAGAACAAAAAATATTGAAAAGCAAAGATAAGAAAGTTTAAAAAATGAACTATAATTATGTGAAGTCTCTATTTTTTATCTAATTAGTTGTGTTAAGAAATTAAAAAAAGTTTTTAAAAAAAGGACAGCAATAATTTAAAACTATATAAATATTTTTATTTTTTTGATTTGGTTAAATGTCCCCCCCCCCAAAAAAAAAAACAAATATCACTGAAGTCAAGAGTAGTTTTAATATTATTGTTTAAAGGAGGTTGCCTTGACAACAGATTGAGATTGTTGATTGTTAATGTAATTGGTATTGTCTAAGTATTGATTGGTTTCTATGAATTTAATATTATTTAATATATAATATGTGTTTCTAAGAATTTAATCAATAGGAAAATATAATTTCCAACAATTGTCCTAGAAACTTCAATTAACTAAAATTAGAGTTTATGAATATATATATATATTGCTAGTAAAGAAAGCAAAAATATTTACAATATATATATATGTCATGAATTGAATGTTTCATATTGTTTAATATTTATGGATAGAATTTAAGTTTAGATTGAACAATCATTTTAATAAAGGTCACCATTTTTTCTGATGATTATTTTTTTCACGTAGAAAAATAATTTTGTTAGACATATAAATATTGTTTTGATGTAAACAATTTAAAATGGTAAGAATAATATATACAAACACTTTAAAATGCTGGTTGATGAAGCTGTTCATAGCAAACAATCAAAATGAGTTAATCCAGGCTAAGCAATTTTGAGGTGTTATCCCTCATAATCATAGCCAAAATAGTAAAAGTTGTTGTGCTATTATTAGTAATATATGCAAATGTGTGTGTAAATTAATCAGCTTGATCATTTTCTAGAGATAGTGAAGCATGTGTTGTGTCTATTAATTACATTATTGTCATTGATAATAAAATATACTTCTTTTATCTTTCTTTTGCAGTCATTAGTTTCAGTGCATCCAAGTGTTAGAAAATCTCCACAATTACAGTAAGTCCTAAATGAATAATAGCTTGTTGATAGTAGAAACATAATATTATAAATAGATTTAAAAAACATTAAAATGCAGTATCAGACTAAGTTCTACTTTACAACATAAAATATTAAGTTAATATAAATATAAGAAGTTATTCAACAAATTTTTAAATAAAGTAAATCGATTAAAACAATTATAAAATGGTGTCTTTAATACTAAAAAGAACACTTTCCACATATGGTGTAGTGCACTGGTAAAATGGCAGATTTGAAGCTCATGATATATGAATCAAATCTATTTTTGCCATTTTCAGGATTCAATGTTTTTATGAACTCTTGAATAATAAACTATTGATTATTTTTCTCTGTGTAATTTGGTGCAAGTGTAGAGTGACAAACTTTAGAATTTAAGATCTATGAAACATTGTCCAGAAAACTTTTTAAGAGTTCTCACTAAACATCACATGATCACCATCTCTATACTAGCACATAATTGTTGTAAACAAAGGCAAAACTCTCCATACAGTAATGCCACCCTGTGCCAAACAGAGTAATCAATGGATGCCAGAAGGCTTGTGCATAAAATCCCTACTCATCCAATATCCCCAGACTAGTTTTTGGCTTGTGGCCATCATCAGTGAGGAGCCTTGGATCTGAGAGCACTGCACCTAGATCTTAGGATCTAATACAACCCTCCAGCAGCCACCTTTTAACTCTACTTTACTACAAAACTATGAGAATGAAATTGAAAACACAATAATATTTTCAATCTAAGCTCAATAGCTTATATAGTCATATGGGTCTGAACTCAATTCAGCACCCATACATTTTGGTGTTTTGGGCTCTTAAACAACCATAGCCATCACTATCCTATTAGGCAGGATTGGTGTTAAACCACTAAACATCACATGATCACCATCTCTATACTAGCACATAATTGTTGTAAACAAAGGCAAAACTCTCCATGCAGTACTGCCACCCTGTGCCAGAACCTAGTCTGGGGATATTAGAAAAGTAGGCACTAGATAGGGATTTTATGCACAAGCCTTCTGGCATCCATTGATTAATCTGTTTGGCACAGGGTGGCACTACTGTATGAAGAGTTCCCACCAATAATCTATTCAATTTGCTCTGTATAGTTTAATGTAGTAGTACAGAAATGGATTCTGGAATTTGAGAGCCAGGAATAATGGCTACAATTTTTTACTTCAAGAAATTGGTCATTGACCATTTAAAAAAAATGTTTAAAAAGATTAAACACATATAAAAGTACAACATATATATGTATGCTAATGGAACAACTCTGTCTTTGTAGCTTATGAGATGCTTTTTACGAGCACCCTTATTTGTACACTGTGCTGCCCAAGACACTTCTTTTATTGTTATAGTAAGTTAAACTCATGAATTTATTTGTAAAAAATTGATTACATTTTAATTATAGTTTTAGCCAATAGGTGAAACCTAATTTATTCCCAAAAATGCTCTGTTTACACTATATCAAAAAGAATTTAACCGAAAAGACAAAACTTCAATGGATATCATTAATGGATCTAAAATGAAAAAAAAATTACTAAAAATGTTAGTAATTTAATTTATTTTTATTTAAATATTAAGAATAATATTTAAAAATTAAATAAAGTTTATGACTAAGTTATTTTATATGCAATTTAAGATCAACAATTATAACATCGTTTTATTGAGATTTTTTTTTAAATAGTAAAGTTGTAAAAATATTTGATAATTTTTTCTATTATTATTGTATAATATTAAAAAAATGTATTATTTTAAAAATTATTTCTTGTTTTTTAAGACTTATATATATACAAAAATATTTAATGTGTGGAGTTATTCATTTATAATTACTTAATTAAAAGCACTTTACCTAGAACAGCAACTGTTCAGGCCAAGAGTTAAAGTAAATCTGCCAGGCTAATTGCATTCAAAAGGTGTATCATCTTTTGAATGCCACTCTAGATCTAATATATAGAAAAAACACTGCAGCTTACATTTTTATATGTAAATCAGTCTAACAGCTTTACTTTAATTCTTGGCCTGAGACAGTTGACTTGTTTTAGGTAAAGTGCTTTTTAATTAAGTAATTATAAATGGATAACTTCACACTTCAAATATTTCTATATAATACATCCATTAAAAAATATATAAAAATTGCTCTAAATTTTACAAATACACATAAACAGGTTACTTAATTGAAATAAATTTATTGAAATATCATACATGTTGGAAAAAATATTTTTTTTGACAAAATTGAAAAAACAAAATCCAGAAAGTATAGGGATTTATGTAAAAGGTAAATATTGTGATTCTCTGTACAATTTTTTTTAATTACAAGATATACCTAAATATAAACACTAGATCCTGTTTTAAATATATATCAGAAAACTGCATTAAGAGTTATTAAATCATTAGTAAAAACAGTATATTAGAATTTATCCTCATCCTGTTCAGCATAAAAGAGCAATGGATTAGAACAATGTCCCAAAGAGCTAAAGATTTTTGGATGATTTTTAACTGAGGAGAGTAAAGAAAACTGTTTGTTTAATTAAAGGAAGTTGTTATTTTTCCATCTGCTATTTAGTGTTTAAATGTCACAAAACTTTCTTGTAGGACAACTGCTTGAAATATTATAAAAGTTATGAGTTTCATGTTTATATATATTTTTATTGTAAAAAGATAATTATTATTTATAAATTACACATTCTAGAACTATTAATATTTTGTTCTTAGTTTATCATTATTTTTGATCTAATAATTTTACCCGATTAAAAATAATAATAATAATATATTCATAAACTATCACCTCATAAATAACTTCATGTTTTTAAATTATCTAAGTATTCATGAAAATATGAACAAATATTAAAAGTAAATAATATCTATTGTATACATTCTGTATATTTTAAAAACTTATTACATTTTTTTTACTTCAAACTTTATATCAGCTGATTTAAAAATAAATTTTTCCTCTAACTTTTTTTCTTTTCTATTTTTTTTAAAAAAATAAAACTGATTAAAAGACAAAATAGAAACATTATACTCATATCAATTAAGCTTATTAATTTATAGTTATTTGTTAATTTATTTCTAATATTGTCTTTATTATTTTTTTTGATATGGATGTATACAAAATTAAATTTAAAAAAAAAGTTATTTAAGTAAATCTTAATTTATGCAAAATAATAAATCTGGAAGTTATAAAAGTTTATTGTCTATAACTCTTCATGAATGTATATTACAAGTTTTTTAAATTTTCAGTATTGTATTTGATATATAAAAAAATCACAAATATATAAACAAATCAAGTTGTAAAAATTGGGGGGAAAATTGATATCTCAGATAAAAAAAATTGAGGAAAAAACTTAATAATATGATTGGGAAATTGGAACAAAAAAATTAATAGACAAAAAAAAATCATTAGTGGTTTTTATATTTTTATATTCAAATTTTTTAATCAAGTTTAAAAACACAAAAAAATAAAAACAGAAATAATGATTGACTATTGCTTTGTCATAAGTAATAAGTTCATCTTTTGCACAGTTTATAGCAGTGGTTTCAAACTATTTCATTTAATAAATCTCCTTTAAAATAAAATATTTAGAATTTTTTTGTAAATTTCCAAATTTACTGACTACTTAAAGTAATATTTTAGGGTTTTTTTTCCTTTTTAAATATTTAAAGTAATGATGTCATTTGTTACTCAAAATTAAAAATTAAAAAATAAAATTTTGAGATGAAAATATTTTATAAATATTGTACCCAATTTTATAACTTACAATAATTTTGAAAATTTTATATTTAAACATTCTTAATAAGTAAAAGGCATAATTCAACAAGATATATTTATCTATGTACTTGGAAATTTTCACTTTATATTTTAAAAGTTTTTTAAAAATAAATATCAATGAAACATGTGAAAAATTATAATTCTATAATAAAAAATCATTTTCATTCGGATATTCATTATTTATTTGAAGAAATACTTACAATCATTGATTCAATATCAATGAAATTATTGATATATAGCCTCAAACTTTTGTGCTATTTAACTATTAATTCTAAAAATGAGAGAGAGAGAGAGAGAGAGAGAGAGAGAGAGAGAGAGAGAGAGAGAGAGAGAGAGAGAGAGAGAGAGAGAGAGACAGAGAGAGAGAGAGAGAGAGAGAGAGAGAGAGAGAGAGAGAGAGAGAGAGAGAGAGAGCTTAAATAGTTTTCAGCCAATCGTATCATACTTTTATCATTATCCCAGATATTATTTCTATGACATTTTATATTATAAATTCTAATTCACTTGTGACCATGATTTTTTTATTAAGTGCCAATTTTATTCTTATATTCTCTCAATAAAAGTCCTTTTCTAATAAACTAACATTCATGACAAAATATTTTAAAACTTTATAGAAATAAATATTTCAATATGTTTTAAAATAATAGAAAGAAATATAATTTTACAAATTAAAACACAAAATATATTTAAAATTGTATCCACATAAAATAGCCATTCCTTTCTATTTATTTATACTACAATTACTATTTCAAATATCCCTTTAAACAAATTAAATATTTTAAAATAATATATTGAATATGTATAATTTAATACTATCTAATTATACCAACATATAAACACATACATGCATACACATACTTTAACAATAATTTAATATCCTATTTGTTTATGTTTATTGTGTTGAACTATTATTTATTATATATGTTTAAAGCTTATTTTTGAAATGTATGCTGTAAATAAAATGTCAACAAATAAATTTATCAATACATACTTTATTTTATTATTACTATTATATAAAATTATTTATTAATATATTCCTAACATAATATATGCATTACTATTTTTCAATTTTTTCTCTAATTTTATAAAATTCAACAATCCTGCCAATTAATATTAGACAGTTCTTTCAATTTGTGCAATATTCCTTCATTTGAATGTGATCTGCAATTGTACATATTTACATAAAAGATAAACATTTAATTGCAGTCTGGTGCCTACAATCAGGAGATGATTACTACCCTCCATGTTTGACTGCCAATCCCCGCTTTGACCGGTAACTTTATGGTTTTCTAGATATAAAGGCTACAGTTTAATTTTGTCTATTAAGATTGTAAATATTTATAACAAAAGTTCATTCACACACTCAACCTCTCTGCCATCAAAAAAAATCAGCTAATATTTCAGTTACCCAAACTATCAGGAAGCTGAAAAGAAAGGCTCCAGTGTTTCGTGATCTTAAACTCAATAAAAAAATCCAATAAATTAGCCATTTTGGCTTATGCACATTGATGAACAGCCCACCCTGTTCAATTATTATATAGATTATACAATAATAACAGTTACAATTATGAGAATATAAGGAATGACATTATGGATTTGTTCTGTTTAGTTCCTTTAGGGCTTCAAAAAGGAATAAATGGATCTCCTCTTAATTAATAACAAACTACTTTCTTTAATCTATTTAATTCGAATTGATGTAAGATTACTCTATATTTTAATAATAGTAATTCTTTGGGTTTTAAAAATTATTTGCATCATTAAATATACTATATTAAGTAATATTTTATATGTTTAACTATGTTATTATTTTTATGTAATACACAAGATTATTCTGTGTTTCAATAAATAGCAATTATATGGATTTAAAAATTTATATGCTATTAATTATTTTTGTTATATTTACTAGTTTATTCGTTGTATTTCAAACATTTTGGTCAAGATTTTTTTCCTGCATGGAAATTAAATAATTATACTATATATGTACTTATTATTTGCCTGAAGATATATGATGAGGGTATATTAAATGTGATAATATGTTGGATTATTTCCATCATCTATCAGTAAATGTTGAATGTATAGAAAATTTTAAACTTTATTTAAAATTTTCAAATACAAACAACTTGTTATCTCTTCGTATGATATATTACTAACAAGTTTAAATAAAGTTTAAAATTTTCTATACATTCAACATTTACTTATAGCTGATGGAAATAGTCCACTATATTAGCGCGTTATCGGAGATTGCCTTCCTCTTTAATAATTTGCATGAATAAATAGATTAATATATACGAAATAAACAAATTATTGCTAATATGAGATGTGATGATTAAATCAATTAATTTATGAATGCCCACACTTTTATTTAATGCTATATAATACCAAAAATTGTGGTTTATGAAAACATATATATTTTTCTTTTTAATGTACTAGATATAAAAATAAAAATAAAAACACATTACTGAAATACAGGCTTATTATATAACTGTATCAATATATATATAGAGTATACGAGGACAGACTTACACACAACACACCACTCACCACTCTATATCATATCACCGATACACTTAAACACATATATGTCGAAAGGATAATATCACCAAAATATGTATTTCATGTTAAACCAGCAATCATCAGTTGGTCCATATTATCATCTCCACGCATATATGTAATAAGGGCTCAGATATATATTAAGATAGCCAATTTTCATACTTCAATGGACAGGCTTCAATCTACTCCACACTCCAACTTTTCAACCATCCATTATTTATTCTTTCGACATATATATGTTCAAGTGTATCAGTGATATGAGATAGAGTAGTGGGTCATGTGAAAGTCTGTGTTCATATACCCTATATATTACATATATTGATACAGGTATATAATAAGCCTGTATTTCAGTTATTACATAATAGAGATGTCTGTCCATTCCTTTTATATATATTAAATGGATTATGTCCTGCACATGAGAGGTCAGATTGACTTTAGGTCAGCATGGGTGTAACAAGAATTTCAGCCTCAGGGTGGCCTTTGAGTGTTTCAGCATCAGATTTTCAATTGGATGGATGAATGAAGAGCTGGAATGTGGAGTGGATTGAATCCTATCCATTGGAATATGAAGATTGGCTATCTTAAAATATATATATCTGAGCACTTATTGCATATATGTGTGGGGATGATAATCTGAACCAACTGATGATTTCTGGTTTAGCATGAAATATGTATATTGGTGATTATTTATCCTTTTGACATATATATGTTCAAGTGTATCAGTGATATGAGATGGAATGGTGAATGATGGGTCGTGTGAAAGTCTGTGCTCATATACCTTATATAAAAACACTTAAAAAAATTATATATATTAATTTTTAGTTTTTTGTGTTTGGATGTTTTGCAACTGCTTTTTTGTTATGAAGTCTTTTCATATATCACTTCAGTTTTCATAATCATTTTATCATAAAATTTCTTCAATATCTTATATTTATATCAGCGAGGAGAAATTACAGCGCCATCTATTGCCTGTTTGTCTATTTGTTGGGAGTCACTCAAAATGCACTGAACTGATTTGAATGCATTTTGAAATGTGACCCTTCAACACTTTTATATAGAACCATTCTGAAACACTGCACTATTATCTATACCAAACAAATGTATATAATTTAAAGAATATCTCTTAGATGGAATTAGGTTAAAAATCGTTAAAACTGATCTCTATTTTTTTGTTTTTATGAAGCAGTGATTTAATAAGCCAGTTTTACATAAAGGAAAGACAACCAACTAAACCTCTTAATTCTTAAGAAAGAAAATGTCATTGCTCATTAAGTCATAAGTTTCGGAAATAGTTGACTTGTCTACAATATGGAGTTTACGCCAAGGGGATGAATTTTGAAAGTCATGAAACGCAAAAGATATATTGTATATATTTTTAAGTAAATTAACTTTATTAATAGAAAACAAAACATCAAAAAATCAAATATTTACATATTAACAAAAAACTTTTCGTTTTTTTTCTTTTCTTACAATTTAACTATAAAACATTTTTATTTTATTTTATTAATAAACAGTTTTCCATATTTTACATACAGTAGGGAATAATCCACCCCATATTTTTTCAATTTGTTTTTTGGCAGATATTTTATACATTGATAATATTATTTATCCCAATCAGTTTTTTTATCCAATTATATTTTTTGTTATCAAAAATCAATGAACATCGTACAGCCCACATTGTTTTCAACGCATGTGCTATAATCATAGCATTGTGAGGTTCAAAATTCTGAACATATTTATTTATCATATATCTCAAATTTATGAATGATGAGTCAAAAACACAATTTCTTAATTATTGAAAACCATTACACTCTTCGAACAAATGCAAAAAAAAAAAATTCTTCTTTACTTTTACATATTATACATTTGGTATCCAAATTCATTCCAAATTTACAATTCAAAAGGGAAGTTGTAGGTAACAAGCCGTTTATTAACATAAAAACAAATTTAATGTAGGATGAAGGAGCACAAATTGATAAGTCAAGCATTGATAGCCCAGAGGTCAGCATAGCTGCCTTGCAAGCAAACAGTTTTCTTGTGGACAGTTGTTGCGGGTTCGCTTCCTGGCCGATGCTTTGACATATGGAAAAAAAATCATTGATAATTCTTTAAGACTTTCTCTTTAGATATATCCATCCATGAGATCTCATGACAATCTAATTATTTTTTTTAGATCCCTATATCTCAAACTTTCCAGATTCGGTAGGCAAATAATAAGAATACAGATAAGTATAAAATCAAGAGAGCTGACTTAAAAAAATATAAAGTGCACTTAAAAAAATCCTATGGAGTACATTAACAATTAAATATGAATTGTATGTAAAAATTGAAATTTTACAGAATTTATCTAAAAAAGGTAAACTAAATGGTAAATAATTTAGCTTTAAATATTTTTTTGCGAATTTTTAATATTTTCTATTTAAATTCTAATAATTATATTTTTAAATATTTAGTTGTTGTAAAATACACACATTATTTTTGAATCATTGAGTATCACACATTTCGCCATTACTTTATTTTAGATTAAAATAAATAGCATATTATTAGCTATTACTTTTTCTTAAATAATTCGAGGAAAATATTTTGTAT
The DNA here is from genome assembly GCA_028023455.1 of Epiperipatus broadwayi. Lineage (NCBI taxonomy): Eukaryota > Metazoa > Onychophora > Udeonychophora > Euonychophora > Peripatidae > Epiperipatus > Epiperipatus broadwayi. The sequence continues at coordinate 12,621,688 of JAQFVV010000020.1, read as the reverse complement.
GAATGTATTTGGGACACTGCCATAACATGTATGCACTAACTTTAAGATTAATGAAATACACTTTGGTTTCAGCTTTGAAATCAACATATGTAGCACATACATTATTCCTATGGCTAAATACTATAAAATTATTTTTTTTTATATAAGGGTTTGAACTCAGACTTTCACACAACTCTCAACTTCCCACCCTATCTCATACTACTGACACTGGGTTATACATTCTTTATATATACATATGGTAAGTCAAAGAGTTGTGTTTTAAAAATTGTTAGATAAACAGTGAAGATGAGAAATGTGATGTTGGAAGGAGAAGCAGGAATAATGGAGATAGCCTATTGAAAGAGTAATAATGACATCTTTTGTAGTTATTAAGACTGCATTTAAAAGAAGATAAAAAGATAAACTTCACTATATAACTTTTCTTCTATCCATGTATAAATCTAGGATAGAGTATTAAGGATCTGAATTATATCCATATCAGAATGGAGACCTGGATTTCACATCATTACCAGTTATCAGGTTTCAACTTTATTCAACCACATAAATTTATATAACAACAGTGACCAAGCTTATAGCATAAATAAAGTCTTGTCAACAGATCTTTTGGTATATAAATTGATTGTTCAACTTTTGACATGATCACTAAAATTTGATCTATTGTCCAGATACATTTCATCATAGAATTCCATGTAAATTACCATCTTAACATAAGGGCTTGAAAAAAATTAACGTATTTTAGTTGTTTATCTTTTATATCAAAATATAATATGCCTTCAATGTAGACGAGCTGAAAAAAAAATTACACTCTTTTGAAAAATATATCATAAATTGTTTAAAATAAAAGTATTTACTTATTGTTATTTTATCAAAAGGATAAAATGACTTTCTACAAAATTTGGAATAGAAATAAAATCATTAAAAAAGAAAAATAATAATGTTAACCATAATTTAAAAATAATTAATGGAAATAAATAGTGATGAACGGTGTTGGATGAAAAAGTAAAGAAGTGGGAAATAAATAAGAACTGGCAGGATTAATTTATTCTCAATGATTATATGCTTGCATCACATACTGGCATGTAAATTTTGATCAGCTGCTAACTTAAAGCATATGTACCATGGAAATGAGTACGCATGTCTACCTTAATATTATTATATGCAATGAATCACTTGTAAGTGATATTCTATGTAGTTTAGTTATATATATATTATCTGCTGTATCAGCATATAATATTTGTATAACAAATTTAAAGTTTAATCGTAAGGTAAATGTTATTTTTCTTTGCAAAAATTTTCACATTTTTTATGCTTTTGAAAGCAGGATTCGGAGAAAATATCATAGAGTGTTGGCCCATCAAAATTAACTTGATGGATCATAGATTTGAAGAATGGTATAAACAACTTCTAGATGATAACAATAAGATAAATAATGACAAAGAAAATAATTTGAAAGAAGTCTTAGACCCCAACTCTGACTGGCCAAAATTTAGCTGCATGTCATTGGCAAAGAACATATGACGGATGAAAATTTATTGGTCTGAAGGCTTATCCAATGGCATTACATGGCATAGTTGAAGAATAGGAATAGCAAAGACAGCAATTGTATGAGCTTTTAACTGAAAAATACACTATTACTGGCGTAGAGCATTAACAATGAAAACTGTTTATGCATGTTAGGAGTGTGAACACCTTAAGAAATCATGCCAAAATTATATAACCAATGATTAACAATAATTGTTTCAATTTTTAAATAGTATCATAAATTAACATTTTAAAAATTACTTTTCTAAAACATAGAATTCTTAGTTCATTTTAAAATAAAATTATAAATAATCTTTAAAATGGCTATTTTATTGAAAATTACCTAATAATTTTCTCTGTAATTTGTGTTACTGATATGTAGTAACTACAAATATAGGGTATTTGAACACAGACTTTCAAGCACTCTTCAGCTATCCATACTATCTCATACTACTGATACACATTACCACACACCTGTAGAAAAGACAAATAATCACCAATATATGCATTTTGTGCTGAACCAGCACTCATCAGTTGATTGAGATCATCATCTCTCATATATATAATCAGTGCTCAGTTTATGTTAAATAAAGTTTAGATCAGCTTTCCCTCTATAGTGACTTGATATTTGTTCATCATCACTATTATATGGAATGAAGTAAGATTTTTTTCGATACCATTCCATATTAAGTACATTCACTACTACAGGACAGAGTTTGTATTTTATTTGTTTATTGTTAACTAACAATTATTTGTTTATTTTTTTAGTATGAATGATTAATCTTCTCATATGAATATTTTTTCCTATCAACTTTAGAGAATTGTACATACATAAGGAGTCCCCAAAGAAGATGGAACATCGTAAACGATGAAACTATCATGTAAATACTTGTATAAAATTATAAATTAGTCGGCTTCATGGTCAATTTGATAAAAGATTTTTAATTATTTTGCTTTAGTCAATATATTAATCATTGGTATGGTAGAAATACATTTTTGACACATACAATTATAATTTTTTTATCATGTTAAAGAGTTTTTGAATTTTTATTTTGTTATTAATAAATATTGTTAATTTGATTTAAATTACATTGGTTTCTAGTTCATCAAAATATTTTAATAGTCATTCATCAACTTATAACTAGATATTGAAGTGATCAGATCTAAGTTCAATCTGAGCTTCATGAGATCTCACCTTTAGCCTACTTCAAACACAATCACTAACAGTAAATTTCTGAATGTAATGGGGCTTTATACTATTCAGTACATGCTGGTTTTGATTAAAACAGATTATTATTTAACCACTTGTTAAAGCCAATTATTTTATGTTTAAACTTACTAATATTATTAATAACTTCATGATAAAATTATTCATGAAAACATATATTGTAATTGTGTGGTTTGTACATATATATTTATGAATATTTAAATATATATATTCATTATAAAGATTCATTACATTGGAATGTTTTAATTTTATTTTTACCAGTTTGTTCAAATTTCTGTGAGTAAAAGCTACATTCTTTCAATAAGCTTTCAGATCACCCTTTCCCAAAAACAATGGGGACTTTTTATTAATTAGTGAAAATAATAATTTAAAATGTAAGGACGGTTCTTAATTAAAATCATTTATTCAGATTTACAAATTCATTTTCTAAATAGAAAATGAATTCAAAGTTCATGGATTTGAAAATCTTATCAAAGGAATGGATCAGAAATCAATTAATAAAAATTTTAACTTGTAATAATTTTAAAAGCTGTAGCCTGAAGGGATCAGAGTCAGAATGGGAGGGAAACCACAAAAAAGGTATAAATAGCCCAGAAAAGTTTCAAGAAAAAGAAGCCATATTTTTTTTAGAAGCGTTGCTACCTGAAGCTACATCACTTTTAATTATTAATTTTGATAGACTTTTCAGCATGGTGCATGGCTAACTTCAGGGATCTGATTGCTGGACCCTGAAGTTCCCATAAAATCTTCAACATGTAGCTGCTAATCAGAAATTCTCATATCAATCATGAGCTTCTGAAATCTTAAAGAAACCAATCCAAAAATACTATTCATATGAGTGAAATGCATGCCTACATTATGTTCTCAACCCAACTGGACTCTGCCATGTAAATTAATGAACAAACCATGGAAGGATTGGTAATATCTTTATTTTCTGAACCGCAACTTGCTGTCCTGTTTATGAACTTTACCTTAAATCATATCTTAAATTAATTACTGTTTAAGATTTCTCCTCACTTTATAATGTCTTAAAATTGTATAGTAATTCTCTATTCTTATCTCTAGTCTTAAAATTAATATTTTGTTAACTTTCTTTTTATTACGATGGCGGTTCATTTTAACTAACTTTATTATATATTTATTTGAGTGATTATTAATATCATATATTTTGATAATATGCCAATAATACTTTCAACTCAATAATAATCTCTTTCATTATACTTCCCTTATGAAAATAATATTGTATTAAATTTTATAGTTTAATTATTGCCCATTAGAACTAAATTAATACAATTCTACTAATTATCGAGTTGAAGGATTTACTAAATGTTTGCTATTTTTATTAATGGCTGATAATGATTATTAGCTCATTTTATAACCTATGCTCCCAGCTATTTTATTTTGAGTTCACAAATTTATTTATTCATATTGATAATATTAAAATGTTTTGCTAAAGGTTGATAAAGGAAATAAAATCAATATATTCTAATATAAATTTTGTATTTTATATTAGTATTCAGCAAGGGCATGATATTTAGGGTATGGTTAGTCTAGTTATGTAATTGCATTCAAGCACTTTTATTCCAAGCCAGTTTGATTCTAATCTGACATGATCAGGTAATTATGTAAAGCATTTCTTATATAATTTGGGGTTTATTAATTAAATACGATGATCATTGAATCATTACTTTCTGAACATTGCTAACATGAACCACTTCCTGCTTCATAGACTTGTTGTTATTTTAAATATATAGGAAGAAATCACTTCCCTCGCTTGTTATTATATTTGGAACACCAAAGGTTCACAGCTATGTCCCGACCTGGCTTTCCCTGTGTTCCACTGACCATTTGCAGGGCAGAAAAGACATGTAAAATACAAGCTGCCCTCTACTTTTTAAATCACTGACAAGCCATTATATTTTATATTTGTTTTTAATGCTCGTAAGTTGTTAGTACCATTTATTTCTCATTTCCAATAAAGCCCCGCTCTTATGCTTGTAAATCATAATGAATTGATTCCATTAAAATCAAATAAATTTATATTCATCTATAATTTTAAATAAGTTCTTTGTTAAATATTGAAGTTATGCCCTAAATACTCATGCATTTCATGAATTGATTTATGGATGTGGGAAAATGAATCTCACATCTTTCTTTTATAAAATTAGAATCGTAATTCCTTTCCAAATGAAAACCTTTATTTACCTTTGTCTACTTGTCAGGCATAGACATATATATTTCTCCCATGCTTGGGTATTAATTATTGGCATATGAGCATGACTGCCATTACTTATTGTAAATTGTAATTCACATTCTAAAGACTAGAGATAATATATTATACTAATCATAACCATTTGAACAAATATTTACTTATTATTAAATCTTTTATATAGCATATTTGGTTTTGACTTTCTTCATTATTTATTAATTATTTTAATATTCATGCTCACTGTCTGTATTGGCAACCCAAACATACATATATGAATTTATTTAGAAACATCTGTAGTCATTTTATTATATGTTAGCTAGAATCAGATCAGGGGTCTCAGAAATCATCATCCGTTGATCTAGTTCCTTGGCGCATAGTCATGTGCTGTCAACATGTGTTATCCATTGATTTGATCTGAGTTCATGAATTGGGATCGAATTCAGTTTGGTCTTGGATTTAATTCTTTGCTTTAACTGGGTTTGAATCCAACTGCAGGTTTAGATTGTTGGGTACAATATATATACACATACACCCACATTTAATTTTTATATAATAATGCAGTGATATGATTGGATGGAACTTTAATTGAAACCTATATAGAGGTATGGTAGATGCTATCTATCCTAAATTCATCCCTGAAGAGAGTTGAAGGCATATTGCTCCCTGAGTATGGATACTGAGGCATAATGGAATCTGAGAGAGAGGGATGAGGTATGGATGAACTAACCCAAGTTGTATCTAAATTTAATGTGTAAACTTAGAGCTAGCCCACTGGAGATGATACGGTCATAAATTAGGTACTTCATCATATCATTCACAGGATCCTCCCCAAAAACTCTAAAGTCTGACCATAGTGAAGTTCAGTCCCCCCTCTTCTGGTGAAAAACCCAGACTGTTTACATTATTTATAGATAATATTCAAATATAAGTATAATACCTATACTAAACAATATGATTAGAAGGGACTTGAACTCAGACTTTCAAGCTCCCTACAGCTATACATTTCATCTTATACAACTGATACATATGTATGTAATCATGTGTATCACTTGTATAAGATGGAGTGCATAGCTGAAGGGAGGTTGTCAGTCTGAGTTCAAATACCTTATAATATATAAATATTTGTAATAACGCAGCAACTTAATTGAGTTTGTTTTATTCAAAAGAAATTGTATATCTTTTTTCATTATTATCGTCATCTTATTTAATTTTAACTATTTTCAGTAACTTATACTCTTTTTATCATTGCTTGTTAACTTAACAGTATTTCAAATAGCTTTATGTCATTTCTTACTTCATTTAATAGCTCATAAACCTACAGAAGTGCATTGATTTTTTTTTTTTTTTTGAGTTAGAGTAATAATTGAATTGTAGTCGAAAAAAAGATACATAACTTGAAGAATCTTTTTGCCATTTTGATCTCTAAATTTAAACATAAACATATTCTTTTTTCTTCTGCTGAGACTTAATATTGTACACTGAGGAACACCAGCAGACTTTAAGAAACATTTCACAATTAAAAACACTTCATTCTTAAAAATAAAAATAGACAAGGGAATATTTTCATATTTTAAAAATGAGTTAAGAATGTAAATATTTTTAACTATTATTTTGATATTATCAGGAATTGGGAATTGTAAATTGCTTTACTATTCTTATGAGAAATAATGTTTTATATCTTCTAATATTAATTGATAAAAAGTTTTCAATTTTTTTAAATAGAAAAGTAAATGATTACTTTATAAACTTATTAAACTTTTGTTATATAAATATTAATATTTTAGGGACGTTTATATATATAAAACAAATTTGCATAATGCTAATTTATTGTAACATTAAAATATTTATATCTTAAATATTGCTTTATGAGATCCACTATGGCATGTGTCAAATCACATATATAGTCAGGAGCAATACTTGCATAAGTGCCAGAAGAGATAAACATATTAATTCAGCAAAAAATACTATCAACATTCTCAGCACTGCTCTTCATGTTTTGAAATAGCCATCACTTTGATTTGGCAAATTCTAAAATCATATCAACATGCAACAATAATCATCAAAGAGTATTTAGGAAGTAATAGAAATTTTAAAAGATCAAATTGCATTAACAAATATGACAAGACAATAAACTTACCATCTGTGTAGAAGATTCTTTACACGAATAAATATATATACATTAAAAAATAATGCTTAAATTTAAGTCAAACTGATCAACAACCACATGATATAATTATTAACTCTGCAACAATTCACGTAAATACAATTTTTTTTACATGGTTGAGGACAGGTGTTAATTTGTTAAATTAGTACTTTTATTTTATTTTTCTAAACGTGGTTTTGTGAAAAACATGATTTATAAACATCTTTTGCCAATGAAAAGATTCATTTCCATTTATTAAAATTTTATGGAGGATAAGGTTAAAACAATTTTGATCATTTGAAAAAATGTGATCAAGAAAGTGAAGCTGGTCTGTAGTTTATTCTTTCTTTTAGTAATCAGAAATAATAATGATTTTTCTTATGTCAAAGTATAGGCCAGGAAGCGAACCCGCAACAACTGTCTGCAAGCAACTACTTGAAAGGCAGGTGTGCTGACCTCTCGGCTGACAACACTTAACAAAAAGCTCCCTTTTTTGATATTCTTGTTAACTAATAAAAACAGTTTAACATTCTTGATATATAGAAAACTTATGCATATTGATAGATATATAAAGGCATCATCTAGCCAAAATCTTCTCCATAGCTAAATCACTTTTTATAAGATCCTATTTCCTTCCAAATAAATCCATATTAATAAAAGAGGTCAAGCACATACATAATATCTTATTAATGATCTGTTACAGTACCATCATTGTAACCATCATTATAAATAGGAAACGCCCCAAATCACAAACACCACAAAGAAAAAAGCAAATGTTTTACTATAACTAGTATTCTTTATGTAAAAGAAACCAGAGGTATAATTGAATGAGTCTGAGATGATACAAAATAAAAAAAAGCATACTTCATTGAATAAAAGATGAAAATTAATCAAGTTTAAAGATTAAAACCCTCTAAAAAGTCAAGAGGTTTATAAAATCCCCTGTGGGTATGTGTTACATTATTATACAAGGTTAGAAAAGATGAACACATTAACACAGTAAAAAAAACTCTCCCAACCTTTTCAGACCTTGCTTTTCAAGTTTTAGATACTGGCTATCACTTAGAATTCTCAAATACTAAAATCATATCCATATGCAACAATAATCATCAAAGAGTATTAACAAACATGACTAAACTATCCTCATATAATGAAGTATGAAAAATATACTATTCAAATTTAAGGCAAAGGGATCAGCAACTATATGATAGAATTATTATCTGTGCAACAATCCTGTGTGATTATTTTTTACTCAATTGAGGGAAAGTGTTATCAAAACATTAGTATTTTACTTTTATTTTATTTTACAATACACAATTGGTCTGAAGAAATGATTTACAATATATATTGAAATGAAAATGTTTATTTAAAATTTGTTTTAGAGGGTTTGTTAATTTAAGGAATGTCAGTAGAAAAAAAGTATTAAACAATTGTTGAGATGATGTGGTTTATTGCAATAATTGTTTTAAAAGATAACGATTCATGAGTAAACTCACTCTGTTCTTATTGAAAATCCTTTAACATCATTGGCAATAAATTATTTCATCATTTTTATCTTTATGTTGCAGATATGAAATCGAAAGGTCTTTAAAACAAAGATTAAACTATAAGATTTAGTGCTTGAATACCACATGATATTTTGATATACTAAAAACATTTGATTCGCACTTTATATTTTAGCAAAATGGTAGAACAATGCTTTTGAAGGCTAAAGATTTTGAAATCAAAATGTAAACTATTATGCACAATATTGAAATATCACATGAACTTTCAAATAGCTAACTATTTGATTATTTTATTTATTAATTAATTAACAGGAAAAAAAAGCTTTTGTAATATTGTTTTTTTTTGAGAATCATAAGTTGATGTTGTTCTTCATTTTCTTCTTATTTGTTTTTCTCTTCATCATTTTTATTTTCTTTGTCTTCTTTCTGATCTTCATCTTCTATGACATCTTTTTCAACTTCTCTTTTGTTTTCATCTTTTTTCCCCTCATCTTCATCTTTTTTGTCTATTCATTATCTTATTTTTCCTCTCCATTTTCTTCCTTCTCATTTTTCTTGCTCTTCCTTTTCTTCCTCCTTCTCTTTGTTATTTCTCATCCTTCTTCTTCCTACTCTTCCTTCTCAGAATTCAATTAATCTACAATGAATTTTCTAAATATATTAAGTTAAATAAATATAATCTATCTTTAGCTGTTAGAAGAATAATCAGATAAGTCAAATTCTTAAATAAGCTTGTCACTTAAAAATATTTTAACAAATAAAATCTCAAATATTATTAAAATTAATTGTTTCCATAAAACAAACATCTTTTATCTATTTTACATTTAAGTTTTAATAAATGAAATTGTGGTATCACTTTGATATGCACTCTTCACTCTTTTAAATACTTGGGGAGCTATTTATCCACTACTGAAAATACTAAGCAAATAATGAGAAATTGTTTAGTTTTATCAACTTTTCATTAAATAATATGAACACTAAATGTGTGAATACTGACTTTTTTTATTTTGCAGTTGTTTGAATAATTATTATCTTATTTGGGATTATATTTCCTGAAAAAACATGTTGGCAGAATAGAAACAATTCAGATCTCTTTTTAACATTCCTTTAGAACATTCATGCTATTTACTATCATCATTGAAAAGATTTATTTATGTTTTATAGCTTTTTAAAAAAAAAATACTTTGTTACAAATGAACTACCATCAATCTTCCTTACTATTCTTACTGTTTAAGTAAACGAAAAACAAATTCTATTACTTTTTCCTCAAAATTTCACAACTTTTATTCTATTATTTGTTCATTAAAGTTTCAATTTTTTACCTTCTGTTAGATAAAAATACACCTTATACATACTTATTTTTCTTTAATTCTCCCCTCTCCCCAAAATATATACATAATATATATTGCTTTTCTTTATTTTTGTTAGAAAACATAACATATACAAAAAAAAAACCCATGCTCCTATTCCTTATTACAGCTACCTAGTATTTTCAGTATTGGTTTAGTAATTCCTTCAAGTATGTAAAAAAACATATGAGTACTCCTTTATCTTATTGCCTAATACTATAATCATGATTTTATTAATATACTTGCATTAGATTTTTAAAAAATTAGTAATAATATTGTAAGAAAATGTAGTTTATAGATATATACACAATTTTATGTATATTCTTACTTATTTATATTATTGTATACTAATTATGCTGTAATTGCTCGTTTGATGCTATTGTTTTGTAAATTGAATTAAATTATTATTTTGAACAAATCACTTATAGGTTTAGTTTTAAAAATAAATAGATAAAAATTAAGATATAATGAGGTAAAAATACCTAAATATAATAATAAATAAATGTCTTGCATTGGTGGTCGAGAGGTCAGCGCGACTGCCTTGCAGGCGGTTGCCCAGGTTGCAGGTTCGCATCCCAGCCGATGCTATGACACTTAAAAAATATATATAATAATAAATAAATTAAGGCTTTTAAAAATTTTGAAATTGGAGGAAGTATAAAAGCAAAATGGCCTTCTGACTGATAAATACCTTTTCAAAAGATGTGGTAGAATTTAAAGCATGAACTAAATTTTTTTTTTAAAAAAAAAAAATGTTTATTATCTTATGAATATTATAAAAATAAAAAAAGTCATTATTTTTAAAATTATGAAAGTTAAAAATGTGATGAAGCTTTGAAGAAGATTGCTAGATAGTTGAAGCCGCAAGGAATGACAACAATAATAAGACATTGCAAAAATAAAAAAGTACAACAAATTAATGTAATATTTTATTATACATAAAAAACAATGTGATAAAAGTAAATATTAAAAAGAAGTCTAATATAATAATAATATAAAATAAGGCATTGTGATTTAATACATCAAGAAATTTTTTATTGTAGATGAGACATTGTATTTAAACAATATATTTGAAACATATACATTAAAAATCAGTCAACATTTAGATTGGGCAAAGATTACCCTACTGGTCAAATAATCTGGTACTTTGCCCTGGTTTTTTCTCACATATCCTGGTTGCCAATAACCACAAGCTTCTTCCAAGTTCAAGTTTCTTTTCCTCATTGTTAATTAAATAGCCTCAAGTCTCATACTTGTATTTTATAGCCTTATAAAGTTTATTTTTTTAAAAAAAAAAATTCCAACTGTTGTCAAGGCAACCAACTTTTAACAATATAAATGGAACTGTCATCAACCTCATTCTTAATATTTGTATTGTTTAAGTAAAAAAAAAAATCTATTGCTTTCGTTTTTATTGTTAAAAGTTAATTGCCTTGACAACAGTTTGAAATTGTTGATTGTTATTAATACTGAGATTGTTTAACTGGTTTTTAATGTTTACTTATAAACTCATTTAGCTTTGAGCATTATTTTACTTATTATATTTACAGTAATATGAAAAATTTAAGTGAAAATTAAAATCGAAAATACTTTAAACAAATATTATGGTAGACAGTTTACATATTTGAAGGCTGTAGATTATTTTATGAATATATATCCATTTAGTTAAGATAAAGAAATCCACATTATTGAAAACATTCTGCATTTAAATTTATAACTTTCTATACATTCAATAGAAAATTGTATTTTAAAGGATTAATGAATATAAAGAAAAGAAAAATGGGTGGATCAACCAGTTATAAAAATTAACTTATTTTTGGTTTACATTTTTTATAAAAATATTTTGTTTTACCAGTATTAAAGTTAAGAGCAGTTAGTTATTCATCAATAACATCACCATTACTTCTATTGGTGATCTTTTTTTTTTTCTATTTATAAATTGAAATGTCATCTTTTGTTCTCCCATCTGATTTAAGTTATTCTTAATTGTATAAAGCTTATAATCGGAAGTTTTTTGTTTTTAGTTTAAAGCTATTCTTAGCAATAACTTTTCAGATTAAAATATATTTTACTTCCATTTTTAATGCATCCAGAAGGTGGAGACATCTTTAGGAAATTTAACAATAATAACGTAAAAATATTTATTTTTATAAAAAAAAAAATGGGAAAAATTCTTGACTAACAATGTTAATAAAAGATGTGATAAAAATATATTTTACTAATATATATTTATAATTTAGTTTTATTTTTAATAAGAAGGTAAATGTAATTTTGTTTTAAAAAAATTGAGTCTAAAAAGTTTAAACGCTGAAGGTGATTGATTGAGTTGGAGTCACGATCCACGGTTCTTGAATTCCAAAATCTCCACCCAGGGCATAATTTTATTTAGTTATGATAAATAAATAAAAAATATGCTAAATAAAAATGAAATGTGAAAATAAAAAAATAAAGTCAATTAATAAAAGTATCTTAAAATATTGTCCATAACTATGATGCAAAAGTACAAATCTTATATCATCATCATCATAATTTTCAACCATTATCAATCAACTGCAAGATGAAGGTTGTCTCCCAGTTCAATCCATCTCCGATCTTTACCCACTCTTCTTCACATCAACGTAAAAGACTTCTTTATTTCATCCATCCATCTCACATGTAGTCTTTTTTTTTTTTAGATCTTTTACAATCTCTTGGAATCCAGATAAGATTTCACTGTCCATTCATTATTATTTTTTCTAACAATGTGTCCAGCCCAACTTCACTTCAGGCTCTTAATTTTCTCAATTATATCAATAATACGGCTTATTATTGTACTCATATATATATATATTTTAATTCTTTTTGTTACTTCTAACATACATCTCTCCATAACTTTGTTGAGTGTCTGAAAAATCTGTATTGCTCTTCTGTTAAGTGTCCAAATCTCACTTTCATAAGTAAGAACTTATTAAAGGTCGTAATTTTCAAAGGCATAGACTTATTTCCTTTTAAGTTATTTCTACCAAAAGCATTCCACCCAAGTTTAATTCTATGATTAATTTCATCCATTATATTTTTATGTGTATCAATAATCTGATCTAGTTATTTGTACCTGTTAGTTTCTTCTAATTTATCATTATCAATCTTTATTTTCATATTTTGAGCAAATTGATTAAACATTACTTTAGTCTTTTTAACATTTATCTTTAGTCCTACTTTCCTACTTTCCTCTGCTAACTCCATTAAGCAATAATTTAGTCTTTTTTAGTATTTACTTTTAGTCCTATCTTTTTACTTTTGTCTGATGCCTCTCACAGCATTTGCCAAAGCTTTGAAACATTTTCAAAAACAATCATATTACCTGCAAAATGTAGATGACAAAAGAATTTCTTTTTACTTTTACTTTCTTATCTTCCCATTTTAAACCACAAAATGTTTCTTACAAAACTGTTGTAAATAAGCATTTATTTTATATAGCGTATGTTTACAATTCTGTTCTAAAATGTTCTGGAGATATAGAATCACTCTGAAATTCATCTTTCTCAGTATTAATCTTCTTAGTATCATTATGTAATATAATCATTGCTATTGCATTTATTATAAATATTCTTCAGAATATGACAATAACCTGGATTTATACCTTTTTGATCGAATGCTTTAATCATTGGAGAAATGCTTATAGAATTCCAAAGCATAATGACACTGACCTTCATTGGCCCTTTCTATAACTTCTGCCAATATTTGGATGTGATCCATTATACTAAATTGGTTTTTAAATCCAGCTTGCTCTTTTGGCTGATTAAAATCCAAAGTTTGTTGTAGACAATTATTTTGGTAAAAAATTCATATAAAACTGATAAAAGACTAATAAGTCTGTAATTTCTAATATCTTCTTTATCATGTTTTTAAAATGTTAATATTAGTACTGCATTCATCCAAACATCTGTTACACCTTTATCATTTAGACATTTGGTATATAGCTTTGCCAATTTTTATTTATTTATTCACCTGCTTCTTTTAAGATATTGATTATGATTCCATCATTACAAGGAGCTTTTTCCTTCTTTATAGATTTAATTGTATGTCATGTTTGTTCGTTTAAAATCTTGGGCAATTCAGGAGATACCTTTTCTTGTTATTTATTGGGATATAATTCTTGATAGATCTACATCTTTCAGGATACTATCTCTCATTTTAATAATAGTATCAACTTTTTTCTTCATTGCATAAGTAAGTTTCCTATCAATACTAAGATGCTGTTTTATACTTTTGAGACTTTTATTTTCTTCTATAGCTTTTCTTGATAATTTTAATTATATTTTCTTATACTGTTATTAACTCTTTTTTTGTACCATTTTTATATTTTTTTATTTTCCTTTTTTAGTTAGTAAATTATCTTGTCTGAATAGAAATTTTAATGGTTAATTCTTGCTATTTTGTATCAGCTACATTTACTTTCTTTGCAGTTTTTAAATGTTTATCATTTATCTTTTATATTCAAAATCTGTTAATATTGAAAATGATTTGCATGTTTTAATTTAAATTCATTGGAATGTTCCTAAAGGTTAGGAATATCAATTGTGAATACCGCTTTTTTTTTAATTTTTGTCTCTCTAGTTATGCACTAACATGTATTTTACATCTCACTAATCAAAGATCATTTCCTGTGTTAAATTTAAATACATATTTGCTGTTAGTCAAAAGATAATCCAAATCTGCTGTATTGTCACTTGGATACTTCCACATTCATTTCAATTTGACATTTTTTTTTAAAAAAAAAACACAATATACATTTTTTTTTTCTGCATCTTACTTAAGTCTATGACATCTTTCATTTCTATCACCTTACCAAATTTACATACAGCACCTTCATTTTCAATTGTTTACCAATTATAGCATTAAAGTCTTCCATGACAATTTTGAAATGCTGTTTTGCCTAATCAAAAGTCTTTTGTATATCTATATAAAAAACCTCTACTTATCACAATGAAAATATGTTGGGGCACAAATTTAAATTATCTGTATTTAATATCTATTATTAAAACAGGAAAAACTCTTCACACAGTAGTGCCACTCATGTTGAATAACTAATTTTGCCACTCTATCTGATACACCATCAAGTTCTACAGTGTTGTTCTCCCACTTTTTATTTATAATAAATCCTATTCCACTTTGCTTCCAATGTTGTTCTTTGGGGTATAGTGCATTGTCAGCTCATCTTTTTTCTAACTTCACATTATCCAAAAATGTCCCATTTAATACTAGATAGTTCTTCCAATCCCTGCAATATTCCTATATTTGAAAAGGGTCTGCTGCTTTAAGTATGTAAATAAATTGTTGATATCAAATGGCAGCCTGGATCTGCAGTCAGGAGATTTTTACCAATCCTCTACTTTCAACCACCAAAATCTTGATTTGTTGTTGTGTGATGTATACTGTCTCAAAACTTTCAAAAAGAAAAAAAAACTACATTATATCTACAAAATAATAACATCCCTATCAATTTAAAATTATCGATGTTTCAAATCTAGACTATTTCAAATTGAAATAATTCATTTTTTATTGGTATCTTTTTTTACTGAGATAATCTGTAAAATTATAATTATTATTAGGTACTTTATAGATATAAAAAAACTTTGAATAATATATGCATATATTTTGAAGTTTCCTGAACATTTTTTTTTTTTTTTGCTGGAAACACTTCTATTAATGTACAACAGAGTGCATTTTTAGCACAAATTTTTTCTAATTTTTTTTTTGCAATTTATCCATCAGAACCTTTGCAGATCAATTTAATTAATTGGTATATTCTTATGCCTTGGATGGTAAAGAGACATCAGTATAACTGAGCATGGTTAACACATCCTTTGGTATTGCATGCAATAGAATACAATTTAAGGCCCTATATCACATCAATTTCTCCAAGACACTAAATGGCTGAAAAATGAAGAATTGATGTATGTTTGGTATCTTAAATGAAATACATCATTGTTGCAATAGGAATATTCTAAAAGTACTTTTCCTCACTAGTAGTTTATTTGTTTATATTTTCAGATTGATGGACAAGTGTTTTATTTGATTACCATAATAGTTTACTGTTAGAACTAGTGAGTAAGTGTTTTTGATATCCTTTCACTTGGAAGATTTCACTCTCTGAAACAAATACTAGATGATAAAATTCTCTATGAAGTCTGTACTCTGATGTTTACAATTTATCGAAAAATAAATGAAATCACTTCTTTAAAATATATTTTATAAATATTCTATGTTACCATCTATTTATTTACCAAAAGTATGTTTTCCACAATTCCAAAATTAATTGTTCCATCTGGTGATAGCATTTTCTAAATTATTTCTAAAATTATAAACATTGAGGATTGCCAATTCCTCTACAAGCTTTATGATAAATGCTTAGCCAGAGCCAGCACTTAAAATATCTCTGTCAGAAACTTTTCCCCAAAACCCTTGACCATGGTTTCATGCTTTGGCACTCCTCGGAAAGGTGTTAGTGTAAGTTCAGACACTAGATTTATCATAAAGCTTGTAGAGGAATTGGCAATTCTCAATGTTTATAACTTACAAGCTTAAGAAATAGGGTCATGTGATCTATGACTCTTATTTTGACTATTTATTTCTAAAATTGTTTTAAATCTTTTTAATAGTTTGTGACTTCCATAGACAATAGGTTGATTACCAAATTATAGCTTTGTATATACATTTTTTAATTTTTACAAATAAGAACTGGATTCTACTTTATAGTTTGATAAAACTGAATCCCTTCTACATAAATTTAATGATAAAATGCCTTTAAACATATATATTTGGCAAATGTGTGTTTTTACTTCCAAATATACCATTATAGCATATAGCTATGTATATTTGCAAAAACTATCATCCCTGACCACTGCAATAAAAGATGGGATTTACATTAGTGGTCATTGTGATCATAGACTATAAAATTTATATAACTTTATATATATAGTTTAAATATAAAAATAAAAAAAATGTAGATTTCCCAATTAAACAAGTGGCATGTCTAAATGCACTAAAACCCAGACAATGGTGAATCTAATTACATATTGTAGTAATAATTGTCTGAGTGCTTTTAAGAAATTTCATAGCCCATTTTCAATGATTATGAGAAGATAAAACTTTTCAAAATTGCTCAGCCAATTAATATTACAATTTGAACTTAGCTTCACCCTTGCCCACATTTTAGTGCATTTAGACATAGAACTTATATATGAATATTATTCCAAATTTCCATTCATGACCAATTCTCACTTATTTGCAATTATAATTTCAACTTTTCTTATGTTGTCCAAATTCTGTGTTGAAACTTGCCTCTTTCATACATATATATTTGGACATATATCTTTAATGTAATAAATGGATATTTAATTCTTATCTACATTTTGTTAAATCTTGTGTGAACATGATGTTATACATTGGAATCTTTATTTATAAGTTACTTTTTTAACATAAATCTCCGCATATTTTTTTACATTATTTAAGATTTAAATTTATAACTGCTTTGTTATATATATATATAATATTTTTTTCTGTTTTAACAGATGTAATTGTTTAAATATTATTAAATATATGAAAATTTGTTATATTTTTATTTTAAACAAACCACAGTCAGAGGATAATAGACAGTGACCAAGAAAAATTGAATATTGTAAATGCCTTTTACATTCAAAAGGGCATTCCATTATATATATATGATCAATAGATGGCATTTTACCAAAACACCGAACAAGTGTATAATTTGTTTACATAAACAAAAGAGTCAGAATTTCACTATCTCTTTCATTTGCCCACTTTCAAATCAGCTGATTTCAAGCTAATTTTGCTATCATCAGTGAAAGATAGAGCTAGAAACTAGATCTATGTGGTGAAACTGAACTGAGATCAGACCCATATAGCTATCTAGCTTGTTAGGCTGAGTTTGAAGACTTTGACCAGTCTGAAAAATTCATGCTGCAAACTGATAGAAACGTTTTGCATAAACACTTGGAGTCAGTTTTTTAGATCTGGTTTCTAGCTCTATCTTTCACTGATGATAGCAAAATTAGCTTGAAATCAGCTGATTTGAAAGTGGGAAAATGAAAAAGATAGTGAAATTCTGACTCTTTTGTTTATGTAAACAAATTATACACTTGTTCGGTGTTTTGGTAAAACACTATCTATTGATCATAAATACAAGTGATATAGCAAGTTACGTGATTCTAACTTGTTTTGTTTTTCATATATATATAACAGTAAAAATAATAAATATAATGATAATTAACTACTATATACAGTCTTTCAATTCACAGAAGTACTTTTGGTTAATTTCTTAACCTGCCTCAACTAACATTAAATCCAAAAAACAAAATGGAAGCAAATGTCATCAACTCAAATCCCACGGATCCCAAATTTTAATGTTAGCAACTTGTCTATTAACAATATACATTTTATTTCTATTTGTTAAAATTCACTCCTTCATTTTTCCTTTATTATGGTTTCTCTTTTCATGAAGATTCTTACCACTATCAATATCAAATTAAAATTTATATTTACATGTCTTTTCATGATCCAAGAAAACTGAAGCAGTCATGAAATCATTATTATTTTTACTTTTCATGTGCTTGTATAACAATTCATGCTCCTTTAATCTTTTTTCGGTACTGCACCTCAATTCACCTATATATGATAACATATATCCACAAAAAATTTGATACACAACATTACTTTTCTGCTTGACAGGTATGACATTTTTAGAATTATTTACTAATTTATTAACATTATTTGTAACATAAAATGAAACATTAAACACATTCTTATATATATGCTTAAAAAAATTTCCCTTCAGCATTTTGGGAACTTTTTTAAGGATATATATAAGAATGTGTTTAATGTTTCATTTTATGTTACAAATAATGTTAATAAATTAGTAAATAATTCTAAAAATGTCATACCTGTCAAGCAGAAAAATAATAAGTATATCTAATTTTTTGTGGATGTATGTTGTCATATAGGTGCAGTATTGAAAAACGATTAAAGGAGCATGAATTGTTTTACAAGCATGTGAAAAGTAAAAATAATAATGATTTCATGACTGCTTCAGTTTTCTTGGATCATGAAAAGAAATGTAAATATAAATTTTAATTTGATATTGAAAGTGTTACGATTCTTCATGAAAAGAGAAACCATAATAAAAGAAAAATTAAAGAGTCAATTTTAATAAATAGAAATAAAATGAATTTAATTAATAGACAAACTGCTAACATTAAAATTCAGGGTTCATTGGATTTGAGTTGATGATGTTTGCTTCTGTTTTGTTTTTTGAATTTAACTGCAGTTGAGGAGGGTTAAGAAATTAACCGAAAGTACTTCTGCAGATTGAAAGACTGTATATAATAATCAATTACCATTATATTTTTTTATTGTTATTATAATAGTTTTTTAATTAACAGATATTTTATTTGTATTACATTTTTCCTTATATATATATGAAAGATATATTTTGTTTCCTGCCCTTAAGAAATTAAATTTTTTTAACAAAATAATTATTTGTAAATAATAAATATACATTTTTGAATTGTTAAACTTAAGAGGAGGGGGGGGGACTATCTGAATTACTGTATAATTTAAACATATTAATACTCAAGTTTATTTTTTCTCTCTTATATACCATGGATATATTATTATTAATTTATAAATTTAAGGATTTTAAAATTCCTGAAATATACATTTAAGACTTATAAATGATTAAACAAAAAAAAAGTTATTTCAAAAATAGGTGCTTATATGTAATGACAGTTTTAAGTTTAATTTTCAAATCAAGAAACAAACACAAACCATAGATCTCAATGCCATATATGACTTGTATGCATAACTAAATAAAAAATGAATGTGAAATAACTTATGAGACTGGTATTTACTCTAAATAGTATTAAAAATAAAAACTGTTTTGCATACAAGTATAATCCTGCGCATAGTTAATATAATAATAGATCAAAGAATATTGCAATCTAAAATTCTCTTTTTTGTATTTCTTAAAATTAAAGCTGGTCACAACTTCTGCAACTAAATAAAGTTTATGGAGTTTGTGTAAGTTGTAATAATTAAAAAGTGCAAAGCAAGATGGTATATGTGAATTATGTATTCATTTAAATTAACTGATATGACATTAAATTTTCAATGCCATACCTACTGTATTTTCTAAAGTCATCTGTATATTACTATATGATGGAAAAATTGCCTGATCTTCAGACAACATGTGATTTGGATACCTTTATCTAATAACTTTAAAGCAGACAATATTCCATTACAATAGCAATGCCATCTTTAGTTAAAAACTGTAATATTTATGTTAAAGGTCGAATAATTAGCTATTATTTTAATAATCTCCATTCTTCCTCTTTCATATAAATAAAGATAAAATAAAAGACAAATTACCTCCAAGATGCATTTCGTGCTGAACCAGTACTCATCAGTAGGCCCAGGTCGCCATCTCTCATATATATCTTTATTACATGAAGAGTATTTATCTATGGCGAATTGTCACATCTTTATTTACAACCGCCAAACTTGCTCCACCCACAACCTCGATTTCGTACATTCTTGATAAACCTAACTACTGTTTATCATTAATCATTTATTAAACTAGAGTTTTTCTCTAGCACAGATATAAACTTTAATCCAAGTTAAAGATTATTATATCTGATTTTTACACACACACACACACACGCATGGCTTTTCACCTTCCTTCTCGTATGCGTATTATCTTATCGATTATTTTAATAATCTCCACACTATATTATTTTACTTAATAAAGTCTATTTACAATTATTCGTATACACAGTATACAGATGAAAATAAAAAATATAGTAAATGACATTTTGAAAATGTAATATCATTTCACGTAATTTCATTTTCACAATACTAATAAAATTATTTATTAAGTATTCAATTATATGTTTTATTGGTATTGTAGAACTTCTATATAAAAATATATTATAAGTAATGATTTTTATAAATTGTTTTATTTTACATACAAAGAAGACACTTCAAAGGCTTCATACTGCAGTAGATAACTTATCCACTTGCAGGCTTATGATCAGGAATGTGAATTTCAGCTGACGAACAAATTTTTTTTTCATGTTTAAGAAGGTTTAAAATATTTTTTAGATAGTCATTCAATAGCTAACCCAAGAGCTATCAGATTATTGGTAAGATAACGGATATCTAGCTATTTTTAACTGGAGCATAAAACGAGGAATTAAAAAGAACAGTAAAAAGCTCTCATTATCAAAAATCTGGATAGTGCAGTCAGTAATTCCATTTTTTTTTTTGAGAAGACTATTGTAGAAAACATCCCATAATTGTCTATTTAAGAGCTATTTACATTAATTGTATAATACAGTTTGTTGCTTTATTATTTTTAAAATTATTGGAATTTGAAAAAAGTGCTACAAAGAGGTGTGACTATTTTTTAAAATTATTAGAATTTTTATAATGAGTATGCTAATATAAAATGTTCCTTTTATCTAGCTATGAGAAAAGAGCAGAATAAAGCATATTTTCAACAAATACTTGTTTAAAAGCATATATATATATATGCATTATAATATTTTCTTTTATATATATATATCAATAAAGATGATGTAGTGAAAAATTCATTAGATAAAAGTAATGGAAAAAAGAAAGTTGTATTCTAATTTTGATATATAATCTAAAGCAGTATGAAATAACTGAGTTTAGATCTTGTTTGGATATATATATATATATCATTATTAGTAAACATGTTAAGACAGTCTTCATCTAAAAAGAATTAAATGCAATTATGAAAATTTCATATTTCTCCACAAAATGTCTAAAATTTAAATTTTTTAGGAGACCCCCCCCCCACATTTATTTGGAAATCAAAGAACATTGTCTATTTACTTGCAGTAATAGAAAGAGAATAATTGTGATATGCTAAATTTTAAATAAAGTTATGTAATATTGATTAGACATAATATCAAAAAATTTACATTTTCAAACTAGTAGAATCAATTTATTTAGTTAATCCTATGCTAGTGAAGATAAAAGATAACAGAGATGAGTCTATTAGATGTGTCTAAAATTCTATAAAAATATGCTAGTACTGTTAAATTTTTCTTTTAGATCATAAGCTGTGCAGTGATTTATCATTTTATTGAAATATTTGAGAATTTAATCCAACTAATGTTTCTAGTTAAATTTTATTTCATGGGAATCACTTTGCTATAATTCAATCAAATGAAAATTATATTTTTTCCATAAATCTCAGTAAATAAAGTATACATTGTGTATTTTAAAAAAAAGTAGATTTTTTAATAAATGGCTACTGCAATGGAAAGACCTCTACAATATCATCTAATAGAGAAGAAGCGAAAGAGAAAACGATACTCGCAGCACTTAACAATTATTGAGTGGTGAAAGTTTGAGTAATTTTCTATTCTTGTTTTACACTAGCAAAATTTATCAATGTTGGATGGTTATCTAGGTTAGATTCTTTATAGAAATATTCTAAACCCCTTGAAAAAATTTATTCCTTTGGATTCGAGAATCACATCTTGTATAAATAACAGAATTTAATCTTCTAGTGATGCCCATAATACGAATTGAAAAAAACCTAGAAATTTTTTAAATTTCAAAATTTCAATCAGACTTAGGATTTTTTTTTTTTTTTAGGCAGCTTTCCAATATTGGTTGATAAATAAATAACTACTTATTGATGGTTGTAGAAGACAACTTGCTTGGAAATGGTTAATCCGCTGCGTGTTGTAATTAGAAAGCCTATTCAGTAGTGCTTTTTCCTTCATTGTCTAGCGATAGTTGAGGAAGACTATGGATTATTATAAGGCTGTTTTCTCTTTATTTTATTTGGCTTTTAGATATAAAGACAGATTATAAAACATATTATAAGAATTCGTTTTTATTTGAATATGAATTAAATATTAATAAAATCAAATTATTGGATTATTTATATTGATTTTTTTTTAAGTGAACGATTATTGCAGGTTTTTTTTTTTTTCAAGTTTGCTCTTAATTAATGAATGAATTCTGTTTTGTTTTTTATTTTTTTAGCTTTTAACATAAATAAGTACTTGGTTATTAAAATGGAATCTACTTTAAATTAATTAAATAACTTCTATGCTAGATTGAACAGATATTGACATGACATTTAGGTTTTCGTAAAAATAGTTAAACATTGTACTAACTTAATATTAAAAAATAACTTTTTAGGCAATAAGTATAATTATTATATTCAGATGTAATTATTATAATTGAATAATTTTTTTTTCTGTAATGCAATATATTAAAGACATTTATTTTAAAAAACGAATAAATAATTGAATACGATAATTACTTGTATATTTTTTAATTAGAGGGAATTTGAACCCAGACATTCAGCTCCCTTTAGTCATTCACTCCATCTTGTACAACCGCTGCATATGACCACATACATGCGAAAAAGGTAATGATCTTCAATAAACATATTTCATGCTGATATCCAGTGGTCCAGATCATTATCATCTATAAATATATATATAATCAGTGCTTGGTTTACATTAAAATAGAAAATATTCAAACTTTAATGGACAATCTCTTCCCCACTCTCCAACCATTCATATCACTGAAAATCTGATCATGACTTTAAGCCCATTTAAATACTTAGAAGAATGGGCAGAATACAGACTAAATATGTAATATTTAAATATAACTATATTAGATATAGTTTTATGGGTCCTGCATATGAGGAGTCAAAATGACTTGTGGTCAACATGGGCATGACAACAAAATTGACAAATAAACACTTGGAATATGCCATCATCAGATTTTCAATGGTAAGGACAGCTGAAGAATATTGAAGCCTGTTCTATAAAGTTTGAAGATTTATTATCTTACTATAAGTTGAGCACTGATTATATATATATATATATGTGGGAGATGATGATCTGGACCAATGGATGGGTACTAGATCTGCATGAAATATGTATATTGAAGATCTTTTTTTGCATGCATGTGGTCATGTGTATCAGTTGCATAAGATGAAATGGATGACTAAAGAGAGCTTGAATGTCTGGGTTCAAGTCCCCTCTAATTACATCCAGCGTAAAAGTATATATAATATACTTATATTTTAATATTGTACATTTTTTGTAAATCAGTTTATTGATTTGTAGTAAAGAGAAATCAGCTTTAAATATGTTCATTGTTGCATAAATACTTTTTCATCATTACATCATAGAGAAACACTGAAAGAGAAGACAATGAGAAGTTTAATATTTATCAGATGGTGAGAGTTTTAATAGTTTTATTTGCCTGAAGGTTAGTGATGATGGTATAGTAGATAAAACTCTCTATGCAGTA
The DNA here is from genome assembly GCA_028023455.1 of Epiperipatus broadwayi. Classification (NCBI taxonomy): domain Eukaryota; kingdom Metazoa; phylum Onychophora; class Udeonychophora; order Euonychophora; family Peripatidae; genus Epiperipatus; species Epiperipatus broadwayi. The sequence goes on along the minus strand of JAQFVV010000020.1, from coordinate 12,597,366 downwards.
GTGCTTCAGTGCAAGACTGAATAATCAATGAATACCAGAGGGCTTGTGTATAAAATCCCTATTTATTGCCTATTCATCCAATATCTCCAGACTAGTTTCTGGCTTGTGGCCTTTGTCAGTGAGGAGCCTTGGATCTGAGAGCACTGCACCTAGATATTAGAATCTAATGCAATCCTCCAGAAACCACCTTTTATCTTTACTTAACTACAAAACTATGAGAATAAAATTGAAAACACAATAATATTTTCAATCTAAGCTCATTGGTTTATATAGTCATATAGGTCTAAACTCAGTTCAGTATCCATACATTTTGGTGTCTTTTGTTCTTTAATAATCATAGCCACCAATATCTTATTAGGCAGGAATGGTATTAAACCACTAAACATCACATGATCTCCATTTCTTATGATTTCTCTTAACTATTATTAAAACAGGCAAAACTCTCCATACAGTAATGCCACTCAGTGCAAGCCAGAGTAATCAATGGATGCCAGAAGGCATGTGCATAAAATTCCTATCTAGTGCCTACTCATCCAATATCCCCAGACTAGTTTCTGGCCTGTGACCTTCATCAGTGAGGAACCTTCTGGCATTTCATTGATTACTCTGGCTTGCACTGAGTGGCACTACTGTACAGAGAGTTTTTCCTGTTTTAATAATAGTTATGAGCAAGCATAAGTAATGGTGATCATGTGATATTTAGTGGTGTAGTAGATGTTATAATATGTTGGACTATTTCCATCATCTATAAGTAAAAGCTTAATGTAAAAAAAAAATTAAACTTTATTTAAATCTCTTAAATACAAACAACTTGTTAGTAATAATACACAAATAGACAACACAGATTAGTTATTATACAATGTTTTGAGTAGTATTATTCTTCACCCTTTTTCAGGTATTGCAAGCCTGACCAGTGACAGTATTATCATTGGAATCAAACTTACACCTTTTATATATTTGACTGTTATGCTAATATTGTCACTGGCCAGGCCACTAACACCTGAAGAAGAATGAGAAATAATACTAATTGAAACACTATGTAATTACTAATCAGGGTTGTCTATTTGTCTGTTATTACTAACAAGTTGTTTGCATTTGAGAAGCTTAGATAAAGGTTAAATTTTTCTATACATTAAACATTTATTGGTAGATGATGGAAATAGTCAAACATATTATCACATCTTTCTAATAGTTTTAATTCTTATTTTACTAAGAAAAGTTAATACATAGTTTAATGGTCAATATTGAATAGTTGGACAATGGATGATTAAAGGACAATCCTGAAAAAATTGATGACTTTCCTGACTCCAGATTTAATGTAACATAAAAGAAAAGATAATTATGCACACTTATATGTTGTAAGATATACTATTAACTGAACATCAATTGCACATAACTGTTGTTTTTAAAAGAATCATTAAGTAATTAAAACAAAGCAAAACTCTCCATACAGTATTGCCACCTGTGCCAAACGGAGTAATCAATGGATGCCAGAAGGCTTGTGCATAACTCTGTTTGGCACAGGTGGCAGTACTGTATGGAGAGTTTTGCTTTGTTTATCGACAATTAATGTGCTAGTATAGGAGATGTGATCATGTGATGCTTAATGGTTTAAGTAATTAAAACCTGGCATAGACTCACTGGGAATATGAACAGATTAATGTGTGACTTATCACAAACGACTTTTTTTTCAATAAACATGAGAATGGAATTTAAGAAAACTACAAAAAGCAATGAAATTAAAAAAACTTCATCATATTAGTTTAATTCATTATAGACTGGTAGAAAAGACAATCAATGTCATTATTCTAAATACCACCTTCAAATTATTAAAAGAAGTCATATAAAAATGGAAAGATTTAAACAATATATATCAACTTTTTTCTACAGTAAACTTCTACTATCAATAAAGCTAAAATAGTCCTGTTGCTGAAATATTAAAAAAGAGCTATGTAGATAAATAACTTTACATTGTTTATTTATATATTAGATTAAATATTTTTGTGGATATATATGATATAAAATAAATAAAATATGGGATTATTTCTATATAATTAACTAGAGTTTTTTTTCCTTTTGTTAAAGAATTATAATTTAAAAATCCAAAATCAAATCAATGGCAGTTCATAGTTTGCATTCTAATTGAAGCATCCATTTTTTTTTAGATGTCATAATTAATTACCATATTTTCACACACACACACACTAACACCCACATGCTTATAGCCGTGTGCACAATTTTTTCCAGTAAAATGTTCAGAATATTTTTAAAAATTATTATAAAAATCTAAAATAATAGTAAAAAGAAAATAAAAACAAGGCAGTACTTAATACCTATAGGATATTTCAAGGCAGTGCTAACCTTTTAAGTACTAAGAAACCATCAACTATTATTTGCAATCTTAAGGATAAACTATTTTGCTCTAGTACCCAATAATAGCTTTTTTCTTACAATTTAATTAACCCAAATTGTTATATGGATTTAATCTAAACAGCTATTTTTATAAGTATGAAGACTTAGAAATCTATCACATCTTTTTTAAATTTATCAATATTTATTTTATTGTTTTGTGATAAAGGTATTTGTTTGAGTGAATTGGATGGTTGAGCATATTAATATATATATTAGAAAGAACAATGCTTATTAAAAACTATATACAGATAAAGATAGATATATAAGAAGACTATTATTTTTCGTACAGTAACAATTCCCACTCCTAAATTAATTCCATTACTAAAATAATAAACTAACATTCTTATATATATATCTGGGGGATTTAAAATATAACAGTAATTGCAGATACTAAAAAATAATTTATCAAAATAGCATGCAAAATTAATGCATAACAATTTTCAGATAAAAAAAATTTCCCAAAGAAAATTAAAATAGTAAAAAATGATATTGAAAAAAATAAAAAGTAATAAGAATTTGTCAGAAAGTTTTATGAGATTAAATTATTGTTACTGAAACAGCTATAAATAAGTTAGTCTGTAAATTTAGATATAGAGTCAGAAATTAAAAAAGAAGTATTGCGTAATTTGAATTCTTTTTATATTCTGGACATTTTACTAAACATTTCTTCAAGCATATTCTTCACCATATTATTACAAAATTTCCATTGAAACTTTTAGCTTCTTTTTAGTCTGTGTTTCCTAGGCATAATGTTTTTTATCATTTTGTATCTTTACAGTTTTTTCCTTTTTCATTTTACATCTTTACTTAGATCTACTTAACATTAATAAGGAAAATAAGATGGGAAACATTAAAGTAAAGACAAAGTAGACTTAGATGGACCTTTTTTTTTCATATGTCATAACATCTTCTGGGAGGCGAACCTGCAATAACTGTCTGCAACCAACTGCTTGCTTGGCATCTGTGCTGACCTCTCGGCTAACAACGCTTGACTAGATGGACCTTTGACTTAAAAAAAAATCATTTCCAGATTCTAATATAAACAGAAAATTATATCAGTTTAGTTAAAAGCAAAATATCTGTTAATGCAAAGGTAAAAGAAAAAAGTTATTAACAAAGAGAATAAACATATAAATAATCAAAATAAGAGTCATAGATCACATGACCCAATCTCTTAAGCTTGTAAGTTATAAAACAATGAGGTTTGCCAATTCCTCTACAAGCTTTGTGTTAAATGCTTAGCCAGAGCCAGCACTTAAAATATCTCTGTCAGGAACCCCTCCACAAACCCCTGACCATGGTTTCATGGTTTGGCACTCCTCAGAGAGGTGTCAGGGTAGGTTCAGACACTAGATCTAAAAATACCAACACAAATCCTGAGCCTACCCTAACACCTCTCTGAGGAGTGTCAAAGCATGAAACCATGGTCAGGGGTTTGGGGAGGGGTTCCTGACAGAGATATTTTAAGTGCTGGCTCTGGCTAAGCATTTAACACAAAGCTTGTAGAGGAATTAGGCAATCCTCATTGTTTTATAATAAACATATGACTCTTTAATCTTCTAAAATTTTAAACCACAATGTAGTAGTACTTTAAAATGCTAAAAGATTTACAAAGACGACCCCTATTTGAATGAGAGAATCAAATAATAGCAAATTATTTAGTACAAAATATTGTACAGTAAAAAAACAATTCAACATCAAACATGAAAAAAAATTAAACATGATTCATTTAAATAAGTTGAATATTTGAAATTTTATAATAGTGTATAAAAGCAACCCTTAAATTTTTTTATAATAAAGTGATAAAGAAGTCTATAAAAAAATACAAAAAAATCAAGATATACAATGATATTGTTTCAATAATAAAAAAGATATGATATCGTGAATTATGTAGAAGAATTCTGTGAAGTGATATTACATAATAAAAAGCAGATAAAAAGTAGCCCATGTAATAACATAAATTAAAATGCCATTTATATAGAATGGGGCTTTCAATTATGTCTATGAAAAATAAGTTACAAAAAATTATGTATATTGCAAAAGAGGAAAACAAAAGAAAAAAAATGATAGTATTAGCAAAATTATATACAAAGTATCTAAATAATAAAATTATATGAGATAACTAAAAGATGATGATGATAATGATAATAATAATAATAATAATAGTAAACCACTAAACATCACATGATCACCATTTCTTATGATTGCTTATGACTGTTATTAAATCAGGCAAAACTCTTCAAACAGTGGTGCCACTCAGTACAAGCCAGAGTAATCAATGGATGTGAAAAGGCTTGTGCACAAAATCCCTATCTAGTGTCTAGTCATCCAATATCCCCAGACTAGTTTCTGGCTTGTGGCCTTCATCAGTGAAGAGTCTTGGATCTGAGAGTACTGCTCTTAGATCTTAGGATCTAATGCAACCCTCCAGCAGTCACCTTTTATCTCTACTTAATTACAAAACTATGAGAATAAAATTGAAAACACAATAATATTTTCAATCTAAGAGTAGGCACTAGATAAGGATTTTATCCACAAGCTTTCTGGAATCCATTGATTACTCTGGCCTGCACTGAGTGGCACTACTGTATGGAGAGTTTTACCTGTTTTAATAACAGTTACGAGCAAGCATGGTTTAATACCAATCCTGCCTAATAGGATAGTGGTGGCTAAGGTTATTAAAGAACCAAAGATACCAAAATGTATAGGTATTGAATTGAGTTCAGACCTATATGATTATATAAGTTAATGAGCTTAGATTGAAAATATTATTGTGTTTTTTAATTTTATTCTTATAGTTTTGTAGTTAAGTAGAGATAAAAGGTGGCTGCTGGAGGGATCCTAAGATCTAGGTGCAGTGCTCTTAGACCCAAGGCTCCTCACTGATGAAGGCCCAAGCTAGAAACTAGTCTGGAGATATTGGGTGAGTAATAACTAGATAGGGATTTTATGCACAAGTCTTCTGGTATCCGTTGATTACTCTGGCTTGCACTGAGTGGCACTACTGTATGGAGAGTTTTGATAGGGACTAATAATTTATCAGAGTCATAATAATTTATCAGAGTCATCAGAGAGAGTAATGGGTGAGTATACAGAACTGATTAGGAATTTGAGATTGGTTAAAGAAAGAGTAGGAATAGTTGAATTATTACCAAGATTTGATAAAAGGTATATGTTAGATAGGGCGTATTCTATAAATGAGAGATTGAAAGAATACATTTGTGGATGTGTGGAATTTTTTTATTGGAAAGAGGGAGTTATTTGGTAAAGATGGGTTGCACTTAGGGAAACAAGGAAGTGAAGTTTTAGGGAGTCTGATTTATAAAGAATATAGTTTGGGAAACTTGTAAAGGGGGGATGGGTTTTTAAATTGTAGTGTTATTAAAAAGAAGAATGGATGGGATGTAAGGATTAAACAAAAGGCAGTTGATTTAGATATAAATGTAGATGTGGAGAGGGAATGGGTCTGTAAAATAAATGGTAAGCAAGTTATTTATAAGCATAATGGAGAAGAAAGAATAAAAAAAATTTGTAAAAGAGTAGTTAGGAAAGAAAAAATTGTTAAAATTGGGTATTTGAATATGCAAGGTGGTAGGAGACCAGAAAAGTGGCAGGGATTAAACAAAGCAATTGAAAATGAAGAGCTTGAGGTATTAGCAGTAGTGGAAACACATCTAAGAGAAGAAGAACCTGTTTTGGAAGATTTGGTATGGCAGGGTATAAATAGAAAAGAGAAAGAAAAAAAGGGTGGTGGGTATAGGTGTTATATCAAAAAATATTTAAATACTGTTAAATGCCAAGAACATATGTGGTTTGAAATAGGGTTGGGAAAACAAGAATGGATGGTGGCTATAGTTTATATAGCTACTGGAGATAGTCAAACTATAATGGAATGGAACAATAGCATATATGAGTGCCTAGTTAAGGATATACAGAGTTTAAAAGAAAAGGGGAAGAGAATAATGGTTATAGGAGATATGAATGGGCATATTGAAGAAATTGATGATGTAGACAATAAGAATGGACAGCTTTTGAAGAAGCTTTGTCAGAGAGTAAATTTGAGCATTGGAAACTTATCTAATATTTATGAAGGACAATATACATGGTCTAGGAATAATATATCCAACACAATAGATTATAAATTGGTAGAGAAAGAGAGAATGAATAAAGTACGGAAAATTAAGGTGTTTGATAATGAAGAGAGAGTATGTATTAGTGATCATAATTTTGTTGTAATTGAAATGGTTAGTAATGTGATGGAAAATAGGAATAAAAGTAGAAATAATAGTGAAAGATGTGGATGGAGAGTAAATGATAATAAGTTAGAAGAGTATAAAATACAAGTTGAAGAAACCAAGGAAGAGTTGATTGGAAATGAGTATGAGGACTGGTGTGATGAAATAGAAAAAGCTGCAAATAGGGTTTTAGATGAGAATATTCAGAAAAGTAAAAGTAATAGAAAATGAGAATTAGTAAAAGTGTAAAAGAGAGGAAAAAAGCATGCAGAGAATATAAGGGTGCTATTAAGAACAAAGAAAGTGAAAAAGATATTAATGCTAAATGTGGAAAGTACTTAGAAAAGAAGAAGTTAGCTAAAATAGATAATTATAGAGAGAGAATGAAACTAAATAGTAAATTATTGGATGATATTAGTAAAAGTGGAAGAGATAGGAGTAAAAAATTTTGGAATTACATTAAAAGGAGAAATTTAGGGGGGAGAGAGATAGTATTACTGGATGAGAAGGGAATAGAGTGTAGCTCTAGAGAAGAATTAGAGAGAATATTGAATAGTTATGTAATGGATATAGAAAAGATGTTAGATGTGAAGTACAGAGGGATAGAAAATATGAAAACATATAGTAATGGGAATATTGCATTTACAGAAAATGAACTGAATGAGGCAGGGAAGAAATTGAGAAGTGGTAAGGCAAGAGGATTAGATGGATGGGCAGCAGAGATGGTAATGAATTTGGGGCATAGGGCAAAACTAAAGTTGCTATCATGTTTTAATAAGATGGCACAAAAGAGAGTTTTTCCGGGTAGTTGGAGTAATACAAGAGTAATATTATTATTTAAAGGAAAAGGTAAGGATCATAGAAAGTTAAATAATTATAGACCAATAGCAGTAACATCAGTTTTATATAAAGTTTTTTCATATATGGTGGCTGGAAGAGTTGCAAAATGGATGGAAGAAAATAATGTAGTGGGGGAAATGCAAGGAGGTTTTAGGTCAGATAGGCATATAGGAGATAGTTTATTTATAGTTACCCAACTTATAGATATGAGTAGAAATTCAGGTACACAGTTATATATGAGTTTTATAGATATAGAGAAGGCATATGATAGAGTGAATAGAAATAGATTATGGATAAGTTTAGCAAATCTGGGAATGGATGAAGCTTTAGTGGGTGTTATTAAGAAATTATATGAAAATAATTACTATCCATATCAATTAGGGGATATAGAATCAGTTAAAGTTAAAAATGGGGTGGGACTGAGGCAAGGATGCCCTATGTCACCTGTTTTGTTCGTGTTGTATTTGAGTGTAATGGAGAGAGCAATAGAAAGACTAGGAAGAGGGATAGAGATACCTTTAACAGGTGGCAAGAGAGTATATACATTGTCCAGTCTTTTTTTTTGCAGATGTATGTCTTTTTGTGTGCAGAAAGAAGAGAAGATAAGGAAGTTATGCTGAGGACATGCGCAAGGGTGGATAAAGATATGGAGATTAAATTTAGTGAAGAAAAATCAAATATAATGATGGTGAATACTGGGGAAAGAGAGGACAAAGATTACTTATTGGGGGATATAAAGTTAAGTGTGGTGAATAGATATAGTTATTTGGGAATCATCTTGAGTAATAAGAAAAATTGCTTGGATGAATGGGAGAAAAAATTGATAAATGAAGCAAAGAAAAGAAAGGGATTGATAAAGAAATTAACACTGTTTTCATATAATAAATGTGATGTAGATAGAATTGTATGGAAGGGAGTGTCAGTAGCAGGGTTAACATATGGCAATGATGCATTATGTGTTAGTAAAGGGGTATTAGATTGCTTAGAAAAAGTACAAAGGGAAGTAGGAAGACATGCATTAGATGCTGAGGTGTGGACAGCAAAAGAGGCAATTCAAGGAGAAATGGGATGGTCAAGTTTTTATATGAGGGATGCAAAAAGCAAATTGAAAATGTTTGGTAGATTGCAGTTTATGGATAATAAAAGAATAGCCAAAATAGTATTTAATTGGGTTACAAGTAAAGGGCAGCCAACAAGATGGGTGAGAAAGGTAATGCGGTATGCAGAAGATTTGGATAAAGAAGTTATGTCAGTATACTTGTACAAAAGATGGGATGATTGTGTTAGGAGGATTGTTGAGTGTTATAGTGAGAAGGAGTGGGATAGAAGAATAGATGCATTAATAAAGAATAGGAAGTTGGAGAGATGGAGAACTAGTATGGAGAGTAAAACGAGTTTAAATATATATAAAAGTAAACTGAACATAGCATGTGAGTTAATTTATGATAATAGTAAGGAAAGTAGTTTATTGTTTAAGGCTTGAACGGGATCTTTAGCAACAAGGGAATATACACATAAATGGAAAAATATGGGTGATTTAGTCTGCAAGTTGTGTAAAGAAAGCATAGAAAATATTAGGCATCTGTTACTTCAATGTAAATGTTTGGAAGCAGAAAGAGTACAAATAATGAAGTTATGAAAGGTTAAATATGAACAAAGCAATTATACAGAAAGTGAGTTATTGGTTTTTATGCTAGGTTTGGGAAAAAATAAGGGGGATTTAGATATGAAGATCATGGAGTTGACAAAGATTATGTTGTGGAAATGAGATGGAGCAGATTATGGGAAAACTTAGGGTGGTCAATGGGAAAGGAAGGTAAAGTGGTTAACAGGCTTCTCTGGGCATAGCTGCTGAGAGATTCCTGACTCCGTTTAAGGAGAAGTCACAGTACATCACATCACATCACATCAGCCTGTTTTAGTAATAGTAGTAATAATAATAATAATTTATTCAAAAAAGATGAAAAATATTAATAAATACTGATCTATCAGTCTTTTATCAGTTACCTATAATGTTTACTAAGATCACTTTTAAAAACTTGGACTCCAGTTGATAAAAACTGAGCTTAAAGATCGTTATAGCACAGTACATCCCATATAATTATTATGTAAATTTTAAAAAAAATCATTACTGTGAGTTATTGCAATATTTAAAACTTTGGAACATCATGGCTCAGAATATTATTAAATCTTAAACAATACTTCAGTAAACTCATAATAGTAGTTTCAAAACAGCCATATTCTAAAAACGATTTTTTTTCCATGTGTCATAGCATCAGCCGGGAAGCGAACCTGCTAACCTGGGACAAATGCTTGCAAGGCAGCTGTGCTGTCTTCTCGACCACCAATGTTTGACGATTTTTTTGTTTTATATATAAAGAAGAATGAAAATAAATGGAGATTAAGAAAATCATACTGATTTTTATAATTATTTTCACGAATAATATTTCTTCTCAGCAGAAGAAGAGCTATCAGACTAGCATATGTGGTAGAGATAAGCACACATGCACCTACACAAACTATCTCTTAGAAATTTTCAATGAAGTAAAAAATAAATGAATTAAAAATTATTATAATAATCACAATTAATTTATTAATGTATACAGAAATATAATAGATGAAATTAATTATAGAATTAAATTTGAATAAAATGGATTCAATTGAAATAATTTCATATTTAAAAAAAAATTACATGTGTATGAAAAAAAGAGGTATCTACCAAAACAGTTAATGTATTTGAATAGTGGATGCTTAATAAAAGAATAATTCGGGCAATTGCAGACCACCCAATGATGTATTTCAAAAATATATGAGGATTACCAAAGAGATATCAAAAGTTAAAAAAAAAATTATGAACATCTTGATAGATTAAAGGGGGTGGGGGAATTATCGCTGTAATGGTTACATTGCTAGACAGATATTCCAAGTGATAAACAACTAAACTGGAGCTCAAAAAAATATCAAGAGATCCAGAAAACGACCGCGAGTTAAATGAAAAAATTAAAATATTTGTTCAAGTGATATTAAGAAATATTATGGTTCTAAAACAGATGTGGGCAAATAGCGGCCTACTAAGAGTTTTTATGCGGCCCTCCAAAACAATCAGAAAAATCCACCTTGAACTGAGATTTCCTTCCAGTGCGCGACCATCGTCTCGTATTTTCCACTAGAATGGCCACATCAATACACATGTGCAGTTTAGATACAATGTGCAGTGCTTTTCCGGTTGATCTGGTTAATTTCAATTTTGTCTTTGCATTAACAAATATATACATTTCCAAATTTAGTGAAACCATGAATCCTTCGAAACGATGTAAAATCGGTGGTGAATGTCGTGTGTTTAATGAGAAATGAACAAACAAATATTTTTTTGGTAATACAGGGAATAAAGCAGTGTGTTTATCATGTCATGGAAAAAAGGTGCGGCCCTCCGCCAACCTTTGCTCCCCCAATGTGGCCCTCTGCCAACCTCTGCGCCCCCCCCGAGTCAAAACAATTGTCCACCCCTGTTCTAAATTATTAAAATAAACTCATAGATTTATGTAATAAATTAATAATGTTTGAAAATTATAACGATGATAATCATATAAAGTTTAGATATTTTTTAGTAATGCTATCAACAATTAAAAATTTTATTATATGACAGCATGCCATCTTATAGCTAGCGTGCTGATCGAATCAATCATGTCTATAAATCTGATTTTAAAATCTCGGAGAATAATTCATTATAATAACACGTATTACTAAACACGCTTTAAAGCATATTACTTATATAAATAAATTCTATATAGATTTTTTTTGTATTTTTGTCCTAATTATGTAATATTGTATAATTAAAACACAGTAAGTGATTTTTCAAACACATTAATGAATTTTTAATATAAAAATTTTTAATGAGATAATAAATAATTAGGTCCTTAAAAAAGAAATAAATAAGAGCAATAATTTATTTAATTAAACTTGTTAATGGATTCTTAGTATAAAAACATACAGCGTTAAGTAGAATATAAATCTTCGTTAGTATATTCATTTATATAATATATAATTAAAACTTTCAATTAATTATTAAAACTATATTATGAATCCCTTTTAAACACAAAAAAGTACCCATTATTAAATTTAACCTATATAAATTAATTACCATCGTAGTTGGCGTTTTAAATTAATAATAATAAGAGGGTGGGGATATTGAAAAAAAAACTTTTGTCAACTTTAAACGGAAGTAAAAAAAATGATGAAAGAAGGATACAGAATGATTATTTACATTTTTGTAAATTTTAAAATAAAAGATCAAAAGCAATGCTTTAACGCTTTTCTTTTTCATAGGTTAGATTAAAATAAAATTATTTCTGAGCTTTATCATATTGATAATAAAGCGTCAGACATAGTAGTAATTCCGATGATTGTTATGTCTATTATCTGGACTTCAGATTTGAGATGAGTAAACAATGGAAGATGTTTTCATAACTCAATCAAGTTTAAAACTTTTAAAAATATGCTTCGTGTTATAACTATATTTTTATTTCTATATTTTAGTGTATTTACACTTCTGACCATCTATATTAATACTAATAATTTTATCTTTCAGCTAAAATAAAATAGATAACACTACAATACAGCTGTGTTGTTTTGCGGGTTGATAAACTTAAAAAATGATTTACGTTACCTAAAAACCTTTCAATGATTACGTAATATGAATTTTTTTTTTTCATATGTCATAGCATCGGCCGGGACGCGAACCCACAACCGTCTGCAACCAACTACTTGCTTGCAAAGCGGTTGCGATGACCTCTCGACTAACAACGCTTGACACGTAATATGAATTTGAATTTGAATACCAGGTCTAGTCATCCAGTGTTATATGTTAAATGGGTGTTATTTATTTTTAGCTACAAAATAGAAGCCTTTGGTTAATCTAGGTTGGTCATATGCTAGTGATGCATTGAATATAAAAATCAAAATACAATTATTATACAACGTAAACCCTAATGCTGGTGGGAGAATTATATTACATTCCTAAGAATACCGAACAATCATTAAATTTACTACGTTGAAAGTCTTTTATATTAAAGAAAATATATTAAACAAATATCCTTTGTCATTGCTGACAGAAATATCTCAGATCATTACTATCTTTACTGAAATCTCCATTTGTATGAGGCTTTAAAACGAATGTTCAATAAATGCGTTAACACTTAAAAAATCTTACTAAATTTATTGTCTACTATTATTTATATTTTTATAAAACTCTTTCAATTTATCTCACATAGTAAAAAAGCATATGTAAGTGATAAAAAATAACTTGAATAAAAAAGATAACTTTGCATCCAATAACCCTCATTGTAATTAATAAACATCACATGATCACCATTTCCTATGCTTGCTCATAACTGTTATTCAAATAGGCAAAACTCTCTATACGTATTGCCACTCAGTGCCAGCCAGAGTTATTAACGGATGCCTGAAGGCTTGTGCATAAAATCCCCATCTAGTGCCTACTCATCTAATATCCCCAGACTAGTATGTGGCTTGTGGCCTTTGTCAGTGAGGAGCCTCGGATCTGAGAGCACTGCACCTAGATCTTAGGATCAAATGCGACCCTCCAGCAGCTACCTTTTGTCTCTACTTAACTACAAAACTATGAGTCTTAAATTTAAACACTATAATATTTTTAATCCAAGCTCATTAGCGTATATAGTCATATGATTACTCTGGCTTGCACTGAATGGCAATATGTATATAGAGTTTTGTCTATTTGAACCCTCATTGTAATAATGGCTTAAATCCTAATAAGACCAAATTTATTAAAAATTCAGTTTCAAAAATTATAAAAATTCCAATTATGTTAATAATAAGCATTTATTTTATCATATTAGAAAACAAAAATAATTCCAACTAAAAAGTTTTCTAAATGTGGGAATAAAAATATTAAAAATATTATTAATGCTAATAACCAAATTTTCTTAATTAGCGTCTTAAACTCTATCAACAATATATGACAATATTTAAAATTTGAACACTTTTCTATCTGATTATGATATAATCTTACTTTTTTTTTCAATTAAATTTCAAAAAGACATCTATTTATTAGTCCTTTTATCAATACTGTTATCCCATTGAGTATTTTAAGATCAGTAAAACACATACAAAAAGCTTGCTTGCCATGGTTTATTAAAAGCATTTAAGATAGATTGCTATCTTCAACCCTAATTGTTAATAGAAATTTTTTTTATGCTTCCATGATATGTAATTGACAAATGAATGTTGATAACAAATAAAATGGTTTAATTAATATATTTAATCTCAATAAGCCACCGATATCAATATCTTATTTAAGCATGTCAGCCTTATTTTTAATAATCTGCAAAGAATTAAGAACATTCACTAATCTTATTTATATTACAACACATTTTTAAAGATTACTTTTTTTTAAGAGTTAATAGAAAATTAATAATTTGAGAATTGATAAATTTGTATAAAATATGAAATGTATTATGTAATGGTTATATTGTTATGTGTACACCTGGGTCTCTTTTTACGCGGACTTATTTAACACGATTTTGAAGTTACGCGATTCGTGTTTCACCGGAAGTTGATTTCCGATAATGCGCTATTACTTTAAATAATAAATTTCGTGCTCTTACGTTATATTGAAAGTAATAGCACATTATGGAATTCGACTTTCATTTTAGTAATTTCAATATTTTCAGTGCTTTATAATAGTAATATTTTATGCAATAATGAAATTAAAATCATGGTTTCCACACTTTATGTATACACACATTAAATTTTACAAGATTATAATGTAAATTTGTTCAAACATTGTGCATGTTAATTTTTCATTTTAAATCACATTCTGTTTTTGCTTTTTAAAAAAGAACATAAGCATTTGAAATCACATTCTGTTTTTGCTTTTTAAAAATGAACGTAATCAATTATTATTTTCTTATTAATGACACTAATCATTAACATGCTCTTAAATTCCAATGAGAGCTAAATGATTGTATGTCTGGATATAGCGAGCTTCATAAACAATTAATAAAATCATCGTCTCAAAGATTAATTACGTTATCACCAGAAAATCATAATAATTAAAACGTGTATAAAAAAGTGTAAAATACTGTACTGTAAATTATGCATAAACATATATTATTTTGAATAAAATTAAATATTATAGTTAAAAAAATTTTGTCTTGTATCAATTTTTTTCAAATTTGAAATTTTTTATTAGTCATATTTTATTTCCTTATTTATTTTTTTTTTGTGCAAATTTGAACGTAATTTTACGTTGGTGCTTTGCTTTTACGTGACTTTTGAAAAATCACAGACCGCATCCCTCCCTTTTTCAATGTAAGTTACGTCTATTTTTGTGGGATTTCGTTTGCGCGTATTTTCTGAGGAACCTATCTATCGTGTAAAATGAGACCCAGGTGTATTTGAATTTTGTAGATCTGATGTAGACTGCATGGTGTGGTTGAAACTGTAATAATAATAATAAAAAGATTTTACTGAAAAAAGTGTAAGAATAATTATTTGAATTGCAATATTTTTTTATACCCATACATTTAAACTTTAATTTCTAAAAAGATTACTGTGTGTAAGGTATGGAATCAGTCAAAACATCTCACTTATTAATTCACAGCAAATCTCCAACTACCTTATGCCATTTAATACAATTTGGAAACAAATTAGTCAACCTGGAAACAAATTAGTCAACCTTTCTACTATGCCATCAAATGGTTTAGTACAGATTATTTATCAAGTTTTGTAACTGATCAGACATCTCTTATCACAATCTGATTTGTATATACATCTTACAAACATGTGATCCAATAACATCTAAATTATCATATAAATATATCTTAGATTTACATAACAAATTATTGGGAGCCTTATGCCATTTTTAAAAATTTGAATATGTATGAGTGAATCTTGAAATGTTTTTAGATCAGAAACAGGTTTAGCATTAAGAAGAAGTGAATATCTGACCTCTATAAATGATATAAAAGATGGTTAATATAACTATGAATTGAAAAGAAAGGCTATAGAAGAAAATAAAAGTTGCAAAAGTATAAACAACTTCTTGTTATTGAAAGAAAAGTTATTTAAGCATCAAAAGAAAAGATGCAGCTATTATTAATTAAAGGAATGTAATGTATAAAATAATTCTATAAAGAATTGTATAGCAATAATATACAAAAAAATAAAGAATTCTCTATAATAACTACATCTTCTGAATTGCCAAGTATTTGAAAAGAAGAAGAGAAACATGCAGTTAGATCTATGAAGAAGGGGAAAACTCTGGGAATTGATGGAATTATTAATGATATTTTAAAAGAAGCTGGTGACAAAACAGAAAAATTGTTGACAAAACTATATAGCAAATGTCTAAAAAATAAGGATATATCAAATAATTGGCAAAATCAATATAAATATTGATATTTAAGAAAGGTAATAAAAATATTAGAAATTTCAGATCTGTCAGTTTTTATCAGTTCAATACAAAATCTTTACCAAGATAATTACAACTCATCTACATCAAACTTTGGATTCAGCCAACTAAAAGAAGACAGCAGCCTTTATTGAATCATAAATTTTTGGTTGTTAATGACATGGATAGGCCTAGGTTGACTTTTGGTCTTATGAGAAATTATTATTTTAATTTTGAGGCTAAGGATCTTCAGAGGCTATTTTTTAATTTAGGTGAGATAACTCAATTTAAATATCTTACTGAGAAAAAAATCTGGTTTAGAGTTACTGATGAACACAGCTGCTTTTACTTTAAAGTTGAATAAAGGTCTTGCTTTGGTTGATATTCCATCTACTTTAGAGGCAGATAAATGTCCAATCTTTATCTCTATCATAGGCTTACAACTTCAATGTTTTGTTTGTAGGGAGAGGACTTATCTTGTTAAAGATTGTCCAAAATAGGTTTTGTAATGTTTGTAAGCTTAAGAAGACACATACTCACAGATGTAGTCTTAATGTTTTGCAAGAATTGCAAGTGCAGCATTTGAGTGAACATATACTAAGCAACAGTCTGATGTTATTCTATCATCTCCATTACAAGTTTCTACTAATTTAAGTAAGAAGGTTGGTAAGTCTGTTGATTCATTAGTTTTTAATAATAATTCTTCTGCTCGGCATTCTATTCTGAATAATATTACTCAATCAGCAGTTGACTCCTCTTGTACAGTTCAAGATGGGAATATGTTATTGAAGAAGAGTAACTTTAGTACTCAGTCTATTCTTGGTTGCTCTTTGCAAGGTCAAGCACTTACAACTGATATAAGTTCTTCCAATAATAAAAGGAAGATTTATGATTCTTCAGGTTACAGCTGGATGATAGAAGTTTTTCTAATCCTGATTCTGATACTGCACCCTCTGTCTTGAAAAGTAAGTCAACTGGATGTTCAAAGAGTTCTAAGAAAAAGGATAATAAAAAAAGTAAATGGTCGGAAGACAAAAGTTCTCAGCAGTTAGCTCTTTCGTTGCCCTATTCTTATCAAAATTATTCTATTGTTACTTTAAATAATCGTCCTTCATCTCAAATACATCATACTTCTGATTCCAATTCACAAATTAAACTTACACCTGAATTCTTCACAGATGATTCGCGTTAATATCTTTTCATTTATATGTTTTTATAATTATATTGCTTAACATTACTGCTGTTAGTGTTAGAGGTTTGAATTCTATTTCTAGAGTTTATGCTATAATGGATTGGCTTCAGAAATGTGATCTTCATAATGCTTGCTTTGGAGAAATGAAGCTACACATCGAATTCATGATTTAATGCAAAATCTTGGTTCATTTCATTATGTTCCTAATATATCTGCTTCATCTGATGTCACATTGCTTGTCAGTAAGCATCTTGCTTATAATGATCTAAGGATTATGCACTTAGATCATGATTTTTTAATGATAAATATTACATTTGGAAGTTTTACTCTGAATATCATTTATTTATATGTTAAGAGTGAGTTCCTTTTTGCTCATTCTACATTTAATAAAATTAATTCTCTTTTGTCTTCTAATTCTTATCCAACTATATTTCTTGATGATTTCAATATGTCTTACATGCATTTTAATAATAAATTCCTACATTTTTAATAGAGTATTTTTATTTGATGAAGAATGATTTCTTCTTAATGCTTTCTCTTCTTATACTTGTCACCCTATTTTTTTAATTGATCTTTTTTACTATTCTCCTGAACTTAATCATGATATTGAAGCAAAGCTTCAGGTTATTCCTTTCTCAGATCATTTGGCTATGCATGTTTCATTGTTGATTGACACTTCATTTGTTGCTCAGTCTCATAGTTCTCTTAAAATAAGACTCTTAAATAGACTAACAGCTCCTGCTTCAATTTTCTCAGAGGCATATATTCTTTTTAGAAAAATGGATATTCTTTCGTTACCTGCCATATCGGCATGGTCTTCTTTTATTGGTATTCTCAAATCTCTTATTAAATTCTTATACTAGGAATACAAGAGGTCCAAAGTTTTTACTTAAGCAATTGGATTATATTGCCTCCAGACTTTCTAAACTTTCTTCTTTTAACTCTATTATAGAAAATATTATGCAACTTAAGGTGCAGTATCATGATATACAGAAATCTCTTGCTCCTTATCTGGCTATTAAACCATTACAGATATTTCTTCAATAGTAGGAAATACCAGGCAGTTTAGATTCTATCTGTAAAAGTAAAGGATTTAGATATGTAATAAAACATAATGAGGAGATCCTTGCAGCACTGAAAGATGTGGATGAAAACCATCTGTAAGTTTACCATTCAATGAAGTAAAGATGGACCTGTTAAGTAGAAGATTGGCTATAATACAGACATATGGAGTGGAAACCTGATAGTCCTGAAGAGACTGAAACAAAACAGAAGGCAAAACATAATCAAAGGCTGATGTAAAGTCCAGCTGAATGACCACAGGTTTTGATTTATTATGGCACCTGATATACTCAATAAGAAGAAAGAAAAGGTGGACAGCTTCAGTTGTTGAATGACCTTTCTTTGCAAATTGAAATTTGGATAAATGAATATAAATATTATTCTGTATATGATCTTTAACAATAGATTCAATAGTCTTTATTAACAGAGATGTCATAGAAATAGGACAAATATTAGATAATGGAGAAGGATTTAATATCAACCATATTACAAATTATTTGAACTATAAAGAATGAAAGATGAAGAAAGACAAACCTGGGAATATTATGAATATCAGGATGAATACTCTCTGGAAAATAATTTAATTTTTGAATAATCATAGTTTCAGTTATATTATGACTAGAATCAAGCTCAGATTCATTCCAGATGTCACCAATTCTAAAAGGCAACATTTGAAGTTTAGTTTTAAAATGATTATATAATTCAAGCAACATAATAGGGCCAGAACCTTATTTCCTATATCAATCATTAATGGAGTAGGTCTAGAAGAAGCACCTAAATCCCACCTAATACAAGTTACTAAGTTATCTCTTCCTTTGGTTATTGATTCCACAAATATGCTGCCTCCATTTTCAAGTTATTGGATTGCTGATTTATGGAAGTCGGTTATTAAGTCGATACTCTCGATTCAAGTTGTGCTTGGTGGGAAGTTGACATTCTGGAATGTTTACAAATTGAAATTTCCACATCATACTCCTCTCATGACTTCATTAGGTGTTTCAAATAAAGCTCTGTTGTGTAAAATGAAACTTCTTTTCATTGAAGCAAGACATGTTGATTTTGTACTTAAACTGAATATAAATGCTCTCCCAACAAGTTATTTTTTAGTGGCCAATAGAGGTTTTTGTTAGGATTTCATTTTAGTGTCAGTTGTGTAGATTGTATGATGAAACAATACCACACATTTTTTATATTTGTCCTGCTCTTAAGTCGATTAGGGACTTCATTGTTGCTAATGTTTTTCTGGATTTTAGGGATGCTCTTTCTGTTTGTAATACTCTCAAGAGGGTTCTTTTGTGGCAATGAGATTATCCATCTTTCTTATATTTTCTTTATGGTTGACACATTGCAGGCTCATCTTTGGTCATTCTCAGAACTCGGCTTTAACTGTCTTTATCAAGCTCCTTGACCAGGTCAAGGAGCGAGACTCTGTGCTTTCACGTGTGACTCTACATGATGATACTTGGATGATAGTTTCATTTTCCTCTTAGTCTTATTAAGATATCCTTTTCTCTGCATTAACCTTTTTCAAGTAACTTTTTTGTCTTCTCTTTTTTGCCATAACGAGTTTCATACTGAATGTTATGTAATTTTTTATAAAGTTTAACTGTATATTGCTATGTTTAATAAATTTATTTTAAAATAAAAGAACAACCTGGCAAACAATGTATCACATCCAAGTATTGAGAGACATTATAGAAAGGTGTAATAAATATTGCTTTGGATGTGTAGATTATAAAAATATATTTGATTATCTGCATTTCAAGAGTGATTTTAAGCTTTGGACTGTGATATAAAGCCAAAATGATGTCCTATTCTAAAGAATATTTATCAAAATGCTATAATAGTAATTATATTACATGAACAGATTAAAAGTTTAATATTGAAAAAAATATACAAAAGATCATTCCATATCTCCAAAACTTTTTAGAGAAGTTTTAAAAGAATTATTTTGTGGTTTAAAATGGGCAAATTAATGAATAAAATACATAGAAATTATTTACCATTTAGATTTTGCAGATGTTGAGATTGTTTGTTCAAATATTTTAGAATTTCAGAAAATGTTGCAACAGTTTTCAAATGAAACTAAGAAAGTAGGATTAAAAATAAGTACTAAATAGACAAAGATATCATTCAACTAATTTTCTCAGAAGAATAAATTAAAGATTGATAAAAGTTAATATGCATAAATATTTGTTGACATTCTTTCTAAAGATGGAAACTTAATGGATGAAATAAAACAAAATTAAACTTGAATGGAATCTTTGTAGAAACAATTTAATATTAAAAGAAGAGATATCTATGAGTTTGAAATAAAAAATTTTAATAGATATGTTTTATTAGATCTTATTTATGGATATGAAATTTGGACAACTTAACCTTGTGGAAACAGCAATTAAAAAATTACAATATAGTTCAAATGTAATAAAGATATATGTTTATTACTAACATATGCTGAAATGAAAAATAAATAAATACTCAAATTTGCATTTAATATATTTACATCAGTTACAGTTAAGAAATTATTGAACAAAGAAATATAAATATATTAAGAAATAATAAATTTTTCTTTCAAGTAGCAAAACGTGGATATTGCTAAACAATACAAGCAAATAATGTCTGAAATTAAATCATCAGAATATTAAATAATTGAATTTACAGAATGTTTATATCAATCATTTCAAGCAATATTGCTATATTCACAGCATAAATACTTTTCACAACTACATGCATGCTAACTTCAGAATTTGTGGTAGGTTTTAAATACAATTTACTATTGAATATCATATACTTTTAAGAAAAACATGTTGTAATCAAGATAATAGTTTAAACATTATGGCTTATTATTCATTATGTACAAACATACGGATAGTCATAATGTCGAACTTATTCTATTCAAGATGAAAGAAAGTGTGAAGCAAAGAATTCGAATCACTTAATGAAATATGGCAAAATGTATGATGGGTGTAACAATAATGATCAAAACTGGAATATTTGATTGAGAAAACAAACAGAAATTATTGACAGCAAAGAAAGAATTAGGATACTGAAATAGAGATGGGCTAGATATATTTCCAGTGTAGATGATAACAGACGAACAGTCAAAGTCTTAAACTGGATTCCAAAAGATTCTAAGACTTAGAAAAAATCATATGAGATGAATGGGTGGAATTGGTGGGGAGTAAAAAAGAAAGGCGATTGAATGTAGAAACAGTATTAAACTTGAAATATTTATCTTGCAATGGATCAATGATGGTTGAAAATGACAATGATTTATATTGTCAGTGAAAACATATTTTCTACTTTTGGATTTAATTACAATATATTAAATACTCTTCCTATTAGAGTTGTTTACTTTATTTGGTTCACCTTATAAACAAGTTTTATATCAGACCATTATTAAGACAGCCATTTTTTTGGCATTTCATTTTTACAAATCTTATTTTTAAATTAATTTCAATAGCATTAAAACAGGTAAAACTCTCCATACAGTAGAGCCACTCAGTGCAAGCTAGAGTAATCAATGGATTCCAGAAGACCTGCATAAAATCCCTATTTAATGCATACTCAACCAATATCCCCAGACTAGTTTCTAGCTTGTGGTTGTCATCAGTGAGGAGTCTTGGAACTGAGAGCACTGCACCTAAAACTTAGGATTTAATGCAACCCTCCAGCAGCCACCTTTTATCTTTACTTAACTAACCTGGCTTGCACTGAGTGGCACTACTGTATGGAGAGTTTTGCCTGTTTTAATAACAGTTATGAGTAACATAAGAAACAGTGATAAAGTGATGTAATTTCAATAGCAGTAATCTTCTTTCATTCACAGTTGATTCTTTGACTTTTTGCAGATGCCATAACCCAAGAATGGTAATCAACTATATGAAATATGCATTTACTACACCCATGTATCCAAGATATATATATATATATGTAATATGAGTGTACAGACAATGCATCCAACTATTTCATTGCTATACATTATTATATCCAGAAATAGGGATCTTATTAGGTCACCATGGAAATTAGCACCAGTCTCTCCCATAAAATAACATGGCAACTTTTAATATTTACATCAGAAATATGTGATAACACATAATATTAAAAATATATTATTATGGAATGATTTAAGATATTTTCTACAAAACGAATTAATTTATGCTTCATTTATATTAATATTTTATTATCCACATACACTTATTAATATGAAAAATAGAATTCATAACTTAAAACTTTAATTTTTTTTATCTTAATAATACTATCAGAATACTAGAATGAATATGTAAACAATATTATTAATAGTTTCTCTTTGACAGTTTAAGAAATAGAGTATAATATACAAATTCAATCATCAATTTTATTAAATTTTCAGCAATAAAACTGGTTACATCATCCTATACTGCAGGGGTCCCCAACCTTTTTGCACTTAAGAGCACATTCTATAATACCTGCCAGGTGGCGGGCACCATTTATTTTTTCAACCAGATGGTGGGCACTATTTATTTTTTCAGTATAAATTTATAGTTGGATATTGTTAATAATACACATAATGTACAAAAAAATATTTAATTCAAAAATAAAATTTTAACATATAATTAACGTTTATATTTTTACACTGTAAAAGTATAATATGCCCTACAATTTGATTACAATATAATACAATAATTTATAAGAAATATAAAAAATTAAATTTATTTGTATAAGATAAATAATTTTTTTTATCATGTTTAGATAGTGGCGGGCACACGTAAAATGGTCTGGGGCGCCATGGTACCCATGGGCATAGGGTCGGGGACCCCTGCTATACTGAATCTACCTACAGGCTTCTTACACACCATTCTCTTCACATCAGGATACCAATAGAACTGGATAGCTTAAAAAATTAAAATTAAATCCTAAACAAGTTCATCAATATAATTACCTTCAATTTCATTCAAAAGTTCTCTAACTTTTAACACAATATGAATTTATAAAATCAGGATAAAGCTTAAAAAATATTAAACCTTCAATCTATATTAAATTGGCACATTAAAATTTAGTTTTTGATATATATATTTAATAAAAGGCATTATGACTTTTGTAATTTAATATGGAACATATCTCATTCAACGACTATAAAAAATTATTTGTTTTTTATTTATTTAAAAAGATTAGAAAGTATAAGGATATTATTATTTTATATATAAAGTCAACAATAAATAATAATAATTTGAGTTTTTTATTGACTAGAAATTCAAAAAAGATTTGATAACTGAAGTGAGAGATCTCGAATTCTGCCATTTTACTAAAGAACATAGAGTCCATAAAATCAATTAAAGTAATCAATAAATGAAAACCAATCGAATGGTGCATTACTCAAAAAGTTCATATGATGTTTGAGCAATTGAAAAGACTTTGGTGAACTTACTCCAGGGAAATTAACTATTGAAACTGACATTCTTCTATTCAATTAAATAATGCATATCAATACATCAGAATTTAGTATAGAAAAGTCTTTGAGGCACATGGTTTTTTACTTTTCAAACTAATATATATGATTTGGAAATTAAGCAAAAATAGGATCTTCTATTTTAGAAGCACCTGTATAATTAATTTAGCTTCAATTCTGTCTATTAATGTTTATTACTGATAATTATGTGATTTGCTAATAAAGTGCAAAGGACAAAAATTATTCTGGGGATGTAGTTACCAATACTGTTCCTCATTTTTACATAGATGGCACTGGAGTAGACTGATATTATAATAGATTGCTGTTGCTCATGCAAATGTTAAATTTAAACTAGAAAGTCATATAATTTTTTATTTTTTTTAAATAAAAATCTCATGCCATCTGCAAGCAATATATATATATTCCACATTTTCCAGCTAGTGAAATTAAGCTGAAAATCACACGATATATGTTATAATCTTTAGTTCTACTTACAATATATTATGAAAATATATTAGTTATAAAAAAAAAACATGTATTCTCCTAAATTTTAAAACAATTTTGAGAACAAAATTAAAATTTATCAATCTCAGCCTCAGAGTGGCCTTCGAGCATTCCATCATCAGATTTTCAATTGGATGGACGGTTGAAGAGTTGGAGTGTGTAGTACATTGGAGCCTGTCCATTAAAGTATGAAGATTGTCTATCTTAATATATATCTGAGCACTTATAGTATATATGTGTGGGAGATGATAATCTGGACCAACTGATGATTTCTGGTTTAGCATGAAACACGTAGATTGGTGATTATTTATCTTTTCAGCATATATGTGCTTAAGTGTATCGGTGTTATTAGATAGAGTGGAGCATTGTGGGTTGTGTGAAAGTCTGTGCTCATGTACTCTATATATTATATATATAGACACAGGTGGATATATAATAAGCCTGTGTTTCAGTTATTACATCTTAATAAAAATAAATACTCTTCTTTTTCAAAAATATATTGTGTAATATAAGTTTTATGCTTTTTGCAATCAAAGATCTATTGATTTTTTTTTCTTGAAGACAACATAATTTTAAACTGTCTTTCTTTGGTAAGTCTCTTTATTTACTATCACAATACTTTGGATCTCACTAACAGTATTTTGGAATTAAATCATACATTGTAAATAACTATTTCATTTCACAGTAACATTCATAAATTAAATGTATACATGCCTGAGAAAACTATACTCCAAATAGATCATTAATGATTTTTGAATTAAATAAAATAAGTAAATGGAATTATCTGGGCAGGGTTGTCTCATATTATTTTGTTGCTTCTATTATTACAATCAGCACATTGCACTCATCTAACCAATCTAGACTAATGTGGAATCTTTATTCTCTAGCTATGAATAACATTTTTGTCATATCTCCTAATAATAAATCCAGTCCAACTGCATTTCAGAATCTTTATTTTTCAATGAGATTATGATATTTGCTCCTTTTTCATCTATATTTATCAGAATATTATATAATAAATTAAATGGAAAATTAAAAAAAATATATATATTAATAAAGAACCAAAAAATAACAACATAATTTTATACAATAAGCATAATATTAAATAATATCCTACATGTTTCTACTAAAGTGGTGTAATGTAATAAAATATATGGAAAGAAGAAAAGTTATAAACAACTATGAAGAATTATAAATATTTAAAAAAAGCTAATGAAAAAACAGAAATTGTTGGCCAAAAATATAAGGTAGAAATGATATATCAGATCACAAAAATTTATGCAGATATTAATATGTAAAAAAAAATTTGAAAGTGCTCGCAGTGTGTGGTATATGTATAATATAATATCAACAAGCCACTGAATTTTTCACTTTATACAATATTTAATAAAACGAGAGCAGCTCTCTGTAGAGAATTTCATCCATTGTCTTGGGTTCAAAATTTTAGAGCTTGATTACTAAAATGGGGTTAAAGGTGATTGCTAGATGCATAGTTTCATTCCATCCAGCTTGAAATTCCAAGTTTCACCAAGACAGGCAAAATCTATTAACAAGACTAGAAAAAACTTATAGAAAAGACCATTGATTGTGAATAACCCATTTACATTGGGATTTTTCAATTTAAAAAGCATTTTTCTTTGGTTTAAAAAAGCAAGATATTTTCAAACTACAGATATTTACAATATGATGATAGCAAGAACGCAAAGTTGAAAAAAGGCACAAAATATTAATATATTGGAATTAAAAAAAGAAGGCAAGCAGGAAACAATATTTGGAGATTAATTTAAAATTGGCATATTTAGATAATGATATAAATATTTATGCAAATAAAGCTAAGAAATAAAAGCATAAAACATAAAACTGATGTTCAATGGGATTACAAAAGAAATTAAAAATTGAATTCATTAAAAAAGTTAAAAATTATAATCTTAAACAAAGTAATATATTTAGAAACAAATTAAGATTAATTACTGAATTGAATTTAAAGCACTTCCATTGTTCCAAATTTTTATTTTAAAAAGTTTTCAAATGTCTTCAAACAGTTTATATATAAATCTGAAATTTATCTGAACACAGAATCATTGGATGCCACAGTAGAATATAAAAAGAAATATATTGGACTTAAGAAAAAATATAAGGAAATATGACTGGAACCAGTGAAAAATTAGAAGGTTTAGATGGAGCTACTTTGAACATGAGGTGACAGTAGATGGAATATTAAGATTTTAAAGAGACCCTATTAATGAATGTGATAAAAGAGGTTTTTTGAAATTTTGCAAAGTGATGTGGTTTATCAGTAGTTGATATCATCATCATCATCAACCATTATCAATCCACTGCAGAATGAAGGTCTGGATCTGAGACTTGGACACTTAATAGAAGAGCAATACAGAGACTTTGGACCATTCAAAGAAGTATGGAGAGATGCATGTTGGGAGTAACAAGAAGAAATCAAAAACACAATATATGGGTAAGAGTAGTTGATATAAACTTATATATTTAAAAGAGTGTATATATACATAACAATATATTATTACACTTTAAATAATTCTGGAAAGATATTATCTCAACTTATTGTGTATACTATATTTTTCATGGTTGTCACACTACATGAGAAATTGGATTAACTACTTTGCATTATACATACACTTTAGGATTCACATTCTTCATCAACTATTTTTAAAAAATGACAACAATCCATGTTAATACAATAGCTATTTGCCTTATGTAGGAACTGAATTGTTAATAAAACTAAGATATTTTGCACTATAATCACTTTATATAAGTTAGCTTATTTCAATATAACTTTACAAATTAATCTGACATCTCTTCAAATTTATTTATATATGTATTAAATACATTTAATAGATATGTTGATATCTGGCTTTATTTATTAAGATTTTATTACTAAAATGAATCTATTACTTTCATTTGATTAATGTATAGCCATATTAGAACAAAATAATATATAAAAAATGACTGGTGAGTTAAATGTTCAAAATTCAATACCAAGTTGGTCACCATTACAATATTTATATAAATAGTGATTATGATTGTAGGATTATTGGCAGTACTCTAAAGCAACTGACCAAGAAAGTTATTCATGTAATGCATATTTACTGCTGAGTGGTTTGTCAATTTTTTCATGCGAATAGTCAGCTACAAAGATTTATTATGCATAATGATTCGAGATACTTTTTCCAGATTTATTTACAATACTATATGTATCTATATATTTATAATTGATTAAAATAAATTTTCATGTAAAATATTTCCCTGAGAGATTTTCGTACCTGAAGAATAGAGCAAAAAGTCTACACATCTCTTTGAATAGTTAAAACAAACTGTTGCACTCAACCCTTTCATGTAAACAGACAAAGTAATATGAAATCAAAGCATATCTGTTATGATTTCAAACAAATAACTATTACATACTAATTCATGTTTCATAAAATATCTTGCTTTGAGTTACTTAGATATCACTATCTAGAACGTGAGAGTTTTTTTTTCAGGTAAAAATATTAGAAATTTTAATTGAAATAAATTCAGCAAACAATTCCAATATAAATTAACATCAAGCAGTCATACAATTATTTCAATACTAAATATGAAAACAATAATTTTTGGTCTAATTCTATTTAAAAGTTGTTTCCTTTTCAGAAAATAATAAATGAATTATTATTTTTATTTTTAAGTTTAGTAGGTCATTAAATATTATCAGTTTTATTAAAAATGTCATTGTTTATGTGATAAATTAAATAAAAGTTGTAAAAAATGAAAAAATAGTTTGAAGCTATATAAGAATAAAAATAGCTGTAAAATAGAAGGAATAACACTAAAAAAAAAATGAAAAAATAGTTTGAAGCTATATAAGAATAAAAATAGCTGTAAAATAGAAGAAATAACACTAGAAAAAAAATTAAAAAATAGTTTGAAGCTATATAAGAATAAAAATAGCTGTAAAATAGAAGGAATAACACTAGAAAAAAAATGAAAAAATAGTTTGAAGCTATATAAGAATAAAAATAGCTGTAAAATAGAAGGAATAACACTAGAAAAAAAATGAAAAAATAGTTTGAAGCTATATAAGAATAAAAATAGCTGTAAAATAGAAGGAATAACACTAGAAAAAAAATGAAAAAATAGTTTGAAGCTATATAAGAATAAAAATAGCTGTAAAATAGAAGAAATAACACTAGAAAAAAAATGAAAAAATAGTTTGAAGCTATATAAGAATAAAAATAGCTGTAAAATAGAAGAAATAACACTAGAAAAAACATATTTTATTAGGGACTAAAATGGGTGCTTTAGATACTAAAGAAAGGAAGCAAAAATATAATAATGATTTGATTTGTATACTAGCTGGAGATGTGAAAAGATGTATTGAATATTTATTTTTGGAGTATAGGATATTAAAAAACAATCAGGATAAGTTCTATGGAAAGAAGTAGCATAAAAGTAAAAGAAATAAAGATGTGAAGATATTTTAGAACCCTATGACATAAGTGAATAAGATATTAGAATTATAAAAACAGCTTTAATTAAAGTAAGATAGCAAAATAAAATATGAGTGAGTGCTATGGGACTGAAAGTAATAGAAGATAAGAAATAGATGAGTTTACCATGGTATGTATCATTTCATACTAACATGGTTACTAGGATCTTTGAAAATATAGCCCATACACAGAAACTTCTAACTTGCTCTCAAAAGAAGCCACTAGACATCATAATTTATAGAATTACATGTTTCTGTCAAATTTATGTTATTATATGTAAATATTTTTTATTATATGAATAAACTTGTTTTTAAAATTATATCTGCAAAAATAAAAATAAAATGTATAGACTTAGATTTTAATATTAAAAATTAATAAAAACTTTTTAAATTATTCAAAACATTAAAAAAAGTTCAACGTTAAAACTACAAAATGTAAAAACTGTAAATTCAATCATAATTATCTAAACATTTTTACATAATTAAATAATGAAAATCATTTATGCCTAAGGTAATGTTATAATTCTATATAATATTTTGCTACCATTCTGAATAGAGAATTTTTTAATTTTATTTTCCAGATGTTTTTATAGATTTAAAAAAAAGTTAAAAATTTTCTCTATGAATAATATAAAGATACCTTCAAGTTTAATGAAGTTTCTCTAATCTATAGTTTCTCTTTTCCACATCACATTTTTATCTCATTCAGCCATCTCTCATGTGATGTTTTTCTAGGATTGAAAAGCTCTTGAAATCGAACTTGGTTTTTTAACTGTTCAACTGTTGTCATTTCGAAAAATATGTAGTACAGCTTTATTTCAGCTTCTTAATTCTTTAATAAATTAATTTCTTAATTAATGTTAATGGTATGTTTGTTTTCTCACTCATATTTTTGCTATTAATCCCTCATTATCATTTCCAACATACATTTTTCTATACTTCAGTATGTGATTCATAGTCTCTATATCTCATACCCATATATGAGAATTAGTAAAAGATCTATTAAAAAGCTTTCTTTTGTGTACATTTTCTTTAGTATTTGTTTATTTTCATCATCATCATCATTATCATCATTCTATGAAAATTTATTCTATGTTAAATTGCCTATTATTCTTCTATATGCATTAATGATCTCATAAAAATATTTGTAGTTATTTTCTTTTAATTTATTATTATCAGTCTTCATTTTATTCTGCAAAAAAGCATTCAGCATTACTTTTGTATTATTTTAGCATTTGTCTTTATTCACATAATTTTTCAACATTTCTTAAAATTCTGAAGTATTGTTTGCAAAAACAATCATCTTCAGAATCTAGATGACATAAATAACCCTCATTTGTTTTTATTCCATTACCTTCCTCTTCAATCTACAAATTATTTCTTGAAAAACTACTCAAAAACGTTTTACAGATATTGAATCACTTTGTCATGGATGTTTAACAAAGTCAATCTTAATATCACCATATCTCCATGTAATCTAATCACTGCTAATATTCTAGATATATATCTTAATAATCCACATATTTAATCATCATGAAAATGCTTATAGAATCTAATTACTTTTTATAACTTATAACTCCAAAAAATAATGGTAATTTATATTCAGTAGTTCTTTCTATAAGTACTATTGCTATGTTAAAACCAATTTTAAACCCAGCTTATTTTTTTTGATTGCTTTAAGCCTAAAGTTTGCTTTAAATGAATTATAGTTATCTTATATAAATACAATTTATCCAAACCACTTTGATCACTTTTTAGCAAAACCATCTATTTATACATATATACGTACACCTATGTTTTGACTGTCCTGCAGTCTTCTTCAGAGCCAATTCACTTTAATCTCTTAAAAAGCATTTTTTAAAGAGATTAAAGTGAACTGGCTCTGAAGAAGTCTGCAGGACAGTCGAAATGTAGGTGTAGATATATATGTACAAATAAAGGGTTTTGCTAAAAATGTTCAAAATGGTTTGGATAAATTGTATTTATAAAGGATGCTACAGCAAAATAAAGAAAACGGTGATTTTGGTAATACTTTTGTACAATTATCTTATTAAAAATCATATATAAAACTGATAGAAGACTGGTAAATCTGTAATTTTTAATGTCTTTTCTTTCACTTTTCTTAAACATCAATATCAATACCGAATTTTACCAATTACCTAGTGCATCTTTACCATTAACTATTTGGTATATAAATTTATCAATATTTTTTTTAAATATCACAAATATTCCCAATAATCATCTTTATCATAGATTTGATTGCATTTCTCATTTAAGTTGTTTTAATTATATGTGTAACATTGTTTTTTATATCTTTATTACTACACAGTTCTTTAATGAATTTGTTCAATATATTTTATGATGATGTTCCTCTTTTTAGTAATAATGACAAAATTATCCTTCATATTATTGAAACCCTTTTCCTTCCATTTATTCTTTTTTATAGCTTTTTTTGTCATTTCACAATTATTTCTTCTTATATCATTGTAAATCTGTTTATATATAATGTTACCGATGCCAGATATTTAATTTTTTTTAATGAATCATTTAAAAATATTTTCATATTCTTTATTCTCTCCATACATTCTCTTCTCTCAAATGAAAATTTACTGAAATGATGCCTTTTTATGCCAGATAATTTTTAATAATGTATCAATTATCATTTTATTAATCCATTCAAATCTATGCTATCTTTAAAGTCTGTTAATATTTTGAAATGATTTTCAAACTTCAGTTTGAATTTATTAGAATATTTTTGAAGGTTAGAAATAAAAATTATTCATAATACCTGTCTCAACAATTTTATAAAAGCTTATAGAAAGTAAAACAGAGCAAAACTCTCCATACAGTATTGCCACCTGTGCTAAACAGAGTAATCAATGGATGCCAGAAGGCTTGTGCATAAAATCCCTATCTAGTGCCTACTCATCCAATATCCCCAGACTAGTTTCTGGCTTGTGGCCTTCGTCAATGAGGAGCTTTGGATCTGAGAGCACTGCATCTAGATCTTAGGATCTAATGCAACCCTCTAGCAACCACCTTTTATCTCTACTTAACTACTAAACTATGAGAATGAAATTGAAAACACAAAAAATATTTTCAATCTAAGCTCAATAGAAAGTATTATGTTGAATCTTTCAACTAAATTAATGCTATATTGTTTCTGAAAAAACACTTTACAGAAAACAACCTAAGTATTACACATAAATTCCTATTATAACAATATAGTACTATTGTATAGAGTGAGTCAAAATACTGCTTTAATACTATATTTATATCATAGTCCTTGTAATTGTGATATTTGGTTTAAAGCAATGTTGCAGAAATTAAAATCCATGGAACATATACATATATAGGTTTGTCATTATCATCATCATCAACTATTATCAATCCACTGCAGGATGAAGGTCTCTCCAAGTTCTGCACACTTTCTTATTTCATCAATCATCTCACATGTGGTCTCTTTCTGGGTCTTTTACAATCTCTTGGAATCCAGTTTAAGATTTCTATTGCCCATCTGGTATCATCTCTTCTATCAATATGTCCAGCCCAACTCCACTTCAGTCTTTTAATTTTTTCAATGAGGTCAGTTTGTTCTCTTACCCATATATTACATTTTCGATCTCTTCTTGTTACTCCTAACATGCATCTCTCCATACTTCTTTGAGTGGTCTGAAGTCTCTGTATTGCTCTTCAAACAAACAAAAAAATTAAATATCGATAAAATAATTCTTTTTTTTGGGAGGGGGGATTCTTTTAATATTTTTTTTTTTTTAACTAATTAGTTTATTAATGCAATTAATTAAACATTTATAAAAAATAATTTAAATGATTATATTATTAAATCAATAAAATATTTAAAAAATAATAATGCAAGATGTTCGTGGCTATTTATAAAGTACACAGTATATAACAACTTTATAAAGACTGAAATATTATAAGAGATACTGATGAATATTATAATCAAATAAATATTATATATATATATACTAAACACAGTTCTTGTGCTCAAACGGTTTTGTTGAAAAACTATTACAATAGCATGCATAATTTAAATGTTGGACTTTCATAACAAATCATTTATATGCAAGAAATCATTTTATAAATGAATAAATAAAAAAATTATGAATATATAGATATATTATTTTAATATGAATAATTTTGAAGTTATAAAGAAAGACATGTTTCATAAATATAATAAAAGATTAAAATCTTATAATGCTAGAAAATGATGGATTTGATCAAATACTTTTCTATTATGTTTAAAAAGACCAAATAATTGCTTCAACAAATAAAAAATATTCAAACTTTTTGAGAGGTAGTCATGGAAATTTATTTAATAATAGATTACTGTAGACATTTAAAAAGTAAACCAAAAGATGAAATTATTCATATAGTTTTCATATTTTTGCTGATATATATATAAAAGTTGGGCATAAAAAGTAAAAGCAATTTTATTAATTAAAATATGGAAAGAAAGAAATTCTTTAGATTGTGCAATATTTAAAAATTATTTTTAGTAATGCCTTTTATTGTTTAATGTAGTGGGAAAAGAACAATGTTTGGAGCTCAAAATTTGAAGATCAAGACCCAGATGTGCACCTATGATGTTCAAACTTTTTATTTTATGTATTCCTTAGAAATAAACCATTTAATTGTTATGTCCAGTAATTTCTTTTATTTTTAATATTTGGAACATTTTATGAATTGTTTGAAATTATTTTTTATATTGCATTCAAAATTAAATTTAGTTTTCTATGTGTAGTTGATTTTTTAAATTTTTTTATATTATCTAGTAAAATCTTTATTTGGAGTTTGAAAACAAATTTTAATGAAAAATTACTTTATCCTAAACAATTTCTGATTACTGTAAATGGAGTCATTTGTAAACATCAATAAAAATTTAATGGCACAACTTTGCAATAATGCTGACATAAGTTAACATCACTGATGTAGGCTGTAAGATTCAGAGCTATTTTCTAGTACCCTAAGATCGGATACTTTAATATGCTCAGTATCTGTAAAATTCTCAGCTATGTATTAGTGGCTCAATATGTATAATTAGATTTTTTAAACATGCTCAATATCTATAATTCCATGTATTTATTCATAATTAGCTACAAAATAATAATACACGTCAGTGAATAAACTCATTAATGTTTTTAAAGCAGTATCATATGATAAATATATTGAATACTAACCCATTAGATTATTATCTTACTATCATTCTTAAATTAATTTTGAAATAAAAAACAATAGTGCCATGTCAATTAAATTTTGAAATGAAATTTCATGGTAGAATGAAATATTCAGGGCTAAATTAGGTTTTTCTATCAAAGCCCATCCTGATATTTTTGATTTGAAAATATCATTAACAACTCTTACCAACTAAATAGTTTTTATTTTGAAGAGTCTTATAATAATTAGTGCATCAATTTTCGGTGTCTGTGATCTGAATTTTAAATCTATTTCAGTAAATCTTGGTGCTTTTTTGGGGGGTCACAAGTAGGCTTTGAATTTATTTTTTAACAATTGGATCTAGTCATGAGATACCACACAATATGCATTAATTTATTCATTTTCTAATATTCAGTACATTATATAATTATACAGAGTGAGAAAAGAAATGTTCAGAGTGAAAAGTTGGTTGCATGAGATATGTAATAGTAATTAGAATGAACCAAATATTTTTAAATATGTAACAGTAAATTTTGATTTTAAATAAATATTAATATTAGATGAAAGTTGATTGGTTAATAAACTTCAAATAAAAATGATCCAATTTAAATATATATAACAATATTGAACAATGTGCTGCTGATGATTAAAAACCTAGAACTAAATATCTAAACTAAGTACAAGTCCTCCTAAATATAATTTTAATTTTTTTTTCTAGTTTCAATAAAAAAAAGTTAAACTTTAAGGTGCCAAAACTTTTGAATAGAAAGTTTACTGTTGGGCAACTTATTAATGCCTTTCCTGAATGTTTCCCAGTGGATTACATGATTTTTCAGGGTTATGGATATTACTAAAATATTGGACATTAAAAGCATAATGTTAGATTAAATTTGATAAATGAACACTAAATGGAGAGCAAAAAAACCTTAATTAATTAACAATGAATAAATAAATTAGAAGATTAAAATGGAGTTGGGTTGGACATATTGCTAAAAGAGATGATAATAGATGGACAATTAAAATCTTAAACTGGATTCCAAGAGATTGTAAAAGACTCAGAAAGGGACCACATGTGAGATGGATGGATGAAATAAAAAAGTGTGCATGGATGATATAGAGAAAAGAAGCTAAAGATTGGAGAAGATGGATTGTACTTGGAGAGACCTTCATACTGCAGTGGATTGATAATGGTTGATGATGATGCAGATAATGATGATTACTAGATTTATAAAATATTAAAGATAATAAAATAATATTTTAAATTCAAGACCTTATGATATCTATAATGATAAAATATCACATCAAAAATATTTAAACAGATCTAAAACATGATTTTTGCAAATGTCATTCTTTTAATATATTTACAGATATCTGTGGTACTACCACCAAAGATGCTAGTTATTCTCTTGGTGCACTAGTGATGTTAGAAAGAAAATACAGTATCATTGGTGGTATTAGATAGGGAATAGTATCTGTAGGTCTTGGGTAATTTTTATGGCACTGTACACTTCTGTCTTCACAGCTTTATTAAAATAGGCAATGGGTGATTTTATCAAACTTCAGGGTTTGTTTCTGGATCCAAATGCATTTCTGAATATTTGATTGGTGTTGACCAGTGTGGTTTCTTGTTGTCTCTTCTTATATAGTAGATGATTTTCTGTTAGATAAAGTCTTCATACTTGCAGTTATAAGTATTAAAAAATGCTGTAAAACAGTCAACATGATATGGTTATCTATGTTATGGTAAAACAGTTTTAACCAGTGATTTCTTTCCTCTGCATGGGATCACGGCAACACTGCTTCTTGATTTGAGTCTTAAAATAGACTGTACTAACTGTACTGGACTGCTGAAGTTGTTTGTTTCAGACTTATTTTCCAAACAACAGATTAATCATCAGCTAGTCATAAGATTTGACATTCATTTCTTTATAATGACATGTTTTTTGAAAACATTTTTTTTATTTCTTTCATACGTTGTGAAACAAATAATTTTAGAGATATTTTAAATTACATTATTATTTTATAACAAAGTGAAGAAGAAAAGAATAAAAAAATCTTTATTTACATTCATGATAGGGAAATAAAAAAATCATTATTGATTCTTAAAAATTGATTGATAACATACTTATTCTTATTAAATCTTAATTTTAAATAAAATATTTAGACTGGCATCAAATCTACTTTAAGAATTGACAAGTTTTTTTTAATTTAAACTTCTATCTTCAGTACAGGGTTTTTTAATAAATATATAAAGATCTATTAATATCCCAAAATGTTACTTTTATTTTTATACCAGTTTATTAATAAATTTTTTGAGTAAGACAAATCAAATACAATATGCTTTAAATTTTTATAACTATGTAATTCAAATCCTTGCACATATCAAAACCATTTTTCTTTCTTTCTTTATAGTTCAACTTGTCATTTTTTTTGACAAAATAATTTTTTCTAATTAAATAATATGATTAAATGCATAAGCTAACACCAGGGTGCTCAAGTGGCATGTATATGATACCCACACATACACATATGACAATTTATGCATATAACAATAAATAAATGAGATATTTAAAAAAAAAATCATTTCTTTTTCTAATGCAGTTTTGTAATGTAACTAATTTGAGCTGCTATCCGATTTGTTCTGTTACAACATACATTTTTAAAATTTACTCAATATGAACCAATTCACCATGAAAAGAGTTAAATGATGATCTATAAAAAAGATGGAGAAAAAAGTAAAGTAATAAATAGTTGCTGTTTTTTGCTTTTATCCAATACTTTTCATATAAATTTATTATTTTTCTAGGTAAAGAAATGCTTAAATAATTAATCTTTAAATGACTATCTTGAACATACAATTATAAAAATCAGCAAATAACTTTAAATACTGGAAATCAGCTAGTAAAAAATTGACCTTTGGAATAAGATAGATTTTACTATAGAGTCATCTTAATATATTTAGCCAATTTTGCTCATATCAGTCTATTAGCAAGATTTGATTAATTTGAAACTCTTACCAACTATATTAGAGATTTTTCAATCCATTAATATTAACATCTTTTATTTCTTATGAAAAATTTACATACATACCAATCTTTTATTTCAGAGCAACTAAGTAGTCAATCTGAACAAAAACTCACAGCAATAAAATGTTGTGTATTCATTCTAAGTAAAAAGGCACATCCAAGTAATAATTAAATATTTATTAATTAATATTATACTTTGAATGAAATTAACAGCAAAAATATTAAATAAATAAATTAAATATTCTCTATGAATGTTAAAATTTAAAATATATATGTTTCAATCTATTCTTCAACTAAAATTTAATATTGATTATTACTTTATTCAAAATTACCAAGGTTCTGACAATATTACTGCATTATATATTTTTGTGAATACTCAAATGCAAAACAGTGAATGATATTCTATGCCATGTTTACCTGATAAGAAACATGCACCTTTATTAAACTAAGTTATTGAGTCTTTATTAAATTTGCTTTAATAAGAAAATAACATTTTTGAAATCTTACGAATGGATGACTATATATTAATAATTATAATACTTAATTTATGAGTCATGTGGCATTTGTATTCTATTTTAAATGTATGATGTAGATATCTAAGCATCATCTCCATCGATGAAGAATTGTAATCTTAAATTGTTTTAATCATTTGTAGAATATAAGGCATTACCAGTCCCACTATTCTTTATCCACTCAAATGCATAAATGAGTGGGTATATAAAAATGGTATGTAATCATTTTAAATATCCCTATCCTTGTTATTATAGTAATAATAACAACAATGATGCCATTATGCATATTTATTATCACGTATTTAATAATGAATGCTCCCTTTTTTAAGTAATAATAAACTTATAACTAGTAGAAGTGTTTGCTTTGATACATAAAAATATATATAATTTACAAATTACATATTTTGTTTACATATTCAAATAACATCTCATAAAGAAATAGAACTTCTAATTCATACTACAGAAAGTTCAATAACTATAGCTTCTTTTATTTTCAATGATTCCTTTTTCAACGGTGACTTTAGTGACAAAATAGTATTTAGTTAATTAGGTCATTAATATTACATAGGATATCAAACATTAACATTACGATCAAAATTTTTTTTTTTATTTTAATAGTAAGAAAGAGCTTTTCTTTATTTCCAAAATACTTTCAATTTTACAACATCACAAGGGAAAAGATTTGTGTTTCATTTTTCTACCAAATGGGAATTTTGAACAAATAAATCATTTTAGTATATATTTTTTTATTTTACTTTAAATCAACATTCCATAAGCGAGTAACAAAAGTTTAAAATGACATTTATTTGTTAAATTAAATAATACTTTTATTTATTTTCTATTGCAGGTAAATAAAAGTCTTTCATACTGCTCAGTGAATTTATCTAACACAAAGAAATTTTCATTTCTTTCATATAAAACACATATAATAAAAAATTCCCAAATCTTGTAGATAAATTTGTTGAATAAAATTTGTTATATATCATTTTGAAAAGATTTGACTTCCGCTTAGTTCGATAATGGAGAAATATTTTTCCTAATAAATTAGAGTAATCACTGGCTTCATATTTTATTCAGTTTTGTTGATATATTATTAACTTGTAAGGGAATACTTACCAACATCACTTTGATATCAATAAGCCAATAAGCTAATGCACATGCGCTTTGTAGATGTCGCTATATAAATGAATACTCCCACTTTTTCAAACACAAGATAAAGTCTTTGGGAAAAGATAGAATGAATAAAAAAAATAATTTAAAGTGATCAATTAACAACTTCACGCTCTCATTTTCAAACACTTAACATTTTCCCATACATATACGTTTGGGTCAAAAAGATAGATGATTCATTTTATCTTTTCCCAAAGACTTTATCTTGTGTTTGAATATAGTGACATCTACAAAGCGCATGTGCATTAGCTTATTGGCTTATTGGTATTACAGTTTATAAAAACATCACGCTATATAAAATAAATGTTTTGTCAACATCACTTTACTAAATGATTATAGTATTTTAAAAAAAAGAAATAACTTTTTACCAAGCTTCTTTTCTCCCCTCAAATTTCTCTATCCTTCTTCAATTTTAATCAATTATTGATTTAATATCATATGATTTTTATTCTATAATACTTAAAAAGAATAAAATAAAAATTCATATAACATTATAATACTAACCAAAAAAAAACCCTAAACTTTACTAAAATTCTTCCACAACCATGATTTCATCTATTAATAAATAGATCTTCTCAAGTGAAATTCAACTAAACATATATATTGTATGCTATCCAGGATGAACAATTACCTATAACTCCTCCATCTCAGCCAAGTTAATACATAAAAATTCTAGTAATACACATCTATTATATATTACACTAGTCCTAATAAATTTTTTATAGTAAAACATTACTAACCATGAGACTTACTATTTAAATCATCCAGTAAAATACCCTCTTTTTAACATTAAGCATATACCAAAAAGTATATCCTCATTGCCATAGGAGTATCATCAAACACTACTTAACTAAAATATTAATGATACTCCATGACTCACAATTAAGAAAAATAAATTATATTTAATACTAAAATCTCTGAAATTAATTTAAGTATAACATCATATTATATTCATTTCTCTAATAAAATAATTATATCTCTCCTTTACTAACATTTTAGAACTTAATTAACATCTCAGGTAATTACTACCACTTCTTAAAATAAAATTAATT
This sequence comes from Epiperipatus broadwayi, assembly GCA_028023455.1. Classification (NCBI taxonomy): domain Eukaryota; kingdom Metazoa; phylum Onychophora; class Udeonychophora; order Euonychophora; family Peripatidae; genus Epiperipatus; species Epiperipatus broadwayi. Next base: position 12,557,829 of record JAQFVV010000020.1, on the reverse strand, counting down.
GATATAATTAAATATAAAGGAAGACTTTACTACATCGAACTATATCTAAAAATAATAGTAATTAAGAAACCAATAAACTCATCAATTTTTCCCTTTCAAAATTATTAATTATTTTGCTTATAAAATTTGACTAAAACTAATTAAAATTATGAATTAATACTGATCACTATTTATTATCATAAATAAATTCAAAATAATTTCTTATTACCATGTATTATAATTTATACATTTTATTTCTTTTATGACCTACTGGTTATCAATTTTTATTATAATCCTCAAGTAAGATAAAGAAAAATTTTATTATTTAATATTTTAGATTCAATATCAAATATCTTTAACAATTACAATATATTATTATTTACAATTTATCCAAACCACTTCGAACACTTTTTAGAAAAACTCTTTATTTGTATGTATATATACATACATCTTATGTTTCGACTGTCCCTGAACTGGCTCTGAAGAAGACTGCAGGACAGTCAAATGTAAGGTGTATGTATATACTTACAATAAATAGTTTTGAAAAATAATTATAACATACACCAAATCTTTTAAAAACTTGTTTTTTTATTTTTTTGCCACCAAAATGAAATGTATATTAAAATAGATTTCCAACGTGTTGACTATTTCTTTATTTTTTTCTATAGTCTTTTTCAAGGAACTAAAAATATATAAAAAGGAGAAAAAAAAAATTCATAAAAATTTTTAAAACAAACAAAAATAAAAATCCTGTCACATATACATACTATTTTGGAAAATATATTCTTTACTTACTATGATTTCTTTTCCCAACAGCTTCTAACTTTACATTTTGCCTAAATGAACATTTTATTGTTACAAAATATAGTTTTTTATTATCTTATCTTCAATTAACACATTTTTACATTCCTTTCTTGTTAAAAACAAAAACATTCTATTAAATTTCACAATTTTTTTTTTCTTTCCCTTTTCATTTACATTATAATATTCTATTCAGAACAGGATTTAACATCTTTATGTATAAACTTTCCTTTTCAAATCTTTCTTTTTGTTTAATTATACATTCTAAAGGGGTAATCTTAAAATTGACATGACCAAATTTTTCTTTATGTAAATATATTGCTGAATTTCTATCTGACAAATGTTGTTTTAATCTAGTTTTTAAAAAATTCTTTGTATTACCCACATAAGATATATATTTTCCAAAATAGTATGTATATGTGACAGGATTTTTATTTTTGTTTGTTTTAAAAAATTTTATGAATTTTTTTTTTCTCCTTTTTATATATTTTTAGTTCCTTGAAAAAGACTATAGAAAAAAATAAAGAAATAGTCAAAACGTTGGAAATCTATTTTAATATATATTTCATTTTGGTGGCAAAAAAATAAAAAACAAGTTTTTAAAAGATTTGGTGTATGTTATAATTATTTTTTAAAAGTATTTTGACCACTTTTAATAAAGAATCTAAGGTGAAAGAGTTTATTTTTATTTATTTTAAATAGTTTTGCTAAAAAGTGTTTGAAGTGAATACTCAAAATAAGAGTCATAGACCACATGACCCTATCTCTTAAGCTTGTAAGTGTTTGAAGTGGTTTGGATAAATTGTACTTATAGGATATTACAGAAAAATAAAGAAAAGTGTGATTTTGATGATATGTTTATTATTTATTATTTCATTTAGGTTATTTGTAATAGTATCCAAATATGTTTATTTATTACAATACATCTGTGGTCAAGATGATGCTTAATGTCTTGGAAATAACAAGAAAAGAGACTCCCCACAATTATAAAACAACATTAACAGTTTATTACAATAATACATAATTTAAGAAAAAAAATTAACAGACTATAAAAATTTAAAAATTAACATTAAAAAATACTTATAAGAAAAGTAAATAATTTGCACATTGCTTTAAAATTATTTACAATTATAAGAGAGTATCTTTCACACTTAACTCTATGGCTATTAAGCTACTCCTTAATAATTCTATACTAAAACATATCAATAATGTAGACAACTTATACATTATGATATTCTACATATTTCAAAATATATATTATTTTACTATCATTACTTTATTCTTAATCTTCTATCTTAACTCTACAACCTGGTATACTGTTCTATGTTTATTTTTAATTATAAAATAAACATATACTTATTTAAATATTAATTATGATATGATATGTTATTATATTATTTATAATAATATAAATTGTGATCAGGCATTATTTTCATTATCCTATTTTATATAACTCCAACATTCACTCTATAATTTGATCTTTAAAATTGAATATAAAAAACATTGATAAAATCTTTATTTATACACTCTTTTAATATTTTATTTGTTCCATATTTATTTTAACTGATTCTTGGTTTGAATAATACAATACCAATATCTTATATCAAAAGTATTAAATTAAAACTTACCTTAATAATAATCATTTTATGATTATTATTGGTGACCCATTGGTTGATATAACTCCATGACATTATAGAATCATAAAAAAAAAAACAAAAAAAAATTTAATTTTTCTTTTCATTTTTTTTACCAAAAATTCTAAAATATTTAAATCTTAAAACTAGTAAAATATGAATAAATAATTATGAATAACTAATATTATCTTAAAGACTATAGTTCATATGTTACAATAACCAAACAAAGTTTTCTTCCATTCTTTGAACTGAATAAATTATTTTGGAAGGGAAAGTATTGTTATCATTGACAACCAGTTTATTTGAATGGAAAAGATTTTTTTTTTCTCTGCCCTTCAAGTTTTTCTCCATTCTTTGCTGCATAAATGAAAAAACATAAAAAAATCCAAGGAAATGTTAATTATCAATAAGACAAAAAGTTATTGTAATAAAAATTCATACTTCTTCTATCATTGACAAAAATATTCTTTCACATTTAATAAGTGTGAAATTTATTATTTAATAAGATATATATCATTGTTAAAATGTTTCATTTCTTTTGTTCAATTTTTAAAATTTTTACTGTAGAATTATACAGTTCTGGCATTCTCCAAATCATTCTTATTCAACAGGTTAATAACTTCAATAATATTTGTTAATAGTTCTCCTTAAAATCATTTGCATTTAACATGTTAATAATTTTAATAATAGTTGACAATAACATTATAAAGTTCTAAATTCATTTTTGAAAAATCCATATTTAACATGTTAGTACAGTCACTGATTATTACTTAGACAGAATGACAGTTAGTAAATACATTTTTAGTAAAAATTAGTCAGCACTATATTTTTTTATCCTTTCAAAGCTATTATCATGCTGCTACAGTCACTAATACATTTATATAAGAAAGTGTTAACAATTTTTACTCAAAAGTCATTATCTTTATCACTGATAATTATTAAAGTTTATGGAAAATGTTCTTTATCATTCAGCATATCAATATTAATAAAGATAAATTCCCTAAGTATCTTTCACATTGTTCTATAGGCAAAATGGTTTAATACTTTGCAAAGCTTTTTAACCAAACCATTTTAAACTTCTGAAATTAGTTATTTCCTACATTACCATACATTTCTACTCAGTTCCTGTAATATACCAATGAGGATAGCTTGGCTTTCTATTCCATAATCAAATTACTACATAAATTTTTTAAGACACTTTCCATATTTTTACAAGTTATTATTACTACTTTTTAAAGTCAAAATAATAAAATTATAGTAAATTTAGCCTTAGATTTTAAAAACAAAAGGCATACAATTCTATTCCTCTGAAAATGTCTTAATTTCATTTCCTTCAGGTCTGCTCACCTATATTTATAGTAAAAAATATTCCAATACTCAATTGATATATTAAAACCAGATGTTGCTAAAATGTACATATCAATTATTTTTGTCTAGATTTTTAAAATGATTTCAGAACTAATATTATTAAATAATATATTTTCATAATTTTATTTTAATACAAGATTTAAATGTATCTTTTAATAAAACACTTTTTGTTTAAACTTCACATTTCATTTATGACTATTAATCTTAGATACTTATTATACAATTGATTCAATTAAATAAAATATAACATTCATTATTTACACAAGTAATAAATCAAGTTAAGAACAAGGAAGTAAAATTTAATCAATTATATGAATGTGTGTGCACACCTATCAACACACCTCATTTTTTATTTATTTTATTATTATTATTAATTAAATAATTTAAGATAATAAATAAATAGCAGTTTTTAATTTGAATAGTGTTAATAATAAAATTATTAACTTTAATAATTATAATTACTATTTAAAACTATCTTATATGATTTTAATTATTACTCAATTTTATCTTAAAATAAATAGCATTTTATATTCCAAATTTATAAATTAAATAAAGTATATTGCTTTAAAAAAAACTAACTTAAGTTTAATACTACAGAAACTATTTATTTTAACATATTTCATAAATTAAATAATAAGTTGTTACTAGCTATTATATAAAAATTAAAATTTCTATGAAAATTGACTATTATTTACAACCATATAATAATGTAGCAAAAGAGAAATGCTACAATATGTTTAGTTGAATTTTACTTGAAAAGGTCTATTTATTAATAGATGAAACCATGGTTATGGAAGAAATTTAGTAAAGTTTACTTTTCTTTTGGTTAGTATTGTAATGCTATATGAATATTTATTTTACTTATTATTACTAGTATAGCATTAAGCAGTATTTAATTTTTAAAAATAATATAATGTAGAATTCAATTGCTTTATTTGAAATGCACATTTTTATATAATGTGTGTAAATATACCTCATTATACTGATAAAAAATCAAGTCAGATGACCTAATTTTAATAAAGCTCCTTCTCAATAGTTAGGCATTGATAAAATGCTGGACTAGTTCTAGTATTTTTATTCCCTAGCACCTCACTGATGACGCTAGAGGCAGAAACCACGGTCTGAGGTTGAGGGTATTTTTGAAGCTTCATAAGAGTTTGTTTTTAACTTACTCTATATATAACCTCATTATACATATGAATATATGTAGTACATACACACTATTCATTAAAATGTTCAATTATTAATTAATCACAGAAATGCCATTTTAATTAAATTAATATCTAAAGTTAATTATCATTTTGAATGTGTTTTCTGTTTAATTTAGCATTTCTGCCAATTAAAATATTTTAAAACTCATTAAAAAATTATTTTTTAATATACAGTTTTAATCTAATCCACTGTTTATTTCTTTGGAAAACACAATATACTGTCACAATATGTATTTCTTGATAAACATCTAATCATCAGGTAAGCTAGGTCTCCCCACTAGATATGATGGTGTAATAATTAATTATTACACATATTGTGTATAAATGTGGGTGATAAGTTCTGAAGTATATCATAAGTCTATATCTTTAGTTTATTTTAATTGTAACCCTTATTCTTTTCATAATTTTTCTTCTCTTATTACAACCACTTTTTCACTTTTAGCAGAATTTTTTAAACATAAAGAAGTTAGTTAATCTGCTGAAAAATAAATTTATGAAGTCATGAAAAATGTATTTTATTAAAAAAAAAAGATTTTCTTTGTTTGCAGTTTCTTTTGACATTATCTTTTTCCATATACTGTATATTGGTAATATTTAGTATCTACTTTTTCTTCGATTTTTTCAGGCATTTAATATTATATTTGTAATAATATTTTTTGACGTTTAAACCTTGAAAAAGTCATAATAAATATATGGAACAATAGATAGAAAAAAATTGTTATTGTTATTTTATTAATGTTGTTTGTAAATTCCATAACCAATATAAAACGAAAATGGCAGTTGAAACTTTATTTTTAAATTGAGAAGAGTGTTGTGAATGAATAATAAAAGTTATTTAACCATCATTAATTATAGTTTTTCTTTCCATCACCATTTTCAAGAATTATCATATCATTTCAAAAGTAATTATATAAGCATTTGTTTAAACCATTAAACATCACATGATCACCACTTCCTATGCTTGCTCATAACTGTTATTAAAACAGGCAAAACTTTCCATACAGTAGTGTCATCAATGGATGCCAGAAGGGTTGGGCATAAAATCCCTATCTAGTGCCTATTCATTCAATATCCCCAGACTAGTTTCTAGTTTGTGGCTTTCATCAGTGAGGAGCCTTGGATCTGAGAGCACTGGACCCAAATCTTAGGATCTTCTGGAATGCATTGATTACTTTGGCTTGTACTGAGTGGTACTACTGTATGGAGAGTTTTGCCTGTTTCAATAAACATTTGTTTCAGTATAACATATTTTCTTTCTACAAATATCACTGATATATGTACCTTTTTGCACAAAAAATAACGAAGAACAAACACAATGCTTGCCAGATTTATCATCAGAAGGTTACACATGCTCCACTACTCTTAGTGCCATCACATATTGCTGACACCTGATCACACACATGTTGAAAAGATAAAAGTAGTGGGGAGTGTGAAAGTCTCAGTTCGAATCCCACATATATTACATATATAAATGCAGGTTTAAGTCTGTACAATGCATCAATAGAAGGTTAGTAAATTTTTTACATTTCTCTTTTGTTTTACTCTTTAATTACTGATGCCTAGATATTTAAAAATAATTGAATAGTTAGATAGCTGTATACTAGCAAAAACTTATTAAACTGCTTTTGAAATTCACTGCTATAAAAAAAATCAAGCATCACCTAAATTTAAACTTCATGTCATGAATATGTAGCTCAAATGACACTTAGATGGACTACGATCATATTTTTAGTTGCATAGAATGTCATATTTTATTTAAGCATTTTAATAACACAATAAATATTTAACAGGTCCAATTATTTAAAGGGAATTGAGTTTTGTTTTTATTTATTTATATCATAACAGCTGAGAATCAATTCTGGAATATTTAACGTTTATTTTATAACTATAGTACTGACACACGTATACAAGTGGATGATCATATCATGAGAATTTTATAATATATATCTTGTAAAAGCAAATTTTTATTTCACTGAGGTAAAAATTATATATATATTTTAAATAATAAACTAGTATAGAATAACACTGTATTTGCCAATATTTTAATTTTTGCCCCAATTATTCAATTGCCATTGTAAAACTAAGTTTATTTAAATATATATATATAACCAATTAGCATATATAAATCATAATTAAATCTAAAGATAATATATAAAACTGTACCAATATACATATAAAACAATATTTAACTACATGCTGGTGTTAGAATTATTTACATTTAATCTACACCCGAAGTTGTTAGATAATCTGCTTAAAACTACAGGGTCTTGGTTAAATAAATAGAAACATGGCTTGACTAAGAGGGAAAAAGTAAATTGATTAACAAAAATGTGAAAATGTTATTTAGTAATAAGTATATCTTCAAATAATTTTAAAGCTTGTTGGTTTCTATAGTTGCTATTCATGTTATTATATATAGGGGAGTGAACTCAGACCTTCACATGATCCTTAACCATCCATGCTATCTCATACTTCTGATACACTTGATTACACCACATGTTGAAAAGATAAATAATCACTAATATATGTATTTTGTGCTATCAGTTGGTCCAGATTATCATCTCTACACATATATACAATCAATGCTCAGCTTATTATAAGATAGCCCATCTTCATACTTTAATGGACAGGCTTCAAAACACTCCACCTCACAACTCTTCAGCAGTCCATTTTATTAAAAATCTGATGATGGAATGCTCAAAACCCACCCTAGTGCCAATCTTCTCATCCTATCCATGTTGACCACAAGTCACTCTGACTCCTTACGTACAGGACATAATCTATTTACATGCATAGGGTAGCCTTGAGCATTCCATCATCAGATTTTCAATGAAATGGATGACTGAAGAGTTATGGGATGCAGTGGCTTGAAGCCTGTCCATTAAAATATGAAGATTGGCTATTTTAATATAAGCTGAGCTTTTATTGTACATATGTGTAGAAATGATAATCTGGACCAACTGATGAGTGCTGGTTTAGCATGAAATATGTAAATTGGTGATTGTTTATCTTTCCAACATGTGTGTGATTATGTGTATCAGTGGTATGAGATATCATGGATGGTTGAGGTCATGTGAAGATCTAAGTTCAAACACCCTATATATTACATATAGAAGTACAGGTATGAAAAATCCTGTATGACTTATTATGATCAGATATTAAATGATAAATAAATAATCAAATGCTATGCAAGAAAATTATTATAATATGGTGAATTTAAGATGACAGAAGCATCAATAAAAATCAAATAAGTGAATGGTTTAATCCAAAAGTTGGAATCCTGAATATGACAGTTGAACCCACAATATTTGGATCAAGATATTCAAAAAGTGCCACACTATGAATGCACCAAACCATGGAGATCATTTTTATTTTGTTTTTCTTTTTAGAAAAATTTAAATTTATATAGCAGAAAACAATTAAACATTTAAATTGTTATTATAATTAATAAAAAACTAAGGTATATTATCTTTTCTTTAGATATATTGATTACAGTTAATATTCTTTCATTATTTTACTTATGAATAATATTTTTTATTTAATTAATACATTACTGTATACTAGTACTTTTTAATATTTTTTTGCCACTTATTTATTGTATCATTTTTTTTCAAATGCAAAAAAACCCAATAATTGGGAAAAGCCTAGTTAACGGAGACTGTCAGACTAATGGTATTCTAAAGGTGATGATAGCTTCTATGTTTAACTGCTTTTCTGAAAATTAAATGTAGTAAAATCAAGATTCTTATTCATGTTACAATTTTGATTGCTTTTATTTAATTTAGAAATTCTGTCTTTATGTTTATTTGGGTCAAATCTTGTAATTGAATTTTAATATACTTCTATCAAACAGATTTTCTTCAAATTCTGTTCACATTAAGTAATGATGGCAATAAAATATGATAATTCACTATTTCAGGATTGTTAAGCTGGTTGACCAGCTTAAAATAGTTGGTGGCCTGAATTTTAAACCATGTTGACATCAGTTCAATAAATTTTTAAGTTTTCAATAATGCACAATAGACGGCCATATATTTTTAAAAATATACTTTCATTGAATTTTATGATTAATTCACTAAACAGCATTTATAGTTAATTAAAATAGAAAGAAAAAGAAATGAAGAATAAAATCTTAATTTTTATAGATTTTTGTAATTAAAACTTAGATTATTTTTTAAAAAAAAATTGCTGCCTTCGATAAACTTAAAAATTTTGTAAATGATTTTAAACACATGCAAATTTCATTTCAAATACTGCAAATACAGTAAAAATTTTTACATTTTCAGTTTTTAAAACTAACAAAGAACAAAAATAATATATGTAAAAATATTCTATAATTAAATGCTTTTATTAAATTTGATGAGTAGTGCACTAAAAACCTAAAAGTATTTTCTTGCATCAATCACAATTTTAGTTGGTATATTTATCTTGAAACAACAGCATGGAGCACAATTTACTATTTTAAAATTAGTTATTGAATTAATTAGTTCTTGAATTAATTAATTTGTGATACCTAAACTTTTATTTTAAGGTTAATATAACAACCAAAATTATGATTGTAGTAAAAAAATGTTTTTTTTTGTTTTTAATGCATTATTCATCAAATTTAATAAAAATATTTTTATCAATAAAGCAAGTCATATATAATGTGGCATTGCTTTTATAAGCTTGTATTTACAAAAATGTATGACAGAGAGTGTACCAATAGCTCAACAAGCTCTTAATTGACAAGTGCGGTAAGAGAAAATATTTAAAATCTCTATCCAAAAAACTCCTATCCCCAGACCAATTGGTTTTAAGCTTATGGTTCACCTCAGTGAGGAGCTAGAATATTCAGATACCAGATCTAAAATATCAACTCAAAACCCAGCACTTATTTCATATGTAATATTTAAGTAGAAACTCTGAAGTTTTTGGACATGAAAATGTCTTTTACTCCAGCTATCTAACTTAAATAGTTATATGGGACTGAACCAAATTCAGATCTACCATATAGTAATAGCCTCAGCATAGACTTGCTTTATTGATAATTATAATTTTACCTTTATGGCTTTGGCTATGCTGAGGCTATTAACATATAGTAGATGTTCAGTTCCACATAGCTATTTAAGTTAGATAGCTGGAGTAAAAAATATTTTCATGTCCAAAAAACTTAAGAGTTTCTACTTAAATATTATGTATGAAATAAGTGCTGGGTTTTGAGTTGATGCCTGAAAATTCGAACTCCTTACTGAGGTGAACCATAAGCTGAAAACTAATTGGTCTGGGGATAGGACTTTTTCAGAAAGAGATTTTAAATATTTTCTCTTACTACACTTATCAATTAAAAGAATTTTTATAAAATATTATATATATCCTCCAGTTTAAATATTATGTGGAAAAATAGGACTATTTCTAGCATTATTAATATTAAAAGGTGCTCAGTTATAAACATTAATCATTTCTTTTGGTCATGATGACAGAATATTGGTTTCAGTACTATGGTAAAAAGATTAAAATTTATAATCCTATATGAAAACTAAAGGTTGAAGCTGGTGTTCAACAGTATTATAAAAAAATTTCTTCCATAAGTATTCATTGTAATGAACACAAGATTGAATAAAAGGCCATAATACTATAGAATATTTCAAATATGAGGAGTGATTTTATAACTGCCATAATTATCTTAATTTATTGAGAGGACATAAGTTCATTACATAAAAAATTAAAAAATACCTGTATAGTATTGAAAGCTAAAGAAGTTTTAATTTTTTTAATAAGTTATGGTGAAAGCAAATGTTAGAATTTGGCTGAAAGTCATGGATCTTTATCTAAATTATTAAAGTTTTGTGAAGAAATCAAACCTTTTTTTTACTAGTTTGATTTCTTCACAAAACTTTAATAATTTAGATAAAGATCCATTGAATAGATCAGTCAAACGGTAAAGATGATGTTGATGATAATGAACATAAGAGAAGCATCAGGAAAAGTGTTATTCCATGATTTTTAACAATTTCTTCAGGGGCAAGTTATATCACATATGAGTTTTACATGTGCTCCTCACTAGTACATCACTATAATAAATATTATGTTATATGATGGAATTTGAATTCTTGTTTCTGTAGAAGTTTATATCAAAAATGCTAAAATCTTAACACTATCACATTCAAAGTGTTGAATAAAAAAAAATAATGGGTTTTGTTTCCAGCTTAAATTGTTTTATTGAAAATATATTAATGCAATGATAAATACAATAATAAAATTTCTTTGAATAGGATATTTTACATAAGACTTTTAGTCCAATTTTATTTTTCCCAAGACAGAGTCACCTAATATATATTTAAATTATCTTAAAACATATCTATATCATCCTCAATATGTACTATGAATTCATTGTGATTAATAAACATTACCTTACCTTATATGAGGGAATATAAACTCACACCGAATTTAGATATTTAAAATACAGTAAAATTAATTTTCACAGTTATTGATAATCCTGAAGCTAAACATGCTTTTGCTCATTAACTTATAAAATAGCTCTTTTTGTTTTGGATTTTAGGGGAATAAAAAGAATCCTCTTTTACTTTAAATCCAAGTTATTATAAAGATTTAAATCCAGAAAAATGGTTTTATAAATGTGAGAATTTAGAAGATTAGCATCTTCCTTGACATCCTTCAAAAAGTTATTATATAAGTTAATGGAGAAGAATTGTTTAGTCTCAGGATTCTCAATTAGTAATTGATGGTTGCCTGGCAACAACAAAAAATAAAAGTTACTTTTGTTTACATGGATATAATTTCCATATCTTTATACTTTAACAAATTAAAAATTCCTGAAAATATTTAATTCGTTATAAAAAGAACAGTATATAAATATAATATGTGTATACATATATACATTTTATAAAACATTAGTATAAGTAAATATATTTGAATATGTCAGGATAAAATGCAATTAATGGAATACATTTGTCGATTGTCATAGTTCTGAAGAAGACTACAAGGAGTTAAAACTGTGAAAAGGAACTGCAACTATAAAGTGTATAATTAATTTAGAAGTGCATAAAAGATCATATTATTTTATTATGCATAAATGCAATATTTATAAGACTTAATATTTAGTAGAAAATCATAGAATGATTGTTTATAGCAATTTAATTCAATCATTAACAGATGCCAAAGCTGTCTTTGTAAGATATAAAAATGACTTTACATTTCCTTTAGAGGCTAATAGCCAACTGAGTTGCTTAGATTTTATCTTTCAATGATAAATTTATAGAAACTTTTAGAACTGTCAATCCCTATTTGAATGAGATTTGTGGATACTTTCTTGATTCAGAATGATAGTTACTGGCTATTAAATTACAACAATATTCTCCCCATGACGCCCATATATTTATTCATTATCTTCCAAGAACAATTTCACCCTACACTAGAGTTGATATTATAAACTTGACTAATCAATAAGTATCAGATGATATAATACTAGAAAATCCACAATGCTAGATAGATTTTCAGACATTGACTTCACCAAGAAAAAAACGCTTTCAAAATTATAACTAATGCACTTATACATTTAGCATACTCCTTCATGCCATATAAATTAATATCATGGCAGTTAAATAAAACCTTAACTGATTAACCCATTTATTTAAATCTGACACCAGGTCTGTTTCTATAATTTTTTGTCTATAGTTTTATGGTAATTGTAGATTTTTTTTACTCTTTGGATAGGAAATTAATTTCAACATCAATACCAAATACTTTTCTTACATTCTTACTCATATTTTTCCAAGAGCAATTATTTTCATCCTAATTAAAGCCATTTACTGCAAGCTTGATTAATCAGAAAACCACAGTTGATATAGTGCTTTAAAATCCCTATTTCCAACCAAAAGGTATGAGACTTGTAGTTGTAGCAAGATGAGATCTAAAATATATAGAAACGGTTCTGATATCAAATCTATGTAACTGTGAATGTGAATTAGGCTGGATTCAATACTTATAGTCTTTTTTAAATTTCAGAATGTTAGTTTAAATAGAATACTGAGGCAAAACAAGATACTAAATGCATAAAGGGTATTGGCTACCATTTTGAATCTTATTCTTTATACACAAACCAAAAGTCAGATATCAGTTTGGAAATGTGGATTTTATATAACTGTACTATCTCATGTCCACTGATTACTTAAGGTTGCAATGAATGACTCTAGAGTGGAATCAAAATAATTTACTGTAATAAAAATCAAATAGTTACTCATTTATCAATTCTGATGTTAGGTCATGTGATATTAGATTGACAGGTTAAGATTGATCTAAAAATATTTAGCTGATTAGTCTTTTATCTACCATTGCATTAAACAGTACAAAGTACATATTGTTAAAGTAATATAAATTTAAACATAAAAATATACCTAATTTATTTTATTGCTATTGAATATTATGAAATGGTTAACAGGGCATGGGATATCCAAACATGAAGTTGTAATAAATGAATCTTTAGCTCTTAAATTATTGTCAGTATAAATTAGTGGGTGATTTTTGGATAGGAGTAATAAAAAATGACATCTCTTAAACATAAACTTAACTTGTGTTTTACGTCATTAAACCATAACCATTATTATCCATGCTATCTCATACTGCTGACATATCTGATCATGTACATGTCAAAAAGATAAATAATCATCAATATATATATTTTGTGCTAGATAGCACTCATCAGTTGGTCCATATTATCATCTCCACACATATATACAATCAATGCTCAGCTTATATTAACATAGCCAATGTTCATACTTTAATGGACAGGCTTTAATCCACTCCACCCCACAACTCTTCAGCCATCCATTTCATTAAAAATGTAATGATGAAACATTCAAAGCCCTCATTGGTGCCAGTCTTCTCATCCTGCCCTTGTTGACCATAAACCAAATGGATTATGTCCTGTACATGAGGGGTCAGATTGACTTATGGTCAACATGGGTAGGATGAGAAAGTTGGCATTAATGTGGGCTTTGATTGTTTCATCATCATATTCTCAATAAAATGGATGGCTGAAGAGTTGTGGGGTGGAGTGGATTGAAGCCTGTCCATTAAAGTATGAAGATTGGCTATTTTAATATAAGTTGAGCATTGATTGTATATATGTGTGGAGAAGATCATCTGACCAACTGACAAATGCTGGTTTAGCATGAAATACTTTTATCGGTGATTATTTATCTTTTTGACATGTGTGTGATCAAATGTGTCAGCAGTATGATATAGTGTGGATGGTTGAGGGTCATGTAAAAGTCTTAGTTCAAGCCCTCTATATATTATATATTGGAGTTCAGGTATGAAAAAGCTTCTACTGTAGAAAAAAATCCATATACTAAAATATAGCCATTATTGTAAATCTTTCATATATATAGCTTTATACTATTTAGGGATTTTTTATTTACTTTTAAATCTATAAGCCTGCTAATAAATAAAAAGAAGTTAAAGGTGATTATAAAGATGTACCAAAACATTGGTTCCATATTTATATCTTGCTTTCTTACTAATGAAGGCAAACTTTTTAAACTAATTCAAAGGACAGGATTAAAATGCATTATTATCTAATGATAACTCAAATTGTCAATAGATGATGCTGGAGTATAAAAAGTTAAAGTAGACTTTGGAAATCAACTGACATTACATTAACAATCACTGGATAGTGAGAGTGTAAGCAATTTTCTGCCTTTGTTTTATCTTTTAGTTAAAAGAAATTATATACGCCATTTATTAATTAATATTGGTTGGTTATCCCTAGAATAGATATCTAAAAAATAAATTCTAAACCTGATAGAAAGCTAACAAAATATTTGTTTTCCAGGTCTTATACTGAATTATAGGTTATGAGAATAGTAGACAGAAATAGTATTATTATATTATATATCAATAAATTGATATATATATATTTTGAATGTTATAGATTTGGATACATATTTAATAAATTATGTATATATGTAAATGTATAGAATGTCACTGCAGTCTCTATAATTCAATAAACCAAATGAATAGTATTATATTGATTGATTTAAACACGAGGGTTGTGACGTATGGTTCATTATATATATATGTGTGGGTTGCAGATTTTATCAAAATACTGTTTAAGTTGGGAAATGGCATTAAAATTTTTATTATTAGATGAATTAATGAATTTATCATTTTTCTTCTGCATTTATCAATGACAGTTCTGTGTTACTTAGTACAGTAGTAGAATATTAGACTCTAGCCCCTATGTTCTATAGATCCCAGCTCAACTCTGACCCTTTTGTGCTTCATATGATCTTCCAAGAAACAAACTATTTAATTATTTTTTATTATAATACTATCTCCAAATGTAAAAGTATCACATTTGATAATCATGATTATATTACTGAAGCTAATTCCTTTTAAATTGCACATACTTTCAAAATTAATTTATATGCCTTTGAAAATCATTTTAGACTTTTTTCTCTTATCAGTCCTACATTTTTATATTTTTACTGTACTTTTTATATGACGTAATGAAGTAAACATTTAGGTTCACATATAACTTTTTCAACGTTTTAATTTATTTAGCTCATTATTATATAGTATTTATTTACATTAACATAGTCATTAGGATTTATTTAAAAAGCCTGCATTTTTTTATTATGATGTAAGTATGCAGAAAATGAAATTAATCTTTTAATTTATTTTAGCTCATTATTATATTGTATTTATTTACATTAACATGGTCATTAGAATTTATTTAAAAAGCTTGTTATTTTTCATCATGATGCTGAGATGAAATTGAAATATGAATGATCTTTCATAGCATGCGATTTCTTAGTTGCATGCAACCAAACAACTTTAACGTAAACAATAATTTCTGTTTAATATTTTTATGTTAGTCTCATCATATAGAGTTACCTTAGGACTAAAGTAAAATTATTTGCCAGAAAAGTCAAAAAGTAATTGACAATAAAATACAATGGTCAAACAATATCTTCACCATTAGTAATTTACCACTATCTCTGACCCTAAAGCTTTGGGATATGCCTAGTAATTTCTTTTGACTTTTTTACTATCAAGTTTAAAACCTGAATTTTAATCCAAGCTGCTTTTATTGTTACATAGATCTAAATTATATTAATAACTATATATTTATAAATTAAAAGTAATTCTAATACCACATCATACGTGTACGAAAATTCATTTCGATACTTGTTATTCTTATTAAAAATAGTCATTATATTTTTAAAAAATGGAAATATAAAATTGTTTTGTATTTAACATTTTTGATGCTTTTTCTGTTTGTGGAGTGGTATTAGCATTACCATTATTATATTTTAGTGACGGAGTTAGTATAGATTTTTTTACTAGCTATATGTTTTACTAACCACAATTCTTGCCTAAGCATCTTTCCCCTAAGTCAAGAATACTAATAGTAAATCACTTGATTTTTTGTTTTGTAATTTAAATGTAAGTAAACAATTCTTTTATAAACTTGCAAATGTTAAAGAATTCAATCTATCTCATACAACCAATACACATGATCACACACACGTGAAAAAGATAAATGAATCTTCAAAATACATATTTCATGCTGAACCAGCACTTATTAGTTGATCCAAATCATCATCTCCTCCACACATATATAATCAATGCTCAGTCTATATTAAAATAACAAATCTTCAAACTTCAATGGACAGGCTTCAATCTATTCCACCCTCCAACTCTTTAGTCACCCATACCATTGACAATCTGAGGATGGGCACCCAAATACTTTGATGATGCCAATATTATTATCATGCCCATACTGACATTAAGTCAGTCTGATTCCTCATGTATATGACCTTGTCCATTTAAATACACAGAGGAGGGATGGGCAGGATACAGGCTGAATTTGTAATATTTAATTACAGGTATACTTTATATCCTTGGAGTTTAGATGTAATTATAGGGGATTTGAATGCAGGCTTTCAAACTCCCTTTAGGATTCAATTCATCTTATACAACTGATATACATAACCACCCATGCTGAAGCAACACACATCAGATGGTTCAGATTATCATCTTCCACACATATAATCAGTGCTCAGTCTATATTAAGATAGCAAATCTTCAAACTTCAAAGGACAGGCTTTAATTTACTCCACCCTTCAACTCTTCAGCCATCCATAACATTGAAAATCTGATGATGGAGCATTGAAATTGCTTATAAACTCCAGGGATACAAAGAATACCTGTATTTAAATATTACAAATGTTAAAAAGTATAATTGAATCATTCTTTCATTTCACTATTTTAGTCATTTAAAAGTTGGAAATTCACAGTGAATATAACAATCAGCCCTTAAGTTATCAACAATCTCAACTTATAGCCCAGGCAAGACCTCCTTTAACAATAAAGGTAGTACCACCTTTATCTGTTGTCTAATATATTTAGATAGACACTAAAGGTTGCAACTTGAGCAAGAAGTGTGAGATTAATAATGCAAAGAAATTTAAACAAATCTCATTAATCAGGCAAATATAATCTGTTCTGAAAGCAGACTAATAAATAGTCAGTTATAAGTTCCAGAATCTGAAAGCAGATTAATAAATAGTCATTTATAACTTACAAATTCCACAAATATAACAGACATAATACCATCTTTATTGTTAAAGAAGGTTGCCTTGACTGCAGGTTAAATTTTTGATAATTTAAGAGTTGATTGTTATTAATCTAAATTTATAAATCTATTAAAGCATTGAGTAATTGACTAAATTGTCTTAGTAAGTATATACTTTACAGTGGATATAGTATATTATCCAGATATAAATATTGCATTAACAATTTTGAATTATATATACAGAATGAAGATAAAATATCACTGTTGTCAAATGAAAGCTTATTAAAACAGAAAACTTAAAGGATAGAGATAGTTTTATTTTAGTTTTATTTCTAAAATGGTTAATATTGTTTATTTATATTTTGTGGAAGAGTTGTTCCAATTAAATTCCATTTTGTAACTGTTTAAAAATATACAACTTATACAAAAATCATATAAGTCCAATGTGCCTGTGCATTCTACATTCTGATGTCCCAGAACATTTTTTTTTTCAAACAGGCAAAATTCTCCATACAGTAGCGCCACTTAGTGCAAGCCAGAGTAATCAATGGATTCCAGAAGGTTTGTGTATAAAATCCCTACCTAGTGCCTACTCATCCAGTATCCTCAGACTAGTTTTTAGCTTGTCGCTTTCGGTGATCATGTGATGTTTAGTGGTTTAATTTCTTCTTTTACAGACCGCTAAAATCAGCTACACACATGAGACTCTTATATTATTCTAATTAAATTATTGATTGTAAAGTAATGACAAATTTCCAACAAATAATGGCACATTACAATTTATTTATGTACATACTAAAAAATCAACACATATAATAGCATAGCTGGAATATCAACTTATATGACAAGTGCTATCAATTATTTATTTATGAATTCTATTATTCAATTTATTTATTAGTTTTATGGATTTTATGCACAAATAAGATTGGATACTCTGGTATAACATATTCTTATATGGTTCTGAAAAGATGACAACTCACTGCATAGACTCACGATCACAAGTAATTGTCACAATTTTAAGATTTAATGATCTGACCAACTGGGGATAACACTAGAGACAAAGATAGATTATTCTAGAAACTAGGTAAACTGTGCTATAATTAACTTTAGGCATTAACACAGGTAAGTAATTAAAATAATACAAAAATGTAGAATACAGAAAATAACACCTGTATTGCATTAACCTATGGAACACCAATAAATACATGTACCAGGTATATACAAACAGTAGGAATAAGCTTCTATCATATTACTGCTCACAGTAAATGCACACTGCATAAGAGTGACTGGAAGACATATACATATCAAATAAAGACATGTATGAAGACATGGCAGATCATATTTAGTAGCAATTTTCATCTATGATGTACTATTGCACTAAATAAAATAATAAATGTAAGAGGCGAGCAATCACAAATGGTATTACAACCATCCAAGATAAATAAAGTAAGCAAATGTGTCACATTCTGAGACAAAGACAGTCTAAATTAAAGCAGCTTATTTTAGTAAATACTCTACATTATACTTTCTTGAGCCTTGAGTGATGGTTTGCTTAAAACCAAGAACTATTCATATGCAAACACTGACAATCTTAATCTAGCCTGTCTGTGCAACCACATCAAACTCCATTTGGAATTTGTTAAATCAAAGGTTTATAATGCTATTTATATGTTGAATGAAGTTGAAATAATGGGATTATGAAATTAATAAATCATAAGCATGGTCAGAGATTACTATAATAAATTTTATTTGCTTTATATAAAATTATCACAGACTAAATTATAGCATGATATAAGTGAATAACACAACAATCTCTTGCCATACCTGGTTATAAACAGATTTAACAAATAATTGCTGACTAAAAAATGTTCATTAGAGAGCAAATAAATAATAGCAATGCTAAAGATTTATAATATTCTTTTAAAAGTTTGTACCTGTTCCTTTCAGCAGTAAAAGTTCAAGTTCATTCTTTAGGTATTAGTATATTTCAGTGGACTTTATCTGTTGAACCATAGCTATGGTGGGGGTAGGTTTTGATCATCATTCAAAATTCATGAGGTATCTGTGGCAGTAGTTTATTTTTTTCTTGATGGCTGATTTCAGCTTGAAGCTTTGGACATTTGAAGTTTATATATATACATTGTAAACATACTGGACACAATATTCAAAATGTTTCTCCATTAGTTGATGACTTTTCTTTTCTGGACCCAGGGTAGACTATATCTTGCACTATAGTGATGGTCAGAGTGACACAGATGGATGCTTCTCCACTACTGCATATCCTTGTAACCAAAATACATGAATAAACACAGTAACTGGGTAAGATAAAATGGATTACTTTAAGCACTTAACAGAATAAGCAGAATAATAATAATAAGCTTATGATCCCTATTTATTTCTTTTTGATCTGACTTATCAGCAAATATAGAATCCATCCATAGACATTTGGATTCTTCAATCTATTGGTTATAGATAATGTCTGACCTCTGTTTTGATCTGCTGTTTAATTGACCCAACCATACCATTTACCAATTTTTATCTTATAAAATAACTGACTAAATTACATCAGATATTTATCTCCTTACTTAATTAATCTGCTTACAAGCATTTAAATTATTTTTTCTAAGAAATTTCATTTCAACTTTGCAATTGTTAATAAAAAGCACATTTTGTTTAACATACTTTTAAAATAAATATATAATTAATTATACCATATGCATTTATCTGTGCATATAAATTATATATATATATAATCAAATTTGTTAATTCCTTCAAATTTTTAAATTACAGATATGAATCATATATTATATATAGAGCTCACAAAACAAGCTCTTAACAAGCTTTGAGAATATCCTCAACCCCAGACTGGTTTCTGTTTCTGGTGTCATCAGTGAGATGCCAGGATGTTCATTAGATTAAAAATACTAGGACAAGCCTAGCACTTTATCTAATGTATTGAGAAGAAAATCTGAAATTTTCAGACATCCATGTCTAAAAATCCAGCTATCTAACTCAAATAGCCAGATGAGACTGAACTAAGTTCAGATACACCATATATTAATATCTTCAGCAATATAAAATCGCCAAAGTCTTAATAGCAAAAAATAAAATGATAAAAAATGAAGTCAGATGTCACATGACTTAATTTTAATAAAGCTCATATTTACAAATGTTATATATAGAGCTCGCAAAACAAGCTCTTAATAAGCTTTGAGAATATCCTCAACCCCAAACTGGTTTCTACTTCAGGCATCATTAGATTAAAAATACAGAAACCGATCTGGAGTTAATGATATTCTCAAATCTTGTTAAGAGCTTGTTTTGCAACATTTGTAAATATGAGCTTCATTAAAATTAAGTCATGTGACATCTGACTTAACTTTTTTATCATTTTATGAATCATATATAAATATTGCTTCATATCAATACAGTCTGCCAAAAAATAAATAAAGATTTCACTTTGTTAGTAAAAATTTACATACAAAATTAAACTCATTTATTTATTATGGTATAAACTATCTATTAGGTTTTTCCACTGTTTGATGTAGCTCTCTCAATTACAGGATGTAGTCCTTTTCCATCAGGTAAAGGAATAAGTCCTGATGGCCATCTTCAGTTTATCTTTCTTTGACTACTTGCATGGTATCTCCATCATACCTCTTTTATTAGAATGTAGCTTGGCTGATGTATACTATCTGGGTTGATCAATTCTTTTCAGTTCCTTCAGTTGTTTCTTTTGTGTATTGCCCAAGTCCACAGAAGTTTGTTATTCTGCCACCTTCTCAATTTTCTGATGGCTTAGATCCAGCATAATTTACTATGTCATTGCAGGCATATTATATGGATTATTTTAATTATCTGCCTCTCTGACAATGGGAAAGCAATAAGTCTTTTTAACATAGCCACCTGCTGGTAGAAAAACTGGGTATGGATTTCTCCTGGCACCCCTGGATATTTTTCATGTATGATTTTATGCAGGAGCTCATCTTAGCATTCTTCACTCCAGAAGCTATGCATTATTGCATATCTATAATCTCCAAAAGTCTGTGACTTTGTTGTCAAGATATGCAAACAGTCTTTGGCTGCTCAATGGAGGTGATTGTAAGTCATTGCAATTTTTTGTCTTCTTACCTATTATGGAATTGAAACATTTTTTGGAAAATCTCTAAATGTGGCAAAGGACTCTCCTCTACCTTTATTCTAAAAACTTTTATTTGAACGATTCTCATAATAATTTGACTACTTTGACCATTCTCTTTTCTATTCTTATTTATTTCTTCACCTTCTATATAGTTTACATTATGTTCATGCACTCTCCTATTATTATTTTGTTCATACTTAATTACCTCCATTCCTTGTTCAAGGCATATTTTTATTTCTGCACATGCTTGCTCTATTTCCATTCTTAAGCTATTTTTTCTTTCTACATCCTGCTGATGCTCTCTATACAACTTTTCCTCCATCTTAACCATTCTATCTTTTAATTCATCATTGCCTTTCTTTCCTAAATACTGCAGTTTCCATTTGCACCTTTAATTGATGCTACATGGCTTTTTTTTCTCTGTGCTATTTCCCCCATATCTAGACTAATCTTACTTCTCTAATCTCATTCTTTTCATTTGCTACCTTTACCTCCCACTCTACTTTTTCAATATTTTTACTTAGCTTTTTCTTCACTGCTCCTATTGCATTTTGCATGTGTATACCTTATCCCAATCTCTTGCTTTATTTTTTCAATCTTTTCCATTACATCTTGTTGATTCTTTTTTAACCATTTCCATCATTAGATCCATCATCATTTGCATCTTTGTTGGTTATTTGTTTGTTTAATTCCTTGGGAGGGGGGTGAACAAAAAAGGACTTTTCCCCCAATTTTTTTGCTCTTCTGATTCCATATTTATAACTAATATAACGATACCCATACAACAACATTTTTTATTGTTATAAAGTAATTCAAAATTCTGTTTTTGTAATAATTCAAAATGATTAACTATTGTTCTTTAATTATCTACTCCATTCTGTCACACTTTAGCTGAGCACATGCCAATTCCACACAAAGGTCTTTTCTTTGCTGTCCATGTTATATCCTTTGGGGATATTGCATACTTAGTGCCCAAATGATTTTATATATGTATTTATTAAGAGATGTTATATATATTTATTTTCATAATGACTATAGTTAATTTCATTAAAAAAAAACTAATTTTTCATCCTGCATCATGTATCCACTTTTTTTATTCTCATTCTTAGCAATTATTTGTCAAACATAACTTTTTTCAATATTATCTGTGAGAGATGATAATCTGAGCCAACTGACGAGTGCCAGTTCAAGACAAAATATGTGTATTGGTGTATTTATTTTTTCTACATGTGCATGGTCATGTGTATCAGCAGTATGAGATAGTGTGGATAGTTGAAGGCTGCTTGAAAGTCTGAATTCAAATCGCCTATATTTAAAATTATTTTTCTAAATCCAAAATGTACTATTTAAAAATTCTCCCCCTTCTTTATTTCAACCGTCAAACTAAAATAAAGATTAATTTATACTATTTAAAATTTTCTCCCCCTCTACTTTATCCTGCCAAACTAACAACAAAAATGAACTTATTCACTAATATTTTTTTTATCGTTAATGTTTTCCAGTATTTTTTAATCAATATATAATTAAAATTAAACTTGTATTTATATTAAATTAAATTAAATTTGTATTTATATATATCGGCCTCCACATATATATATATATCTCAGGTATAGATGATTATACATTGGCTTCATATTATAAGTGCCATATTACAAAAAAAAACTATTGTAATTGCCCAAAATATACAACCCACACAAAAATCATCTAAGATCAAACTGCATGTGCATTCCACTTTCTGATGTCACAGAACAACAATTTCTTCCTTTTAGAGTCCACTAAATGTAGCTATATACACAAGAGTCTCATCTTATCTTAAATAAAAAAAAATATTAAAGGCTAAATAAGGTTACATTTTGTTTTCATTGTTTTGTTAATTATGTGTTACAAATGATTATTGTGATAAAAAAAAATTTAAAAAGGTTTTTAGTCAGTATGACTAAAGTGTGTAGTTTATTGATATAGTTCTTATGTTGCATAGTTCTTGGGATATGGAATAGTTTTCAGGTCTCATCATAGATGAACTTTGATGATAAGATTTTGTCTCTTTTTTAATTTTTTGTAATGATTGTATAAAGCAGAGGTTTTCATCTGGCTGGGGTTGTGTGTACATTTTTTTGCACCCCACACACCAGATTGAGTATGTAAAAAATATTGAGAGTCTTATTAATGGAAATTGTCTTCTTTTAATGCATTCTTGTATTGATGTTAATAGGTAGTAATCCACTTTTATATTTTGGTAAATAATGGTTCTAATTCTTCCAAGGCTATTACATGTATTTATGATATGAGAGTATGTTTCTTCTTCCCTTTTACAGTGGGGCATACTTGGCCCACTTTCCTGATTTGTTGTTTGAGATTAAGAAACTATAATGTTGTCATGGCATCCAGGTTTATCTTTACTAGAAAGTCTAATTATTTGTGTTCTATGGCCCAGTATTTGAACATTGTTGTTAGTTTGAAGTTAGTGATGCCCAATTTTGTGTTTTGTATATTTGGTTCAGGGTTGATTAGTTGTTGTGCATTCCATATTTTGAATTTGTTTGGGGCAATGTAATCTATTGTTATGTTGGCATGCTGCTGAAAGCTTTGCACTATTGTCTTCAACAGCTTTTTTCTGGGGCTTGTCTGTCTGTGGAATGTATTAGGCCTATTATCCTACGGTATCCATATTTGATTACCAGATTGTGTAGTAGTGTATGTGTTTTTGTATTAGAATCACTGGTATAGAATGCAGTGACATGCCATTGTATTTGCAATGTTGCTGCATTCTGTTTATGCTTATAGCTACTGTGTGGTTTTTCCAGAATAACCTGCACTGAGGTTATTTATTTTTCTTATGAATTTGGGATTGACATAATTGGAAGAAAGTAGGCTATCCTGGACATGACCTTCATGTTCAGCAATATTTTCCCCTGCAGGGATAGGTAAACTCCAGCCAGAATTTTAGTAATTTTTTTCTGTTGATTTGATGATCATGTCCTGCAGTTCCTTCAACATAGCTATCTGGGACTTATATATTGGGAAGCCTAGAAATTTTTGAGGGTCTGCCTGAAATTTTGATGTGATCCCTTTTCCAGATAATATATTCCAGGTGGAGGATTTCCTGGTGTTAATATTTAGTCCTGAAGAATTTATGAAGGCATTTATTATTTTGTATAGCTGTGATAGGTATTTTTTGATGGAAGGGTGACAAGTATGTCATCCATGCATGTGATTGTCTTTATAAATTTGTTCAATCCAGGGATATAGGCATAGGTAGTAAGTTCTCTAAATCTTTTATAAGGGGATTAATGTAGATTGTGAAAAGAAGGGCACTGAGAGGGGATCCTTGTGAAATTGATGATGTGGGATTGAATCCATTGGTGATTGTCCGATTTAGTGAGATGTGTATCTTTCTCTTGAGGAGTAGGTTCTCCATAATTTGTGCTGTTTTGGAGGGAATGTCTAAGTTTGTGAGAATTGTTAGCAGTACTTGTATGTTTACTGAGTCAAATACACCCAAAATGTCTAGTTATGAATTTAGACTGCCTATGGGACCTTATATGGTCTAATAGTATCTTAGTCTTGTCCATAGCAGTTAGAGAAGATGATCCCTTTGCATATTGAGGTGATGCTAAATGGTTTAGTATGATTGGCTGGATTTTGTCTTTTATCACTCCCTCTACTATCTTGATAAGGGGACATAGAAATAGGTCTAATGTTTGCTATTTGTGTAGGATCTTGGTTCCTTTTTATGAAGAGGAAGAGTGCAATTGGTATAGGTTTTTAATTTGTTGTCTGCCTTTCACCAGATGATTGATCATCCCCATCATTATGGGGACCGAGAACTGACTGAGGTGGGTGAGTAGAAATTTAAGTATTGTGTGCATTCCAGGGTGCCCATAATCTAATAATGATGCTAGTTTTTCTTTTAAGTTTTCTTCTGTGATGATTAAAGAATGATTTTGAAATATAATCTAATTTGTTCTAGCATTTGATGCCCTGTGATTTTAACAGCATTATGGTTTAAATTATTGACTGCAAAATAATGACAAATTGTCAAAAAATAATGATAGCTTACAATTTATTTACTAAATACTAAAAGTTAACCCATACAATAGCATAACTGACTTGTCAACTTACAAGGCCATTGTATACAATTATTTATTTATGAATTCTATTATTCATTTTATTTATGAAATATAATGTTTTTTAGTCAGATTACTTTATTGTCTACTTTTCAGTCACTCCTTACATAAAAGCATTATTAAAAAAAAAATTACGCCCTCTAACAAACGAATGCTAAATTGTAATGTTTATGTCAGATATATATTTATTTTAATTAATTAAATTAATTATGAGTTAATTTAATAATAACAAAACTTACTATTAATAAACTTTTATACTACAAATCTAATATTTCCAGTGGATAATTTAAGGAGCTTTCTTGGAAAGTGTAAGGATGTGAATTAGAGTTCTAAATAGGAATGGGTTTTTTTCATTGTTAAAAATTAAAAAATGTGGACATACAGACAGAAGCAGACAGGACAAGTTAATATAAAAGCATTTTAAATAGTATGGCTTTTCCAACTTGAAGTAAAGAAAAGAAAAAAATTCTCTAAAAGTGAATTTTACAATATACAAACCAAATTGTTTTTTGCAATATACAAACCAAATTGTAAACCATAAATATGTTCACATATCAAAGCAAACTATGAAACACAAATATGTTCAAATATAAAACTTCCTAGTCCATTTTTTATTCATTTGATATTTTGTGATGCTGTCTTTTAAACCTTTCAGCATAAAACATTTCTTTCTGAAATATTTTATCACCAAGTCTGACCATAGCTCTCCAATATATTCTATTCTCTGCCATATCTTTCTAATGGAAACAATCAATATTGCCTTTCTTTAAAATGTGTTTGAGAAAATTCTTATAATCTCTTTTATGAAACCAATGCTCAATTTCATCATAAAATACTTTTTAGGAAATTTTGAATTGTTTATTGGTTTTAGATCTAACAAGTTGAAGAATCTACTTATTGGTTTTATGATCTTGACATTGTATTGTTGCAGTTCTATGGAGCATAACATAAATAAAATTTTTCTAATGTCTATATTACATCAATAGCAAAGCCTCATTTCAATATAATTTATTAGTTATATGACAAAAAAATCAAGTCAGATGTCACATTAATTAATTTAATAATCTTGTATTTACAAATGTTATATGTAGAGCTCACAAAATAAGCTCTTAACAAGCTTTGAAAATATCCTCAACCCCAGACTGATTTCTGCTTCCGGTGTCATCAGTAAGGTGCCAGGATATTCAAGCATTAGATTAAAAATACCAGGACAAGCCCAGTACTTTATCTAATATATAATTATTAAGTAGATAATCTGAAATTTTCAGACATCCATATGTCTTCCAAAACAGCTATCTAACTCAAATAGCCATATAGGACAGAACTAAGTTTAGATGCACATATGGCTATTTGAGTTAGATAGCTGGATTAGAAGACATATGGATGTCTGAAAATTTCAGATTTTCTACTTAATAGTTATATATTAGATAAAGTACTGGGCTTGTCCTGGTATTTTTAATTTAATGCTTGAATATCCTGGCACCTCACTGATGATGCCAGAAGCTGAAACCAATCTGGGGTTGAGGATATTCTCAAAGCTTGTTAAGAGCTTATTTTGCAAGCTCTATATATAACATTTATTAGTTATAATAATAGTTCTATATATAGCTAATCTAGCTGGAGTAATTTCCCAATGATAAAATACTTCACCTTTTAACTTGTTAAAGTTAGGAGCATATTGAAATCTATATTGCACCTTAACATAATTGTTAAAAAACTACCCAAGTATTTAAACTAGTTTATAATCTCAAGTTGATAATCACCCAAGATAAAAGTTTCTGAGAATTTTTTTTTCATGACTGGGTCTGAGAGTTTTTTTAACATTAATTATTAAGCCAAAATCTTTAAGTGTTGAATTCTAAATACTAAATGCATTCTGCAAATCATCATTTGAATGGGCCAAACTATCACAATTATCCACATACTGCAAAACCAGAATCCAAAAAGACAAACTTCTTGTTTTTGCCTTTAATTAATACACATTGAAAATTTTACTAACAAACTTGCATCACATATTGATCCTTATTTCATTAAGCTGCTTCAAAACAGTTCCAAAGATATTATAATAATTTAATCTTTACTTTTCCTTTTTTTGCATTGCCTTAATAATAATTCTTTATTTTTAGTACAATGCTTACATATTACCCATCTAACGACAGTTTTGATTGCCCCTGCAATCTTCTTCAGAACTTTTTAATCTTCTTTACTTCCCAACTTCCATTAAAAGACAGGTGGGAAGTAAAGGAGATTAAAAAGTTCTGAAGAAGATTGCAGGGGAAATAGAAACTGTTGTTTGAAGGATGATATGTAAGCAATGTACTAAAAATAAAGAATTGTTATAAAAAAATGGATATTAGAATAAGTATACAGCTTTGTTTATACCTTATACTTTTCACCTGTGGTAATAATATTTTCTTTCATTTTAATGTAAATAAATTTTAGTGAACAACCATCTACTTTCAAACAATGCCATAAGCTTTTTATATTAATTGAATCATGTATCTTGACCAAATCAATAAAAGCAATGTAGAAATCCCTTTTTTGTTCCTAACACTTTTCTTGCATTTTCCTGGCAAGAAAAACTATGTCTGTACTGTTTCTTTATTTTTTAAAACCATTGTGTCTACATTTATAACTGGAAGTAATCTATTCAGCAAAATTCTTAAAAGTATTTTTGCTATAGTGGACAATAATCATATTCCATAATAATTTTTGTGATCATCTATTCTCATTGTTTGGGTCCATATATTTTTAAAAATTGGAATACATATATATGAGTGTTTGCACATGCAGTAATGTTTAATAGAAAAAAAATATTAACCTATAATTGAGATTAAATTTTATATTTAGGAATGTATAAAAATCTTTAATCTAATAAATAATTAGTGATAATAATTAATGCGTTTATCTAAAATGGATGATGCTGAAGTTGTAAATCAAATAAGCTTGATATCTATAGATCAAATTGTAGTAATTTGAAAATAATGAATAAATGATGATGTAATGTGTAAGAGATTTATGTGGACCAACTGAAGTACATTGTTTCAGCATGAAAGGATTGTATACTTTTTCAGATGTAAATGTTTCAAAACTGTGTGATAGAATGAAAAATTTTATGCATATATGGGAATATAATTTGAGATCTGTGCAAACAGACACAGATTGACTTGAATTCAAATCAGGATGTTTAAACATTATTCAAGATCTTATTTTTAGCATAATAGGGATAGAATTGCTGAATGAATATTTGAAGATCAGTGCATTTTCTTACACAAGCAAAATGTTAGATACCAAGTTGAATATGTAGTTATGTCTATATCTGGAATCCATTTCTTATTCATGATAGATCTAGAGTAGAATGATATAAAATTTATTATTGCTGTCAACTAAGATTTTATTTTCAAGTGATACAAACAAAGAAGATATAACCTTTGATTACCCAAAGGGTAAATATAATTTATGTCTTTATGTAAGCTAATTTGAGTCAGACCATGAATTATGATAATAAAAATTGTTAATGGGTGTAAAATAATTAAAACAATTATTAGAGCAAAATAAAGATTCGATTATAATACCAGACATTGCCAAAAGTTTTTATCCCATATGGATCACAAATTCTGAGGGTTTACCATAAAAATTACAAAATTAAAAATGAATATATTATAATAATCCCGTTATATTTTATATTATATCGCCATTGTACGCTTCTACCCGTAGCTTCGAGTGAGGATATTTGTGAGCATGGTCTGATTCCATCTCACGCGCCAATCTTACACCTGGATAAGAATTATCTCATCGAAAATGTAAATAAGGGTTCGGGTATATATATATACCTCTATTTATGGTAGCGCATCCATACCAGCTCAATCTCAGGGTTTGGGGACTATAGTCTAACTAGAGAACAAAGCTAAACACTACCCAACTAAGTCTTATGTGTCTATCTATTCTGTTCGAAAATTTATCCGTTATAAATCTAATAACCCAACCCGAATGTTATCATACAATTTATTCTATTTATTACCATACTTAATACCGATAAAATCTCATTTATACATGCATATAAATATATCAATATTCAAGCGCACAGCCCATTTACCGATACACACATATATAATTTATATACGCATCAAAATAGTGCAATTATACATCAGAGCTGTTTATTTAAAGTTGTTATTTTATTTAAAAGAGATTTATTATAGCAATTAATATTAAGGTAACACTAGTTTCTTTACTAAGATGCATTCATTGAACATATATTTAGCGTAAACGTCAATTACCTTAAGTACCATCGACCGTTCACACGGTCAAAGACAAGTCCGCATTTATAATTCTCCACGAATACTAGTCTGGTTGATATAACGGATGGCAAGGATTTCCAATATGGTATATCGAATAGCTTATTTTGGAGGTGGAGTAGATAATTCACTCACTTTATGAAAGGGTCCCATTTCATAGATCTTTCGTTGCCATTACACTTGATGAACAAGAACTCTTTTGTATAGCGAAGTTCGTAGGTCCACTTCAGATGGGTTCCACGACAACTGTCCACTGGATCAGTTAATGAAACTAGCGCTATGGAATTACCCCGACATTTTGGGTGAGAAATATTAATAAACTTCTTAAGAAAATTTTTATACGTCCACACATTCCGTAGTCCAAACCGCGTTTTTTTTTATTTTTTCCTTTTTTCTCCTCTCGAGCCCACAAAAAAAGTTCTTTTGTTTTCACTCTTTAACTTTGTAAAATTTTCTTCCAATATCCCTACGCCACTGTCCCGTTCTTCTATTGTTTTCCAAAGATACCCACCTGACCCGTTTTCGGACTTCTTGACGCCAGTTATTACTAAACCACCTACAGCAACTGATTTATTTCTATTTCTATCCTCATATGTTCAAAAGATTAATTAGCAAAAGAAAACACGTGTTACCGACAATATTATTAACCAGACTTAAAGAAAAATTTTAACGGATAAAATATATACGAATAATCAATTACAACTTATACAGCTCCGTATATAATTGCTTGGAACCATCACCGTTAATACACACACACATTTTATACTCACATATACAAACATATTTATATAAGCATACCCACCTAACATTCACACTATTTGTAACAGGGTTCGAATGACTATTTACATATATATCTTTTCGT
The DNA here is from genome assembly GCA_028023455.1 of Epiperipatus broadwayi. Classification (NCBI taxonomy): domain Eukaryota; kingdom Metazoa; phylum Onychophora; class Udeonychophora; order Euonychophora; family Peripatidae; genus Epiperipatus; species Epiperipatus broadwayi. The sequence goes on along the minus strand of JAQFVV010000020.1, from coordinate 12,526,828 downwards.
ATATAGTCGCTCAACATTAACACTCGCAATTAGTAATATATTACATACGCTTGTATTCGAACCCCGTTTGTTACAATATATTGAATTAAAAGTAATCAAAATAATAAGAATCATTATTGTACTTAAAGTAAATCTATTGATTTGGCAGTTATACCATGTTTCAATTCTGTGGAACATTAAAAAAAAATGTAATAAATATTTTGTTCATATAGCGCAATGTTACAAGTTGTAATAATAATAGTAGATTACTCCATTGCACATGCGCTTTACAGATATAATGCTTATTAATGAATACTCTCCTTTCAAAACACAAGATAAAGTCTTTTTAAAAGATAGAATGGATCCTCTTTATCTTTTTCACCCAAACTATATGTATAGGCAAATCTGAAGCAGTTGGAACTGAGAGCGTGAAGATTTAATTAATCACTTTAAATTACTTATAAAATTTAAAAAACTCACACATTTGAAATTCTGCCTGAATATTTTCCAACTTGTTACAAAATGGTACACTTGGACAATTTATTATAAAAATACATTTCATTGATTTTAGTATAAATACTTCAATTAACTTGAATAATATAGAAAAGTAGAATAAAAAAGTATATTTGAAAGTTTTAACCAATGAATAAACTTGATAAAAGTAAAGATTGAACATTTTGTAAAAAAAATAAATGTTGCAACAGTAACCAAAATATGTAAATCCATATTTACTATAAATTAATTTAAAAGCTTTTATAAAAATATCAAAGTATAATTGTCCTTCTAATTTCGGAACAACTATAAAAATAAAATTATATATAAACATTTTTCAAAATGATAAGGAAAATAAATGATTGAAAAATAAAAACATTGATTTTGAAAGATATTACAATCAAAAATCGATTTTTGAAATGCAGGACTTACATATTAAATGAACAGAAATAAAATAAGAAAAATTATTAAAATTAAACAAACAAAAGATATATAAATAAAAAAAATAAAATAAAAAATAATTAATCTTGTTTAGAGCTAATAGCAGGCTCTTTATATATTATATATATACAAAGAAAATGGTAATTTACCCTACTTAGAGAACAAGCAAATGCAATAATAAAGTACAGAGAATGATCAAATTATGTATAAAAAAATCAAGAAAGAATTATTAAGTAGAGTAATAAAAAAAGAGAAAATATTTACAAAGGTAGATTGGATTTTGTTTTTTCTTACATTAAACAGCTTCTTTGAGAAAAAAGTAAATAAGAGATTGAATTCATAAAATATTAAATCCTGAGGGGGGGGGAGGTGTCAAATATACAAAAAATGAAGATAAAACACAAACCTAATGTACAGATTCAATCCCCATCTTCTGGTGAAGGAACACCTGAAAAAGAGAGGATACCATTTGAAATATTGTGTTATATACTAACCTAATGTTCACTCCATATGTCTTGTCATTACAGCTGTTATTACTATGTAATTATTCATATAGTATATGAAAATGGATGGGCTGCTCACCAACATGCATTAGCCAGGGTGATGAGTTTATTGGCTTTTTACCTCTGAGTTTAAGATCAAGAAACACCATGGTCTTTCTTCTCACTTGCCTGACAAGGCAGAATGAATGTATGTGTAAATGAGATATATACAATCATGACAGACAAAAATAAATCGTGGTCCTTTTTTCCAGGAGGTTGTAAAGTCACCAAACAAGGCAGAAGTTGGTGGTCAAAGGCAGTGGGTACTTAAAATCCCATTTGTGGACACAGGCTGCCATTTGATGATGACTTTTTATTTAGGTACTTACAAGTGCAGATCACTTTCAAGTGAAGGAAGATTGCAAAAATTAGAAAAAGAACTGTCTTATATTAAATGGAACGTTATTGGACTTTGTGAAGTTAGAAGAAAAGATGAAGACAACTGCTCTCTTATGTACAAATTAGAGCCATAGCAGAAGAATGAAATAATATTTCCTATTTGTATCTGCTAGTTAAATAAAATTAGGTCAACCAGCAAATTCCTAGTTGACTTTACTAAATTTATTAATATCTTATATGTTCAATTCAGAGAAAAACAAACTCTTTTGTTGATTTATGTATTTCTTTTCTTAATTGTATTCTGATCCCTGTGTACATCATTGATGCAATGGAGTCTTAAAAAATCTATGCAAAGAAGTAAAGTGAGTAAGGAGAGAAATCTTAAAAGCATCATAGGAATTAGTGGTCAAGACTGTGATATATATCATTATAAACCACTATTATAGACAGACAACATGGAAAAACATAGCAGTACAATAATTTCATTTGATGTAAATATTGTGATATGTGTCATATATTGAAAATTATATGACAATAAATAATATTGTGGATAATAAACTGAGAGTTGCAAATTATAAGACAATTAATAGTAATACTATGAATATTTTTACATTTGTTATTGCTGTGGCACTAAAGGCCACAACAAATGTGTAGTTTTAGAAATAAAAAAATGTCAGAAATTTGGACTGAAAGAACAATTGTCTAAATTTTATAAAAACAAACAGAAAACATCTAAACCAGATTTAGAAGCAAATAGTAAATGGAGAAGAATAGCTGGCAAGAGTTTAGTAAATGTTAATACTGGAAAAAAATTTCTCAGGATGAAAACTGATAGTGATGCAGATCTATTTTTCATTTCTTAAAAGGTTGGATTGTCATTAAAAGAAAATGAATAAATAATATACCAATCAATAAGACAAATTTGCTTCTATGTATGTGAACTAAAATGGATAGCTACAGTGCTGGTAAAAGTAAATAAACATCACATGATTACCATTTCTTAAGCTTGCTTATAACTGTTATTAAAACAGGCAAAACTCACTATATGTATTGCCACACACAGCAAGCTAGAGTAATCAATGGATGCCAAAAGGCTTGTGCATAAAATCTCCATCGAGTGCCTACTCACCCAATATCCTCAGATCCAAGGTTCCTCACTGACGAAGACCACAAGCCAGACACTACAAGCCTTCTGGCATCCATTGATTATTCTAGCTTGCTGTGTGTGGTAATACATATAGTGAGTTTTACCTGTTTTAATAAAAGTAAATAAATGAGCAAATAATTTACCACTTTATATCATACCTAAGAATTTAAGCTCTTTATTAAGTTGCAATGGATTTACACCTCTGGAAATAAGCATTAAAAGTTAAAATACAGTGCAACTATAAATTGAAATAAAATAAATTCTTTCATCTCTTTAACTCCATCCCAGCAAGTTAGAAGACATAACCAGTGAACAGAGAACTAATTTTCTATGCACGGCCAATCATACATAGACCAAAAAAGTTCCATTCATTCTCAAGTCTAACATTAAACAAATGCAGAATAATCTAGTCAATAAAAGACAAAATTTCACTAATGGAAGAATCTGTCTGACCATCATCCATAGTTGTTGATGGAAATATACAGTTATGTAAGGAATATTATGTAATGGTAAATAAGAACATAAATAGCAAAGCTTATCCAGTACCAAATATTAGAGAGGTATTAGCTTCTCTAAAGAAGTCTTCATATTTTGCTGATGTTGATCTGAAATCCACATTATTGCAAGAATAGTCATGCTACTTACCATGAATATATACATGGATCTGTTTAAGTTTAACAAATTGCCTTATAGAATAACCATAGCACCTAACATTTTCCAGGCTAAAATGGAAAATTTATTGAGAAGAACAGATGGAACTATATCATATTTAGACAACATTTTAATAGTTTCAGAAACTGAAATTGAGATAAGAATATGAATGATGAATGTGAAAAGCTTATAAATTTGTAGCTAGACTCAACACTTCTTATAATCTCTTAGGGAAATTAAATTTCTTGAACATATCATTATGAATAAGAGCAAATATCCTACCCTGGAAAATGTTACAGCATTAAAGAAAGCTATAAAGCCAAGAAATATACTGAAACATTGTATTACATTTGAACAAGCAAAAAAGATAAAAATTAAAGTACTTTTCTTAATTACAATTCTGAAAACAATTAATTAAAACGTTCATTTGATATTAAAGATAATTGGAATGTGAATTGGAATTGAGGTAAGATAGGTTCTATATATTTGTTATGTGTTGTATTACCTTGCACTTGAAATGTCTGTCTTGACAGGAAATCACATTTAATTTTAAGTGCAAATTGATAAATCAAACTTTATACACATGTATAAATTTAGATAAAATAAATACAACAACAAAAAATTCCAGAATGAATTCCACAACATCCAAAACACCAATATATAAAAATAAAGTAATATCTATAGCATTTCTGCAGTAAGGTCTTGAAGCCTTCAGAAAAATGTTTTGCTAAAGTATTATAAAATGGTGAGCATTACAGTTAATAAATTGCCTTAAATTGTCATCATAATTTTTTTTTTAATTTTTTGTTCTTCTTTATCTCTATAGATTTTTTCTAAAATTAGATTGGCTGCTAATGATAATATTCATTGGATTATAAATGAGCATATAACTAATGAAATTTAATAACATTGCTTGTGAATTGCTCCCTATAATCTCATAAGCTATTGAATGGAAAAAATGTTTATAAATTACATTAAAAGATTTAATGCCGCATTTTTATATATTTGTTGCAAATATATTCAAGATTTAAAACTAGCTAGTATGCAACCACACAAATTATATAAATAATAGGGCTATCATATCTGATGGGACCAGATATTGAAATTTCTAGTTCACCTGAATAATGAAGTTATATTTATAAAGGTAAAAATGGTCAGTGTAATATCTTGTTTATTGATTTGATGATTTACAATAAGATTATGGAGTGCAATTGAGAAGTGCTATGAGTTGATTTGATTGGCTATAAATGTATATAAGAGTGTGTGTGAATGAATATGAGTACATTACATGCAATTTATGAACACTAATGTTCTAAAAATGTAAATATTTTTGAAGTGATAAATGCAATAGTCTATTATATGTATAAATAAGTAAAATATAGGCAAGCAACTTTGAAACAGCCAACTACAGGACAAAGATCTTACCAGAACTTTAAAATTAAAATATTATTCACCAGGTAATCTTTAAATCCAGGTCATAGGTTTGGCAGTTTAGATATACTAATATATCATAAAGTCTTTTATTATATATAGAGCACAAGTATGTATGCACATTATAAAGAATAGATTAGTCATTAAATATAAGCATTATTAATTTTAGTGACATGTATTTTTGATTTGGTGCATTACAAGCATGACTTTTAGTTGCTGCTTGAATTAAATACATCTTACTAGTTGAAAAGACTGTCCCATTAGTATTCTGATTAAAATATTCCAATCAATACTTTATGATAATATTTTCAATATTAGCATAATTTCTTTATTTTTCTTTTTAATTCATTATAATTATATTCAAAATAGAATTAATATTTTCTGTATTAAATAAATATAGAGGATTTGAACTCAGATTTTCAAGGCCCTTCACCATCCACACTATCTCATATTACTGATACACATGACTACACACATGCAGAAAAGATGAATAATCACCAATATTCATATTTCGTGCTAAACCAGCACTCATCAGTTGGTCCAGAGTACCATCTCCTATATATATATGTGTAATATAAATAAAATGTCCGTTAATTAAAACAAAATAATTGAAATAATAAATTTAACGGTTTACAAAGTATTATAAATAATCCTTAAATCCGCAGAAGTACTTTCCGGTAATTTCTTAAACCTGCCTTAACTGCCATTAAATTAAAAAAAAAAAAAACCAAATTAAAAAGAAATTAACCGAAAGTACTTCTGCGGATTTAAGGATTATTTATAATAGTTTGTAAACCGTTAAATTTATTATTTCAATTATAATTACAATATATATATATGAATTTCATAATACAAGCAAATTGGCATTTGCAATGCCTTCTTTTTAGTTTTGATGTGTAATTGTCTATGCTGCCTAACTTTTGTAATAATATTAGACTCAGATTCACCATAATATATATTCAAACAACTTGGCTATTGCATTAAAGATCATATAGAATTTAAAGATCTTTTATTCGAATTTATGGACAAAAAAAAAATAATAGTATCAAGGATACCAACAAAAATTTCAGTTTACAATAAATTTCAAGTAAATTAAAATATCTTCATATAGATAACATACACAACAAAATTACTTATCAAATATTACTCAGCAAATGAGTACCTAGCTGTGGACATAGAATCCTGTGATTCCAAAGATGTAAGAATTAACCACTAAACATCACATGATCACTATCTCATACTAGCACATAATTGTTATTAAACAATTCAAAACAAAGCAAAACTCTACATATAGTAGTGCCATCTTGTGCTAACAAGAGCAATCAATGGATGCAATGCTCTCAGATCCAAGGCTCCTCACTGATGAAGGCCACAAGCCAGAAACTAGTCTGGGGATATTGGATGAGTAGACACTAGATAGGGATTTTGTGTACAAGCCTTCTGGCATTCATCGATTGCTCTTGTTAGCACAAGATGGCACTACTATATGGAGAGTTTTGCTTTGTTTTGAATTGTTTGATGTAAGAATTATATATATGTATTTTTAAAAATTAGCAAATGAATAAGATACTTTCCCCCATAATTATCATTTATATAAAAGAGGGAGGGCGACATTTAGCTCTTATTTTGAATTGTCTATAGAAAATGAATGCAATAAATCATAAAATCACTACAAATAAATTAAAACACGAGCGTATAAAAAGCAGTGTCTTCATCGATACTAGGATTGTAGAAAAGAACTCTATTTTTTGTGACTTATACTTCTCTGATGTGCTTGAGTCTTTCGTGGAAAAAAACTATTGGATTAAAATGCTTTTATTTGCAAAATTTTAAATATTTATTATTTTGTTTAAAAAAAAATCTAAATTTATATTTAATTTAGTGGTTAAAGACTTTTTATTTAAATAAGTTTTAGTTGTCAAGTTTAATTTACATTTGCAAGCATAATAAAGCTTTTCATCAGTATTAATACGCTTACGTTTTAATTCTTATTATGATAATTTAATTTATGTGACAGGAGATAAAGTACAACCAAATCTCACTTATCTTCTTTTTCCAAATTCGGTATTTTATATTTTTTTTATTAAAAAAATTATTCTAAATTATTTTACAAGCTAAAACACTAAGTAAGATGTGTTTTTATACTGATAATTTAAATAAAAATTAAATTAAAATTATGTTCATGTCCAAATAAATTGACTGTGCAAAATTAATTAATTTTAGTTTATTCAGCGCGATTGTCCAGGGAATTAAACAAAGTGATTTGTTTTCCAAAACTAAAATATATTTCAATTTATTTGAAAGATACTGTAATGAAAAGGAAAGAAACCAACCAAGAATTAAATTTTTTTTTTAAAAAAAAGATCTATTTTAAGTTGTTGTTTTTAAAAAGAGAAAGTACTTTTTTTTGTTGAAAAAAAAAAAAGCAAGTTTGTTTTAATATAAATCAAAATAATGAATTATACAGATTTTCAATTGGATGGATGGTTGAAGAGTTGGAGTGTGTAGTAGATTGGAGCCTGTCCATTAAAGTATGAAGATTGTCTATCTTAATATCTACTTGAACACTTATAGTATATATGTGTGGGAGATGATAGTCTGGACCAACTGATGATTGCTGGTTTAGCATGAAATACGCATATTGGTAATTATTTATCTTTTCAGCGTATATGTGCTTGAGTGTATCAGTGTTATTAGATAGAGTAGAGAGTAATGGGTTATCTGAAAGTCTGTGCTCATATAACCTATATATTACATATATAGACACAGGTATGGTAATTATTTATCTTTTCAGCGTATATGTGCTTGAGTGTATCAGTGTTATTAGATAGAGTAGAGAGTAATGGGTTATCTGAAAGTCTGTGCTCATATAACCTATATATTACATATATAGACACAGGTATAGAATAAGCCTGTGTTTCAGTTATTATACGTGTTAGTATATACGAATACGTATGCACAAATGCATTTGAGACGAATGTAGTTTAGCATAATAGTGAGACTGACAGATTCACGAAATATTTTCTGGACTGATTCTAGATGAGAAAAGTAAAACCAAATATCCCAGTTTGGTTAATTGAATAGAACTGTTATCCTGCTTGGATTTCTGCAGTGATAGAGAGGCAGATTTAAGAGCTAAAAGATTCCTAATCTCAACTTGGCTCCATTATTTCATGGGCTCCAACTTCATATGATCTCCTAAGCAACAAACCATTTGATTGTTTATTTAATGATACTGTTCGGCTCAAATTTATTTTGCCCCCCCCCCCGGGGTAACTCACCATTAGGTTACTTTACTTTTACATGCTTATGAGAAAATATTTTTTTTGTTATTAATCAAGTCATAAAAAGTATTATTTATTTTGTCAAGCGTTGTTAGCCGAGAGGTCATCGCAGCTGCCTTACAAGCAAGTAGTTGATTGCAGGCGGTTGTGGGTTCGCCTCCTGGCCGATGCTATGACATATGGGGAAAAAAAAGTATTATTTATCTATCTTTGTTTATTAAAAAAATATGTTAAAAAACAAAAAAAATATAATAATAATCCTGGGAATATTTTATTTGCACATACATATTATAATTATTGTTATTATTAATAATATTTGTCAATGAAGTTTATTAATCAAACCATAGCAAGAGACGAAAACAAATAAATAGTTAAGCATTTATGTCAACGCATGAAGAAAATCAACAATGATCTCATAAGTTTATAGTATTTTAAACAGGAACAGAAATATTAGCAGATGATTTTGGAGGTTAAATCAGTCTTATCTCCACTCTTTATATTTCAAACATAATGATATTTATTAGTGAAATTACAACTGCATTATTCGATTCAAAATATATGTATATTGAAATATACATAACTACATATATGTAAAATAAATTCCGTTAATTAAAAACAAAATTGTAATTATAATTGAAATAATAAATTTAACGGTTTACAAACTCTTACAAACAATTCTTAAATCTGCAGAAGTACTTTCGGTTGAAGAAATTAACCAAAGTAATTCTGCGGATTTAAGGATTGTTTGTAATAGTTTGTAAACCGTTAAATTTATTATTTCAATTATAACTACATATATGCATAATAATATTATAATTCGATGTCTGTACTTCTTCAAAGCAATATAAGTAATTATATAATTGAATATTTATAAATACAGTAATCAGATATATTTTAAAAATTTTATCTAATTAGGAGCACTTTCGACTATCCTCATAGTCTTTATCAACTATCACTTTGAAAGACTAACCTTCTCACAATTCTGTGATCTTATCGTTTCCTGCCTGCCTTTTAATTAACTACATATATATGTATTACACGTAGAAGGATAAAAACTGCATCTTTTGAAGTTAATTATCATATATAAATAATATTATATGCAATTATTCAAATTTGAAATACACGATTCTGATCAATTAAATAATTTAATTCCTAATAATAAAACTATTGGAGAAAAAATGCATGTTTAAATATATTATAACTTCTAAATAACATGTGCCAGGAATGAATTCCATGAAACTAATTATTATTTACAAGCAATTATTATTTATAATTAATCAACTTTGTTACATATTTTTGTGTTTTGACATCTTGGATATATTTTATACATCAGAGCATATGCGTAAAATCTAATTAGTTTATCAAGTGAGAAAGATATTTAATCTAAAATCCTAAAAGTTGATTATTCAATAGTTTAACTGATTGTAAAAAGTTATATTTTTTGTGATATTGTTGGTGATAATATGTAAATATATAAGTCATGGAAAAAGTGACATCAGCTTCATCATCATTTCAACCTTTATCAATCCACTGCAGGATAAAACTCTCTATGAGCTCAATCCATCTTTTCCAATGTGACATATTGCATTATATTATTTTATTGTACTAATGTGTGTGAAGTTGCAGCTATGGCTGGTATATATATATGTACTAGTATAATTAAATAGCAATATTTTTAATAAATAATAATTTTATAGTCTAATGAAAATCTCTTATATGTCATCTGCTAAAGGTAATTGATTGGTGATGTATTTCAAGTTAGTGAAAAAAATTAATAATGATTATGCTAAAATATTTTATTCAGCTTTTAAAAACCATTATATATATATATTGTAAGAAATATATATCACATGACTTAATTTAATAAACTTGTACTACAATACTTTAATAGGTAACTATTAGATAATTTCTAGGACTTGGCCTGGTATTTTTAAATCTAATAGCTAAATGTCCTAGCACATCACTGATGACAGCCAGAGCTAGAAACCGGTCTGAGAATAGGGATATTCAGGAAAGCTTGTTAAGATCTATTAGCATGCTCTTTTATATATATACCACAAAAATCTCATTCTCTTTTTTTATAAACTGCATACAAGAAGAATAATCACCACAAACAAATAAATGACATATAGTATTTAAAAGAGAAATTAAATTATTTTGATTATAAAGGTTTTAGTATTATATTTTAAATAAATGTGATAAAGGATTGAAAAGTGGAAGAAGTCCATATTTCACTGCAAACAACACAATTCTGCAATGTCCATGTACTTTTATAAATAACTGTTAGTAGAAAATAAAATGTTGAGCAATAGGATTTATTCAGTATTTATTGATTTGACAAAATTGTATTATAGTGTACTTCATTCAAAAGTATAGCAAACTGTGAATCAAAAGATATAAAAGACAGAATGCCTTCTGTTTTATTAAAACTCTATATTAATAAGCAACGAAAATATCCACAAAATATCAATATAAGAGTGTGCAGATAAAAATTAATGTTCAGTAGTTGCTACATATTTGTGATGACCAGTTTATAAATGCAGTTGGCTTTAAGAACATGCATTATATATTATGAAGCATACTCATAAGAAATATTCCTAATGGGTTCTTGATATTGAACATACAAAATTGGTATATCAGATAGTCAGAAAAAAGAAAAAAAGAAAATGAAAAGTTAATAATTAATGTCACAAACAATTTTAAAAAATTAGAAAATATTTTCATGACTGATAAACAAATAAGATTAAACCAGTTAATGAATGTAGCAAATGGGAAAAAAAAGTATTAGAAATGGCAATTACAAAATAGTTGTAAATATAAGCAAAAACTCTCTATACAGTAACACCACCAAGTGCAAGTCAAAGTAATCAATGGATGCAAGTAAGGTTGTGCATAAAATCGCTATCTAGTGCCTACTCATCCAATATCTCCAGACTAGTCTTTATAATATATGGCTTTCATCAGTGAGGAGCTTTGGATCTGAGAGCACTGCACCTATATTTTAGAATCCTGCAATTCTTTAGTAACTACTAAGCTAGAACCAGTCTGAGGATATTGTATGAGTAGGCACAGGATAGGGATTTTATATAAAACCTTCTTGCATCCATTGATTATTCTGGCTTGCACTGAATGACACTACTATATGGAGAGTTTTCGCCTCAGCTATAAAAGCTTGTGTAAGTATAGGAAATGTTAATCATGTGATGCTTAATGGTTGAAATATATAATTTTTAACAATTCCAAAAAGGATTGTCATTTTTGAACCTCAAGTATGGGTTTTAGATAAAAAAGAAGGGAAAAGAATAAATGAATGGAAATAAATTTTTATATAACATAAAAGAAAGCATTTCTAGAATAGGTAAAAGTTAAAAATAAACAAAGGATGAAGATAATTCAGAATACTCGAAATTATAATAATGAAAGCTATAAAGTAATCAAAACCCCATGGTGCAAATATTTAAGACTTGAAAAATAATGACTTATTGACATCTAGAAGCTAACACACCAGAATAATACAAATCTAAAAACAATGTCATGAAAACATAAGACCATGATAAACATATGTCACGATCAGCTAAAAATGGCTATTATATTAAATGAAAAAATAAAAAAGAAACAAAATTGATAGGATGCTATTCAATTCTTATTATTTTTTAAAATAATTAATTCACAAAACTCTGTGCCACCTATGTAAATGTAATCATTGTAAGAGTTAATTGTACTGACATAGAATGTGCTCTACATTATTTTGGACACCAGGAAGACTCCAAACCATTGCTGAAATATCCAAGTGATAAACAATCTTAGATAATACAAAATTAATAACAAAATTTTCCCAATATTTTGATAAGTTCAACTAAAAGCTTTAATATTGATAAATAAAGCATGGCATTGGTGTTTCAAGTCAGAAATATTTATTTTAGAGTTGGATTGTACTACAAATGAAACAATTTCCAAATTGAAGTGGTGAAAAAAATTTATTTAAAGTTGATTCATCATCATCATCAACCATTATCAATCCACTGCAGGATGAAGGTCTCTTCAAGTTCAATCCATCTTTTCCAATTTCTAGCATCTCTTCTCCACATCACCCTGCACATTTTCTCATTTCATCCATCCATCTCACATGTGGTCTCTTTCTGGGTCTTTTACAATCTCTTTGAATCCAGTTCAAGATTTCAATTGTTCATCTATTATCATCTCTTCTAACAATATGTCCAGCTTAACTCCAATTTAGTCTTTTAATTTGTTCAATGGTGTCAGTAATATCTGTTTTGTTCTCTTACCCATATATTGTGTTTTCGACCTCTTCTTGTTACTCCCAACGTGCATCTTTTTCCATACTTTTGTGAGTAGTCTGAAGTCTCTGTATTGCTCTTCTATTAAGTGTCCAAATCTCATATCAATAAGTAAGAACTGGTAAAACACATTTATTAAAAACCCTTTTCAAACATGTAGACATATTTCCTTTTAGTATCAAGCTATTTCTACTAAAGGCACTCTAACCAAGTTTAATACTATGATTAATTCTATCCATTATGTTTCCATCTGTATTAATAAACTGACCAAGGTATTTGTGACTATTAACTTCTTCTAACTCATCATAATCAATCGTTTATTTTCATATTTTGAGAAAATCCATTAAACATTACTTTAGACTTTTTAACATTTATCTTTAGTCCTACTTTCCTACTTTCATCTGATAACTCTTGCAACATTTCCTGCAACTCTAAAGCATTATTTGTAAATACAACTACATCATCTAAAAAATCGAAATGACTTAAATAATATCCATTTACTTTCACTCTTTAGTTTCCCATTTTAATCCACAAAATACCTCTTGCAACACTGTTGTAAAAAGTTTGGGAGATATGGAGTCACCCTGTCATATACCCTTCTCAATGTTGTCTTTCCTAGGATCATTATGTAATCTAATTGTTGCTGTTGCATTTTTATGAATATTCTTTAAAATATGACAATAGTCCTGGATCTATACCTTGATGATCCAATGCTTTAATCACTGAAGAAATGTTTATAGAATCAAATGCCTTTTCATAATCTACAAATCCAAAGCTAATGACAATTCATATTCATTTGTTTTTTCTACTGTACTAAAACCACTTTTAAAACCAGCTTGTTTTTTTGGTTGGTGGAAATTGCAGTTATCTTGGTAAAAATTTTGTATAAAACTGCAAAAGGCTGATAGATCTGTAATTTCTAATATATACTGCATTCTTCCAATCATCTGGTACATCTTTATCATTTAGACATTTGGTATATAACTTTGCTAAAAAAATTCTATTTCTTCACCTGCTTCTTTATCTGGAGCTTTTCCTTTCTTCATAAATTTAATTGTATGTCTCACTTCTTCATTTAAAATTCTGGGCAATTCGAAAGATATAATAGATATAGGAGGTACTTGTTCTTTATTACTACATAATTCTTGATGGAAGTCTTCTACCCATTTCATAATGTCATCTCTCTGTTTAGTAATATTCCATATTTTTTTCTTATTGCAGATATAAATTTCCTACCAATACCAAAATGTTGTTTTACACTCTTGAGACTTTTATTTTCTTCTACAGTTTTCCTTGCTAGTTCACAGTTATACTTTTTTATATCATATTCAACTCTTTTCCGCACCATTTTACAAAATTCAAGATATTCAATTCTTTTTAATGCATCATTTTTGTATATCTTCATATTCCTTCTTTTTTTCATAAATTCTTTAGTCTCAGTAGAAATTTTATTGTTCAATTGCTGCTTTTTCTACCAGCTATCTTTGTTGCAGTTTTTAAAAGTGTATCAGTTATTTTCATATTAATTTCATTCAAATCTGAATCATGTTCAAAATCTACTAATACTTGAAACCAATTTGTAAGTTCTAATTTAAATTCATTATAATGTTTCTGAAGATTAGGAATATCAATTATAAATATTGTTTTTTTTTTTAATAATTTTTGTCTCTCTAGTTTTACACTAACATGTATCTTACATCTTACTAATTGATTATTGAACACTAAATATACTCTTTTATTATATGAAAATGATGAAGATCTATTTTTTTTATATTCTACTCATGGTCTTAGAAAAAAAAAAAATTCCTGGTTCATATTTGATCGCATGACAACAGAGGGAATAAAAAACAAGTTTTAGACAAACTTGCGATATTAACATTTTAAAAAGGACAAATTAAAGCGGTGGGGGGTGGGAGGTAATGTACTCGTGACTTGAAAATAAAAGCTTTAAAAAAGCACTCAAACTGCTCTTTGCCTGCCTATTTATCTATTCATTCTATCTACCTGCCTATCTACCTATCTATCCGAAAATATGTATCTATTTACCCATCTATCCATTTATTAGCAATTTATCAAACTACATTGTACAATTTAAAAATATTCAAATATTCCAAATTAGAAAATAAAACATAGGAGTTTGAACTCAGACTTTCACATGACCCTCAACAATCCATGCTATCTCATATCTCTGATACACTTGATCACACACGTGTTGAAGAGATTGATAATCACCAATATATATATTTCGTGCTAATCAAGCACTCGTCCACTGGTCCAGATTATCATCTCCAAACAGCTAATCTTCATACTTTAATGGACAGGCTTCAAACCACTCCACCCCACAACTCTTCAGACATTCATTTCATTGAAAATCTGATGATGGAATGCGCAAAGCCCACCTTAGTACCAACCTTCTCATCCTACTCATGTTGACCACAAATCACTCTGACTCCTCATGTACAGGACATAATCCATTTACATACATATATGAGGGATGGGCAGACCTTAAAGCACTATATTTTAAAATATTATTTTTTCCCCACAGTACCCTTTTTCATACCTGCACTTCTATATGTAATATATAGGAGGTTTGAACTCAGATTTTCACATGACCATCACACACATGTCAAAAAAATAAATAATCACCAATTTATATATTTCATGCTAAAACAGCATTCATCAGTTGGTTCAGATTACCATCTCCAAACATATACACAACCAAAGCTCAGCTTATATTAAGATAGCCAATCTTTATATTTTAATGGACAGGCTTCAAACTACTCCACCCCACAACTCATCAACCAACCATTTCAGGAAAAAAAAAATCATATTTCAAAATATAGTGCTTTAAGGTCTCTGTCCTTTCCTCATATATGTATGTAAATGGATTGTGTCCTGTACATGAGGGGGCAGAGTGACTTGTGGTCAACATGGATAGGATGATAAAGTTGGCACTAAGGTGGGCTTTCAGCATTCCATTATCAGATTTTTAATGAAATGAACAGCTGAAGATTTGTGGGATGGAGTGGTTTGAATCCTGTCCATTAAAGTATGAATATTGGCTATCTTAATATAATCTGAGCTTTGATTGTATGTATGTGCGGAAATGATAATCTGGACAAACTGACGAATGCTGGTTTAGCATGAAATACTATATTGGTGATTATTTATCTTTTCGACATGTGTGTGATCAAGTATAGCAGAGGTATGAGATAGCATGGATGGTTGAGGGTCATGTGAAAGTCTGAGTTTAACACCCCTATATATTACATATAGAAGTGCAGGTATGAAAAGGCCTGTAACTGTGGGAAAAAAATTCATAGTTCAAAATAAAACATAGTATTAGTACCATTTCAAATTAACGCCAGGAATATTTATTTTAGAGTTTGTATTGTACTACAAACAAAACAACTTTCAAATTAAGGCGATGAGAAATATTTAATGTTGATTAATGAACAATAAATACATTGTTTTGTTATTTCTATGTATTCTTCTCAGTCTTAGAAAGGAAAAAAAAATATGCTAGGTTCGCATTTGATCTCGTGACGTTAAAGGAGGCAAAAGAAAACAGCAGTTTTTAGTCAAATTCATGATCTTAAGGCGGTAAAAAACAAAATAAATTAAAGTGGGGGGGGGGGGGGGCATTCCTGATTTGAAAATGAAAGCTATATAAAAAAAATCAATCTATCCAATTACTTAATTATCTGTCTGTCAGTTAACAAATAAACGCGAAAACAAATTTTTAAAAAAACATTTAAAGATCTTTATTATTAACAGATAAATAACGTTTACAGATTAATAAATAAAAAAGCAAGCCTCAATGCAACTTGATATTCTTTTCTGGAATAATTTCGAATTAAGCTTAAGATTAGGGATCGACATTACTGCCATTGAAATTAAAGCAGGGAGAAATGAGTGCAATTATGACTTGAAAATTAAAACTGTAAAAACATGAAGTCATTCTATCTATCTCTTGTCATCTATCTTCTTATCTGTTATTTGCTTATTTATTTATTCTACTCATTCCGTTCTCCATTCATTGTTGTGGAGATTAAATTGCACCGACACCTGATTTATTATTTGTTAAGTTTTTTAAAATATATAAATGTTGTTTATTTGTTGTAACTTTTTATTGGTTAATAATAAAGACCTATAAAAGTTTTTTTAAAATTTTCTTTTCATATTTATTTGTTCATAAATAACTAGGTAAGTAGATTGATAGATTTTTTTTTTTACAATTTTCATTTTCAAGTCATGAGGCATTATTTTTTCCCCTGTTTTAATTTTTTTTTGTTTTGTTTATTTTTTTACTGCCTTAAAATCATGAGTTTATTCAAAAAATTTTTTTTTGCCAATCTAGGGTTACAAGGTCAAACCGAAACATGACCATTTTTTTTTTCTTTTCCTTTTCTAAGATGGTGGAAATAATATGGAAAAGTAGACCTTTTCCATCTTCAGGTAATAAAAAATGTATTTAGTGTTCAATAATCAACATTAAATAAATATTTTTTGCTGCTTTTTGTTTTATAATATAAAATTAATTTTATGTGTTCTAATTGTACTATAATGCGAACTCTAAAATAAATATTCCTTACTTTAATTTAAAACAATACCAATATCATGTTTGATTTGTTACTTTAAATGTTATTTAATGTTTCAATTGTAGTACAGTATGAGCTCTTCATCCCATACCATGTTGGTAGTAAAATAAATATTTCTCACTTTAATTTGAAACAATACCAATGGTATTTTTATTTATTTTCTAATTGTACTAAAATATGAACTTTATTTTTTGAAATTAGGATAAAAGTTGAAAGGACTGAACAAAATATTGAGAATACTTTGTTATTAATTTACAGTTTATTGTGTAAGATCATTTTTTGTTAATTTATTTTGAATTGTAGTAAAATATGAACTTTTTATTTGTAATTTGAGAGGAAATTTAAAGGCTTTTAGTTTGACTGAACAAAATATTGAGAACAATAAATTGTGGGGGGAATTGTGTATAATTGCTTATCACTTAGTCATGTCAGCACTAGTTTTGGAGTTTGTCTCGGTTTCAAATTAGTGTAGAATGCATTCTAAACCAGTACCAATTGTCAAAAACATAGTTGTGAGAGGGTTAAAAGTGCTTAGGTGACTTTGAATTAATGGAAACACACACATTTTAACTAACAAATTTAGTTTGACAGTAATAATAAATTTTGGTAATTAAATAATAATAATAAATATTTCTGAGTCACACAGTATATTTAAAAAAATATTAATATATAAAATGTATTAATCTTTTTTATTTATAATAATCAGTTGTTCAAATGAAAAATGCTAAATTTGAAAGATAGAAAAAAATATAAATTTGGCATTTTAAAAAACAATTTTTGCCGTCAGGATTTACTAAGAAAAATAATATATGTATAGCTATTTACTTAACAACAATATCTTGCTAAGAGAGCAAAGGAAAAGAAAAAAAACCCATTTTGGATGGATTTTTTAGATACCTGAATAAATTAGAAAACTAGTGAGAAATTGTTTTCATATCTTATAGACTTCTGTCTACTTCAGTGGATCTCAATATTTTAGTATTTGGGACCCAATTTTTTGTATCATTCCCCTATTATAATGATGTTTTGGAGCCCAAATATTTTTTTCTATATGTATTTATTTATTTCTGCTGATAGGTAGCAAGAAGGCTAAAATTCTGCATGAATACTGACACTGTCACTCTACTGTATTTCTCACATTTTCATGGCAAGTTCTGATCTGTCACAAACATTCTAGAAATGCAACTGCTAATATAAATATAAATTGAATTTAGTGGTTAACTTAGTTTCTGTAGGTCTGACATCTGGAATATTTACTTATTAGATAGGCATAATAATTCAAATTGTATTGTAAAAATAAGCATTTTTCTAGCATAAAACCATAAATAAATTGTTAATTGGGTGCAAACAAACATAGAATGATTATAAATTATCAACAAGTATATAGAAAAACCTTATTCTAAAAGTTAAATTTAAGAAAATATTTTGGTGAATCTTTACATTTTGTATTTATGAGATCTGAAGAAAATGATAAGAAGAGTGTACATAATGTATGGAAACCACTAATCAACTTTGCTCTTAGGAAAAAGTGGAGAATCAATAGGAACCTTGTATATAATTATATGAAATTTCTACTTTGTTATCTTTGACAGGATGGCTCAGTTGGTTAGAGCATTACCTTAAAATTCAATAATCAAGAATCTAAGGATACAGGTTCAAATCCCATGCTAGTACTATCACTGGTCAGGACAGCAACACTTAAGAAGAGAGGAGAATAATACTTCTCAAAATGTTCATATACTAACTTGTTTGATGTGCTATTACTGGAAATAGTCCAATATAAAAATAGAACTTTAGAGTCATATTTTTAAAATAAAAAGTAAAGACTACTATATATATATATTGTGGGAGGAAAAGGATTGTATTAAGTTTAATCATTTTTATGTACATATATGTATTTTACTAATTATGTTTATTTTAATATAATGTAAATAATATCCTTTGGATGGAGATGCTTCAGATTAGATAATGTGATTATGTAAAAAGAAACATCCTGAAAAAATTCCAGTGAGGAATGAAGCCAAGTTAATATATTAAATATTTTTTATTTATAGTGTTTAAGTTTTGTTTTAAATTGATTAGTTTTAATTTTATATATTGATGGCAACACTTTGGACAAATTTTAACACTGGAATTTGATCACATAAAGCATTAATCATCATTATGGTAAGTACAAAATTAAATAATAATAATAATAATAATAATAATAATAATAATAATAATAATAATAATAATAATAATAATAATAATAATAATAATAATAATAATAATAATAATAATAATAATAATAATAATAATAATAATAATAATAACAAATTGAAAAAAAAAACATTTACATATATTTTACTGAGTGTGTGTTCACTCATGCATTCACTGAAGCAATAAGAATAAGGAGAAAAAACTATCATTTTTAGTTTTAAAATAAATAGAGAAATGTCTGACTTTTATTACTATTTTATTTACTCTGGGTGGTATTCTTGTTTTTCAATAACTTTTTTCTCTTATACTAATATAATAGTGGTCCTGTTCTTTAAAAATAATAATCGTTCTAATTTAAGTCAGTATAAACTTTTAGTACATTCTAAATTTTTGTAAAACATTTAGCATTATGCTCAGAAAACAGTTTATTGTGTAAAATACTGCACATTAAATTAAAAATCACAATGAAAGTAGATTAAAATGTACTTGCTTTCAACAGAAGCTGAAAAAAATATCAATACATATATACTAGTGTACACTGTGCTGAAATGGCATATTGTAAAATTTAATTACAAATTTGGCTTTTTTAAAAAAAACATGATTATGTATGCTGTACAGACAAGAAAAAATGGCTGCCTAAATATTGTAAAATTTAAACATTTTAATCATTTTTTGTTTGTTTATTTACCTTTTTGTTTATTGTTACACTTTTTTGAATAGCATATAACTAAAGTCATGTAATTAGATATATCACTGTATTCAGGAAGAACAGTAAAATTATTAAATGCAATCTTGATTTATTTTTACTGCTAAGTACCCTTGTCAAAGGTAGTCCTTGTATTTAATGTTTCTTATAATTTCTACAAATATACAATATTACTATTGTTAAAAATTAAACCAAATCATCTTTTCTGCCCTACAATTCTTTAATGTCCACATCTGAAAATGTTTTATTATTTACTTTTTTAATGTATTTTAGATTCAGCTAAGTGCATTTTTGGTGAAGGATACCAGAGTGATAGCTATGATTCTGGTTTCCCATACCAAAGGGGCATTCATCTATATTTAAAATATATAAGAAAGATAACCAAATCTTTTCAGACAATGTTTTGATAATTTATTATTAAAATAAGCCATTATAATTATGCACTCTTTGGCATATATTAGTGAAGCTGTAGTTATTTAATATTTAAGATATTATAAGCATGGTGCTTTCAGGATGTAACTTTGGAACTCCATTATAAGTTGTTATTCATTTATGCAAATGTATTTGAATATTTAACTAGTCCATTGTTTGGAGAGAGAGCAAAGCAAGCTTCTCTTCTATTAATAGAACTGAGGTCATTTGAAATATAATAGTCCTCTTTAATCTTTCTTTTGGCATTGTTCTTCTCTATGCAAATGATTTGGGCAGTAATCGGTTTAAATGAGTGACCTGTGGTTGTTTGATGCTCCCAGAATATTGATGTTCCTCCACTTTTGTTTTGTGTTTTGTTGTATGTATATTTATGCTGGTAAACTCTTGTGTTGATGCTAGCCCAAATCTCACCATAGTAACTGGCACTACAACCTCTGTGGGCATGCCATTTTATAAACCACATGAGGGGTTTAATCCTTTTCTATTTTGTCCTTGGCATTATTTATTAGTCAGTTAGTATTAGGAGGCATTCCAAAGCTGAATTTTGTCTTTTAAAAAGTTTTTAAACTATTTTTGAGATTATATTCTGTATGAAAGGAATAATAACTTATAACGGAGCTATCATTTTTAAAGCTATGAGTATGGTATCCAAAGTTACATTCTAAAGTGCTAACCTTATAAAATGTTAAATATTAAATAACTACAGCTACACTAATATATGGAAAAGAGTGTATAATTATAATTACAATTTTAATAGTGAAAAAAAATGATTACCTAAAATAAGCATTGTAAAAATAATAGGGAAGTTTCAATTTTTTATAATTTTATCAATGCATAAAGAAGAATAAGTATTAGTATTGTTTTTATTACATTTCAGTGATAAAATTGTCATATTTATTTAAATGTAAAATTGCAATAATTTTTTTCTGATCACAATAAATAAATAATTTCCAAAATTAAAAAAAAAACTATCAAAGTATTAATTGTTTACAAAAACTAAGTAAATTCTGAAATTAATTAAAATATTTTGGATAAAGGAAATTTCAACTATAAAAATTTATGAAAAATACTTTAATTTAATTGAGAATGTAAATACATACAATTCCAATGATACTCCAGAAATACAATGGTTGAAACCAGCTATAAAATAATAAATTACAATATTAAAATATCCTCTTTTTATTTGGACAAGTGTAAAAACACTGAATATTGAGACACAGAGGATCTATCCCTGAAAATTGAGCTATAATTATGGAATTTGTTATAGATCTCATTGAGTTTATTACTTTAGTATAACATTTTGTATTTTAACTGGTGTAGCCAAATATAATGTGCTTGACACATAAGCAAATTTGAACTAGCCACACTTGGATTGCCAAATGTAGAAGATTTACTCTTTACTGATTCAATCATAGATTGATGGTAAACATACTAAAGGGCATTACTGGACTAAAATATATTGATGGCAAAGTTGACTCCACAACAGTAATATTTTTGTTATCATAGAGATATGCCATTACTACATGCTTATTATTTAGTATATATTTATTGAGGATATAATTTATGAGACCTCAGCTCATTAAAACATTTATTTGCTTAGACTGATTACATTGTCCAGTATTCTCAATGGTGTCACCAATGATCTAGAATTGAATTGAATCCATATCCATTTAGTGGTTATCCTGAATGAACCATAACTTGTGGTACACAAATTCAACTACAATATTGCACTATTTAGTTTAAATGTCTGGTAAATTAGTTAAATGTATAAGTGAGAAATGAATTAAGAGTAACAGTTACAATTTGACAACGATTATATTCCATATAATAACAATAATATAAAAGGCATGGAAAATTATCTTTTTAGACAATATTTTAATATTATCATCTTGTATTAATTTAAACAAAAATATTGTAGTGTTTTATGGGTCTGATTGATATTTGAATCATATATATATATATATAATTTCCTTTGGACTAAACTGGAAAATATTTTAAAAAATCTTTACACTAAGCAGCAAACACATAATATTTCAGAATAACTAGATTAGTATTAATTCTAATGGATGAATAAATGTTAGTTATTAATAAAAAATTTGATAACATGTGACATACAAAAAGAATAATAATGGAATGGTCTTACTTTTTATCCCATTCAGTGATCAATGATTCACTCTGTTAAGTTGTTAGTTCAAGCCAGTGAAAGTATATATATATATAATATTTTTACTATTCCTGTTTTTGTCCTGATGCACCTATCCATGACTAATCCTTTAGATTCTTTGTTTTCTTTATATCCATGAAATATTTTCTATTATGATTCATTAATTCATTTTCTACTTCTGGATTTGGTCTACAATGCATAAGTTAAACTATTCATCCTTAAATTTGGTTATCAAATGATGTGGTTTAAGTTAGTTTCTAAAATAATTCTAAGTATTTCTTTATTGGGTTGATAGATGAATAAATCAATCTATTAATTCTTGTTTTGATCAATTAATTAGCTAGCATTTGTCTGTTTTTTCTCTTCTTTCTTATTGTGTTGATAGATAAATAAAATTGTAAAAGATATCAACAGTATTTCTAATTCATGAACTAAATAAACCAAACATAAATTTTTAAAATGTGTTGATTTTTTTTCATGCAAGGACTGCAATTTTGAATAAGCCTGATTTATTTAACTTATTCTTTATAGAACTAGCATTCTAGGTTATAAATGGATCATTAGAAATATAACCAACCATACTGATTAAGTTTAAACTACAAGCACATTCTTCTATTTTCACAATTATGAGACAAAAATGAAGATTGCAATGAATAGTACATTGTCTGTAGTGCTTTCCATAGTAGACCATTTTGCCTCTAATTTCTCCACTATCAAATTATGTTATGTCAAATTAATTATTACAGTTCCTCTTTATAGATAGTCTTTTGTAATTATTGAAAGATATCAATAAACCCCATTTATGACATTGCTATCCCCCCTCGCAACATTATCTCATCCATTCCAATCAATCTCTCTGGCATGTTAATTAATAAACATAATAATGAAATATAAAGCAAAAAACAGACAAAAAATTATTTCTACTTCTTATTTGCATTAATTATATATATATAATATACCATTTACTTCTTAATTAACACTTTACAATTAACACTTTACAATGCAATTTTAACATATGATTTATTTCTTCTTGCTTACAGTTTCAACTGCCCTGCAGTCATCATCCGATCTTTTTTAACCTTTACTATAGGTAGAAAAATGGTGTAGCTGTAATAAAGTTTAAAAGACTTTTGATGATGACTACAGGGCAGTTGAAACTGTAAGCAAGAAGAAATAAATCATATGTTAAAATTGCATTGTAAAGTATTAATTAACGAGTATATGGTATATTAAAAAAATATTTTAATATAAATTTTTTTGAGAGAAATGACATTATATATATGAAATGTTGCTAAATTGACAAACATTTTCGTTTAATTAATATAAAAATACTTTTAATAATTTTGGTTTGTTTTGAATTCATTTTACTTTCTTTCTCACTCCAATTTTAAATTATGATTGTCTTTTTCAATTTTTTAATATGAACTCTGTAGTCAAGTTGCAATCTTTAAGTGTCCATATATATTCAATGGACCATTAGTAAGAATGGGATTTTCATTCTTGCTATTAAAAGGTGTGAAGGTTGCCTTGACAGCAGTTAGAAATATTGGTTGCTATATTTATTGTGAATGTTTAGGTGGTTACTGGTTGGAAACTAATTATATATATATTGCAATGGTCAGGTTCCCTTCTCATTGCACCTTTCAGTTTAACAACAAAACCCATCTATGCTGGATTTGAATCCTATTAAACCATTTTTTTAAAAAAATAAACATAAACCTAACTCATGGCTGGTTGTGCAGCATTATATATGCACATACGAATAAACGCTGTGCATACATAGGCCAGTAAATGTTACAGCAAGTATGATTTAAATTTTACATTTGATAAAGAAATGATTTATGCTGTAATTTTAAATAGAAATATGAATTTATTAATTTTATGAAATATAAAATCGTATGTGGATATATGATTCACTTTATATAATATATATAGTGACGTGATTCAGTTTTGTAAAAAAAAAAAAAAAAAGCAAAAGGCTTTTAATTATATTAATTAAAATAAAAATAATGAATTGAAATAAATTAGATTTTATAAATTTTATCTTGTAATCAGGTCAAACCTAGGTTAGAAATAACATACAAGTGGAAACTCAACAAAAGATAAATTTGAGTGTTCTGATATAAACAATTTCTTGTACTAATGAATTAAGTCACCTAAGGACAATTTTTCATTTTGAAGGGTTCTTTTTCTTCTTGTTATTCTGGTTCTTCTTGTTCTTTATTCTTGATTATTGTTCTTAGATCTTACTCTTTATTATTAAGATTGGTGATGTAGTCAATTATTTAGATGAGCATTGCTGGCTGAAGGGCAGCCAAACCACAGAAGAATGGTATGCAGATTTCAAGAAGGTGCCCCAGCAACCAAAGCTAGAAATGTAAACCATTCAGCAGCTTACTGCCATATTGAAGAAGATGCTATGCCCAACCCATGAATGAAACACCTAAGGCCTGAATATCCACCACTAAAGACTTTATCTTGTGTTTGAGAATGTTAGTATTATTTACATATAGTTATCTGTAAGGCACATGTGCATTAGCCTGATCACTAATTTACATTTACAATTTATCAACATAGCACTGTATAAATAAATACTTAAAATATGTATGTAATTTGAATGTAACAAAGACTAGTGCAGCATTTTGTAATTATAACCACCAGTTCAGTAGGAATTGGCACAATCTGATTGAGGCATGGCTTAATGATTCTTTATATAGATATGCAAAGCCCTTGTAATTAGAAATTAATGAGAAGACATGTTAAGTCCTCATTTTATAAAGCCTGTGTGATTTTCCACATGATTTGTTTCATTATATTTGATTATTTTATCATTTAATAAATATATGTTAAATTTATTCTGGTTTTGTAATTTCTCATTCCTATTTCAATCCAATTCAATCTTAGTTAATTATATATGTGTGATACAACCATATATGCATTAATTACAATTTATAAATGTTATGTTTAATATTCATGCTAGTAGCATTTAAGTTAATATATATTTAAATCCCAGAGTCTTATGTTTTCCTCTGATCTATGCCAGCACAAAAGATAGAAATAATATGTATAATTTCAAGTGTGATCATTTGCAGGGTCTTGAGTTTTGGCATTCTGGCAGACAAGTTGAAGCATGGTTGGATTTGGGATGTCACACTCCTGGTCTGGTCAGCTTTGGTGTCTTTGTCTGGATTCTAGATTCTGTTACGTGAATGTATAAACTTGACCATTACAATATTTATATGGTGTGAACCAGAACATTTTATTCACTCTTAAATGATTTCATCTGCTATTCTGCCTTTACCATTTATAAATGCAAGTATTTCTAGATTATTATTTCTTGCCATTTTCCTTTAACTTGTATCTTCTATGCTACAATGTCCTTGTTTTACCTTGGAAATAAAATTAAATCAAACTACATTGAGGACATATATTTACCTCAGCCAATTTTATTTCAACATTACATTTAATGTTATTTTTTTCATGCTCTGCTGTTTTCTTCGTGATTATTTGTCTTTTTACAGATTTATAAGCTAATATTAGGTCTTTCTAGGCTATCTTAATGTCTATTAGTATTCTTTTAGTCATTAGTGGTTTATTTTCTTAGTTTTCTTAGTGATCTGAATAACTTCCAACAACTGAATATGAATATTATATCCAACATCATGATGATCTAAAACAATTCAATTACAAGCCATAGGTGCACTTTCCACATGAATACCAGGACAGCCATCTAACTTTAAACCCAATATGCAATTTGTGATCCACAAGATATAAAAAACACATCCTTTTGGAATCCATAAGCTTTGCTTAAATGAACTTTGTAAGTCATAGTTTAGATTGCGCTTTATGCAAAAAAGTGAAGCTTGTCTCAATCTTATTACAAGTTATATGACTTAGCACTTGCAGAGATCCTGTGTCTCCATAATCATAGCCTACTTTTGACTTGTGGCCAATGGTATAGTCCTGACCCTTATAAACAATCACAGTATTAATTCTAACGATAGAATCCTGCTCATTGTGAGACTTAGAGCTAGTTTCTATGAACATTGACATTAAACTGGAAATCAGTACAGTGCTGATATTGCATGCAGTACCATGAGTACATTGCTACCTCATGCCCATACTGAGGGCACTATAAACACACATCAGCAGTTAATGGTCACCTCCAATCTCTGCAAAGATTTTTCATTTTTCTTTGGTTTCATCTTGGTTATGTTGTTTTTCTTTATTTCTATATCAGGAGCACAATTGCATACTGCTTTTAGTGATCAGAGATCATGGTCAGACCTATAATAATAATGGTCTTTGTTGATGTCCAATCAACTTCCAGTTGTGAGTTTTATTTGAACTGATTGGTCTACCAATTGACCTTCTTTACTTTTCTTTTTTCCCCATGGTTGTACTTCCTCCTGTCTTTCTTCATTCTATGATGAATCATTTTTGCATTTTTCATACCAGATGGCATTAATGTGAAGGCTATTATTTACTTTATACATTGCATTCAACCTGTTTGAAAATACATCTATCTGTTCTGATTAATATTCTCTCAATGAGGCCCAGAAAATTATGTCTCACTGTATCGATGATCTATAATCTGACAATGGATTAGCTGTTATGGTTCTGAATTTTTCTGTTTCCTGAAAACGGAGTACACTAAATAGAGCCCAGATTAAAGCTATTAGGTTGATATGCAAATTGGGATTCAGAAAGTATGAGAGATTGTTATTATTAATTGTAAATATTAAATTATGTATATATATATTATTGAAAATAATATTGATGCTAATCTCTTGTTTATTTCTGTTTGTTCGTGCATTTATGCTACTTATGATTAAGATACTTCAGACTATTCAACAAATTTTAGAGCAATGTTTTTTGAAGTAAGAAGAAAAATGAATTGCTTGAGTAAGAAGAACAAACAGGTGATACTGACATCATTGAAGGAATTAAAATACTGAAGTGTATTTTGGTTGATCATATTTCTAAAAGATATGACAATAGTTGAAGCTTTCCACTGGATCCCAAGAGATTGTACAAGGGGGGGGGAATCACATGTAAGGTAGTTAAATGAAGTAGAATTTACTAAACATCACATGATCATTATCTCATACTAGCACATAATTGCTTTGTTTTGAATTGAAATAGAATTTGTTGGTGTGATATGTAGATAACAGTGGACTGATAATTATTGAAAATGATGATGATATTAAACTAATAAAAGATGTATTAAATTGATAAATAAAATATGCTGAGAGTTGAGACTGCAATGTAAAATTATTTTAAAATCTTAATAGCGATACAAATAAATAATAATTTTGTACAGAGGTACTTTCGATATGTAAAAAAACAGATGTTATGTGATTTTCTAGAAAGCTCATATTTCAGCATCGGCGTTCTTCTAATTATTATACTTTTTAAATTCATTTATAAGAATTGCTTCTTTAATTTTTCTTTTTCTATGGTATCTTCTTATTATTTATTTTTGTGTAATTTGAATTAAAATAAAATTTAAAGTTACAAGTCTTTTTTGTGATCAAAGAAAACTAAAACATTATTGGAATGATCAATCGATGTATTTTTTATATACTGTTATAGAATACCTAATGTATATTTAATCCTATTTCTAAAGAAATTCGATTGACCTCTGTATGATTTTTTGCATCCAAATATAATTTGATAAATAATATTATCTTTTTTTTATCATTTAGATAAAGCGTTTTAGGAATTATTAATTTATTTATATTTGGAAAGTCATAAAATTAACATATCAAATATTTTTTCAAATAAATTAAAATTAGGTGTTTCCCATTTATGTTATTTTTATTCATGTTATATAAACACATAGGTAATTATTTTATGTAAATAAAATTTCATTTGAAATGTACTTTTCTTTAGCTTGATAAGAATGAAATAAATAAACACCAAAGTATTATCATAATTTATCTTTTAATTTTAAAAATGGTGTTTAATTAAAGATCGTTTTTAATTATCGTCATTATCTTGTGATATGACCAGTTTGAGTCACAAATGGTTTATATATAGGTACAGCAGCTTACAAAGAAAATTAATTGGTGACTGTTGCTGGAAATTCTTGTTCTTTGTAATATCAGAAAATCAATAAATCCAATTAGGTTAAAGCATGTAAGAAATCAATCCATTTTTCAATAATAAAATACGGTAAAGTCAAATTATTTATTTATTTTATTTTTTAATAGAGAAAAATAAAAATATTACTTTGCAATAGGAGATCATTTATTCTGTTTGAAAATAATTAAATATTTATTAAAATTAAACCAATCAATACATCCATTTAGCAGTAGTAATATTAAAAGGTCTCTTACTTAAAATATAAATATAATATATGTCGGGTAAATGTCATTCGTTTAAGATAAACTGCGACAAGGATTTTTTTTTTCTCACATGTATAAGGGAGTACTAAAGTTCGTGTGCGGTTTAATACTTTAATAGTAAATAATCGAATAATTAGTTGATTAGGAGATCTTTAAGTACATAAAGTGACAAGTAGAGCTTAAATGCAAGAATATTTAGTTTTTGAGTTTATTAATAAAAGTGTATAAAAGTTAAAACTATTAATTATAAATAAAATTCGAGTGCTTAATATTTGATGTTTCTATATGCAATAGCTTCATCAATGTCAAACTAAAATATTTAATTTTACTCCAGAATCTCTTAAATTAAACCAATGGTTTATCACTCAGGAGATTATAAAAGTTGAGCACAGGGAATGCCAGAGGTAGAGATGATTCATAAACTGTCTGCCGTTGTTCTAAAACCAGCAGGACAAAAAATTGGAATAGTTTCCTTGTTTAAGCAATTCATAAAATGTTTGAGCACCAGAAATAACAACTGAACTGTAATATACTGGCTATAGGTCCAGAGTCCACCTTAGCAAAAATAATTAAGTGGTTCTTTATTCAGTGGTTCAAAAGATGTTCAAACACTGAAATGACATATCTGGTCGTAATGCATAATTCTTAAGATCCACTCTATCACAATACTTAACTATGCAAGGCACAGACATTTCTTAGTAATTCCAAATGGAAATTAGAAAACAAACTTCATGCTTTGATTTGAAAAAATAAAATCAAAACAATTATTTACTTATGAAAATGGATTCTGTCAATGAACTTGGTGTAAAAATAAGAATTTTAAATGAGCTCTACACAACCAAATATTATATTTGTGACATTGAGAGTCAGATTAAATGATATATTAGAAATAATATCACACATGTTGAAGTCTAAAAATATGAAGTGAATTTAATGAAAACTGTAATATTTGACTCTTTATATTGTAGTATTGTTGTTATAAAAAGTGTTTTCATAGCTCTCTCCAAGGCTTTGATGGGACTCCATCTTCATTATCTACCTAGCCTTAAAATCATAACACATTAATTTTTTCAAGAATAGCTAAATATATTTCATTTAGAAGGATTTATTTCCTACTGATCATAATCTCCAGTACAAATTCAAAAAATTCCTTTTCATCATCTCATATTGGATATATCTTAAATAATATCAACTAGTTACTTCATATCTCTTTATTATAGCTATGGGGCTTTTCAAATATATTATATACATTCAACTAGCATTATGCATTGGTTCTAAGATTATTTTGATCACCAGAGAGTAGCTTATTAAATGTATATATTTTATTTGTGCAATAATTGTGTATATTCCTGACACATATGTAAGTTCTTACATAAATATAAGTCAGATATAGTTAAAAGTGTTTCAAATTTTATTCAGGATTATCTGACAGCCAACCTAGATAATCTTGTAATATTAATCTTTAAATGAGTATTTTCATATAGAATATAAAACAAGTAAGAAAACTACTCAAACTTTATTATCTAAAAATTTTCAAGCATAGTGAATAATTCAACCTTCTTTATATACACCTAATTATAAAAATAAAAAGACCATGTAATCGTATCATGACATCTACTGTATTAATATCTACTAACTAAGCTAACTACTGACTAAAAAAAAAAGAAAAAGTTGTAGGCAAAACAAAATTTTAATATTTTAATTCTTATTTAAAATACTTGATAGCATGATCCATGTGCATAATTAATTTAATATCACTTAAATATCTGTTGAAGAAAGAAGTTTGCTGTTTACTGGAAGAAGACCCTTTGATTTCTCTTTGAAGCCTTAAAGGAAATAAGAAGAAAAATTCCTAATATCCACTCAATATATTCTTATTATTATAATTGTTATCATTATATGATTATTCATATAATTAATGATCAGAGATGGAATGCCCTCCAACATGCACCAATCAATGTGATGATTTTATTGTCTGATAGTAGTAGAGGTTCTTTAAAAGTGAGCCAAATGGGCATGGGAATGACTTTTATTTTTTTAAATAAATATTTACTATCATGATAGACAAAACTAAATTATGGTCCTTATTCTCAGGATGCTCTTAAATCACTTCCCAAAGCAGTGATTGGAAGAAAGGGCTAAATAATTTCCTAGTTGTAAACCCAGACTGTCATTTATTGATGACTTTTTATTTAGGTATCTAAAATTGCATATTACTTTTAAGTAAAGGAGTATCTAATATTAAATGGGACATTTTTGGACTTTGTGATGTTAGAAGAAAAGATAGACAATTGATTTGAAAAGTAAATGTGTTTTACTACAAATATATAAATATTGGAAGCACAAGTGAAGTAGAATTGATTATAAATAAAAAATGAAAGAACAAAATTGTGAAGCTTAATGGTATATCAAACAGAAAGGCAAGTTCAGTTATTCA
Source organism: Epiperipatus broadwayi (assembly GCA_028023455.1). NCBI lineage: Eukaryota > Metazoa > Onychophora > Udeonychophora > Euonychophora > Peripatidae > Epiperipatus > Epiperipatus broadwayi. The sequence continues at coordinate 12,495,335 of JAQFVV010000020.1, read as the reverse complement.
ACTTAGTGGAAGATATCAAATGCAGATTCGTGCTCATGGCCCCACAAGTTCTTATTGTGATGAAGAAGTAGAAGTTTTTATATGGAGATACAAAATGCTTTTTTACCAGCTCAAACAACATTTTAAAATTGTCATGGGAGATTTTAATGTTAGAATTTATAAATAATTGAAAGATGAAGGCACTGTATGTAAATTTAGTTATGTCGATTAAAATGAAAGAGAACACAGACTTGTGGAGTCCATGGAAAAAGAAAATCTGTATATTACAAATTCAATCTTAGATTAAATTGTCCACTAATATGTGGCTGAAGAGTAGTTTCTTTTCTTTTCAGTTAAAGTAATAAAATAAGGCTGAGCATTTTTGAGAGTTACAAATACTCTCATATTTATAGTTGGGATAAATATGCTCAATCTTATTTTATTAATTTAACTGAAAAGAAAAAAATCTCTTCAGCTATGTATTAGTGCACTATTTAATCTATTAACTTCATTGAAGTATAAACCTTGTATCTTAAAATTCAATCTTATAAAATAATAATAAATGGAAATGGACATAAAGCATTCAAATTAAGGTACAGCTGAATTAAATTACATTTCACTAACAGAAAATAAGTATTTTAAGATTGTAATGTTTTAATAGATTCAACAGAAGAAGTTATCATTAGTGAGATGCAAGATGCAAGTTAATGCAAAACAAGAGAAATGAAAACTATTAAGAAAATCAAGATAACACTTGATACTGCTAATATTCAGAAGTATTCCTATGAATTTAAATTAGCATTTGAAAATTGTTTCAAAATATTAACAGACTTTGAAGACAGTTCAAATTTGAATGAAATCAATAAGGAGTTAACTAAAAATATTATTGAGAAATAGAAGAAAGATAGATGGCACAAGAAAGCATCAAATCCCCAGTAATTTTTTTTCTCATATGTCATAGCATCGGCCGGGATGCGAACCCTCACCCGTCTGCAACCAACTACTTGCTTGCAAGGCGGGTGTGATGACCTCTCAGCTAACAACGCTTGACTATTTTTCTATTGAAAGAAGACATTATATGAAGACAGGATATAATATATGTGAAGAAAAGATAGAATATGAAAATATATAAAAATGATCTATTAAAAAGAATTGAATATCTAGAGTTTTATAAAATGGTATAAAAAATTAATAATGATATAAGAAAATATAATTGTGAATAGGCAAAGTAAAATTATAGAAAAAATTAAATTTCAAAATAGAAACATCTTGGTAATAATTGGAAATGTATTTATGAAATAAGAAAAAATATTGAACTATTATTAAAAAAAGGAGATGACATCTTGAAATGTATGGAAGAGTTCTATAACAAATTATATAGTAATAAGAAATAAGAAAACAAATTATATCCTACAGTTATTACATTTTTTTTAAATTACTCTGCATTTTAAATAAAAATTGAGATGTATAATTAAATCTATGAAAAAAACCTCTAGGAAATGATGGAATTATTACTGATATCTTAAAAGAAGCAGATAAAAAAATAGAAATTTTTTTGTCAAAGTCTGTCTAAACAATACAGATGCATCAGATTATTGGAAGCATGTAATAGTAATATTGATTTGTAAGCAAGGCAATAAAATGATATTAGAAATTAAAGATCTGGCAGGCTTCTAGCAGTTATATACATAATCTTTACTAAAATAATTACAATTCATCTATTGCAAACATTGAATTCTAATCATCCAAAAAAACAAGCTGAATATAAAAGTGGTTTTAGCACAGAGGATCTTACCAAGTACTGAGAGAAGATATAGAAAGATCCAAAGAATATGAGTTGTCATTATATTTTGAATTTGTGGATTATGAAAAGACATTTGATTCCACAAGCATTTTTATAGTGATTAAATCATTGGATAATCAAGTTATAGACACAGAATGGTGTCATATTATGAAAAACACACACCAAAATGCAATAACAATATTTTTAAAAAAATAGAGAAAGGTACAGCAGCTTTACCAATAAGTATTTTGTGAATAAAAAATGAAGACTAAGGGAGTAAAAAGACATGGAGATTATTTAAATCAATTAGATTTTGCACATGATGTGACGATTTTGCAAATGATACTTCAGAGCTTCAGGAAATGTTGCAACTTATTTATTATATAAAAGTAAGACAATTAGAATAAAGGTAAGGAAATGATTAAAATAATTATTTATGGATTTGATCAAAAGAAATGACTAAAGATTGATATTCACGAATACATATACTTTTATCAGATTATTAATTTAGATGGAAACATAATGGAAGAAATTAATTATAGAATTAAACTTACATGGAAATTTTTTTTGGTAGAAATAACTTAAAATTAAAAGGAAATATGCCAATGTTTTTGATATGTTTTTAATAGATGTATTTTACCACTTCTTACTTATGGAACTAAGATTTGAGCACATAATATAACAGCATTTAGTTGGAGAGATGTATGTTAATAGTAACAAAGTAATCAAAAACAAAATCCATGGGTGAGAGAACGAACAAGTACCACATACATCATTGAAAAAATTAAAAGAGTAGAATGGAGCTGGGTTGGACATAATATTACAAGGAAAGAGATGTATAAATAAGCATTTATTTTATAATAAATGGACAGTTGAAGTTTTAAATTTGATCCCAAAAGCCATGTAAAAGACATAAAATGAGATCACATTTGAGGTAGCTGAATGAAATAGGGAAGTTTTCTAGTGTGATATAATAAGAAAAGCTAATGAATGGAATAACTGGATTAAACGTGGATAGACATTCATTCTGAAGTTGATTGATTACGGTTGAAAATTATATCGCTTTTTTTTTTTCAATTTATTATTGTCAGTTTTCATCAATCTATTATTTGTAAAATGTGTATGTATATATTATATTTTAATGTATATATAATTAAAGTGCTTATATATGATTTTTTTCTAACTTATTAAAAAAATTCATGATTATTTTTGTTTCTTTCTACTAAAATCTTTTCATTAAATTTCTTATTGATAAAATAGGCGAAAGAAAAGATTACGCTAAATTAAGCTAATAGAAACAAAAATAAATGTTTCAGCACTTTTTAAAATTCTAAATAGTAATCTATTTCATACAGTATAATAGTGGACTAATTTTTCTTTTTAAAGATTGCTAATTCAGTCATCTGATAAATAGAAGATAAATCAATCATTAACAAAAATTTACCTCATATACGAAGAATGCTTTTTAAGAATTTTTTTGTTTTGTTTATTAGTTATAACATATAGATGTATATATATATGATAAAATACTTTTTCAATGGGGTCAGTCACACCTGTTATTCTCTTACCCATATATTGCGTTTTCGATCTTGTCTTGTTACTCCCAACATGCATCATTGAAAAAATTAAAAGACTGAAGTGGACATATTGCTAGAAGAGATGATAATAGATGGACAATTGAAATCTTAAACTGGATTCCAAGAGATTGTAAAAGACCCAGAGAGAGACCACATGTGAGATGGATGGATGAAATAAGAAAGTGTGCAGGGGTGATGTGGAAAAGAGAAGCTAAATATCGGAGATGGATTGAACTTAGAGAGACCTTCATCCTGCAGTGGATTGATAATGATTGATGATGATGATATGATAAAATATCTGTACATATAGTAATGGTAGGAAGTATAAAGAATGAAATATGTATAAATAAAATCCATGTTGGTCATTATTTATATAATGTTACAAGAAATGGATTGATGTATGGAAATGCATTATTTTATTTATAATTGTCACATAATAGTACAGTGATTTATGTATCTGTGAAACAGAGATATTAAATATTTTATGCAATATAGAAGATCCTGAACTGAATTCCCAGACAATGGTTAAGATGATGATGAATGATCAAACCATGCTACTGTCATTTTGTACATATCATATGAAAGAATTCTAAAAGAAACAGATTATATTTCATGATTATCATTTATTTATAAACATTTATGAGTTGAATGTAAGAGTTGTATCATCTAGTAAGCATATTTATAAACAAGATATAATAAATAGGTTTCTGGAATGCACTTCCATTTCAGAAAAATACATATTATGAAATAGAATCCTCAAGTCATAATGTTTTAATTTCCTCATTGACATTTTGACATATTCTCAGCCTAGATCCTAAGAAAACTCAGTATCCTAACTAAAATTAATAGTATGCCATTGAAATGAGATGAGACTTAAATAAGACTGGCATAGATACTATATTTAATTTTCTGTAATAAAATCAAATAATTTATTAAAATAATTTAAGGTATATGAGCACAGACTTTCACATGATCCACCACTCTCCACTCTATCTCATAACACTGATGCACTTGAACACATATATGTCAAAAAGACTAATAATCACCAATATTCGTATTTCATGCTAAACCAGCAATCATCAGTTGGTCCAGATGATTGCTGGTTTAGCATGAAATACGTATATTGGTGATTAGATAGAGTGGAGAGTGGTGCATCATGTGAAAGTCTGTGCTCATATACCCTATATATTGCATATATAGACACAGGTATATAATAAGCCTATGGGTTTTAGTTGAAATAATTTAATTAATTAAAGATTACTCATGATTAAATGCATACACAGATATAATAAAAATCTAACAACTCTGGACTAAAATGTCAGACAAATATTTACATTCACTTTTCTAATTTATAAGAGATTGCAATATCTAATCTTCCATGACCAGTTTAATAGGTCATATCTTTTTATTACACAGTTATTTGTACATTAACATCCCTATTACACATATACACACATATATATGTCCATTCTCTTTTGGTAATCCAACTTTTTGCAGTTTATTTAAAAATTTTACAAATTCTTTTTACTTTTTGTGCAACCATAATCTTTATAATATAGTATCTTTCTATTACAAGTGCTGAAGAACTTAACTATTTTTTTCATAATTCCTCTAAATTTTTGGCAAAACTTTCTTTCTTATAAACACTTTTTAATTTTGATCTTTCTCCTATGTTCTTTTATATAATCAATGTCTATGTAATCTCAGTAGCAGAATTCATTATCTAAATTAATTAAATCATTACTGTTTGACTCCCTTCTTTAATTAGCTGTAACATCTTAATTAGCATTTGTGCCAATAGTATACATTTTTAATTCATCATCACAAAAATATTTAACATCAATTTTATTCTTTGCTTGTTTTTCATTTATGTCTACATCCAAATAATCATCTGTAACAATGATACTCATGTTAATTTAATATCTGGTTCAAACATCCACACTATTATTATTTTTTGGATTTTATCTTTATGTTAAGTTTATTTGTACCATTAAAATCACTATTTGCTTTATTTGTGTTTAAATCTTCTTTGATTATCATTATTATACTCTCCATCAAAATTTTCTTCTAACCAAACTGACAAAGTGTTACAAATAACTTAAATAATGCATTCTGCATTTATCTTTAATATTATTGATTTTATTCACATTCCATTTCTCTTTTACATCAAGTTTCAGTTTTCCATTATACTGAACTTTTTGTTTACTCTATTTTTTCAATGTTTTCTCTCTAAGTTCTTGAATATATCTCTACTATTTAATTCATATTTACTTTTTTCTATATGATACAGCATATTCTCAACTTTAAAATCTTTTATCACCTCATATAATAAAGTTTTTTTCAACATTTGTGTTTATAATCATGGATGACTTTACCTGGGTGCTCTCCATTCTCTTTATTTTTATTCTCAGTTCTGTCAATATCTTTCTTAAGCTCCTTTCTAAATCATTTTTAACTTTTATAATGTTATTCTTTTCTTCTATTTTTCTGTTCCATTTTTTCTTTCATTCTCTATCATTTCTTTTCCATTTTCTTTTCCAATTTATCTTTCGTACTCTTTTGATTCTCTTCCACTTTTTCTTCCAGCTTTTGATTCTTTTCTATTTTATTATATTGTTGTCAATTATCTCCAGATTATGTACTGGCTCTTCTTTCTTTTCTTGAATATCTTTTTTTGAAATAATCTTTTGATGTTTCACCTTCTTTATTTCTGGGTTTTCTCCCTCAAATGAATCATTTTCATACTCTGTATTTATATTTCTTGTTCCATGCAATTAAATTCTCCAATTTATGCTTTCTTCAATTGAAATTAATATACATATCCAGCTATATATATATGTCTTGATAGTTAATAGTATCTTTGTTTTATTTTAACTGTTAATTATTTTATATCTCTGAGATAGTCCTTTATTTTAAAATCAGGCCCTTTACATTGACAATACTAAAAATTAAGTGAAAATATGATATATAAGGGTCATCTTATGAAGTGATGGTCAATACATAAATTTTCATCAGGTAACATTTCTAAATCAATCCTTTAAATCTTTGATGTCACCTAGTTAGATGTTACACTCAGAGGCTTTTACATATTTTATCTATTAATCTTTATAAAATTTATCTGGGAAGCATCCTAATCATTGTAGAACATAATAACTTCCGCCACTATGAGTATATCTTTTTAGTGCATGTAATAAAAGTTAGAAATGTGAGGTTCCATCAATACTTAATTACATTTAATCTTTTTTCATGTTAGTAGAACTAAAGTTAATGAAATATACTTAAATTACTTGATATTTTTTGTAAATAAATCATATAAATATTTGTATTAACCATTAAATCAAACATATTTTAACAACTTCACAATTAAAATGGTTTGTTTGATTATTCATATTGGCACAACATCTTGGCAACACCAAAGTTAAAAGAAATAAATAAAGTGGCAAATGAGATGAGTGCTTATAATGCACCTAACAAACTATAAAAATGTCAAATTTTTATTATGGGAGATGAACTTGTTAATCTTGATATGGCAATTTCACACTAGCATTGAATAAATTTCATTATCATAAATGAGTCTACTCTGTATCGTAATAGTGCTAGTTATTAATTCTTTAATCTTTATGATACTATTATTTGAAGTGCATTACATGGATATAAATGCACACGGTATGTAGGTCTTTAATCACTTCATAGGCAAATAATAATAGTTAGATCCTTAAACAGAGATTTAAAATAAATTACCTATTATGCTTGGAGTTATGAACCATGTATACAGATGTTATATAAAAGCTCTTAAAAAGCTTTGCAGGATATCCCCAACCCCAGACTGTTTTCTGCTACTGGCTTCCTCAGTGAGCTATATATAGTATTTGTAATACAAGCTTGCTAAATTAGGTCATGTGACACATGACTTGATTTCTTTGTAATTTTTTTTTTTTCTATTAAGGCTTTGGTGATTTTATATTGCTAAAGTTATTAATATATTGTGTGTCTGAACTTGGTTCAGTCCCATATGGCTATTTAAGTTAGATAGCTGGATTGGAAGACATATGAATGTCTGAAAAATTCAGATTTTTTACTTAATAGTTACCCATTAGATAAAGTACTGGGCTTGTCCTAGTATTTTTAATCTAATGCTTAAATATCCTAGCACCTCACTGAGGAAGCTAGTAGCAGAAACCAGTCTGGGGTTGGGATATTCTGCAAAGCTTGTTATTTTCGAGGTCTATATATAACATTTGTAGTGCAAGCTCGTTAAATTAGGTCATGTGACATATGACTTGATTTCTTTATATTCATGTATACAGAATATGCTGTAAGTTTATTCATGTTATTTGTATTCAAGGATATTAACTTTTATAACAACTTTAATATTACAACTCATTATCCTGTATCACTTGCTTGTTTTCCCATAAAGCGCTAAAAATGAGATCTGCATGAGAAAATACATTTATATAACTTACAATATTTAAATTATGATCAGGTAGATGTGACTTTGTTTTTTATCATTAGTATATTACAATTATACATATCTCTTAATAAATCAGTCTATAATTCAGATACATTTATAAATAATTATGTCCATAAAATATCATTATATGAATATACATTAAAATATATATTTATATAAATGTTACAGACATTTATACAGAAAAGGTAGTCTTATAATTTAAACTTTGATTTTATTAATGCTTAGCATGCTTTTGATATGTGAACCAATTATCATGTACCAGACTTCTTTTGTAATATACGAAATATATTAATAACATAAACAGTGAGCTTGCATACCATTATTCAGCGTAAAAACAGGAACACCATATCTGTAGTTATATACTCAATGCAGAACAATATAAAACATAATTAACAACAGAATCCTTATTTAAAACATTTTAATAAATTAACATATTCATACTTCTCATTATTTTTGACTAAATATGAAATTAATATTAAATACAAGCATATCTAAAACTCACCATCTTTATAAATATACAACAGATAAATCCACACATTTAAATTATTTAAGTCGCATTATTATAACAAAATTCCATAGAGTTATAAAAACGTTTAAACATTTAACATGTGTAAAGAAAAATTTCAATGCATAATTATTCATTCTGTCTAATGATTTTAAATGTTTAATTCATTTATTATGAATTTAAGTAATGTTATTGCAAAACTCAAAGTAGAATGTTTATACTTTCTAAGTTAAATTCTGATAAATTTCATTAATTTAATTAGTAAATGGTTTATTTTTTATAGCATTAATCATGAATAAAATTACGAGGATTTCATTATCTAAGCATAAAATTAAAATACTATTTAAAATTTGAAATATCTAAAATATAAAATTTTAATTTATTACCACAAAGATATATATAAATTAAAAAACACATATATATAATAATCTAATTAAACAATTTTTATTACAATTTGTTTATATATATTAAGTCTCATAGCATCGGCCGGGACGCGAACCCGCAACCCGGGCAACTGCCTGCAAGTAAGTGCAAGGCAGTCGCGCTGACCGCTCGACCACCAATGCAAGACGAATTTGTTTATATTTTACAAATGTTTGACATAAAATAAGGATGTTGATATCATGTCCAAATATCGTTCCAATTTGTACAAATGCATAGCTGAAATGTGAATTATCCTTATTTTTTAATTTTTCAAGCTCCGATAAATGCTGATCCTTTATCTTTTTATCTTTCGCAGAGTTTCATGTATGATATTTGCATTAACAATTCTTTCAAATTTAATATTTTTTGTTACTACGTTGATGTTAAGAGTGAGACATTCCTAAAGCATTATGTTACCTCATTTTTAAAAATGTTCCATACAAAGTTGACTTCCTGTTCAAGAAGAAACTTTTTAAATTATTCTGCCATGGGTTTTAAAATTTGCAAGAAATCTATTTTTATTTTAAACATTTGTAAAACTATATTTTTAGCTATTTGTCTGAAGGTTTGTGATGATGGTATATTATTAGATGTGATATGTTGGACTATTTCCATCATCTGTGAGTGAATGTTGAATATATAGCAAATTTTAAACTTTATTTAAACTTTCCAAATACAAACAACTTGTTAGTAATAACAGCAAATAGACAATACAGGTTAGTAATTACACATTTTGAGTAGTATTATTCTCCACTCTTCAGGTGTTGCTGGCCTATATGCACAGTAACAATATTCACTTAGAAGTTGAACTCTCACCTGGAATGCTAAATCTATTGTATTCTTTATAGCAATTTTGGATTGTGACAGTCTGACTTTCTCAAGGATGCAGATTTACATTGTTTTTTCTTTTTAAACAATATCAGTCATAACATGACATTCAAATGCGAGTTCAGGAATGATTCCATTTTGTATGTGTTTTACTGTTTCATAAGCTTTAGAATTTTAATTGCACATTGTTATTAATATTATTATTACAATTTTCAAATTAATCAAAATTACCTCGTATAATATTTCAAGAAATTCTTACCCATATATATATATTACATGTACGAATAAATTATGCATATATATACACATACATATAGGTAACATAGCAGATACTTATTAGATAAGGTTATGAGATATTTCCTTTCTAAAATGTATATTTTATTATTGTATTTAAATAGCTTTAAGTTCCCTTGCTTTTTCTACTTCATCTTTAAAAAGTGGATGCCCCATGCTGTATCACACAATCATTTCTCTGATTATTACATTGTACAGGCCTAAACCTGCATTTATATATGTAATATATGTGGGGTTCGAACTCAGACTTTCACACAACTCACCACTCCCAGTGCCATCTCATATTACTGACCCACCTGATAACACACATGAGATGGCACTGGGAGTGGTGAGTTGTGTGAAAGTCTGAGTTCGAATCCCATATATATTCTCTGATTATTGTGATGTGATTGAAGAATATCTAATACTCTAAAATGCTTGTATAACTTCAATATGTACATTTTACAATAAATCATTTGAACACAATCATAGCCTTTGACAATAAATCATTTGAACACAATCATAGCCTTTGAACCACAATGAGTAAGAAAAGAAATACAAATTCCAATCAATCAAATAAATAAATATTATATAATACATTAAATAATAAGAATAAAATTATTATTTTTTCCACATCTCAATGCCATAATAGATGCCAGATAATAGCACTTAATAAATCTATTAGTTACTAAAGCTTATTGTTTAGGTAGCGTAGAGAAATGAAGAAAACAATACATTGCTGCAATAGTAATGAGTAAGTTTAAGCCATATCTTATCATGTGGTATTTTATTGGTTTAATAAAATTAATTAAAAAATGTTTTTAGATAGATATTAAAAAAAAAAAACATTGGCTAATTAATTTTAAATTTTTTTTCTAGATATTAAAAGAAAATGATGGTACAGCTGAATTGAATTATATTTTGACTAACAGAAAATATTTATTTTAAGATTGTCATAAATTAAATACAGGAAATGATCATCAATTAGTGAGATGGAAGATGCATGTTAATGCAAAACTAGAGAGACAAAAATTATTATGAAAAACAATATTTACAATTGATATTTTTAATCTTCAGAAACATTTCAATGATTTTAAATTAGAATTTGCAAATCGTTTTCAAATATTAACAGATTTTGAGCATGATTCAGATATGAATGAAATCAATAGGAAGATAACTGATACATTTTTAAAAACTGCAACAGAATAACTGGTATAAAAAAGCAGCAATTAGCCAATAGGCAAGAGAATTTATGAAGAAAAGAAGGAATATAAAAATGATGCATTAAGAAGGATTGAGTATTTTGTAAAATGGTGTGAAAAAAGGGTTAATAATGATATAAGAAAATATAATTGCGAACTAGCAAGGAGAGCTGTAGAAGAGAATAAAAGTCTCAAGAATATAAAACAACATCTTGGGATTAGTAGGAAACTTATTTCTACAATAAGAAAAAAAAGATGGAATTATTACTAAAAAGAGAAATGACATCATGAAATGTGTAGAAGAGTTATATCAAAAATTATATAGTAATAAAGAACAAACAAAACTATCTCCAACAACTACTATATCTTTTGAATTGCCCAGGATTTTAAATGAAGAAGTGAGACATGCAATTAATTTTATTAAAGAAGGAAAAATCTCAAGGTAATGATGGAATTATAATAAAAAAAAAGAGCAGGAGAAGAGACAAGTTTTTTGGCAAAGTTATATACCAAATTTTTAAATGATACCAACCCTCCCAAAGATGATAGACCATGACTTCTTTTTCCGCACATCCATTCCCTTACTAAAAACTTTATTAAAATCATCTCCCCTTCCTTCAAGCAGTTTTTGTATCCCCCCCCTTCAACCAATAGATTCATAAATTCAAAATATTGCCTACTCTCTGATCAGACTCCTCACATAGTGTATAAGATCTCATGTGCCAAAGCCAGCTGCAGTCCCTCATGCTATGATGAATCCCTTACATTTCTCTCCATTCGTGTCTTTCAGCACTGTTACTTATACAAAAGAGCTCTGAACAACCCTGAATATAATTTTATCTTTTTAGAACACCAAAAGTTCACTGACTATATATTTGAACCATCTTTTGCTTCCATTGCATGCATATAATGCCATGACTCTAAATGTAAAATCAAAAAAGCATGGCTTATAGCTAACAACACCTATGCCATAAACCAGAAGAAAGCATGCTTCTCTTTTTCCAAAAAGTGGACTTTCTAATCCACTTTGCATAGATTTAAATATTTATCACATAATTTTTTATGATGCTCACACAACCTACTTGCCATGATTATGAGAAGATAAAACTTCTCAAAAGTACCCCCAATTAATATTGCGATTTTTACTTAGCTTAACCATTGCATATATTTTAGCGCATTTAGACATATTAAATGATAAAGATGTACCAGATGATTGGAAGAATGCAGTATTAATATTTGAAAAGGTGTTAAATGAATATTAGAAATTACAGACTTGTTTATTTTTATCAGTTCTATATAAAATTTACCAAAATAATTACAACTCGTTTAACTCACGTACAGTGAACTTTGAATTTTAACCAAACAAAAGAATGAGCTGGATTTAAAAATGTTTTTGGCATAATGGTTCATATCCAAGTATTGAAAGAAAGTTGAAAGACCAATGAATATGAGTTACAACTATGCTTTGGATTTATAGATTATAAAAAGGCATTTGATTCTGTAAGCATTTCTTTAGTGATTAAAGCATTGGATCATCAAAGTATAGACCAGGATATTGTCATATACTGAAAAATATTTCATTTAGCAGAAAAACAGACTTTTTATATAATTTAAATTTAAATTCTAATTTTATTCATGCTAAGTATGTTTTCGACCTGAGTACATTTAGTAGAAAAAGTAGATTTTTATATAACTTAAACTTTAATTTTAATCTTATTCATGCGAGAATGCTTTCAACATGGATATGTCAAAACATACTTAGTATGAATAAAATGAAAATTAAAGATTAAGTTCTATAAAAGTCTATCTTTTCTGCAAAATAAGTTATGATAATCCAAAAAAAAAAGAAAAGAAATAGTTTCGATTTACTGAAGACTATTTGTAAAAACGCAATAGAAACAATTAGATTACATAGTGAGAAAGATTTACATTGAGATGGGTGTATGACAGGATAGATCCATATCTCCAAAACGTTTTACAGCAGTTTTGCAAAAAGTACTTTGTGGATTAAAATGAAAAACTGAGAGAATAAAAGGAAGATTATTTAAGTTATCTAGATTTTTCAAATGAAGTAATTGTTTTTTCAAATAATGATTTAGAGCTTCAGGAAATATTGCAAAAGTTATCAGATAAAGGTAAGAAAGAAGCATTAAAGGTAAATGTTAAAAAGACTAAAGTAGTCAAGTGTTGTTAGCCAAGAGGTCATTGCAGCCGCCTTGCAAGCAAGTAGTTGGTTGCAGACAGTTGTGGGTTCACTGCCGATGCTATGACATATGAAAAAAAAAAAGACTAAAGTAATGTTTAATGGATTTTCTCAAAAGAAAAAAATAAAAATTGATAATAATGAATTAGAAGAAGTTAACAACTACACATATTTTGGTCAAATTCTTACTACAGATGTAAACATAATGGATGAAATTAATCATAGAATTAAACTTGGTGGAAATACTTTTGTTAGAAGTAATTTAATATTGAAAGGAAATATGCCTATGTGTTTGAAAAGGAAGGTTTTTAATAAATGTGTTAGTAGTTTCTACTTACAGATTTGAGACTCAGACACTTAACAGAAAGAGCAATACAGAGACTTTAGACCATTCAATGAAGTATGAAGAGATTTATGTAAGAAGAGATTAAAAACAAAATACATGAGTGAGAGAACAAACAGATGCCACTGATACCATTGAGAGAATTAAAAGATTGAATTGGAGTTGGGCTGGACACATTGTTTGAAAAGATAATAATAGATGAATAGTTGAAATATTAAATTAGATTTCAAGAAATTGTAAAAGACCACATATGAGATGGATGAATTGAGGAAGTGTACTGAGGTGATGTAGAGGAGAGTGTCTAGAAATCAAACAAGATGGATTGAATTTGGAGATCCTGCAGTCAACATTTTTCATAAAGAAATACCCATGAGATTTATATTATTTATCACAGAGTAAAACATGCATTAACAAATAGTAACTCTGTTAGAACCTGTGTAAAATTATCTAGCTCAGTTATTGACCGCACTAGGCAATAATAATACTTCCCATACATAATTACTTAGATTGTCCACTACACTATCATAAAATACTAACAATCTCTATTAAAATCTAAATTATACAGATAGTATTTAAAATGAAATAAAGCAAACAAGATCATCACCTCAGACATCAACAAATCTGCTCACTATTCCCAACGTAAGCTGCCATAAGCAGTGAAATTATATATCATTGTCCTAAACAATGATGCATGCTTAAGATATCTATTTGATCGATAATTGAATAAAACTAAATTTGAATCAATAAATAACTAAATTCTGATATACTTTACTAATCTAATATTATTTATAGTAATGCAAATTTAACTTATTTAATGATATTCTATTTAAATAAACTAGTTTCTTAGTTTCATAAACCTACACACTATTTATAATGTTTAAATAAAATAAACCTTTACTCAGTTTTGTATCTATTTTAATAAAACACTAAACATAATATTAATATTTTGTTCACCCTTTGCATTATATCGATGTGCAATTTCTTGCTTAAGTTATGTTCAGGAATGAAACAATCTAAAAGAATTTATTATCAATAAATCCATTAGATAATTTCCCATTTTACCGTACCCAATCATATTATATAAAATATACCATAGATTTCTATTGGATATTCACTGACTTACAATCATTGATGTTATTCATCTACTTAAATCTCCAATTAATCAATTATAAAAATGGATTTTATAACAATTAAACTATATATGACAATAATTGGCAATTATCCAAGCCAAAGATGATATTCATTTATGCCAGTCAATGAAATTTATGATCACTATTTCAAAGAAGTTTAAAGATAATTAAGACAGATCATTTTGACTAATGATAGAATAAAATCTATTAAGATTTTTTTTTTGTAACTGGACAAGACAAGTGCATAAACAGTCAACTCTGAACTAATGAAATTATTTCTACCAGTACTATTGACTTAGATAAGTAAACAAATATTTAAATGCAGTAATAAATATAAAATTTATACCTAATCAGATTTAATAATGATATATAAAATATACATATATCTAATTCTATTTCACTTAACAAAATGGGTTTGATCTTGGATCAAACTTCAAGTACCAAAATTATCTTGCACATTCAAAAGAAATAATTAGACAGATTCACCAGATTTTAAATCAACTCTAAATTTATTGATTCATAATAAAAATTTATAATAGTAATAAAAAAAATTATAATAGAATAAAATAAATATCTACAATAGACTAACATAGTATCCAGTTAAAAAAATATAATATTATGTTTCCTTTAGCATATAAATAATTGATAGTCTATTACTGTATAGAATCAATAAAAATAATAATAAAATATGTATTTAATGAAACTCATAAATGTGTTGCATAACAATGAGACTATATAAATGGAAAGAGAGATTTTTAAAATATCTTTCTGAGACATTAAATAGCATATACAATAATAAAAAAATTATATGATCAAATAAAAATTGATCTCTATTTATTTATTAATATAATTTCTAAATAACTAAACTGACCTAAAAAAATCCATTATATTTAAACCTCTTTTCTATATAAACACCCCTTAGTTAAATCTGGAATATACATTAAAAAAAAATTTAAACACTTGAAAACATTGGGTCATATTAACCCATATCATCAGATAAGAATTTAAATAATAATAAAAATATACATGAATCTCTGACACCTTTCATTATGTCAATTTTACAATAACCCATATATATATATCACTTAATCCTAGATTTTAAATACAATCTAAACAAACATAAATCCTCTTTTTCTTTTAACAAAGCTACAAAAAAAAATACATATATGTAGAAATCATACTAAGTCAAAGTCTGTCCATTTTCACTCACTAGTCCATCGAGCTTCTGGTTCCTGGATTCTGATGATCCTTATGTGTAGAGATGATTTTCCTTTAAGTAGAAAAGACAAGCATGGATAATAACTTTTGTGGATTTGAATTCAATTATTTTCATGTCTAAATTATGATATTTTCTTTTAAACATATAAGTGTTGGTGGCCTAGTGGTTAGCATAGCTGTCTTCCAAGCAGCTGGCCCAGATTCACTTTCCGGTCAATACTTTGACATATAAAAAAAAACATATAAATGTATCCAAGCATTTAAAACAATATTAGTTAGTCGATGCAAAATTACATATCACTGACTTTATTTTCTTTTCCATTGGTAATAATGCATAAAGAAAATTTTATTTTCATGACAAAATTCAGCCATATTCAAGTGAATAATAAATGCCAACTTTTTCTTTCCAGATTAAGAAAGTGAAATTTAGATCAGGTGATATTATACATAAGTTAAATGATCTTGCGAAATGTATTGATCTGAAATACGATATCCATATACACAGTTGGGGTTGATGGAATTTTAGGTTATGACAATAGAATTTTTTTTCTTTATAGTCGACTTGTACATTTTTGATGGTTTTTGTTTGTTGTTTTACATTTTGTTGTATCCTCAGGAATCTCATCAATGAACTGGCCCTAATTGAATGGGAAGATAATTAAAATTTATTCTTCCATAGTTTTAGAAATTAACTACTTAAACAATAAAATATGATAAATTTTTAAAGACAGATATAAATGTAACTGTTCTTGGCAATGGTAAAATTACAAGAATTCAAATTACAGCATCTCTGTTCTATTTATAAGATACTCTTGCTGACACTATTGTACAACAAATTGAAAATTGCTCAAATCTCACTCAATGATGTAAAAATTTGTTAAAGAAAATTGGTCTCCAATTAGTAAGTAAAATGGAGATTTTAAAATAATTGGATACAGTGAAAATAAAATCCTGTTTTACAAGTTCAGTATTATTTTTCATTTTAAACCAAAATAAAGAATTCAGATCAAATTTCCAATATTTTTTAACTAATATATATTTTACATATGTCTTTAATAATATTTTTCCATAACTAATGTATGAACAAATATATATGAAACATAAAACATTTAATTTTATAATAGGTGTTGCTATGGTAATTATAATAACAGAAATTGAAATGTATAATATTTAATAATAATATTGATTCTCTTAGGGTGATTTTTTTGATCCACTTAAATATTTCCAAAATCTATTTATTTATTCACCTGTTTATATTTTTCTCTGAAAGTGATCACAACAGATTTATGACTTGATGCTAGAATTAGCTATTTTAAAGCATTAGGTTGCCATGGCTATCTAGTTAATATTACATTTCAAGATCTCCATTATCCATGGATCAAATGAAATGAAAATTAAAAAGACCAACAAACTTATTTTTTTAAAAAATACTATGACTTACAGCATTAATCTGGGTACTTACAATATACATATATTATTTTTATTTCATTTATTTTTTATTTTATTTTTATTAGTAGCATTTTTTTAATATTTAACTTTAACATTATATATTCATATTTTTATATTTTACATTATTATTATTATTTATTATATTAACATTTGATATTATAGAAGATTTGAAAATAGACTTTCAAGATTACTTCAGCCATCCTCTCTACCTTGTATAAAATAGAGTAAATGGCTGAAGGGAGATTGAAAGTCTGTGTTTAAATCCCCTATAATTGCAATTAAACTTCATGTGTATGAAGTATGCCTGTATTTCAAATATAACATTCAATATGAATAATTTTCTTTAACCTATAATATTATTTCTTTTTATCTTTTATTACTAATTATTTTAATATACTTTTTATTATTTTTAACATATTTTATACCTACCTTCTATTTATATTTTAAAATCTTACCTGCTAACTATTTAAACTTTTAAATGTGACGTGATGTGATGCATTGTGATTTCTCCTTAAACAGAGTCAGGAATCTTTCAGCAACTATGCCCAGAGAAACCTGTTAGCCACTTTACCTACCTGTTCCATTTCCCACTCTGGGTTTTCCCATAATCTGCTCCATCCCATTTCCACAACATAATCCCTGTCAACTCTATGACCTTTATATCTAAATCCCTCATCTTTTCCCAAACCCAGCATAAAAACCAATAACCCACTTTATGTATAATCACTTTTTCATATTTATTCTTCCATAACTTCATCATTTGTACCCTTTCTGCTTTCAAGCATTTACATTGAATTAACAGATGCCTAATATTTTCTATGCTTTCCTTACACAACTTGCAGACTAAATTACCTATATTTTTCCATTTACATGTATATTCTTTTGTTGCTAAAAATCCTGTTCAAGCCTTAAACAATAAACTACTTTCCTTGCTATTATCATAAATTAACTCACATATAATGTTCCATTTACTTCTTTATATATATTTAAACTCTTTTTACTCTCCATACTAGTTCTCCATATCTCCAACATTCTATTCTTTATTAATGTATCTATTCTTTTATCCATTTCTTACCACTCCAACACCCAACAATCCTCCTAATACAATCATCCCACCTTTTGTATAAGTATACTGATATAAATTCTTTATCCAAATCTTTTGCATACCGCATTACCTTTCTCTCCCATCTTGTTGCCTATCCTTGTAACTTAATTAAATAATATTCTGGCTAATCCATAAACTGCAACCTAGCAAACATTTTCATTTTACTTTTTGCATCTCTCATATAAAAACTTGACCATCCCATTTCTTCTTGAATTGCCTCCCTTGCTGACCACACATCTGCATCCAATGCATGTCTTCCTACTTCCCTTTGCACTTTTTCTAAGTAATCTAATACTCCTTTATTAACTCATAATGCATCATTACCATATGTTAACCCTGCTACTGCAACTCCCTTCCATACAATTCTAGCTACATCATATTTATTATATGAAAACACTATTTAGTTCTTTATCAAACCTTTTCTTTTCTTTGCTTCATTTATCAATTTTTTCTCCCATTCATTCAACAATTTTTCTGATTACTTAAAATGATTTCCAAATAACTATATCTATTTACCACACTTAACTTTATATTCCCCAATAAAAATTCTACATCTTCTCTTTCCCCAGTATTAATCATTATATTTGATTTTTCTTCACTAAATTTAATCCCCATCACTTGCACATGTCCTCAGCACAACTTCCATATCTTCTCTTTTTTCTGCACACAAAAAGACATCATCCACAAAAAATATTCCCTTACCACCTATTAACAATATCCCTCTTCCTAATCTTTCTATTGCTCTCTCCATTTCACTCAAAAACATGATAGGTGACGTAAGGCATCCTTGCCTTAGTCCCACCCCATTTTTAACTTTAAGTGATTCTATATTTCCTAATTGATATGTATAATAATTATTTTCATATAATTTCTTAATAATATCCACTAAAGTCTAATCTATTCCCAAATTTTCTAAACTTACCTATAATACATTTCTATTTACTCTATCAGATGCCTTCTCTATATCTACAAAACTCATACATAACTCTGTACCTGAATTCCTACTCATATCCAGAAGTTGTGTAACTACAAATAAATTATCTCCTATATGCCTATCTGATCTAAAACCTCCTTGCATTTCTCCCACTACATTATTTTCTTCCATCCATTTTGCAACTCTTCCACCCACCATATATGAGGAAACTTTATATAAACCTGATGTTCCACTATCGGTCTATAATTGTTTAACTTCCTATGATCCTTACCCTTTCCTTTAAATAGTAATCTTACTCGTAATACTCCAACTACCTGGAAAAACTATCTTCTGTGCCTCCTTATTAAAACAGGGTAATAGCTTTACTTTTTCCCTATACCCTAAATTTATTACTATCTCTGCTGCCCATCCATCTAAACCTCTTGCCTTTCCACTTTTCAATTTTTTCCCTGCCTCAAACAGTTCATTTTTTGTAAACTTAATATTCCCATTACTATATGCTTTCATGTTTTCTATCACTCTGTCCTTCACATCTAATAACTTTTCTATATCCATTACATATCTATTTAAGATTCTCTCTAAGTCTTCTCTAGAGCTAACTCTATTCCCTCATCATCTAGTAATACTATTTCTCTCTCCCCTATATTTCTTCTTTTAATGTATTTTACTCCCATCTCTTCCACTTTTATTAATATCCTTCAACAATTTACTATTCATTTTCATTCTCTCTCTATAATTATCTATTTTAGCCTAAGTACTTTTCCTTGTTTTCCTTGTTTTTAATAGCACACTTATATTCTCTGCATGCTTCTTTCCTTTTTTTACACTTTTACTAATTCTCATTTTTTATTTTTTTTTATTCTTCTGAATATTCTCACCTAAAACCCTATTTGCCACTTTTTCTATTTCATCACACATGTCCTTATACTCATCCCCAACTAACTCTTCCATAATTTCTTCAACTTGTATTTTATACTCTTGTATTTTATACAGTTATACATAGTGGCTCCCTCTTTCTATTTTTATATAATTAAATCTATTCTTATTTTTAATCCTTACTAATATTATCATTTTTATTTTATACCTAGTGGCTTCCTCTTTCTATTTTTATATAATTAATAAAAAAAAAAGAAAAATATGATTAATATTTTAGAAAATAAGTACATTAGTAATTATAATAAAAATTCAGACAATGAAATAAATGGAATATCTGGAATTAATTGTAAATGATGTCAAATTAACAATATATATATATAATAGAAAAAGAGGAGAATAATATACTGACATATATAGTGAATCGTGTTCGAATATGTGGATTCGAAACACCGGTCTCTTAGGCAGAGAAGAACATACTTGGAGAGTATGTATGCCCAAACAATAGCTATAAAGTATATAACTAACATTAAATTTCCAGGACATAGCTTCTTCTCGGCTGTTGAGTTGAATACCACGTCCAAAGCACTTTTTTGTTTGTGTATAACCATGGGTGCCAGCTGCTTATTCTAAAAGAATACT
Source organism: Epiperipatus broadwayi (assembly GCA_028023455.1). Taxonomy (NCBI): domain Eukaryota; kingdom Metazoa; phylum Onychophora; class Udeonychophora; order Euonychophora; family Peripatidae; genus Epiperipatus; species Epiperipatus broadwayi. The sequence goes on along the minus strand of JAQFVV010000020.1, from coordinate 12,474,397 downwards.
AAAAGAATAGACAATGCACTTTGAACAGTGGCCACTAACTCAACGCCTAAATCCACGACTAGCTCAGTTGTTTGTAGTCACTAATAGATTATATCTAATTAGTGGTTAAAAGACTTGATAAAGGAATTGTAAAAGGAATTTATAAAAGAAGATTGATAAAAAGAATTGACTGACAAATAAAGTTTAATTTTAAAGATAATTTATTAACTAACACTTATTTACTAAATTTAAACATTTTATAATTCTAATAAAACACACGCATATTTTAAATTAACATTTCTAAATGGTTTAAATATTCCTATAGATTTAATAACAGAACACTCTAATTTAACTAATAAATATTGATATAATGATCACGCACATATTAACTCATGTATACACATAATAATAATAAAGGATTACAAAGCATTTGAAATTTAATCACACATATCAATAGTTCATTTATGTATGATATAGAGTTCATGTAATTAGACTCTTGAAATATTCGTATGAATTAATGCAATGCAATGGCTATTACAGTATAAACGAAATAAGCAAATGTTTTTACCTAGGCTTTTGAATGTAGACGTAGAATTTTGGGCTCTTTGGTGGCTGCTTTCAGTGAGGATATTTCCATTATGAATGCTTACCAGCCGGCTGGGACTTTTCCTTGATGAGTTTCCTGATTTTCACGATTATTACTATTGGAGACAATTAGATATTGATGGAGATTTTCTAAGTTGTTACGTTGACATTATTGCACGGGCAGATCTTGCTGTTTTCATTGGACTTTTTAGGCTGTGGAGAGGCGTGAATTCCCAAAATCTTCTCAACACTGCATTTTGTTTGTTAACTGACTCAATTAATTTCTGAACTGCACTCACTCAATAAATTTGTGAACTGAGACTGTCCGATAAAAAAAAGTCTATTTATATCTGCGACGTGTTGTCTTCGTAATATCTCCTGCAAAGATCTGTTGTCAAATTCCAGTGATAATCATTTGATAAATGTGTTTTGAAAGATTGCTTAATTAGTAATAGCCATGCAAAAATGTTGTTTGATATTAATTAATAACCATTGCCATGTTTTTTAATGATAATCTTCTTTAACTTTCATTTATTTAAAATAACATTTATTCTATTGTTGACAATCGCAGATATATATGCACATATATTAGTTTTAACATTATTTTTTCTTTAATAATACTTGAATGAAAAGAGATTTGTATGTTTTAACCTTTTAAATTATATTTTTACGAATACTAATAAAAACTATTTACTTCCTTTTATAACCCTTAGTTTAATTTCTCAAACCAAGACTCCCCTCCCCCCTTTTGATTAATTAATTAATTGTAGCTTTTTATTTCAAAACTAATGCTAGAAAACTATTTGATTTTTATCTTTTTCAAAAACAAATTGAATAAACTCTTCAACATTTAATTTTATGTTTTTCTTTAACGAAAGATTATTTTAATAATATAATTTTAGATAAAATTATATGTGCCTATATCAATATAGGTACAATAGATATAAAGTTAGTTAAGTCAAATGAAGAAGGAAAATGTAAGATTGAAACATTAATTCATAAGAAAAATAATGGATAATAATATAACTAAGTGGCACACAAATACAAATATAAAATAAATATAATATATTCTAGAATTTATAGACCAGTAAATTATTGTTAGAAGATTATGTTAAACAAATAAATTTAATAAAAGAATTTATAAATAGCAATTAACTAAATAAATTTATAAATGATAATATTAGATTAGTAGAAAATAAGATACAGTATATAAATAATAATAAAGAAGAAAAAAAGTAGTAGTAATAATAATATAGATACAATTAATTATATATGTTTAAAGACAAGAAATAACTATGTAGTTAGAATTTTAAATAAAGTCATTAGTAAACTTAATAAAAATATTTAATAATATAATAAATGTTAGAATAATTAATAAAAATATGATTAATATTTTACAAAATAATTACATTAATAATTATAATAAAAATTCAGATAACGAAATAAATGGAATAGTGTAAAAAGTATCAAATTAATAATATAAAAGTAAATTATGTAGGGGAAACAAAAAATTCAATATATAGAAGACTACTACAACATAAATATAATAAAAAATTCATCAATATATTTATATAAATTGAAAACAGGGCATGAATTTGGAAAGAGTTATATAAAAATGATACAATTTACAAATAATAAAAGGGTTAGAAAAATAAGATAATCTATTTAGATTAATAATATTAAGTCAGTATTAAATAGAGATTTCGGCCTGAAAAAAATTTTAACATAAAAAAAATATTAGTAGGGATTAAAAATAAGAATAGATTTAATTATGTACAAATATTAAAAGGCAGTTAAGATTTGAAAATATAAGTAGAAGGTAGGTATAAAATATGTTCAAAGTAATAAAATGTAGATTAAAATAATTAGTAATAAAAGATAAAAAAATAATATCATAGCTTAAAAAATATACATATTGAATGTTAATATAATGAATAATAAAAATATTGTAAAATATAAAATATGAATATATAACATTAGAGTTAAATATTTAAAAAAAATTAATAAAAATAAATTTATAAAAATAAACTAATAAAAATAAATATATATGTATATATGATTATAGGAAGTATTGACATATAAAATATAAAAAAGGTTAAAATGTATTATATATATAAAAAGGTAATAATTATATAGAAAGGTATATAAAGGCATATGTGGATATATAAATGGTGATTATAAGATGGAATATATGTATACATATAAAATGTAAAATAATATGTTCATGAATAAATAAATATTCACATATTTATATTGCATTTCTTATACTTTTGAACAAGATTGCTGGAGCAGTGAAAAACGTCAATAGTGGATTGTAATTATATGAAGCATTGTAAAAGTAATAAAGAAAATATATTGATATGATATTTAATGAAATCTTTGTGTCATAAAAATAGATTAGTTGTATATTTTTTTATAATGAAGACTTAAAATATTTTCAAAGATATTGGAAATGACTTTTCTAATAAGCAATATGCATTTTTAAAAAAAAATCAGGATTACTTTAGAAATGTGAGAGACTATGTACTCATTAGTATAAAATTCATCAAACATATTGGCAATTAACAAAAAAAAATATGGTTTTATATATATATATTGCATTGTAACTTATTTTTTCTATAAGCAACTATTATTAGTTTCTCCTGATATTAAAAGGATTACAACCGTCCCATTAAAAAAAGTACAAATAATTAGTTTTTACAAAACAAATCATATGTGGATTTTGTAAGAATCACATATAATTTTAATATTAAAAATTATAATGATATTAGTAAAGCTCTAGTTAAAGACAAATCGAAATTTTACACACCCTCACCTATGTACTCAAATATACATGTAGATATATAGATGAATAATTAAATAGATTGATGTTTAGTTAAATAAATAATTTGAAAGATATATAGTTAGATAAATAAAAATATAGAACAGCAATTAAATATAAGTAGATAGAAAGTAAATGGATATATAGATAGATAGAAAAATAGACAGACAGATAGAAAAATAGATTGGTTGATTGATAGATGAGAAAATATTGAGTATATAGGTAGATATGTAACTAACTAAACTGATAAATAGTCAGATAGATAGATAGACAAACAGACATAAATGTGATAGACATATAAATAGATAGATAGATTCTAAATAGTAATTAATTATTATTAATACTGATTGCTCTTAATTTGATATTAATTTTTGGTGATCTTATTAAATGACATATCTCTAACATGATTTATCTTCAGTTTAATTTTAAGATTCTTCAGTGTCACATCCATTATTGTTATAGTGAAGTTCAACATTCGTTGATGGTTATCCTTTCATCCTTCACCATCATTTCCAAGCATAACAATTAGTTACTATAATTTAAATGAGCTGTTTTGTTTGTTGTAATTGTTGTTGCTTTCAAAAATACAATTTTAAAAATATTTCTATAATTTCTTTTAAAATCAAATAGAAGCTAGAAAAATTTACTTTACTTTCTGTACTTTTATACTATAGCTCAAAATAGTATTTTGTGAATATAACATATATTGTTTTTGAATCAAATAAGACTTCAAAATGAGAAAATTCCAATAATGTATTACTTAAAACATCCTTAAAATTACATTTTCAATGTTTATAAGTAAATTAGCAATCTTTTTGACATCTTCAGTTCTTCCCTGCCACTCTCCATTATCACTGAATTATAAAAAGAAAGACAAGATTTGACATTTCTGAAAAGATTTGCCAGATAAAATCTCTTGTGAAACAAGCTTAGATGGCTTTCCTTTGAAAATGATTCAAATCGATCAAATAATTTCTTTTTTGATCAGAAATATAATCAATAATAAACACTTACAAACAGCAGGAATGAAAAATTAAAAAAAAGAAATGGAAAAGAACTAATAAAGTTTGCTTTAAACATGTTTTAAACTTATGTCTGTAAGACTGGCACTCAATTGAAGACCAGGTAAATAATACAAATAAGCCCTTTCTGTATTTTGATTTCTTGTAATAAAGTTTGAAAATTGAAAGTGGTTTAATAATTATCTATATAATTGTATTGAAAATAACTTTTTGAATTTTTAATTGTAAATCTATTATTATAAAGCACTGAAAACTTTTGAAATTATTCAAACGGAAGTCAATCTCCGATAATGCGCTATTTCTTAAATATTATAAATTTCCACGCACTCGCCCACGTGGAAATTTATAATATTTAAGAAATAGCGCATTATCGGAAATTGACTTCCGTTTGAATAATTTGAACTTTTAATTTTAAAAATCTTTTATTAACATAAAGAATTCCTAATATTATTTTAGATTTATGATTTAGTTTTAGTTATAAATTCATTATAATATCCAGCTCATATTTTCTTTTTATGAGATATTTTGTAATGAATAATCATAAAAATGTATGCAAATTATTTTCAAGTAATTTGTTTCATAGTTATGCTAAAATATTTTAACATTTATTTTTTAATACTAATAAGTATAAAAAAATAATGTTTATAAGGTCATGTGATGATTAAATGCCCAATTAACAGCTTAGATTTTAGCTTATCCTGAGATGGAAGTTTGAACTGGAAGTCAGAATTATTGTTTTGTTTGGCCACTTTAATTTTATACAAAAATATTTTTCAAAGATATCGCTTAATCTATAGTTGATTTAGCTAATATTCTTGGATAATAGGTTTATCAGAAATAACAAGGCAAAACTCTCTCCATATAGTAGTGCCACCCTGTGCCCTGTGCTGTGCCAATCAGAGTAATCAATGGATGCCAGAAGGCTTGTGCATAAAATCCCTATCTAATGCCTACTCATCCAATATCCCCAGACTAGTTTCTGGCTTGTGGCCATCATCAGTGAGGAGCCTTGGATCTGAGAGCACTGCACCTAGATCTTAGGATCCTAAGATCTAGGTGCAGTGCTCCTAAGATCTAGGTGCAGTGCTCTCAGATCCAAGGCTCCTCACTGATGATGGCCACAAGCCAGATTCTAAAATCTAAGTGCAGTGCTCTCAGATCCACGCCTCCTCACGGATGATGGCCAGAAACTAGTCTGAGGATATTGGATGAGTAGGCATTAGATAGGGATTTTATGCACAAGCCTTCTGACATCCATTGATTACTCTGATTGGCACAGGGTGGCACTACTGTATGGAGAGAGTTTTGCCTTGTTTAATAACAATTATGTGCTAGTATGAGATAGTGATCATGTGATGTTTAATGGTTTATCAGAAATAGCAATAATAGATTTCAGTAATGTTATCTCTAAACTATGACTTTTCATACCATAAATAAAACACTTGTACAAAACATTAATAGTTCCTAATGATTTAATGCAGAGGCAGACTAGTACAATTGGGAGCTAATGGGTTGCAACTCATTTCTCATCATCCAAACTATTCAAGTACTTTATTTTTCATATTAATGATAGTTTTCTTAATTTTGAGGCATAACACTGGATTCTTCATTATTTTTCTGATTATGCATGTTACAATAATATTATTCCATTACTTGCAGGGATGTGATACAGAAGTAGGCAGTTCATAACATAGTAGTGGGTAGTGTTATTATTTTATTTACAATGCTTGGTTTCCAAAACTAGAATGATTCTTTTTAGAAGATTTGTGTAAATTAGCACTGTGATATGATTATGAATTCGAGTTGAGGTCCAAGATTGATCTCATCTTAGTAACATAATAAATACTCATCTGAAATTAACTGAATGGAATTGTTAAAAGCTTAAGATCTACTAAGAGAGTTTAATATCATGTGATCACGTTGAGCAATTTATTATACAATTACTACTTATTGAATCTTTTTAATTAATGATTTAACACATTTCAAAGTTTGCTTGAACTATTAATATAATGAAACAATAATACAAGTAATATTATTTTTAACTTTTTGTAAGATCTTTATGCTAAATTTATTGTAGTAATGCAACTGCAATGCAAAATTTCAATGATAGGAAATTATTCTGATTAATTTAGCAATAGAAAATTGAATTTAAAAAGGTTTAAAGTAATTTTTGGGGTTGAAATACATTAAATAGATTAAGATTTTAATTCTAAGCAAAGTATCAGTGTTCCAAAAAAAAAAGTGACAAAAAAGAGAAAATACTCTTTTTTTTTTTTTATAAAAGAGAAAATACAATACTGCATTTGCTCAACATATATTTTTGTCTACACAATAAATAAATAAAAAAAGTTTTCACCTGATTTGTTGATTTATTATTTATTAATAAAATTACTAAATATTTGTATCTTAATAATTTATGGCTTAATTGCAACAAAGTTCATCACATGATCACCATTTCTTATGATTGCTCATAACTTATTAAAAAAGGCAAAACTCTCCATGCCACTCAGTGCAAGCCAGAGTAATCAATGGATGCCAGAAGGCTTGTGCATAAAATCGCTATCTCTAAGATCTAGGTGCAGTGCTCTCAGATCCAAGGCTTCCACTGACAAAAGCCACAAGCTAGAAACTAATCTGGGAATATTGGATGAGTTGGCTCTAGATAGAATTTTTTGCACACGCCTTCTACTCTGTCTTGCACTGAGTGGCACTACTGTATGGAGAATTTTTCCTGTTTTTGCAACAAAGTTGCTATTATTAAATTTTTAACATTTCTTGATTTTCATTTTAAATTTATAAAAGAAAAATATAAAGTATGAAGTGTGTCATTACTTCAATCTTTTCAGTATCTTTCTGACAAAGTATGTCATATGTTTCTATGACAAAATTTGAATTATTTACGATACAAATGCCTTTTTTTCTTCTTCAGTTTATTAGACTTTACAAAAAAAGCTCGCATTAAATCTTTAGTTTTAAAAAAATGAGATTCTGACACAGTTTCAAGCATCAATTTTTTTTTAATTTTTAAGCCCTTGGACTTTGAAAATAATTTATCACCTAGAAATTTATATATAAAATATATTTATGAAAGTTAAATTAATTTTTCTAACCACAAAAAAATTAAGAAGGATTAAACAGTCTGTACTTCCAGAAGTTAACTCTATACCAGGCTCTTCATCCTGCAATTAAGATTTTACCAAATGTGATGAAAAGATCATGTGAATGTAGAGCTTTTCACAAAGTCATCAAACCCGAGTTTTTCTCATTGCACATAAAGAGTAAATCTTATATTTGTTATTTATAAATGTTTTTAATATAAATATATTAGAAAAAGTAGTAAATATGCAAATAAAAAAAATGTGATATTGAAAAAATATGTCAAATCATGAATTGTTTATTTTGGATACGTATAACCACAAATTTCTTGTAAGGTTCTTGTAGTTCTGTATTGGGGAATGCATGTAACTCATAAATATATATCTGAGGCAACCTTATTTTGCAGACATATTGACTTGCAATATGTTTCATAATTTGTTAAGCCTGCATATCAATAATAATGACAACATTTTGGATAACAAAAGTACATACTTTGATCAAGTGCACACATATAAACCAATACAACATAAAATTCAAAGATGTAGATCAGATGCACAGAGAACTAATAATTGATTGTGTGCCCACTAAATTTACTGGTAATAATACAATGTTACAATATGATCACTCAAAACTAATAAAGTGAAGATTTAAATGGTGGATCTGTGCAGATAGCCATAATGGATATTTACACTATGAGGAGTTCTCCATAGATAATAATACTTTTTTATGCTATCCAGTGTCTGATTTTGCAATTCATGCTTTCAATAGTTTTACAGCATTAATAAATAATGTGTGTTATCTTCCTAATAAAGGATATGAAAGATTTTGGCTGTGTGGAATAATGATCATACAGTAAAAGTGCTCAGATAGGCTATTTTAATCCATATCAACTATAATTGAAATAGGCAATGCATCTTTTTAAACTCCACTTCACTTAGCTTTTTTAAGAATATTGAATTACATTCCAGCTTTTATCCAACATCCCTCTGTATAGATGTTCAATTTAGATCAGAATGGATGAAACATGAATATTTCTATGGAATAGGAGATATCTGTATTTATATTTTAGATAGATACTATCTAACAAAATGAAGTTTTTTTCACAACCTCAAAAGTAAAACAGATTTTAAAACATTGTTATTTTAATATTCTATATTGCACTAAATCTTTTCTTTTCTGTTTAGTTACACCATTTATTGAATCTGAACCATTTGCAGGTACAAGAGTATTTAGACTAACATTTCTTCTACTTTTTATTTATTTCATGCAGACATCTGCAAGAAAGAAAATTCTTGTGGGGTTTCCTAAAAAAAAAAAAAAAGAAAGCTACCAATTGCTCTATTTTTTTATGTTTTAGATTAATGAAAGATATATCATGTTCCATATCATTTTACTGGAAATTTTATAAAGAATATATTTTAATTTAAAATAAAATGTATTTATTAAAATACAAACATTATGAAGAAATATAAAAATATTAATTTTAAAAGAATGTTAAAGTAAAAATTTTAAATAGGTAATGACCATATTGTTTTTAGCTTTATTATATTTGTTTGTATTTTATCTTTGTATTAACATAAATTACATAATTTTTCATAATGCTAATTGAAGTTATTTTAAAAATTCTGTCTAACACCAATTCTTCAAAATGCAATATGGCTGCCATTTTCAGGAATTGTTAATAAGTAAGTATTTAATGTTCATGATGGCTCAGTTGTAGCGTTACCTTAAAATTGAATAATCAAGAATCCAGGTTCGAATACCATGCTAGTACTGTCACTGGTCATGCCAGCAACACCTGAAGAAAAGGGGAGAATAATACCTCTTGAAACATTGTGCATATAATAACCTGTTTGATGTGAATTACTAACAGTGGAATGTATTTGGAATATTTAAATAAAGTTTAATTTTTCTAAAGACATTCAATACATATATTAGATGATGGAAATAGTCCAATAAAAAAATACAACTAGAATACCATCATCTTCAAACCTTCAGGAAAACACTTTATTTGTATATATTTGTCTTTTAGAGAAAATTAATGAAGTACAAAATTACTAATGTAAAAAAGAAACACTTATCATCAAATCAGAAATATTTACTGTCAATAATTTTTTATTTTATTTTTTTTGTAATTATAAGTAGATTTTTGATATTTCAAAATAATATTTTCATTTACATTCTAATAAACAATATATTAAATATACAGCTTATATGAGTAAATATATATATATATTTTCTATTAAATACATTTTTAAACCTGAAAGCTAAAATAAAATCTTTTGTTTTACTTACTTATATCTGTTTATTTTTATTTATTACTCTTTTATTTATTTGAAAAGTTGTTATTTTATTTTTAATATTAATTTCATGTTTTGAATAAATAATTTTTTATTTTTATTTTTCTCATTAAAAATATAACTGAAGAAAAAATATTTGAAAAACTAAATGCCATCAAAAACAAAAGCGCTAATATAACAATTCAGCCAATCAAAAACTTACATTTCTAATACAAGAATTTTTTATTTTTTATTCTTGCCCAATTTACTGAATAAATTGATATTAATCAGATAAAATGGTAAAGATCAAAGAAAAATTAAGCTAAATAAAATATAGATAATTGTTATCATTAATATAAATAAAGTTTTAATAGCCTTGTTAAAACTATCTTTAGACCATCATTTATTATAGTTTTTTAATAAAAAATAATGTAAGTAAACAATATTAATAATAAATATATTTATATATAAAAAATGAGCATTGCCAATTGCTCAACAAGCTTTGTGATAAATGCTTAGCCAGAGAAAGCATTTAAAATATCTCTGTCAGGACCCCCCAACCTCTGACCATGTTTTCATGCTTTGGCTCTCCTGAGAGAAGCACTAGGGTAGCTTCAGACACTAGCTACCCTAGTGCCTCTCTCAGGAGGCCAAAGCACAAACCATGGTCAGACGGTGGAATTTCCTGATAGATATATTTTAAATGCTTCCTCTTGCTAAGCATTTATCACAAAGCTTGTTGAGTGATTGGAAAATGCTCATTTTTTATATCGTAGAACTTAAGAGAATTGGGTCATGTGATCTATGACTCTTATTTTCACTATATTTATATATAATTTAGGATTTTAATTTAAAAATATAATTTGTTATTTAGAACAATAAGTCCTATAATTTATGGAGTTGCTAGACTACATCATTATTTATTGTTAATTAATGTATAAATTCTATTCTTCTCGATCATTCTATCATTGTTCCACAATTCTGTTGACATTTCTTACTTTTTTCCATCTGTTTTATTTTGAATTGTATTTTATTTTCACTTTATGATTATCTAATCTGTTTATTATTATCCATTTTTTTCCTTGAGTAGTATGATATAGTAATCTATGATGCTCAATATCCATTGATCATGATTCCAATTTTGTCATTTCTGATGTTTAACTTTTTTACGAACTCATTAGCAATAAATCATTCTACTATTTATTTAGCTGGCATAATTTAGTATAGTAGTAAGATTGGTGAGCATTGGAACTCAAAGTTCATTGATCATGTATCCATTCCATCAGTTATTTTTTTGCTTGTACTCTTTTCAAACAATTGAGAAATAATTTATTTTATCTCCCCATTGCAGGTAACCATAGCATATTGATTTCTTTTTATAATTATCTATTTATTTTTCACTGTTTTTATTTTCTATCATATTTAACATAGTTTCATTTTTTTTTTTATTTCTTGAAGACTTTCTTCAAAATTCAAAAAAATATAAAGCAGTAAAAGTAAATCATTGACTTAATGTTAAAAAATCAATGATACATTTTTACTTCTTTTTTAAATGCATTCTAATGCATATTTTATATTTAAGTATATCTAAATATCCATTGCATAGCTATTGATATAGTTCTAGAAATGTCTTGTTCATTTAAGAAATCCTGCAGACATTGAGAAAACTTACTTTAATAGTTATCAATATGTCAAACGTTGTTAAGAGGTCATCGCATCCGCCTTGTAAGCAAATAGTTGGTTGCAGACGGTTGTGGGTTCACGTCCCGGCCGATGCTATGACATATGAGAAAAAAAAATAGTTACCAATATATATTTCAACCAATTCTACTTTTTACATTTAAGCCAAGATCATATCACTCTCCATGTAAATACACCATAGAACAGAAGTAGAAAGAAGTGAACGAATTAAACATGAAGATTTTTTTATGAATTTAAATAAAAAATATTATAGATATATTAGAATTTTATTTAGATGATCCTATAAAGTTAGATGGAATATAATAATGTTAAATATATTTTTAAATGTTTATCTATCATTTATATATGAATTAAAAGTTTATTATTATAATTCAAATTTTAAAATAAATCTGGAGAGGTGTCAACTCCAATCACCACGCATCATCAGCTGCTGCAATACATAGAAAATGTAAATTGCTCTACTGTAAAATGTATATGGAATTTCAGAAAAAACTTTCTCCCCCGGAGCAAAGCTATAAATACATGCAAATACAATAGCCATGTGACTTATATTAACACAATAATTACAACTGACTTGATGCCAAACTGTGAAGCTTATGAATCAAATTTGTATAATATAATATATATCACATCTACAGAAATTTCTTAAAATAAATGAATAGAATATCATAAATTTATTGAGGTGTCATCGAGACCTAACATCTGATTTTCTGATATTCTATTGTTTTACATTAATCACTGACTGTGGTGATGTGATTTTCTGTATAATAACCAATTAACTATATGAAATTGTCAAGCGTTGGTGGACAAGTGGTTAGCACAGCTGCGTTACAAGCAGTTGTGTTGGGGTTCGCTTCCCAGCCACCGCTTTGACATATATATATATGTAATTGTGATTTAATATATATATAGTAAGAGAGATGGGATGGTAAGTAAACTGTTTTAAATGGCACATTGTAGGGCACTGACCTCTCCAACATCTCATCATAAAGAAACAATGAAGGAGAAACAAAACTTACAAGCTTTCCATTGTCAGATGTGAAGATTTGAAAGGTTTTCCTTTCTTATTTTACCTCCTAGCTAAAAAATGTCTAGACAGATACTTCTTTATTAACCTTTATTGTGAATAATTGGTTCAATTGTCTATGGACCCAATTATCTGAAAGAAAAATGCTAAGCCTGCCAAAAAAAAAGTCAAGTTTACTTATTCTGGATTTAAACCCAAGTTGAAAACATGATAAGCAGGTGTGCTTTATTGTACTATGAGTTCCTTTTATATGTTATTATATATAGAGTTATTCATGTGTATATGTATGTGTGTAAAATTAAAACAATATTTAAATAATAAAATAATCGAATGATTTATTGTTTAGGAGGGTCAAGCACTGAAACTCATAGAACAGATAATTCCGCAACTGCATTAAATCATGTAAAAGAAAAAATAATCAAATGATATCAGCACAGGAGTTCATAAGAAATATAAGCACCGATAGTAACATGACATGTAACTGTAATTCATGACTTTGAGCTCCAGAGAGTAAAAGAATTATAACAATAAATATTTGGGTACACATATAAATAGAATAATATTTTAAGAGTTTCTTCTGAAGAACATAAAATAATTTATAAAATGTAAATATAGAAATAAAACAAACTAACTCCTTTTTAAAACTTGATTTTTTATGACTATAATCATGAAAAAGAAATATATACGTTCATTATACTATATAATAATTAGAGAAAAGTTAAAACAAAACTATATAGTTTAAGTAAACAATAAAATCATAAAGATAAAGGGAAAAAAACACTTTAAGGTTTTTTGCTATTCCCTAGAATAAAACTTTTATCTTTTGTTCAAAGCTGATAGAAGTCTACATATATATTTTAAATGTTTGGATTTAAAGCAAAGATAATAATATACGAATTAATTAAGTCTTATAATTAACATTTTTTATGTAATCATGCACGTATTACAATGAGCTTAAGGCTGAATGAGATATTTATTTAATGTTATAAAATAATTTGAATAGCAGTACTTTAAAAAATAGCAATTAAAATTGATTAATTTCAGCTTGATTATCAGGAAAGTAATATATTTTTTCCCACTGAACAAAAATGGTATGAAAAATGAAAATTAAATATTTATATATATGTATTTTGAAAAGTAAAAATATACTTAAATATGAGCGTCTCTATTTATATAATTAATTTTTAATAATTTATGTTAATATTTGTTTTTTTTTTCAGTAACTAGGAATATAAATTTTCAGTAATAGGAATATACAAATAAAAGTAGCTTATGTACATATTGGTAAATTTTTATTTTTTAATTATAAATATTTTATTGTAATATGTTTTGCCCCCTTTTTCAGTTATAAATATTTATAAAATTATAAAAATTATAAAGACACTATGTTTTACTTTTAAAAAATCAGAATTAGGATAGCTATGGCATTATATGAATTGGAAATCTGGACATTGAACAAAAATGAAATACATAATGTGGAACATTTGGAATGTGGTATTATTATAAAATGAAATGGATAAAATGAAGAGATTGGAAATCACATGCACACATTCTGCAAAAAACAAACAAACAACAACAAAAAACTATATTTAAAAATGAATCTTGTGAAGATTAACAAAAGAAAAATTCTTTCTTGGCTTAAACCCAATTTGTAATATGATATAGAATTTTACAAGATGTTCTTGGAAACTGATTACAGAGTGGTAGAACCAAAGACCAAGTTATTTTTACATGATCCGGGTATGTAGGGAACATTTATTTCAGCTTCTTAACCAGGTAGAAAACTGAATTACTGATTATAATGACAATATGCATATTATTATTAGTAGTAGTAATAGTAGTAGTAGTAATAGTAATAGTAGTAGTAATAGTAATTGGTAATGGTAGTATTAGTGGTAGTGATGGTAGTTGTAGTAATAGTAGTAAATAAACAGTAATATCACTTGATGCTTTAAAATTTATGGAACTATTATTTTTTTAAATAACCTTTACATACATTTTTTTAGCAAGATATATATATATATTAATGGTAATTTTTTCTGCATTTTTACTGTACATAACCTTCTCAAATCATGTATTTAATTAATTTTAAAATATAACTAATCCTAAATAAGGCATACTTTAAAAATATTAGTTGTAGCAGTAGCAGTAGTAAAGATTTAAATATTTTAATGGTTTCTAATACTGACGTTTAGAATTTAATGATTATTTACTAATGAAATTTCTTTTTTTTTTTTTTTTAGCGTCTTCAAATTTTATTTTTATTTATTTATTTACTGTTGTTTGTAAAGACATCTAACTAAATTTAGTAAAACAATATAATAAAGCAGTTTTTCAGTTAAAAAAATTAACATATAAATATGTTCATCATCATTATCAACCATTATCAATCCACTGCAGGATAAAGGTCTCTCCAAGTTCAATCCATCTTCTCCGATTTTTAGCTTCTCTTCTCCACATCACCCCTGCATACTTTCTTATTTCATCCATCTCACATATAGTCTCTTTTTGGGTCTTTTACAAACTCTTGGAATTCAGTTTAAGATTTCAATTGTCCACCTATTATCATCTCTTTTAGCAATATGTCTAGCTCAACTCCACTTCAGTTTTTTAATTTTTTCAATGAGATCAGTAACATCTGTTTGTTCTCTTATCCATATATTGTGTATATGTATGCATATTACATTAAATATCAAATCCCCTCAAACATTAAGAAATTTTCAGTTACCCCCTCTGTGAATAAATATATTAGAGTCCACATATTAAAATTGCCAAAACAGGGAGTATAACTGAAAATTTCTTGATGTTTGAGCTGATTTGATATTTATTTCAGATTGTGATATAAACTGGAATTATTTTCATATATTAGATTAAATATTTCTATGGACTTATTATGATGTAAAGAAAGTAAAGTGTGAAGTTATTTCCATGTAAATAAGGTAGAAATTTTTTAGCATTAATGTTGCTAGGAAACCATCAATCACTACTGGTAGTCCCAAGACTAAACCACTTTTTATTTTAATAGAGTTTAATTAGAAATAAAAACTTTTATTTTAATAAACTCAAAACAAAAACTATCATTGGACTTTAAAGTAAAAAAATGGTTTAGTTTTAGGAATATCAATATTGATTGGTGGTTTCTCTAGAAACATCACTGCTAAAACACAGCTTTAACTTATTTACTTGGAAGTAATTTCACATTTTACTTTATATATATATATATATATACAATTTACAGTTGATAAGATTAAATAGAATATTACACTTGCAGGAAACATACTTTCTGGATTGGGCATATCATTCCAAATCATAATTTAACTTCAGAACTTTTGCATTTAAAGTAATAATATAACAATGATGCAAGAAATATTAAAACAATGAAAAATTAATAAAATAAAAAAAATATTAGATCATTAGAGAGAAAAAACAAAGCAGAAAAATCAAGAAATCTATTATTAAAAATAAAGAGCAAATAATAAATTATTATAGATATTTCTGAAAACATTTAAAAGTGTATATTAGGTTTAACAAGAAAGAATTAAATGTAAAATTAATGAATAAAAGAATGAAAATATATTAGTTATGGTAGGATGAGAAGGTCGGCACTAAGGTGGGCTTTGAGCATTCCATCATCAGATTTTCAATGAAATGGATGGCTGAAGAGTTGTAGGGTGGAGTGGTTTGAAGCCTGTCCATTAAAGTATGAAGATTGGATATCTTAATATAAGCTGAGCTTTGATTGTATATATGTGTGGAGACTATAATCTGGACTAACTGATGAGAGCTGGTTTAGCACAAAATACAAATATTGATGATTATTTATTTTTTTGACATGTGTGTGATCAACTGTATCAATGGTATGAGATAGCATGGATGGTTGAGGGTCATATAAAAGTCTGAGTTCAAACCCTCTACATATTATTTTATTAAAAAAAAGTTGTGAGAATTTATTGTTTGAGTAGTAAAATAGATGTAATAAATAAATATGGTCTTAAGATAAAAAAAAAAATACTTCTATAAATATTAATTCTAAAAGTAATATTAATTTTTTGTTATTCTAATAAATAAAATGGCACGAAATGAATAATTATATTTATATTTTAATTTTCTCAAACTGTATTGTAATCATCTACTAGAATAAAAATTCTAGATCAGTTCTTATAGTACATGTATTTTTTGAAGATCTTTTACTCATCAAATAAATTACAGACATTACATACCTAGATTTCTAACTTATGTTGAGAGTAAATACTTCCTTTACTTTTAATATTTTGCAAGGATAAATTATTGTGCTATCAAAATTCAAACTTCATTCTATCTTAATTATCCATCACAGTGTAAATATGGTACATGAATTTTGTGAGCAATCTTTGCTCTTTAGATGAGCTTGTATTAAACAAATCAATTTCTTGTTTAAACCTTTTATATTATTTTATTAGACTGTCTTTAATAATTTGGTCACAAGGCTGCCTTATAATACAAATAATGCTTCTGACAATTAGTTTGTACATTGCAATACATATACAATACGTTAATATTTTACTTATGCCATCTATAGACATTTATAGGAATTAACAGTCTAATACATAGCAACATTTAATCAAAAATCAATTGGGCTCTTTCGGGGCATGTGTTTCTGTCAATAAAACCTTATGGAGCAGCTACTTGGAAGACCACTTGAAATCACAAAAAAAACATAACACCAATTTCTGTTTAAATAGATGTGTAATAATCAATTTGACATTAAAGTATAAATATGATTTTTAGTGTTAATTTAACTAAAATTTAATATTAATTGAAAAAATAGAACTTATAAGTCAACTCATTTTTAAATAATCTTGCTTTAAAAATACACATTACAAGAGGTTATTTGATTTTTCATCAAACATTGCGATATAGAAGATTGTTAATTTTTATAAATTTCCATATAAGGAATAAGTAAAATAACATTAATTTATTACATTTTTAAATGGTATTAAATTA
The DNA here is from genome assembly GCA_028023455.1 of Epiperipatus broadwayi. NCBI lineage: Eukaryota > Metazoa > Onychophora > Udeonychophora > Euonychophora > Peripatidae > Epiperipatus > Epiperipatus broadwayi. The sequence goes on along the minus strand of JAQFVV010000020.1, from coordinate 12,456,904 downwards.
ATTATTATTTCATATTTAAATTTTTATTTAAATCAAGGTTATTTAAAAATGAGATCAAATGTAAACTATGTCTTGTCAATTAATATTAAACTGATTCTAAAGATGCTTTAGTTAAATTAGTGCTAAAATTCATATTATAAACTTTAATATTAAAGTGAGCATTGTAAGTTTACTTAAATAATCGAGTTTGAGAGTTTGATGTGATCTTAACCGGTTTCTGAAGCAGTTTATGATGCAGGTTTGATTGACAGAAATATATATTATGCAAGAAGTCAGTTGATTTTTCATCAAATATTGCTGTATATATAATATTGTTAATTTCTAAAATCTATAAACAATATAGTTAAATAATTTTAAATATATATATTATAGCACTACAAACTTATTTCAAATAGCACCATTCACATTACAAGACTTTTGCCACTGAATTATTAAGGATAGCTTAATAAATATAAAATAGCTTAAATAATAAATTGATTTGTAAATTTATAGATCTCAGTGTGTGTCATATGCTTATATATATGTAATGTGAGAAGCATTTAGTTATATTAGTTTAAAAAAGAAATTGATTTGTAGATTTAATAAATCTAAGGAATACTTTGGTATCTTAATACATATAGTATTGTATGAGGTAATACAGTGTATGTTGAAATGAAATAGTAGTTATACATTGCACACAGGCTTGTGTCCTTATGTATGCATTTTGTAGAATTAAAAAAAAAAAAATTGTAATCCTTGTAATAAAGGGGAGGAAAGAGAAAATATTAATTTATTTAAGGTTCCTATGTGGCATGCAAATGAATGTGAGTTTAATAGAAGCAGTCCTGTATTTGTGAACCGTTCAGATCTGCTTTTGCAAAGAGACAATAACAAAATAAGTTTCTGTTTTCTTATAAATTTGATAGTCAAAACAAAGACTTTATTAAAATTAAATAGATTAGAGAATGGTTTCCAAGGAATAGTCATTATTTTTCTCTCTCTTGCTTTCCAGTCTCCATGTTAAACTTATTTTCGAATTATTTAGAAAACAGACATGATGACCACAAATAATAATTTATCCAGAAGAATTCTATCTATAAAGAAAGTTGCACTGAAGATTAATTTAGATTGAATCTTTCAAAAAATATTTTTGGAATGATTAAATTGAATTTAAAATTGTGAATGCTTAAGTCATTTTGATTATCTTCCTCACAGTGTTTATTACATTTAATATGTGCCATTACAATATATATAAAAGACATATTTTGCGGGTTTATTCATGTTAAAAATTTAAGTATTTAATCAAGATTTGTTAACGGGGGGGGGGGGGGGTAATCGGGGCCGCCTTGCAGGCGGATAGTTGTTTGCAGACGGTTGTAGGTTCGCGTTCGGGCCGATGCTATGACATATGAAAAAAAAATAAATTAATATTTATATACAGACGTTTTGATTTGATCACACAAGTCATCTACTGGGTGATAAAAGGTAGAAAGACGGTTGTAGAGGCGCTACAATCACTGATTTGAAATAAACGTTAAAGTTCCACCAATAGCAAAAATGTTAAATTAAGAATGTTTTTTAAAAAAATATTTCCAAATAGGAGGAAGTTTGCATGTATCATCTTGCTTATTGATACAACCTGACCTTTTAAGTATCTCAATGGCTTCTCTGATTTTGCACTGGTAGAGATTATCACATCTGGTTACGATCCTGGTACTAGAAAAATCAATTTTATGATCTTAATGTATAATATGGAGTGAGAGTGCTGATGATGATGAGTGTTGTTTAACTGCATTAGCATATTCATCTCTCCTAACACTGATGCAATGATTACTCATATCAATGTAAGAAGATTTACAATTTTCACATGAGATTTGATAAACACCATGAGATTCAAGAGGGATTGAATCCTTAGGCTTGGTTATTATATTGCTGATCTTTTGATGAGTAGAAAATACTGTATTTATATTATAGCGTTTTAATATATGTCCAATACTGTCTGTAGTTTTTTTTACATATGGAACACAAATCCTAATAGCTGATTTATCATCTTTTTGTTTTCTATTTTGTCCATTTTGGGCTTGAAATATGGCTTTTTTAATAAATTTATAATTATAACTATTTGCTAATAAAACACTATTAATATGATTTATTTCTTCTTTCAGGTGTGACTTATCTGAAAGATTAATTGCTCTATTTAAAAGAGTTTTGGCTACCGAAACTATCTGAGTTGGGTGATGATGAGAATGTAAATATCTGTCTGTGTGTGCATTCTTTCTGTAAATCGAAAAAGATAAACTATTTGGTGTTCTGATGATTAGAACATCAAGAAAAGAGAGTTTTCCATCAGACTCTGTCTCCATTGTAAATTTAATATGAGGATGCATATTATTTAAATGTAAGAAAAAATCATCTAATTTATTTTTTCCATGTTGCCATATGACAAAAGTGTCATCTATGTATCTGAGCCAAATGAGAGATTTTAAAGGTCATGATTCTAAAGCAAGAGTTTTTATATTTTCCATGAATAAATCAGCTATTATTCCTGATATAAGTGAGCGCATAGCAGCACCAAAAACTGTCTGTAATGCTGTCCATTGTATACAAAATATGTGTTCACGAGACAATGTTTAATCAAAGCAATAATATGGTCTGGTGAATTGCAACATTGTGAAATTATATTTAAAGCTTCATCAATTGGAATGTTGTAAACAAAGACACAACATCAAAACTGACCAGAATGTCATTAGCATTAATTTAAAAATTTTTTAAAACAGAAATAAAATGAAAAGAGTTTTTAATATATGATTTAATAGACGGGATTGTAGGTTTAATGAAATCAGACAAATATCTAGCTAAAATATGAGTTGGAGATCCTATTGCACTTACTATTGGATGAAGGGGGGGGGATCTGGTTTCTGAATTTTTGGGAATCCATAAAATTTGGACAGACACAGGATTTTTCATGAGGGATTGTTTTATTTTTTATCTCTGTTTCAATAGGCAATTGATTAATAATGGCTTTTGTTGTTTTTTCCAAATACGTAGTATGATCTCTTTTTGATGGTTTATATGTTTTTTCATTAAGCAGATCTAAAATTTTATTATGGTACATCTCGCAATCCATAACAACAGTAGCATTACCTTTATCAGCTGGAAGTACAACAATTGATTTGTCCGATTTTATATTATTTAATGTTTATTTTTATTTCTTTGAAATATATACAAAAAAATTAACTATATGTGTATTTTGATCCAATATGTAAAACTTTAATAAGTGTTAGTATTAAATATGCACACATATATAATTCGAATATGATAAATTGAACAATTATATTGAATGATTCTATAAAAATAAAATAATAAATTATATTAAATCTTCAAATGTTTTTGAAGGGTTACCCTTCTTTATCAAGAAGTACAAACTCTCTCATCGTTTTTTAAAAACGATATACAAATATCCGACAAACTGGGTAAATATGCAAATTAGAATCAAAATGCCCACACTTGCCATTTCTTCGATAAGGTGTAAAATGACTCTCTTGTTCATCGTGTGTTCATCCAAAATGTTGTAACACGCAACCTTAACCCTCCTTCGCAAATCATTCCACTCTCTACACAATACTCTTGGCTTCTCAGGTCTGCACCAATGACCCACAGCCATTGCATGCTGTACAAAAACTGAAGGGTGGGATGAGTCCACTAAGGCCTTATTGTACGCATACACATGCTGGGAAAATCTTGTTTGAACCGATGCTCTCGTTTTCCCATAATATGCAACCGGGCAATTGTTTTCACTACATGCAATCTTGTAGACTGCCTTCTGTGCTTGTACTGGAAGAATATGATCTTTGGTGTTGTTTATACACCTATTCAGATTAGGGGGTGAACGAAAACACACACTAAACTCCGAGCAAAAAATTGTCTGCAAGTTTCTATCAATGTTTTTGACATATGGTAGTAAAATGCACGGTTTATCTTGTTTCAATCTGTGATTAGGCCCTCTTTTAAATTTCTTAATAACATTATCAATGGCTCTTTGACTATATTTTACCTTGATGAGCTCATTTCTATAAGTTTCAATATTGCTTCTTTTGTCAGCTTCAAAGCTGCACAAACAATTATTTCTATGTAAAAATGATTTGAGGCCAGCAAATTTATGTATATCTGGTGTATTTGATAAGTGATGTATGTGACATCTGATGTTAATAGGCTTAATGTTCATTTTGTAGTAAAAATGATTAGCTTCAATCATCACTTGCAGGTCCAGATATTTGATACTATTCAGTGCTTCCTCCTGATTTACATTTATATTTAGGCCTGAAGCTGTTATAAGGTCAGTTTTAATGTCTTCTATGGTATATTATTTTTAGGAAGCTTAGCTTTTTTTAAAATATTGCAAATCTCAGCTCTAGCCAAATCAGCTGATGAAGAATCTATTTTTTCAAGATTAATCAACATTGCAAACAATTATCTCAAAAGGTATGGGGGGGGGGAGACATTAATGCAAAATTAAACCTTTTTCTAAAACCAAAACTTCATCTGTAGAGAGGGCTATCTTAGATAAATTATAAACGGTTTTTTGATTTGATACATAATGATTGGTGATTGTGTTCTAATTAGTATTTGTAATTTTTTTCTTTTGCTTTGCTGTTACAAATTCCGAATCCTTAATGGATCTAAAATTCGCTATATAATCAAAACTATATATATATATAATTACATTAAGTCGTTGTTTATTCTCTATAGTTGAAATATCTCCAAGTTTTTTGTAATATTTTCAATTTATAATCTATCTACTCCATATTATTTCTAAAACCTTTCTAATCTACTTCACATACTATCTTTTTGAAGGTTTATGAAATCATTTATAATCCAATTACATCATTGTCCCATCTTTTTCTTATAGTTCTGACTTGTGTTTTAGAATTGGGAGTTCCACATACAGTTCTTATTACATCTGATTGGCTGTCACATAAGCATGTTTAAGGTGCATCTTTCGAAGGTTTTAGCTTTCACGTTATTACATTGTTATCTGCTTGCGCTTAATAAATTTGATATATTTATCATTGTTTATTGTAATTTTTTTTTTTTAGAAATATGCTTATATCAACTTCATTTTATTCTATTAATTAATATCTATCTTTTCATCAATTTCTCTTATTATTAATCTTTTCTTGTTAATTCTAACATATATTTTCTATATTTCACTCTGATCTAATATATATATATATATTATTATTAAGAGTATAAAAAAAATAATAGAAAAAGACATTTATTAATTTGTTTTCCAAATATATAGACATACATTATTTTAATATTAACTTCTGTTGATTTTATAATTAATTTGGTCCATAATATTTTAAATTTATAATATTAATTTAAGTAAGGTATTTATAATTAAATTCTTTTAATTTATCGCTATTAATGTTTACATTAAAAAAAAAACCTCTTTGAACATTGCCTACTAGTTTTACTTTATCATTTCATCTTCCAGTTTTTTTTTTTTTTTAAGTGTTATAGCATCGGCCGGGACGCGAACGCGCAACCCGGGCAACTGCCTGCTAATGCAAGGCAGTCGCGCTGACCTCTCGACCACCAATGAAAGACATTTCCTGAAATTCAGGAGTATTATTTTGAAAAACAGTCGTATCTGAAAAGTCATTATTTATTTTTGTTTTTTTAGTTTTGTATTTATCAATATTAATTTTTTTTTGTTCTATTATTTCATCTAATCATTGGCGGTGCATTTGATAAATATTTTCCTGAATTTGATATTATAAATCCATATCTTAACTCTTTCCCCGCCTCTTACTAGGCTCCTCATCGACATCTGACATCACTCTAACTCAGCCAGTTTTTATACGAAAATATTCGTTAAACACGTATTGAATTCGTTTTTAAAAGTTCTGTAAGATGGTGCCATCTTCCGATTTATTTTACAAGTAAAAAATAAAAAAAAACGCATTTAAACCTAAACAAAGAAGGAACATTATTTGTGATTGGTTCTTAGCATGCTCTCAGCCGAAAAAGACATTCTGATTGGCTGGAAAGAACAAAGAAACTGCCTGATCAAAGAAAATAAAGAAAAACGCTGAGATTTTCATTTCGAATACGATTTAAATTATTATAAAAGAATATTTTGAGAAATTAAAATTATTTTCAGAGAGAATAATAAAAAAACAAAATTATTTTCAAAAAATATTGAAGATTTAAGTAAAAATATTGAAGATGTAGTAAAAAGAAATATTTACTTTTCTATAACGTAAAAGTCGATCTTTTTGTTTATATTATAGCTTTTATGTTGCCGATATTGAATATTTTAGAATAAATAAATAGCAATTTATTTTTGAAAGAACTTTCGTTCTCTTCATAACCTGAAAAATTAATAATATACTTTTTATAAACGTATCTGAGTTGAATTTAATATTATAGGCGAATATGTTTTAACAATAGGCTTTGTCTTCAGTTTGTGAGTTGGCCAATTAAAAGATTTGATTTTTATCTGATACAACCAATAATAAAATTAGCGGTTAAAAGGTTAATATTTCATACTTTAGACACAATCCAAAATTGTTTTCTAATATAGAAGATCAACGTAGAATGGCTATTTGTAATTATTGATCTTTATATATATATATACACACACATGTACATTATTTTAATATTTAGAGGAGGTTTGTTGTGATAAAACCATGATTAAATCAAGACTGTTGTTTTTTGTTGTCTTCACTCTCAAAATGATTTGTGAATAATTTGTAATGATTTTAATAAATACATTAATTTTATGCAACTGAAAATTATTATTATTATTATTATTATTATATGTCAAAGCGTTGACTGGGAAGCGAATCTGGGCCAGCTGCTTGGAAGGCAGCTATGCTAAGGAAGCAGCTATGCTAATCGCTAGGTCACCAATGCTTGATTGAAAATTAATTTTTAATACGGTGTTTATTGAGTTTTCTCAACTATTAATATCAGTAATTATTTCTTTCTGAATATACGTGTTAGTCACTTATTTGTTGGGTATATAACTTTATTATTTTTCTATTTTGTCAGTTATTTCTTTTAAAATATGCATAATGCTTTCATCATTATGGAAACTTTCTTATTTTTCATAGATTTAATTATTATTTCATTTCACTTTATTTAATATATGGGATACTTCGCCTGTTTAATACTTTATTTTTCTGATCATTATTAGTGTATAGATTTTTATATTATCTTCAGCTAAAAATAGTATATTCCCTTTTAATAATTATATATTTTTATTGTCCCCAATACCAATATATCAATTCTTTGTCATTTAAATTTTCATAGTGTTTACAGAATGAAACATATCTATTTCTTCTGACTAGGTTGACTTTAATCATTTTTATTATCCTTTCATTCTTATGTTGACATAAAAAAATATTTTCTTTTAAATTGTATATGTGTGTGTGTGTGTGTTTTTGTAACTGCTATCTAGATCACTCATATAGTAATAAATGTAAGTAAATTGTAAACTTCCTGAATTATTGTATTAGATTTTTTTATTGATATTGTCATATCTGTCCCTGCCTTCAGAAATGGACTATTCCAGATTCCTTGCCTGATTGGCTAGCACCCAGTTGCTATCCAATGGGATTAAAACCTTCACTGATGCGCACTAAATCTGTGTGTTTCCAGTAAGGTAGGGGATCTGCCTTTAAATAGTCAGCCTTTTGAAAGCAAGGTAGAGAGCAATTACTTCTGTTAACCTGAATGACAGAACATGCTCTCCATTAAACCTTCTGCCATTAGCAAAGGTATTTGTCTAGTCATTATTGCAATGTTCATGCAGTGAGGCAAGTCCACCTATGGACTGGAAACTGCTATGTCTGAACTAGAGCTGACTCAAGGCAAGCTAACTACATAGGTGGAGGAGTCTTACTAGAACTCACAATGCAGGCTAATCATTGGCTGGAAGCGAGTTCCATACTCCACATCACTATCTCAGCAGTGAAGTCTATCAACTGTATTTGTACATTTGTTTAACTAACGTGTGTATATATTTTGTACTAATAAATTGTACATATTAATTGCTGAATAGTTGTTCTTTTTATATCTGTTGGTTTGGAAACAAACCTGCAAGCCTAACCAAACACAAACAGATATCATTAATAAAGTCTGAACCATATTAAAAGTATTTTAGAAATCAAATATTATTACTATATTCATAATGAATCTAATAATTTCCAGCTTATACAGTAAATATATTGTTCTCAAATTTTTACCAACATATTTCATCTGTTTATTTGATTTCAAAATTGGCATTGCATAAATAATGTTATTTTTTTCTCAGATTACTTGTTTTTGAATTATTATTTTCATTTAAAGATGGGTGAAAAATTCTATTACAAGATGACATTATTTTAGTCGGCAAAGCCAATTTCTAATTGATTATTTTCCTGATTACATATATCTGAAATTTAAATATACATAGAAAATCCCACCAATATTTTAAATATTGTTTTTGTAAACTAAGTTTAACACCATATAAGCCATTTGTAGATAGAGAGACTAGTAGTTGAAAGACAAGAACCCCATTGCTTCTTAGCTGAAAGTGTGATTATTTATTTTTATATGTTTAACAAATCTTTACCCCAAAGAACATATATATTGCAATAATATGGACATCGCTTATCTATCATATTTGACGAAATTCAATTTCAAAGTTTTAAGTTATTATGTTATAAAAGAACATTTCCATTTCCTTGTTGAAAATCTATTAAACCTTCACTAAGAATTATTATATATATATATATTGTAACGGGCACATACGACGTTACATTATTTTTTTTATTATTAAACATGAAAAAATAAAAATTCGCAAATAAAACTTCTTTTTTAAGAATTAAAAATTGAAAATTAAAATTCTATATTAAACTTGTATATATATAAAATTGCACAGATGAAAAAAATTATTAAACAAACTTTATTAAAGAAAAATTATTTTAAAACTAAATTTTCAGTAAAGATTTAAAGATAAAAATATATCTAAGTTTGAACAAAACAAATTAATTAATGTTATTGAAAAATGGAAATGATTATTTTAATTAGTCCAAGTGAACTAGCCCTTGGGCATTTAAATGTATAAGCAATGGTCAGATATGAAAACAATAGAAACTAATAGCCAATGAAAGAAATCCATCGGGAAATCGGATCTCAATGGAAGGATCATCATCATCGATGCCGTAATGTTCATAGAATCCTAAAGTTACATATAAAAGAAAAAAGTTTGGAAATAAATTTTTAGTGATTGAAGAAAATTTAAGAGAGGACTGAAATGTGTTAAGTCGGAGAGTTGGAGATGAAGGGATTGAAAGACGCAGTTTCAATTCCTTCAGTTGTTATAAAAAAAATGAAACATCGCTTTTCTTATATTGAGGACCACAGAATCATCGGGGGATTTAACGCTGGATTCTAAATGGCAAGCAACTGTAAAGGATAAACTTTTCTAAAACAGTAAGAAGTTTATAACTAATGAACATTTCTAAAACCATAAGCATGTTATGAACTGAAATGAATATTAATTTGAAAACACTAAAAATGCTCAAATATAAACTTTTTCCCAATATTGAATTTATAGAAATAGAATCCTATCTGACCAACTTTATTTATTAATAAGTAATTTTAATTTGATGTATTTCTTTTGTAAAATCATTTTCATTTTTTTTTGTTCTTTTAAGTTTTTATTATGATTTCTGTTTTTCGTTAAATTAAATTATATAAATGTTAAACTTAAGTCGGGCGTGAATGGTAATATAGATTTGTAAAGTTATATTAGAGGAAGGTAATCTTAGGTTATTTGTTTTGTAGTTAAATTGGGTCAACAGATTGGATATATTGGTGTAATTAGTAGATGTAGTACGAGATTCGCTATGGGCAGAATTGTTTATACGCCGCATACTTCCTTTTTGCCTATAGAATACGACCGTAAGTCGGCAAAATGACTGCAGTCCTTTCCTATGGAGTTTTGTTTTATTGCTCTTCTCATCAGATAGATGTAGTATTCCTATCTGATGAGAGGCAATTTCTTCTTTTAACCTATTTTGAGCTGCCGTATTCATGTTACATTGAATGCATCGATATATCACATGGATTGACATTGGTTTGACTGCGAACTTTTGGCCTAAGGTTAAATAGGGGATAAAATATTTTCTTTTTAAATGCAATCTATGTAGTCTATGTATACTCAACACTCTAAATAAAAATGCATTAAATTTAAGTTGGGTATAGACGCTTGCATGGATTCGTTATCGGTTAATTATGTTTTTGGTTTTCATATTTGATCAAAATATATAGACATTCGGTAAACAATGATACCTTATGGTATCTAAAATGTATTTATTCGGATGTCTTTTAAGTTATTGGTGTCAATGCGGCATCTTATGATAAATGCCGTTGGGTTTCTTATAAATTTCCCTCTGCAATTCCACCAATGATTTTATATTTTGATCGTTTATGTTTATTTTGAAATGTTTTAACCATGTAATATATGTAACCGATCTATACTTAACATTATAAAACAAACTTTTATAAACCCATCTGTGCGAACTTATAAAAATTAAAATGTAAATTTATAAAAATTAAAATATAAATTAAAATGTTAAAATAAAAGTTAAAAATGTAGTTAAATGATAAAGTAAACATACTAAATAATAATGCTAAATTTTTTATATATGTGCGTAAATAAATGTTTGTGTGTATAATTATTAGCAATGGCTTATTTTATTCTTTTTTTATATATTCTTAGATAAGAATTTATTATAAAATATAAATCTCTGCTATTCCACTGAGCTAGTGACAATAAGCTAACGACCGGAATCAAAATATATAAAATAAAAATAATTTTTTTTTTTACTTATGTATCTGCCTATTTTATAAATTTTCTAAGTTCAAATGTCTAGTGGAGCCCTGTAGTGTAGATATGTTAAGCTCTATGTTAAGACATCTCTCCGCATTGTTATAATTGGCACCCAATGTGGGGCAATCTTTGATAAACCACAAGGGCACCTGAGTAAATTTCTTTTTCCAAAATGAAATATTTTTATCTGGTTACATAAAGTCGTATACTTTAAATCTTATAAAAGTGCTGCCAGAAAGAAATTGCACATATATTAAACATGAGAAAGTATAAATAATTTTAAATTGTACTTTGTTAAAAAGAAGGTCAAAAGGTTGCAATTAATGTTTTTTTTTGTTAATATATATTATGCTTTAATGTGTATAGGCGTGCACAGCCACATAAGTTTATGAGTGAAATGTGGTACCTTACAATGAGTACCTTTGAGAATTACTTCAGTGTAACCCTATGTATGCATTTCAATGAGTCATAAATAAGTTGGTGGTATTTATAATTGTGCTGCAAATATACACGTATAAACCCATTATTTCTTAAAACATATTTACTTCAATGCAACCTTCTTAAATAAATTTATAAAATTTGCTTGTCATGCCGTGTGTAAAAATAAAATCTATAAAACAATAGAACTCTTGGGGGGAGGAGGCATAATCATGATGGTCCTTAGGAAAATGATAGTAAACATTTTTTTGTATATAGTCTTTATACTAACTGAATGTTTTGTAAATTTTTGTTAATCGTGTACCGTAATTACTAACCCTAAGTAAAATTTTTTTTTTGTTTATTTTTTTTAAGCAAGTTTACTGATATGTAATGGGCCCATATGACATAACATTATTTTTTTTATTATTAAACATGAAAAAATAAAATTCGCAAATAAAAACTTCTTTTTTAAGAATTAAAAATTGAAAATTGAAATTTTATATTAAACTCGTATATATATAAAATTGCACAGATGAAAAAAATTATTAAACAAACTTTATTAAAGAAAAAGTATTTTAAAACTAAATTTTCAGTAAAGATTTAAAGATAAAAATATATCTAAGTTTGTACAAAACAAATTAATTAATGTTATTGAAAAATGGAAATGATTATTTTAATTAGTTCAAGTGAACTAGCCCTTGGGCATTTAAATGTATAAGCAATGGTCAGATAGGAAAACAATAGAAACTAATAGGCAATGAAAAAAATCCATCAGGAAATCGGACCTCAATGGAAGGATCATCATCATCGATGATGTAATGTTCATTGAATTCTAAAGTTACATATAAAAGAAAAAAGTTTGGAAATAAATTTTTAGTGATTGAAGAAAATTTAAGAGAGGACTGAGATGTGTTAAGTCGGAGAGTTGAAGATGATGGGATTGAAAGATGCACTTTCAATTCCTTCAGTTGTTATAAAAAATAAGAAAAATGAAACATCACTTTTCTTATATTGAGGACCACAGGATCATCGGGGGATTTAACGCTGGATTCTAAATGGCAAGCAACTGTAAAGGATGAACTTTTCTAAAACAGTAAGAAGTATATAACTAATGAACATTTCTAAAACCGTAAGCACGTTATGAACTTAAATGAATATTAATTTGAAAACACTAAAAACTCTCAAATGTAAACTTTTTCCCAATATTGAATTTATAGAAATAGAATCCTATCTGACCAACTTTATTTATTAATAAGTAATTTTAATTTGATGTATTTCTTTTGTAAAATCATTTCCATTTTTTTTTGTTCTTTTAAGTTTTTATTATGATTTCTGTTTTTCGTTAAATTAAATTATATAAATGTTAAACTTAAGTCAGGCATGAATGGCTATATAGTTTTGTAAAGTTATATTAGGGAAGGGTAATCTTAGGTTATTTGTTTTGTAGTTAAATTGGGTCAAGGGATTGGATATATTGGTGTAATTAGTACATGTAGTACGAGATTCGCTATGGGCAGAATCGCTTTATACGCCACACACTTCCTTTTTGCCTATGGAATGCGATCGTAAGTCGGCAAAATGACTGCAGTCCTTTCCTATGGAGTTTTTTTTTATTGCTCTTCTCATCAGATAGATGTAATATTCCTATCTGATGAGAGGCAATTTCTTCTCTTAACCTATTTTGTGCTGTCGTATTCGTGTTACATTGAATGCATCAATATATCAGATGGATTGACATTGGTTTGACTGCGAACTTTTGGCCTAAGGTTAAATAAGGGATAAAATATTTTCTTTTCAAATGCAATCTATGTAGTCTATTCATACTCAACACTCTAAATAAAAATGCATTAAATTTAAGTTAGGTATAGATGCTTGCATGGATTCATTATCGGTTAATTATGTTTTTGGTTTCATATTTGATCAAAATATATAGACATTTGGTAAATAATGATACCTCATGGTGAGTATCTAAAATGTATTTATTCAGATGTCTTTTAAGTTATTGGTGTCAATGCGGCATCTTATGATATATGCCATTGGGTTTCTTATAAATTTCCCTCTGCAATTCCACCAATGATTTTATATTTTGATCATTTATGTTTATTTTGAAATGTTTTAACCGTGTAATTTATGTAACCGATCTATACTCAACATTATAAAACAAACTTTTATAAACCCATCTGTGCAAACTTATAAAAATTAAAATGTAAATTTATAAAAATTAAAATGTAAATTAAAATGTTAAAATAAAAGTTAAAAATGTAGTTAAATGATAAAGTAAACATACTAAATAATAATGCTAAATTTTTTATATATGTGCATAAATAAATGTTTGTGTGTATAATTATTGGCAGTGGCTTATTTTATTCTTTTTATATATATATTCTTAGATAAGAATTTATTATAAAATATAAATCTCTGCTATTCCACTGAGCTAGTGACAATGGGCTAACGACCGGAATCAAAATTTATAAAATAAAAATAAAATTTTTTTTTGACTTACATATCTGCCTACTTTATAAATTTTCTAGGTTCAAATACCTAGTGGTGCCCTGTAGTAGATACGTTAAGCTCTATGTTAAGACATCTCTCTGGATCGTTATTATATATATATCATTGATACTTTTGATTTACAATTTATATATTCCAGGATACATAAATTGTAAATCAAAAGTACCAATGATGCATAAGATGGCTTAGATCTTTTATATATATATGAGAATTCATGGAATAACCAAATAATAGATTTCTGCCACTGTTAAGTAGAAATATTATAGGTGGAACACATAATAATAATAAAAAAAAGAATAATAAACATTAATGCACAGTTGTTTTATTGATCACAAATATGTGATATAAAAGTTAAAAAATTTATTGTAATAAAAAATAACATAATGTCTTGAATTAATAATTACTATTTATTAGTAAATTGTTATAATGAAAAGAAAAAATTCTTGTTGATTTTAAATTCGCTTTTTAATTGTTAAAAAAAAATTAGGAGTATAATTAATATTCAAAATTTATAATGATTTTTATACAATAGTATTCAGATAAATGAAAATGTCTAATGTTTAAAAAAGAAGTAAATATTTAAATTATTATTTTTTTAAGTTCATGAGAATTTACCTAATCCAATAAACAGATTAGGACATAGGCAATAATACTTGTTTAGTAATAAACAAAATTAGTTGATTAATAAAATTCTAAGGCAAAAACAAAATGGGATTATAAAACAAAAGTTTTAATGTGTAGTCTTAGTTGCCATAAGTGGAAAAAGTATTTAAGATATCGTTTTAAATACTCAGCAGTTACCTACTAAATTCCAGTAGATTATTTTCACAAATAAATATAAGGTCAAACATTGTTCTAGCTCATAATTTAATAGAAAATTACCATGAAGTGAAAAAATCCTGGTAATTTACAAAAAAAACTGAAGTTGTTATGTATTGTAGCAATATGTAAAAGTTTCTTTAAAATGATGTAATCACTAAATTATGTCTAGATTTACCAACGATATCAGTTGTACATAACTCTGACAAGATTTAACCTTTCAGATCTTTCAAAGTATTGTTTCCATATCTTGAACCGTGATTCTTGGTAATGTGACTACCAGAACAGAAGACTTACTTGTCTTATCTCCACAACTTGTAATAAAAGTGCAATAAACCTTCAAAGCAAAAAAAAGTGTCAGTGTAAGGACACCTCATTGGAAAACTGAACCATCTATGTTCTGCAAACAAAGAGGTCAAACTAACTTACAAAATTCAAGAAGTCATATGCAAATTTCTGTAGTTGTGCTACAATTCAAATTTTCAAAATCTAACTAAGTGAAAAAATTTATATTTATTTATTTAATTAAATTCATAATTTTACTATTATTAATTTTTATTATATTGGAAAGTTCTTTTATAATTGTATGTGTTTGTTTATATTTAATAGGAATAGGAGCTTCACTTTCAGAAGAGGAGAAAATTTGATTTGGGCTCAACCATAATGAATTTCATTATTTGTTTATAATGAGTGGTATATATGCGGTATATATTTTACACAAATAAAATCATCAGTTAAACTAATAAATGAATTACAATAAATAACTAAATGACCATTGAGTTTATTTAGTTGAGTACTTTCAAAGAAATACCTTCATTAAAAGCTGTGTGCAAAATAAATTGCAGAATAAAAGTATTAATATGAGAAATGCAAAGTGTATGCAAATTATGTTTGCTATTTTTTGGAGATTGCAACAAATGTCTCTTTTATTCATTGCATTACAGTCCAGATTGATAAAATAGGCTTCTTTGATCTTTATCTTTAAGTCATGGTGCTCTTTGCATACAATTCAAGGATTGTCTAGAATGCACTGGTGTCCTGTGGAGGTGCTATGCTGTGCAAAGATGGAGGCATGTGTGGGATCTGTTTGTGTTTGTTGTAAGCATAAGTATGCTGTGAGAATCTTGTGTGTAATGTTGCCTTTGTTTACCCATAATATGATGCAAGGCAATTGTTGTACGGACATGCTATATTATATACTGCTTGCGGTGTGTGTATTGGAGGTAGCTGATCTTTAGTCTTGTTCAGCTGAATAAACTCAATGGTCGTTTATTTATTTATTGTAATTCATTTATTTGTTTAATTCTTTAACCGCCTCTTACGAGGCATCTCGTCGACATCTGACGTCACTCTAATTCTGCTAGTTTTAATGGTAGAATATTCGTTTGACAGTTATTGATTAGGTTTTTAAAAGTTCTGTAAGATGGTGCCTTCTTCCGAATTATTTTACAAGTAAAAAAATCAAAAAAACCGCATTTAAAACTAAACAAAGAAGAACCTTGTTGGTGATTGGCTGTCAGCCAGCTCTCAGCTGAAAAAGACATTCTGATTGGCTGGAAAGAACAAAGAAACCACCTGATCAAAGAAAATAAAGAAAAACACTGAGATTTTCATTTCGAATGTAATTTAAGTACTAAAAAAATATAAAATGAGAAATTAAAATAGTTTTTTAAAAAATATACTAAAAAAACAAAATTATTTTCGAAAAATATTGAAGATTTTAGTAAAAATATTTAAGATTTAGCAAAAAGAAATCTTTACTTTTCCATAACGTAAAATTGAAAAAAAGCGTTTGCGTCAGCACTTTTTTGTTTAGACATTCGCTTTATATTTGCCGAAATTGAATATATTTTATAATAAATAAATAGCAATTCATTTTTGAAAGAACTTTCATTCTCTTTCATAACCTGAAAAATTAGTAATATACTTTTTATAAACGTATCTGAGTTGAATTTAATATTATAGGCGAATATGTTTTAACAATTGGCTTTGTCTTCAGTTTGTGAGTTGGCCAATTAAAAGATATGATTTTTACCTCATACAACCAATAATATAATTAGTGGTTAAAGGGTTAACTGATGATTTTATTTGTATGAAATATATACCGCATATATACTACTTATTACAAACACGCACACAAAGCGATTATTATTTATTTGTTTATATATATTTTAAAATATTTCAGTACACAGTATAACCTTTTGCAGAATGTAAAAAGTTTCACTTATATTTTGTTCTGACAAGATTAATTATAAGATTTATAAAATGCTCACTTTGCATGGTGTTTAAAAACCTGTTTCATTAACTTATTTATTTTATTAATGTTAATCTTGACTCATACAATTTTATTCAATGTATGTGATATTCATATATTAAGTTTTGAATTTAGTATATGGTAATTAGTTCCTATTATATAGAAAACTACTATTATGTGAACCAGCAGTGTGAGTGAGGTAGATTGGATATGTGATGGACATGATCCTATAATGTAAATTATAGGTGACATCCATGTAGTATTATTAATACAACCTTCATTGCATTAGCCAAAAATTGACTAGTAGAGAAAAGCTTTAATAATTTAGCTTTTATAAAATGTATAATTGGAAAATAATGAATTTGTAATTTAAGCATATAAAACTATAATTGTCACTATGGAGTAATTGTCATCACCATTTAGTTTAATTGATTTGCTAGGAAACACATTAGTCATATGAAACTCAAATTTTAATTATATCTTTTTTGGTTATATTACAATTTATATATTTATTTATTCAGTTTATTTTTGTCTATATCAGCCTGCATGCCATTATAATATATATAATAAAAATAATAATAATAATAAATATAATAATGATTAACTATTATATACAGTCTTACAATTCTCAGCCGTACTTTCAGTTAATTATTTATCCCTCTTCAAATTTACTTCTGAGAATTGCAAGACTGTGTAAAATAAATAATCATCATTATCATCATCATTATCATCATCATTATCATCATCATTATTATTATTGTTATTATTATTATTGCAATAGTTATTAAGTAATGGACATTTTATTTGAATGACACATATGTGTAAGACATATTGAAATGAATGTTTTCATGGATAAAAGATGTTTTATAAAACATGTTTTTGGAAATAACTGTATTTAATAAAATAAAACTAAAATAAATATGCCAATATTTCAATAAATTAACATTTTCCTAAACTGGTTGGAAAAAAAAATTGGTTATAGTAGATGGAATTGTATCATGTGATTGTTGAATAGTTTAATTTATACATAGCAATATTTTTTATATTTTTTTGTATTACGCAATTCTTCCAGAAAATATTTTATTGTTTCATCAAGTTTATTAATACAATTTATTTCTTTAAATATTTTTATAGTATCTCTAAAAATCTTTAGTCATGATTATTGCATATGGATATGATTTTATTGTTTGAGAAACCTATGCAATAGCCAGAATCTAAAACATGGAGAGCAGAAGATTTTTTTCACTGCATTAATGTGTTCTTTTTTCTAGCATGGATGGTTGATTCTTTGTATGTAGTTGGGAAAAATGCTAATGGGATTTTATATCCATGTTTTGGATATTGGCTATTATTCAGATTTCTCAAATATTAAAATCATATCCACATGCAGTAGCTATGATCAAATATAATTCAGAGAAATTATAAAAATATTAAAAAATAGAAATTGCATTAATAAATGTGACACAACAATAAAATTACCAGCTACTTGAAAGAGTTTCTTAATGTAAATAATATAAAAAATACTGCCAACTATAAATTAAACTATTCAATAACCATGTGATACAACAATCACATGATACAATTCTGCCTACTACAATCATGTGATTATTACTATATTTTTTCCATTCAGTTGAGGATAAGTGTAATCTTATCAAAATGTCAGTATATTTATTTTATTTTTATTTTATTAAAACAGTTATTCCTAAAACTTCATTACATAGTACATATATATTATAGTGGGATGGGTATATCAGAGTGGTCATCCCTGGGATGATGGCAAATCATCATCAAAATATAAATTTTACAAAAAAGTATAATATTTAATTATGTTGTATTAAAATAAAGTAATATTAAAGTAAGATATTATCAAAAGATATTAATGTTTGATATATATATATATATATATATATATATATATATCAAACATTAATATCTTATATATATATATATATATATATAAGAAAAATAATATTAAAGTATGAGATATTAAAGTAATGTTTAATATCACAAAATATATATGAATTTTATTTATTAGAGATCATGAGATCTCTGAGAGATCAGCCCAGTTAACTCCTTAGAGCAACTAAAAGTATAATTAACCATACATCAACTAACAATTATCAATAAGTAAAAGTAAGTATAAGTACTATTCAAAACAAATAATCATTCACCATCATGGATGGTCAACAATCAAAATAAATCAGCAGTCAAACTGGTGACTGGATTTGAAATGGGTCTACTGTAGACCAGGCTACCTATTGAGCCTTTTCCAACTTGGGACAATTATTTAAACATTAATCTGGATGCACAAACTTACATGCTACTCCATAAGAAATATATAACCATAAAACAATAATGCTGAGATATTATAACATGCTGATCATCATCAATGCTCTGGCCATTTAATACCTGGCCAACTATAAACTTAATTTCTAATAAACTAAACTAAATAAAATCTAGTGCATGAGCTTTAAAGAATATACTCTTAGTGTCAACCAGCATATCTGGTTCCTATACATTAATATATATCCTCTTTAATATATCAGACCATTATGCTTGAATCTAGCTCAGAGAACATATATCTGCAACTGCAACTGTGATCAAGAGATGATACAAATATAATATTCTAAAAATCATTTAGAATTAAGTCCACTGGAATAATTTTAACAATTTAATACAAGTTTATTAATAACAATAGAAAGCAAATGAAGTTAATGTCTTTAGAATATGGCTATACATATATCAATTAAGCCTTCTGATTTTGAGTACTATACAATTAAAAAATAATCACATTGTGATTTACATGATTAACACAAAATTCAAGTTATTATACTGATTTACAATACTTCTTAATGGGTTTGCATACAACACATATATAGATAAGCACACACATACACATTTTATAACATACAATGAATACATTTCATTTGACATTTAATAAAATTAAAAATATGATTAAATTTTACATATGTGTTGATTAACATAAAAATGAAATTTAATTTATTACATTGTGGTGTACCTATATGTTCTATTTAGCAAGCATTGATATATATATAAAATAAATAAAATGTCTGTTAATTAAAAACAAAATTGTAGTTATAATTGAAATAATAAATTTAATGGTTTACAAACTATTACAAACAATCCTTAAATCCACAGAAATACTTTTGGTTAATTTCTTAAACCTGCCTCAACTGCCATTAAATTAAAAAAAAGCAGAAGCAAACATCAATTTAAATCCCACAAATCTCTTATTTTAATGTTAGCAGCTTGTCGATTTATTAAATGCATTTTATTCCTGTTTATAAAAATTGCCTCTTTAATTTTTCTTTTACTATGGTTTCTCT
The DNA here is from genome assembly GCA_028023455.1 of Epiperipatus broadwayi. Classification (NCBI taxonomy): domain Eukaryota; kingdom Metazoa; phylum Onychophora; class Udeonychophora; order Euonychophora; family Peripatidae; genus Epiperipatus; species Epiperipatus broadwayi. The sequence goes on along the minus strand of JAQFVV010000020.1, from coordinate 12,436,686 downwards.
CTTCATGAAGAATTTTCACATTTTCAAAATCAAATTTAAATTTATATTTACATGTTTTTTCATGATCAAAGAAAACTGAAGGAGACATTAAGTCACCATTATTTTAACTTTTTACATACTTATATAACAATTCATGCTCCCTCAATCTCTTCTCAATACTGCACCTAGATTCACCTATATATGATAGCATACAATCACAAAAAATTGATATATGACATTACTTTTCTGCTTGACAGGTATGACATCCTTAGAATTATTGACTAATTTATTAATTATTAATATAATATATATATAAAATCTGCACACATACGATAAATGAAATTCATCTATCATATTTGAATTTATCAAAATAATAAAATTATTAAAAATATCTTTCATAATTAATTCCATTTGAAAAATATACATAAAATTCACCATACACACATACACGTGTATCAATAAAAATAAAAATGATATGAATAAGTTGTCAAATTCTATTATAATAGTTTACAGTTTCTTTTTTTTAAACAAAAAAAAAGTACCATCCTATAATAGTCTCAGTTGATTAAACTTTATATTAAAAATAATACAGCATGTATATCTTTTTCCTAATCTAAAAAGTTTTGCCATTTTTTTTTAAAAAAAAAATCATCCATGATTTTTACTCTTAGCTTTTCTTTTTAATTCAAATTCAAGCAAAATTATTTACTTGTTTTAGTTTTTTTAAAATATAAATTTTTAATGACTTAAAATAATAATATATATATCATAGTTATTTCCATGTGGAAAGTATATAAATTTCACTTATTCTCTTGAAAAAACAAAACAAAACATAAAATCATCTATGAAATAAATCTTTATTTTTAGACTTTTAACTTAAGTAAAATTATTTAGTTGTTTTTTAAAATGTCATTTTAAGGAATTACTTAAAAGAACTTATTTAAAATTTCATTATCATTATATATAATGTAACTCACCACATACATTTATCTATGCTTCTCTGCCTATAAATACATTAGCATATATATAATTACTTCTTCAGAAAGTTAAGATTCTCTTGGTGAGATTGGTTTATAGTCACATCAGGAAGATTTAATCAGGTAAATGTTGACATTCCCTTGTTCGTCTTAGACTTTGGGCAAGCAAGCTGTTTTTAGAACACATTTGTAGCTATGAAACACTTGAAGTTGACTCTTTTCTTCATGGGAATTCAAACTCCACCATTGTGAACTACAGAACAGCTTTTTGACTTGCCATCCTTGCAGTCATATCTTCATGATCATTTTCTGTCCTGATTTGGACTACTCTGCTAGCTAGCTACTTCTGTCCACTTTTAATTACTGCCAACTGCTTCTCAAAATATTATTAGTCAAAAACTATCAGACAACTCTTACAAAAATATTAGCAAACTCTTTTAAAAAAAATTACTAGTCAAACTAAATGTAATTGTTTTATCATTCCTTTTATATTAGTCAGCTAAGGTGGCAAAATTACATTAATTAAAAACTGTTCTTAATCAAAAACATTTTTTATCTCTCTTGATTGGAAAAAGTTGATTTCAATTTACTTTAATCCTTTGGAATTTTATCAAAGTATAATCTACAAAGTTTTCAAAAAATATAGTATATTGTATACAGACAATAATTAAAAGATTTCAAAGATAGATAATAGAAATTTTTACAATTATCAGCAGACATTTTATCATAAAACATGCTTGTTGTTTAATTTCAAAATCAGAATTTAATAAAAATATTTATTTACACCTTTTTAACTTGTTTAATTTATAATAAAATTCTATTTTAAATTAAAAATTAGTTAACCTTTCACTGGGATTATTTTATTCCTGGAAATATAGAAAAATATTTATAAAACTTTTGTCTGTGTTTATTTCTACTTTTCCTTTCAACTATATATATATATATATTTGTGCATACACACTATGTTATTGTGTGCTATGTAAGAAAAGTATTACAATGTATTATACCCATACAGAAAGGAGTTTGGTCTAGCCACACCTGGTCTTCCAAATATAACCTCTTCAGTTATATTGAAGTTAATCTGACCAAAACTGGTCAGCAGATATATAACAGAATGACACATTTTACAAGAGACAAAATATAATTTAATACAATGTATTTCCTAAAATTATTCTAATGGTAAGACTGGGTACTAATTAATGTAAGTCAAATAGTTCATGATCACATTTCAAACCATTAACCCACACTTATTTAACTAAAAGTGAAATCAATAAATATACACATTTATATTGGATTCAAATAAATTAGGTGTTATCCTGAATAACAGAAATATTCATTGGAGGGGTTTCAACTCTTTTAGCACTACTGTCATTAAATCATAACTAGTTCTGTTGAGTAAGAATCCCATCTCATTGACTATTATTTTCTGATACTTTTGAAATAAATATCATATAAACAATATATTCACTCTATGATAAAAGTTTTTTAATTCAAATGGTGACAAATTAAGAGAAAAGAAAATGGAGGTCAGATTAATAAATTAAAAAAATTATATGATAATAAGATTCATTAGTTAATTGTAACTCTACATGAACATTTAAACATGGAATTTGGTTAACCTATTAACATTAAGAATAAAATAAATAATAAAAAAACAATTACAAAAACTATTTGAATTTAGATTGTAATAATATTATATACAAAAAATGCAAATAATTAAATTTTTTACTAAGCTCTTTTTTAAATTTTTTGTTGAGCTCAACATTTTCTGTTTTTTTTTTGTGAGAGGGGTTGTTTCTTTTATTTATTTGGAATTATATTGTTTATTCCTGTAGATTTAGTCCTTTTTTTCTTTTTGTTTTTTTTAGTTTGCCTTGTATTGTAGATGTATATTCTGGTCAAGATTCATCTGTGCACATAAGACACTTGTCTTAATAAGCCAATGCTTCAATTTGATATAGATCTTTGACAAACAAAATATATAGCAATGAGAACACACTTTTTGGCAATGGCAAGCTATTGGTTTTACATTTCAGGCATTACATGCATGCTCTCTGGATAATTAACTGGGATTATATTGTGTCCAGGCTCATGAACACACACTGCAAATTTTGCACCACATCTGTTACATGTTTGCAACTTGTAATATTATTTCTGGTATGGTATATAAAATCAATAGCCCACTAACTTTAATATGAGTGCCAAAGTAACACCTGACTTTTCTGGAGTTTGAAATTCAGCAGCCAACAGTCATAACAAATATATTTCAGACAATCTATAAATCTGAATAAGGAAAAATGAATATAATAAAATACATAATAACATTTTTATAAAAAAAAATCTGACTATTGTCTCTAGAGTATATTTGCTTCCTCTTTATTTTATTTTATTTTTTTTACATTTTTGGTAGTTTAATTAAAGCATGGACACTACCTAATCTGATTATATTTCAAATCTATAAACTATTTAGTCTGATATTTATTTCATAATAATTTTGTATACAATTTTTACTTATTGCTTTAATTATTTCCAAGTAATTATATAATATTTAAAATTAAAACTTGATTAAATCTTTTTAAATTATTTTAACTCAGGCAAAATATAAGTAATCATTATTTCAATAACTTTAGAAAAATTATTTTTTCTTGCTTTCCTTTCTTTTTTACCAATAAAACTCTTTTTCTAAACAGAGGAAAAATAGATTTAACTTGAAAAAATATAAAAGCAATTATTTTTCTCAACTTAGTTTGTTTACTCTGCCCCCCCACTCTTTATTTTAAAAAAAATATCTAATAATACTCCTTTTTTTTCTAAAATATTAATTTTAAACTAACTATATTTAGTCTCTCTACCTCTTTAATTTATTCATGTAGCTTGTACTTTAGTGAAAACTATGATATATATATATGTGTGTGTGTCTCTGTGTGTAATTAAATATTAATAAATACAGTAACCCACATTTATATAAAATACAACTTAAAATTTTTTTTATCCACTTAGAAATACTTTTTGTAGTCTTTGTCAACTAACACTTTCAAAGATTAATCTTCCCACAATACCATGATTTTTACATTTGCTGTTTGTCTGCTTATATTTATATATTAACATGGCTTCCTTTATTTTCCTTTTATTATTGTTTTTTTTCAATTTGTAATATTTTTACATTAATATAATACAAAATCAAAACCATATATTATTGTCTTAAAAACAAAATGCTGAAAGCTTATCATTTCTATTACAATGTTGTTTCATTTTTTAAACCCTTCTTAAAAACAGCAAGTGTTTTTTAGTTCTTTTCTCCAATGTGCATCTTGATTTCCCTATATATCCACTGTCACACTTACATCTCTTCTTATAAATGATGCAATTTTTATTTAAAAATGAGGTTTTATCTTTTGAATTATTTATTAATTTGTTTAATGTAGGAGGTGCATAAAATGCAATACAACATATATCTTTATAAATTTCCATTATAGAATTTACTTGTTCATTTGAAATATGTGGTATTGATATCCATATTTTTATATTAGTAGTAAAATCAACCTTATTATTAATATTTTTATTTTTATATTTGCTATTAAAGTTTTTACTAGTATTATATATAAGGTGATAATCATATCCAACATTTAATAATTCATTTGAATATATTTCAAAATTTTTATCCTTATCCAATGAATACTTACAAAGATTGTTATTTCTATATAAGAAAAGACTTCAAACTTGCTGTTTTATGTGACATTGGCAACCATGATTTATATGGAATTCAAAAAATAAAACCTCATTTTAAAATAAAAATTGCATCATTTATAAATGGAGATATAAGTGTGGCAGTGGATATATAGGGGAATCAAGTTGTACATTGGAGAAAAGAACTAAAGAGCACTTCCTGTTATTAAGAAAGGTTCAAAAAATGAAATAAAATTGTAATGGAAATAATGTTTCAGCATTGGTTTTTTATGACCATAAGAGATTATGTGTATATGGTTTTAATTTGAATTATAATGTAAAAATATTACAAATTGAAAGAAACAACAATAAAAGGAAAGTAAAGGAAGCCATGTTAATATATAAATATAAGCATGACTTAATAAACAGACAGGCAGCAAATGTAAAAATCATGGACTTGTGGGAAGGTTAGCCTTTGAAAGTGTTAGTTGACAAAGACTATGAAGATAGTCGAAAGTGCTCCTAAGTGGATAAAATTTTTCAATGTTATACTTTATATATATTTAAGTTACTCTATTTATTAACCAGTTTTCAGATTGTTTCAAATTAACTTATACATGGCTTAACTCACTCTAATTTGGGAAGTTTTTACATTATTGTAGCATATTTAGGCTCATTTTAAAGCTTAAAAAATACCATAAGATGCTGCTCTCTCTTGAATTATTTTACAAGTAAAAAATCAATAACATAGGCATTCAAAGCTATAACAAGGAGAGGAGGCAGACCTTCCTAGATGCTGATTGGTTGATTCTCATATAAGCACCTATTAATAACTTTCACCACTCCAACTTCTTTGATTTGATTTTGAAAATGAAATAAATGTTTTAGAGTGTTTTTTAAGTATTTTTTACATATTATAACATATTTATATAAAATATGCTAAAAATATAATTATTTTACAAAAATAGTAAGATTTTAGTAAAAAATAGTCAGATTTTACTAAAAGATTCTTTACTTTTACACTAACGTAAATTGAGAAAGAAATCAATGACATTTAAACACTTTATAATTTGTTACAAACTTCTTTTCACATTTTCCACTATCGAATATTTTTATAATTATAAACATAAATTTATTTTTGAGAAAACTTTTATTGACTTTCATAATCTGATAAATTATTAATATACTTTTTACAAACGAAACTAAAATGAATATAATATTAAAAGATGAATATATTTTTTACTGCTGATTCTGTAATTGACCAATCAAAAGTTTAGAGTTTTAACTCACTTGGCCAAACATATTTTGTGCAGAATAATGGTTAATATTCACTTACAAGATTACATATATAACTTTGAAGAAATACAAGCATTGAATAAGAATATCATTATATATATATATAAACAAAAAAAGACTTATAAATCCAATAAATAATATTATATTTCAACCAGAGGACTGGTTTTCATCAGAAAGAAAAAAAATACACAGTAAAATGGCAATAATCAAAAATTACAGATTTGGTAAAAGATTAAAAATTTAACAAAACCCCCCTGATTGGTCACAAAATCTAACACAGAATATCTACCCAATCAATGACAAAATTAAAAAAAAAAACTACATTCCCTCCTAATCAAGCTTAAATTCTATTTAAATTAAAATAAATATAAAAATAAAAAATCCAAAATTAAAATATACATATGTGCATACATAGAAAAATTAAACTATGCTCACATACAAAAAATAGCTGTGCTCACATTAATATTCATTAAAAACTAAAATACTTATACATTTTAATCAAAAATTATAGTTAGTGCAAAGTACAATAATTTATAACTAATTATTTATCTATAAACCAATTAAACACAGATATTAAACATCCATATAACCAATCTTTACATAAAAAACCTCATATAAGAAAATTTTCACATAAAAAACACACATATAGAAATCATTTAGGAGACCAGGTAACCCAGAGATGTAATAGTTCCAGTGTTCAAATTCAGTCCATGTGGTTCTAAGGTCTTGAATTTAAAAATAAAAAAACTCTCCTTTTGTTTCCTCTCCCTTGTAGAAGAAAAACCTTCCTGAAGAATCACTACTTTTAAATCATCAATTGAATGATTCGGTAAGTTAAAATGTTTTGAAACTGGTCTATCTTTATTCTTATGCAAAATGTTAAATCTATGATTAGTCATTCTGACATGTAAACTATTTGCTGACTCACCTATATACTGGTTTAAACATCTACTACACTCTATCAAATATATCAAATTAACACTTTTACATGTAACGTAATTAGGAATATACCATTTAAAATGACGATTCTTAGTACTAAAGACCACTTTTGTCACAACAATATGTTTACATGTAAAACATCTTTTATCCTCACATGGAGAACAACCTTTTTCCTGTACAGAACTACTAATAAAATTTGTTTTGACAAGTATATCTCTAAGTGATATATATATATTGTAACGGTCACTGCCTCTCTCTATACCGCATTGAGCATGACATGCGTTTTCTGAGAGCGAGTAGCAATTAAGAAATATTCAAAGGCATCCAAAATATACATTACTATAATCATACCTTTGAAAGGTTCATTTACTGCAACCTTTATGCGCCACCTTAAGAAAGAGATTGCTCCCCTGCCTAAGGGATATGATCATGTAACAAATAAAGAGCTATAATCTCTTATAAAAAATCAATAGAAAGTGAATGCCTAACGAATGATTCCCGATCCCGGTAAGTTTAATCCCTGACTAGCTCAATCAACTCCTGATATTGGGATGGTGGTTTGTTGCTTCGTTAGCAGAAAAGGTCAAACACTAATATCATTATCAAACACACAACACAACTCCGTACTTTAAAATTAGATACTAAGTTTATTAAGCCCTCTATGATTGTATAAATATTTACAAAATAATAAACACACACATAAACGATAGTAATTAAAATTCAAGTGTATAATAAATTTTAAAGTTTCATGAATGGGAAAGGAATGGTCTGAAATTCTCCCCTGCTTACACTTTAAACTCAAAACAAAATTTCTTATAAAACAATGTGTATTGGCCATGGTATGTACGTGTTTCATAATAATAAAAAAAAATGAGTTAGCCACGAGTTAATGATAGTAGAATCTGAAGTGTTCCAATATCTGAGTCCTGCATGTGGCGGACAATAATAATTATTTGGAACACTTTCGTACACACTTTTATTCCTTATGAAAACAATCCTGCACTTAGAGGATGGAATAAATTTACTCGGGAAACAAACTCATGCTAAACTACAATTTTAATTTTAAAAGTTCCATAATATGAGTCCTGCCCATAGTGGACAATAATAATTATTTGAAACGCTGTCTTATATACTTTTATTCCTTATAAAAACAATCCTGCAATCAGCGGATGGAATAAATTTTATATTATCTCAAAGCGAAACACATACATCCAATGACCAAACCATCCAATTATTTCTATTTAACTATTTTGAAATATTTCATATTTACTTTATCGATTTTTTTATAATTTATTTAGATACTCCAATGAATTACGTGAAGCTTTACGTTAAAATTACAAACAAAATATTTATGACTGAATTACGCAATTCATTGGCTCATTTAATAATAGCAATTTAAGTCAAGTGCTGAATTACTCATAATAAAACATAAAATATATATATATATAAAAACATAAATAATACTTCCCGAAATCTTCGTTCTTCTCCGGGCTATGATTTTGAGGGCGATATATATCTGCTGTGCAGGTGATTACTTCACAGGGCCTATATGGAGGTTGGAAAATTGTCCATAGCAGCTACACTTTCAGAAATGGAAAGTCACATCACTGGATGGCTATGTAGGACTCCGAGCTGTGCGAATGTACCGAACTTGGTTTCTACTCCATATCCATTGCAGAATCACGAATAAATCCTGATTCCATTTCCTTAGCAATATAAAACATTAGCTTAAATTTCAATTGTATTTTTCTATTTCAGTCAATGAATATCATATTTCTTGGTCTGCGCCTTTTAAAATATGTTCAGCATTCCGAATAAATAGTTTTTACACTCATAATTCTTTTTCTTTTCCTTTTGTCTGTACACTCCGGAAACTATACTGCTAACAGGTAAGAGTGCCCGTGCGAGTATCAACCAATGTAACCCAGCTAACTAATTACATTTCACCTGACCAGCCTTTATATATCCCCCCCATTACAGGGTGTATTCTCTCATCCCCTCCACAAGTTATTGCTTTTACATTTCTGTTTTTAATTAAACAATTCCAAACAATGGATTTAATTTTAGCTATCTTTTAATTAATGTTAGAATTTCACAAACCATTTAAATTCCAATCCCTTGATTTCTTTAAACAATAAAGTAAAATTACATTTATCTAATTAAATAATTTTGAATAGGTGTCAAGCCGAATAACCACTGATACAATTTCTACACTTGTTTTACAAAAACATTATACGATAAAAGAAAGAGGTCATTGGCTTGCCTGCGGTCATGAACATTAAGTTGTAAAAAGAAAAAAAAAATTATAAAACTGTATACTTGTTGTCACATAAAAATTGTTTTTGAGTTTTCCAAAAAGAATATTCAACAAGCAACAGAAAAAAAAAAATACAACATTTGAGAATCTAAAATAAAATCAAAATAAAATATGTTTACTGTTGGGTTATTTGCAAATACATTTCAATTTCCCATAATAATTTCTTTAACCCTCTGCCATATTTATTCATATCATAAATAAAAAACATATAGCATTTATTAACAGCAAAATACATATTTATATGTGGTGTTCGCATTTGTTTATTTATAGGCGTATTATCACCATTCATCCTATTTATTTTAAATATAGTGTGTGTGTAAGCAACAGAGAAATATACCTGCACAGACCACTCCTTTTATTATAATACATATATTTGTTTGGACTGCAAATAATGCTTGCATATTACCAAGGTTCATCCATGTATAATTTTTAATAGTAAAAATATACACCAAAGTTTTTTCTGGGACATACAAGTGATGAAATGATTAATGAATGTTATAAAAATAGTTGTATTTATTAATTTATTTTTATGTTGGTATAAGCAATCAAGAGTTGAATATGTTAATGCAGTAAAGCAGCTCTCTATATTGACACTCCATACTATAGATACATGTCATAGTAATCAAATTTTTCTAAAATCAGAATTCTATCCAGATCTAATGCTCTCCAGAAATATAAGAGAACCAATTGAGATCATTAAAAGGTCAGATTGCATCACCAAATTTGATGGCCCATGTAAAATAGCTTTCATTTAGAATAATTTTTAAAAACCGTTAATCTAAATAGTTTCCAGTTTTTATTATTTCTATTGTTTTCTATTAGTAGAACTTTCACTATTATAATAAGTCAATATCTACAGCGCCTCTACAACCATTTTTATAATATTCATTACTCAGTTGATGGATGATTAATGTGACCAGCTGAAATCTTTATATATATATTTACTACAATAAATTACATGGTTGAACCCAGATTATTTATATTGTGATTGTCTAAGTGTTAACTGGCTTTTAATGATATGTATAAACATTAAAAGCTTAAAGCTAAACTCATCAATAAAATCATCAAAATTGTTCCAAAATGACAATTCAACTAGACTAACCAAACAAAACAAATTCTAAAACATAAACAATGGTTTCACTGTTACAAGCAGACTTCTCTAGTATAAAGAAGTATAAGATAATATATTTATATAAAACATTATTCACCATTTCACTTACACCCCATACACCCATAATATTAAAAGAACTTTTATATGTTTAAGAATCATAAATTTTTAATAATAAAGAGCCATTAATTCTTCTTATTATTACATTTATCTTCAAGAAGACTATCTTAATATCATCAAAATTAATAGTGTGGCCTGTATCTTTTTCATAGATAAATAAGCAAACCAGATATTTATTTCTAACCCTATTTTTATGTACTTTTATTCTTTCATTAATGCTCAAACTACACTGACCTATATATATCTTCTTACAAAAACAAGTGATAATATACACTACTTTGGGAATAAACTTTCTATCAAAAATTTCCTTTGTCTTTTAAAGTCATTAATCTTGTGTTAAGATTTGTAGAGGTCCCTACTGTTGCATCTAGATACGTAGTCTTAAGGTTACAACCTTAATATATATTACTTATGTAATTATTATGTGCTTAACAAATTATTAATTACAACTTTGTATTATTTAATAAATTATTCAATGTAATACCCCCTTTCCAAGCAATTTTCTTACTTCCAAACATATTACTATTTCTACATACAATTCTATAAGAAGACAATTTAAATGGCAAATAAATAAAATCATATTTTTCTTTATTCTTTATATAATTAAAAATATTTTTACTATTAAATAAAATACTTTTATAAATTTTATCAGAGTAGCCAACACTCAAATAATCTTTATAAAGTCGACTTTTTGAAACAAAGCTATTTCATTAGATTTAATTCCTTATTTCTATAACAATAATTTCTTAAAGCAGCTATTTTACAAGATACAGATTGATAGCTATCATGTCTAACTATAGATCTTAACTCTTCACTCATGACATAATGGCTACATACCAAACAATTATTCTTTACATTCTAATAACTATTAAATTTAAAAAAATTAATTTAACAAAATTTAATCTCCCTCTTTCGCAACATATTTTATAGAAGGATCAAAACAATTAAACTCATTTACCAACTCTTTCAATTTATCATTCTCAACTATAAAAAGCAATCATCGGGACATCTAAGAAATAGCTTTAAATATAAACAATCCTTCTTAATAATAATTTCCTTTTCCAAATAATTAATATAAACTGAACAAATTAAAGATGAAATAATATTACCTATTATCCACTCTTTCTTAATCTTATAAAAATTACCATTATATGTAAAATACATAGAAGTCTCCACTAATAAAAGCAAATTGTTAATAACTTTAATCTTATTCTTTGACAAAGATCTAGGTTTAACCAACACAGACATAAGAACATCAATACTGATTAATTTATTAACAAATTGATACATATTTTCAACATCCAAACTAACAAATACCCATTGACTTTGCCATTTTAAAATTATTAATCTTCATAAAAGTCTCAAAAAAAAGAAAAAAATAAGTAAAGTTTATTATAGTGATAGGGTAGTTGAGAGGAATGTTTTTATTAATAAAGTTGTTACTCTTTTTGATATTAAGTTAAATAATAGAGAATTAAAAATTCTTGGTAAAGGTTTTACTTTTGTTCCTTGATATAGTTTTTGATACAATTTTGTCTATTGAATCTTGTAATTTGAGTTATGAGCAGAAATTTGGCACTGAGTTGGTTTTAAATAAAAGCTTAAAAGGAAAGAAAAAAATATTAATCTTGCTGAGGTGAGACATCTTAAGGATAGGTTAATTGTTAATGGTGTTACCATTTCTTGTGAAGACAAAGCTGTCTGGTTTGTCAGTATGAAAGGAAATGAGTTTACAGAGAAAGTAGATAAACAATTAAATATTTTTTTAAAAAAAATAAATTTAAATTTTTTTAATAGAGTAGATTATTTAAAATGTTATCCTAATGACTTCATATCAGCTAAGTTTAAGACTCACAATGATGGTTTTCCTTTAAGATTTATTTTTGACTTTACAGGAGTGTTGTGGAGGGTATTTCTAAGTTCTTGAATAATTTTTTAAAACAATTTGTTGATTTGGGTCATTATACATTCTTTTCTTCTTTTGAGGCTTTTGATAAAATTAATAGTATTAAAATGAAAAGGAATTGGGTGTTTGATAGTTTGTATATTGAGAATATGTATCAATCTGTTAATAGATTAAGCATTACTGATGTTCTTATGTATGTACTTTTTAAACATAGATCTTCATCACATATTAAGATTAAAGTTATTAAAGATTTGCTTTCGTTATTGGAGGATTCTATGTATTTTACTCATTAAAATGGTAATTTTTATAAGATTAAAGAAGGTAGAATAATAGAATATATCATTTTTCCATTTGGAAGAGAAAATTATTATTAAGAAGGATTGTTTATATTTAAAGTTATTTTTTTTAGATATGTTGATGATTATTTGTTTGTAGTTGAGAATTGAAAGAGTTGGTAAATGAGTTTAATTGTTTTGATTCTTCTATAAAATATGTGGTAGAAGGAGAGAGGTTAGATTTTGTTAAATTAAATTTTTAGATTTATTGGTGCTTAGAAATATAAAGAATAATTGTTTGGTATGTAGTCATTATGTTAAGAGTAAAGATTTAAGATCTATAATTAAACCTGATAGTTATGAATCTGTATCTCATAAAGTAGCTACTTTAAAAAATTATTGTTATAGAAATAATAGATTAAATAATTCTAATAGACTAGCTTTGTTTCAAAAAGGTCAATTTTATAAAGATTATTTGGGGAGTGGTGACTATTCTGATAAATTTGATAAAAATATTTTATTTAATAGTAATAATATTTTTAATTATGTAAAGAATAAAGAAAAATATGAATTTATTTCGTTGCCATTTAAATTGTCTTCTTATAGAATTGTACGTAGAAATAGTAATTTGTTTGGAAGAAAATTGCTTGGAAAAGTGGTATTACATTGAATAATTTATTAAATAATACAAAGAAAATTTTTGATAAAATGATTATTCATGGAGTAGTGTATATTATTCCTTGTTTTTGTAAGAAGGTATATATAGGTCAGAGTAGTTTGAGCTTAAGTGAAAGAATAAAGGTACATAAAAGTAGGATTAGAAATAAATATCTTAAATCTATTTTATACACCCATGAAAAAAATACAGGAAATAATATAATTTTGATGAGGCTAAGGTTGTCTTCTTGAAAACGAAATAAAAATAAGAATTTAAGAATCTTTGTTGTTAACAATTTATGATTCTGAAGCAATTAACTCATTTAAAAGTTCTTTTAACATTAAGGATGTATGATACATAAATGAAATTGTGGGTAATGTTTATTATAAATATGTTTTATCTTGTAGTTCTCTACATTTGAAAAGTCTACTTATAGCAGTGAAACCATTGGTTGTGTTTTAGAGTTTATTTTCTGTGGTTTGTCTAGTTGAGTTGTGAATTTGGGGTAATATTGTTTATATATAATACAACTTCAAACATTTTTTATGTATTTATGAGAACAATTTTTATCTTAATATATTTGTATATTAGTTTTATATAAGTATTATTAATAATTATTCATAAAATAGTTTTCTCTATCGTTAAAAGGTTTATCAACTCATTTTCTATTATGTTCTCCTTTATTCTATTATTTTTTATAATCTATTCTTTCTGCTTTCATCTGCAATAATTTATTTTATTTCTTATATTTATTTATATCACTTTCTGTTTTTTAATATAATGGATAATCCTGTTTGTTTTAAATGAAATACCTTAATATAAATGTATGTCATAATAAATTTTTATTCCTAGTAAAAAAAGTCCCAATTATTTAAAAAATTCACATCAGTTTTCTTATGTATATGATTGTTAGTCCATAAACATTATTCAAGTTCACTCTATTGTGCATCTTTAATAATAACCCTATTACTTCTAACATTTTAAAATTCAATTTTCCAGAAGATGTCATAATTTCCTCAGAACCTTTTTTTAATGATAATCATTAGTTTTTGCTTTTCCAGAAATATTATTATTATTATTATTTCTATCTGTCAATTTAAAACTCTATTAATATTTCAAATTTTACTATCCTCTAAAGTCAAATTTGTTTTTTTTTTTGTTTGTCTTTTGTAGTTATTATTTTTTAAATTTTCTAACAGTGAATTATACAATAGTAAGTTTTTTCTCTTACCTCTTCTTCTCTTCAACTCTTTTTCTTCTTTTAACTTCTCTTCATTATCTTGCATATCAACTTTTTTAAAGCCTACCTTAACTAAGACACTCACCAATTTTCTTCTGTTTTATAAACTGCTCCCTTTTTTTACTCCAATCTGCAAACATTATTTATGAATTGTTCTGTAAAATCCTCTCTTTTCGTTTTCCTTTTAAATGCTTATTTTAGTTTTAAAATCTATTCTTTATTCTATGTAATTTAATTTATTTAACTGTTATTTATAAAGTTAATTTTTAAATTCGTATTTTGTCTATTATTACTGTGAAATGTACTATAAAATTATTTCTTTAAAAATTGATCTCTTTTTTTTTTTTAAAAAAAAGTACCTGTCACTTTACTAAATAATTACTTTTCGCAATGTTATTTTTTTTTCTAATTAAATCCTTTTTTACGAACGAAAATTACTCAATTTTTCTAACAACTTATTATTTGCCATTTCTATATTTATTCCTCTCATTTATTAATTTATTCCTTATTTTTCTGCCATCTTCTTGAAGATCTTTTTACTCTTTTTAGCATTTTAAAATCTTTTAATGCATTTCTTATACTAAAAAAAAATTACATTTAGTTTTAGTTAATGATAATTTTTAAAACTTATTAACGTTTCTAGCAATTTTAGGATACTATGAACAAATAAACTTTAATTATAGTTGCTCAGTATGCATAAATGTTCTATTTATAATAGGCCAAGGATTTAACAATACACCATCATATTGATTTAATAATACTATAGTAATTAAGTCTTTAAGCATTTAATAGTAATGTTTTAAATCTAAAGAATAGAACATAGTAAACTAAACATTTAGAAATACAGCAATTATATTTTTCATATCTAAAGATTTAAAATTACGTATTGTAATGGACAGTAGGCACACTAATATTCATTATCAAAAGATACCAATAGATCTGTATCCTAGAATATGTCATCACGAGACATTATATGAAAGTCTACTGGTAAGGTTGTCAATTCTAAATGCATACACAGTTACATTATTGTAAATAGATACTTAAAATTGCCTCCAGATCAAGAAGAACTGAGATTCATTAGAAATTTTAATTGGTAGAGATCATGACAGCAGACAGATGTTAAATCTGGTCAAATAACAAAAAGCAAAGTTTATTAATAGTCTAATATAATAAAGTTTAATTACAAATTGTTATTTATTGCATTTGACATCTGGCAGCTTTTAAATATTAATACTCCCCAAATCTTACATTATAATGCTATGTCATAACGTCTATCACTAAATAACTATTATTTATGTGATTTTGTTAGATTTGTGAGATATGTGTTAACTAAGTTAAGATATGTGTACATATATTTTTTCATTTTTGCATTAAAGGCCTTAAAGGCCAATCAATAATAAAATCGTTTAAATTAACTATATATAATAATAATAATAATAACAACAATAATAATAATAATAATAATAATAATAGTAGTAGTAGTAGTAGTAGTAGTAGTAGTAGTAGTAGTAGTAGTAGTAGTAGTAGTAGTAGTAGTAGTAGTAGTAGTAGTAGTAGTAGTAGTAATTACAAATCGATGTCTGTATTTCTTCAAAATAATATACGTAAATTTATAAATAAATATTTATATATATATGTTCACAATGTATAGGCATTATAAAATCAGACTTAATCACTAAGCATTTGATCTCATGCCCCTTAAAAAGTAAAACAACACACTAAATAGCCTCTAACTATCTGAAGTATAAAGTAAAATATAATTCATGAGGAAAAATGTATTTAAACCTAAAGCAAAATCAAAGCCATCCATGAGTACATCAAGCAGTAATGATATATATTATGGAGAATCAATTAAGCATATATGAAATTTGAGAGTTGTGGATAAATATCTATAGGATCACTATATAATATGCATATGCATATATATTCCAATCCTTAATTTCAAATGTGTATGTGAATAAAATAAAATAAATGGGAAACTTCCTCAATGTTTTAAGCACATTAAAATTAACTTATTAAACTATTTATATATCTAAATGCACATTGTATTAAACACACATTATTTGACTTACATTATTTTGAAATACATTGTTTGAATGATTTGTAAATAACTTTAGAGATATAACTTTTGTTAATCTAAATTTTAACTATTTTGAAACTAAATCTTTCTTATATTATTTTAAAACAGATTAATTCTTGAAGAAAAATTGCGTTGACATTTACTTAAACTAAATGATGATTATTTTAAGTAAATTTTGATTATTAAAATCCCCTCCATTATTTAAAACTTTTTGGAAGGAACAGAAAAAAAATTTAGAAAACAACACTGATCTGGTTTTAACTCTTGAATAATTAAAGGTGCAAACTATTATACTCCAACTAAATTTTAAAAGAAAAAGTGTCTACACTTTTGAAAAAAAAAATTTAAAAGTATACAAAGATATAAAAAAGTCAAACTATAAAACTAAATCAAGTATTAAAAATTATAAGTATTAAAAGTAATTTAACATGAAAGGTAAATAAAATAAATACATAATAGAAATTACATTATATTGTCCAATATCTTTAAACATTATTGGCTTGGTATTTAGAACATTACAAGTTTATTAAATCAGATCCACAATAAATTGGTTACCTAAGTCCACGATGTGGCTGAGAAAATATTGTTTCCCTATAAGTGTGGAATTACATTTATGTATGCATGTTTTAGAAAAGAGTGCTATTTGGTAGTTTACTGGTAAAAATCTTTCAATTTATGATTTTTAAAATCTTAGTCACAATCAAAATTTACATTTCAATGTTGGGTGGATATAAAATTTTACTGCTAAAAAGCACATCTGTTTTAACTCCAATTTAATATATGTAAAGATACTATAGCATTGGATCAAATTCAGCAAACAGAGTTGAACTTTCTAATAATTATAGGCTCCAGAAGTAAAGTTTGTTAATATCTTTTAGTTGCACATGTGTAGTTCAGTTGTTGGTAGAAGTTCTTGGCACTTCATGATTACAGCAATTGATGATCATGGCAAATGATAAGCACAGAATAAAGATCAAAAGACAAAATTATCTGAGTTGGAACCTTCATATCCTCACAAATTTTGAAAAACACATTTTTCTCTAATTAACAAACCAGTAATTATTTTAACTACCCATGTTTACAAAATCTTTAAATCTGTAATCAAAATATTATAGATAACCTTTAGCTATTTTAATCCCTAAAAATGTTTAATTAGAATTTAAAACATTTCCAAAACATAAAACAAAGCTAAAAATAAATTAGTTTTCCAAGAATTTTAAGAAATAATAAGATAAGCTATTTGAGCAAAGTTTCCTTAATTAGTATTTAATTAAGCTTTGTTACTATTAAAATTTTAAAACAAAATTACTTAAAATAAATTTAGTTTTTATCTTTTTAAAGCTAAATTTAAAATTGATTTAAGCACAGATTTTTATCAATGTGTGCATGCTTAATAGAAACTCAAAATAAAATCTAATCTAATTTATGAAACCTGAATTTTAACTTACAATTACCAACTACTTTTATTTTTAAATATAAATTATAAATTGAGATAGAAGAGTATATATATCTCAATATATAATGTCAATTTTTAATGACTATATCATTATATTACATTATAAATAAAGGTGGACATCCACCTTTATCACAAAAAAGTTTTGTCTTGGTGACAAACAAATTGAGATTCTTTGCACTGTTTGGTATTGTTTAGCTACAGACTGCTTTTATTTATGTATGCAAACTTATATTTCAGATTGATCTGCCTATACATTTGCTCTTTTCTAGCATTATCCTTGTGTTAACATGTTGACCACTTCCACATAACTTCTTCTGGTTATTTAGTAGAAGACACAGAACCAATCTAAGAAAAAGTGTCACTGAGGTTATTTCATGTGAGAGGTTTTTTTAAAAAATTCACAATAAAAATACTGTTATTTAAAAAAAATATCTTATTTGCAGATATAGATTATAAATCAAATTAGGAACCATTTTCTTCATTAAAATTTGTATTTATTTTGAATGAAAACTCACTAAAAACATTCAAGAAAATAAAATGTTTTGGATTTTAGTTATTCAAAATAAAATTACACAAAGTCATACTTATAATGCATAAATAATTATTTATTTATGATTATTTAAAAATTATAAATACATATTTGCATACATTTATTAAATGAATATTTGAGAAAACAAAATGGAATATATGTAATACAAAAACTTATATTTTATTTCCTTGAATGTTGTATTACGAATCCATTAATAACAAAGTTTATAATTTCTTTTTTGTGAATGCTGAGTACATAGATAAAATTTTTAATAAAGAGAATCATTTTTGACCTATGCTGATTTCACCAGTTATATATATGTATGAGAGATGATAATTTGGACCTACTGATGAGTGCTGGTTTAGCATGGAATACATATATTGGTGATTATTTATCTTTTCTACATGTGTGTGGTCATGTGTATCAGTTGTATGAGTTAGTGTGGATAGTTGAATGGTACTTGAAAATTTGAGTTCAAATCCCCTATATTTATCATAGCAGTAAACATCTACATCACACCCCCGGTGATTCTACAGCTGTATTACTTTGATGTGATAGGGCTTTTAAATTATAGAATTTTGGCAGGAAAAAAGGAATGTAATTTCATTTAAGAAGTAGTAAAACATTTTATTTTTTTAATTTCACAGAAAGTATAGGTCATGCAGGTGAAAAGTGTTGATAAATGTGGGATCGTGTGTGGTCGCACTGCTTGCATGGCCCTCAGGTCAGCTCTAAGAATACATTCAGGAATATTGCAGTAATGTCCAAAAATCAGCAAACTGTTTATTTTAATTTTAAAATGCTTTAAATATGTAATAAAATTCGTTAGGTATGTGATTAAAATATCTTACCAATAAAATCTAGAAATCAAGTAAAAACGGCAGTAATAAATAAAAAGTTGGATTTGAATCTAACAACTTTTTGTGGATTAAAATATTTTACATTATTTATTCAAATCAGAAACTTCTTTTCCCAGTGAAAATCCTAGCAATGGTTCAAAAGAAGAAGGAGGAGAGGAGGAGTAAAAAAGAAATTAATAATATTATGTTTTATGAAAAATTTTCCAATTGCAAGTGTCTTAAATGGGTCTTTTTTCATTAAAGCAAACAGGTTATAATGCATTTCTTTCAACATTCGTCAATGAATTCCACTAGTGCTATCTATCCAAAAATGAATATATACACAAACAAGTAGATTAAGGCCAATGCTAAATAACTTTTAAAAAATTAATATCTAAAGACTAATGGTGAAGATTCACTTAGATGTTTATCTATTTTATCAAAAATTAACAAATATTTTTTTCTAAAAGACCCCTTAATTATAGAAATAAACTGAGAATTTCTGCATAAGTTCTTACATCCTTATTTTGTACAAAAAAGTTGATGGTATGTTAACTTATCATTATATTCATTAATTTTCTGCCAAAATATAGGTCTTAATTTTTTTTCAAGCTTTTCTATTTATTAATCTATTCCTAAAATACAGGTATTGATTGTCTCCATTTCTTTAAAAATAATTATCTTTTTATTGCATCTTTCTACCTTTCACAATCTTCTTTATCACATCTTTCATAATTCCTAAACTTTATGCACCAGATATTTATCCTCATACTTTTTGAATGAGTGACTTTTTTTTTTTTCATTTATTTTTTTCAAATTTCAATATATCCTTTCAATTTATCTTTTCATTAATATTCAAATCCACATGTCCGAAATTACTAAGGTTTTATTTTTACTAATTGTATATACTTCTGCTTCATATATAATCACAATTCAAACAACAAGATTTTTTGTTCAATACAGTTTCCACAGATATCAAAATATTTCCCTATTTTTATTAAAAAACTATTTATTTTGCAGTTTTCATTGTAATTTCTTTATCATTATTTCCATGATAAGTTATTAATTTTTTGAGTTATTTAGAAAAGCCTTAATCTACTCTATATTTTTTTGTCCAATGCTCATTCTAAATGTTTATTTCATATTCCATTTTAATTAACTTAATTTTATTCATTTACATTTATTTTTATCTCAACCCTTCAATAAGTTTTAACAGTCTTACATAATATTTTCAAAGCTTGTTCCCATTAATCATACATCCTGCTATATAAAATCTGGTGCAATAAATCCCTAAATTTTTAATTCTAATATAAATATAGCTTTACTTCTCACTATATGTAAAATATATAATTGTTAATTAGAGAAGATATTAATTAGTATTAAAGTTTATCGGCTTAATGTTTTCGAGGATCCATGCCTCATATTCATAGCCTTTCTAAAATGTATAATAAAATATGCAAATACAAATATTCAAATAAGCTAGTATTACGTAACCCAATTCCTTGAGATCTCGAAGCAAGTATCCTTTCTATTAATGGCATGGATGTTTCCATTGATGTAAAATGCCTCCTTTATTTTTCTTTTGTGATCATTTGATTCTGAGCACAATATTGTGGGATTGGCGGGTGTGAAGTTGTGTCTGGATTGTTTAGCATGCTCCAAGAATACAGAGGACGTGTTGCTGTTTTTCTGAGCTCTGTTAAATGTGTAATTATGCATTACACAAAGTGATGAATAACCAAAACTCTCTTTTATATTCCTCTCTGAATCTATATCTTTTATATAAATGCCATAAATGTTACAGATATTTTTGATGCTTTTATAATTTTTTTTATAAATGTTATATAAAGAGCTCACAAATAAGGTCTTAACACACTTTGCAGAATATCCCTAACCTCAGACCAGTTTCTGCTACCGGCTTCCTCAGTGAGGTGCTAGGATATTCAAGCATTACATTAAAATACCAGTACAAACCCAGCACTTTATCCAATGGATAACCCTATTAAGTAGAAATATATCTTTTTAAGATCAATAAAACAAATATTAATCTCTCTTCCTCTTTATATGTATTTCCCAACAATAGTTTCACAATTCTAATGGCATCTCTTGTCCTTTTATTTTTATAAATTGAAATTACTAGGCAAATATAAACACATTTGTATATTGTAAATCTACTTAACTCTCAGTATTACTCTAATTACATGAGATATTAAGCTAATATTTTTTAAATCTTGATTAGGTTTTTCTTCTGCCAGAATCATATCTTCTCATAAAAAAATTAATGGAAATATATCTACTTTTTTTTCTATTTTTTCTCTATCAAGCTTTTAGTAATTTCTAATTATGTAATATATACTAGATATATTGATGATATTTTGTATATGTTCCTCATAAGTTTATTCAGTTAATATTTAATAATTTAAATCCTCAAAGTTAAATAAGTAAAAAGAAGATGAAGATATTAATAAATATTAATTTTTTAGATTTAAAAGTAAAAAAAAAACAACGAGATGTGTATAAAATAGTTAAGAATTAGAGTTTATCCCTACTGTCAACATTTTGTATTTCATTATAACAGGTTGAAAGAATTTTTATTTAAAATTTAAAACGTTGTAAATTTGAATCTGATAAGAAAAATAATATAGAAAATTATAAAAATGATTTGATTAGTGTTAGATTTTCTAAAATCATTCTTGATAAAAAAAAAATAATTAAAAAAAGCAAAAAAAAATGATAGAACTTTTATAAAGGCACGATGCATTGATTGTACCCACACATCTAGCTTATATAGAAAAATATTTTTTATTATGGATAAAGAATTTAATATAGGTTTTTGATGTCTTTTCTTTTGAATAAATTAATTAATAATTTTAAAGATAAGTTTAAGAATAAAGATAAGAAACAATTGGTTTATGGGGAGGCCTAAGCAAATTTAAAGTCTAGAATAGTACAGCACAGTTACTCATTTGTTTGAACCTATTATAATGCACGCACACACACACAAATAAAATAAAAGTAACCTTGGCAGTTAAGTAATGCAAAACATTTTATTAACATGTCAGTAGCATTCTCCTTAACAAGAGTGATACTTCAATTTATTTTGAGTATATATATTGTAACCTCAACTTTCTCCGCGCGCAATCTTTCACTTATTCAACCTCAATAAACTCTCATTTATTTCAAGTAGCTAGTCAATTGAATTTTATACTAACTTTAGGATCAAATATACCGGGGGCGCGAAATTGCAGCTATAAATTGTAATGCCCATCAGAGATCATCATCATTAGCCATATTTAGGACTATAGAAGATACTGGAGAAAGTAATTAAATTGTCTCTCAAAATAATAATAATAATAATAATAATAATATTGATAAAACCATTCAATCTATGTGGTCTTAATTTCAAACTCGGATGAGTCACGCAAATACTTCATGATAAATTTATCATCAAATCTACAATAAGAAGACAACTTTCTTCCACAACTTTATTATAAATATCTGATCTCGAGTAGTAACTACAGAAAATTCTATATAGTTATCATTTATATCTGACTGGAAATAAATCAGTAATTAATGCAAAGAACTCCTAATCTAGGTTCATAATATAAAATTATAATTTAATTTAATACCAGACAAAAATTATCACAAATAAATCCTCCCCATTTAATCCCATTACTTTATTTTTCGTTCTCAGCATCTATGACTTTTAATAGCTACAATTATATAACACGGAATGTCTGTGTTATGTTCTTTAATCTAAAAATCCCTAATCTTATTTCTTTAAAACACATACATCTTTTGATCAACTATCAATTCATGATCCCTATTTTATAATAGTGTAATAGTTTTATTATAATATGCTACTTGACTTCCAAACTAGCTCTTAGATTAATAATTGAACTGCTCTTTCTCAAGGTCTAGATCTGTCAAGAGGTGCCCATATAAGTGATTACACTGTAATGTATATGATCCCATATATGCAAAATAAATTTTAATACGAGTTTAATAGTGAGAATCACTCTAAACACTGAGAGCAGGAAAGGGATTTTATGTCTGCTCCCAATATTCACAACATTACAATGAATCAAAAGATTAAATTTGTTAAACTTAACTTAACTATTCCCTGTCATTTTATTCTATTATTTCTAATCTATTGACCAAATTTTAATTAATAACTTTAAACCTATCATATTTTGCTAAAGTAAACTTATGGAAGTAAATCATGAACATTAATTAGATAAATCAATCAAATGTACCTATGAAAGTAAAGTACGGACATAAATCATAAAATCAGATTATGTAAATTAATTATGAAAATAAATTATGTGAAAATTAAGTTTATAAAAGTGACTTATATAAAATGATTTATGTTAATCGAATATAGAAATAATCAAGATAAAATCAATACTGTAATTCAACCATGGAAATAAATTATCAATATAAAATTAACTATGTGAATCGAATATGAAACAATATAGTAATGACTACTG
This sequence comes from Epiperipatus broadwayi, assembly GCA_028023455.1. Classification (NCBI taxonomy): domain Eukaryota; kingdom Metazoa; phylum Onychophora; class Udeonychophora; order Euonychophora; family Peripatidae; genus Epiperipatus; species Epiperipatus broadwayi. The sequence goes on along the minus strand of JAQFVV010000020.1, from coordinate 12,412,811 downwards.
CTAATCGATCTTGGAAATAAATTATAAATATAAAAAATGAATAATTAAATTTAAATATGAACTAATATAACTTTAACTATAGGTGCTGGATGTAGTAGATTCTGGAGATATTTGAAACATCAAAACACAATGTAATCTTATAACAATAGTAAAATTTTATTACATTAACAATAATGATAAAATAAAATAAAAACACACTTAATTATAATATTGCTACACTCAAATATATGATTCAGATCTATTAAAGACTATGGTTCGAATACACATCTAATTAACCAATTTTCTGGAGGACTTATTGATTGTTTGACCCATTTATTTATCCAATAAATAATTAATAATAATAATAAACACAAACAAACGCTCACACACTCAGAATTCCATATATTTTTAGCTTTAAGAAAACATCTCTTGAAAGAGGAGAAAACCTATAAATTTCTGCTTCCCCCCTTTTATTGTAAACATTGTCCATTGGACTATTCCAAAATAATATATTCGTTTCAATTATTCTAACTAGCAATGTTAAATAATCATAAATTTCTAAATCCTTTTATCAAGCAATAATTTTCACATTTCTAATGAAGAAGGATGATATGCCATAAAAATCCCCTACTGATTTTGCAAATGGGTTTAAATTCAAAACCCATACTTTTACATTCATGCCTGTCAGATCTTTATGTTTTTGACCATATATATCTTTAGGTCAGTATGTCCTTCCAGCTTGACAACCTCAATTTATCACCATTCACAAAAAAATCAACACAGATTGGTTAGTTTACTAATTAAAATCTTTGTCATTCCTCATCATACATATACATCTGACTGAATTCTTATCCTGTCAGGCACTTTTATTCTGACCCACCTAAGAAAAACTCTCTTCATATCCCACATCACCAGGCAGTATTTATAACACACACAGCAGCATCTTGGTAAGGGAAATTAAAAAAAAAACAATGACAATAACTCCTAACTTGAACTATTTGCTTGAGCCAGAGAGAGATCTTTTCTTAAGATCCAGAATCATATAAAGTGCTCCTGCCTAGACACCTAGTCTCTATATTGGCATGCAAAACATTTTCTACAATTAAACAGTAACTTTATCAATAATTCCCTATTCCAACAAAATAAATGGAGTGAAATTCAGTCATCTCCGACTGCCATGGTAAATAAATCACGAGACAGCTATTTCCCCTCTATTGGGTAGTAAAATAACCTTACACCAGTAGTGAGAAGCATTTATAGCTTTATATATGCCCACATATACATTGATTACAGTCTAAATAAATGACAAAGACTAACCAGATCCTGAATCAAAACATATATGAATCATTTCAATTTTAAACAGTCAAGCCAACATACATCCAATATTTCTATTAATAACAGATCCATACCTATAGCATAATAATGGGTTTTCAGATGACCATCCACCCACTCTTCATATTTAATATTAAGCACAAATTAAATTTTTGTTAAGAATATAAAAAAAATATCTATATCATTTCTCTCTTTTCTTTTAAATTTAAATTTACATGAGCATTTATACTTAAATGGTATCAAAATCATTTTCCTTTTCTTCCTTTAAACATAAATTAAAAAAAATTATTAAATTAAGATAATCTAGTGGTTAGACGTTAAACATATTATATAAACAAAATGAAATAATAAATGACATATTATATAAAGGAAATAAAATAAAGAATAAATATCAACATTACGATAGTCTCTTTCTAATGTTTTTTCCTTCAATTGTCCATCAATCAATTAATGTATTCAGTTCATTTTATTTTGAGATAGCTATACAAATGCACATCAGACAGTTATTTTTAATTAAATGTGTATAAAAATGCACAGAGTCATTTGAATCAAGATAGATAAAAACGTAGGTAGTTATTTTAAATCAAGATTTAGCTACAGGATAATTAATAAATTTTAAAAGAGTTCTGTTGATTACCTTCCATTTGGTGAGTTTCTTCCTTGGTTTGAACTTATTTGTTTCTTTTTCTTCTTCTTTTACATTTTAAAGGCTCAAATTATAGACAACAAGCAGCTTCTGATTACTAAACATGAGTTAACTTTTTTTAAACATTATACAGAAGTTTGCTGCAGTTCTTCAAATGAATTTTAACCAGCCAAATAATTATTATAGTATAAATCGGTCTTTTAATTGCATACAAAAATTTGACAGTTCTCTCCTTCAATGAATTTTTAATAAGCTGAATGGATAAGTTGTAGCATTTAGTATAAAATGTCTTATTAAAAGTTGATTTCTTCATAATTGATGTGAGGAAAAGAAATATGCACTACTTATATATGAATTAGAAATTCATATTTTGGTATACTGTAAAACTTAAATACATTATTAAACTCTGAGAAAGAAAATTAAAAAAAAACTTGGAGAAAAAAAACTTTCAGAGATGGATTAATTTTAGTTAGTTAGCAAAAGTTCTCAATTAGCAAAAGTTCCCGTCATTCACTTTCCCCAGTTGCTTTTATAGGGTAAAGGAGAGAAAAAAACATGTTAATCTCCCCTCCCACAGGTGGCTTTTTTGAATCTAATTAAAAAATCTCCCTTCAGAATGAACAATAAACTCTTTACCAGTTGTTAATTTTGACAACTTTTTCTTCCTCATCTTAAAGCATATCTCTTTAATTAACACACTAGCGATTACTTTATGGAAAAAGCAGTCAAAGAAGATCTAATCAAAAGCATAAGCTTACTAACACTTTTTTGGTCAAACAAAGGTTACAGTCATTCTTTTTTTTTACTTATCTAAATAATTTCTTATTTAGATTTACATTTTAAATAATATAGAAAATTATGTCAATTTCTATAAAGGAAAGAAAAAAATCAAACCCATATATCTGTATCACACACACATACATGTGCAGAACATGAAACAGAAAACTGATTATTCAGATTATATGAACATAAATATCCATCATAATTTCTTATAATTACAAGCATAAAATCAATTATTATTTCTGATAATCATAAACATAAATATTCACTATAATCCCCTATAACTTTAAACTTATTCTCTAGAAAGAAACTGTTAACTAAAGCTACTGACAATTAATTCAGTCTTAATTCTCATCAACTCTTTAGTAATAGATATCAAAATTCACAAGACTTTATCTCAGTCATATAAATATTTGTTTTTGAATTATTATATTGGTAATTATTATAGCAAAAAACAAAATTAATCATCCCCCCTGCATTAAATAATGTAGCTATATTTTATACAAACACAAACTGTCTCTATATATGTTACTTTTGAGCTATATAGCCATTACTTTTTCAAATAAAACTCTTAATTTTTCTTATATTCAAAAAAAAATTTTTTCCACAATTATTTCCTTTTATTATATTTGGTTTATAGATGAAATAAACCAAAAGGCTACAATATATATATATATATTGAAGGTTGCTATAGTGATTTGGGATCTACTTTTATAAAGAGGCTCTACATCAAAAACCTGCTTAGCAATTTTTTGAAGTTGTCACTCTATAATCTTGTAGATTATAAACCTAATGAAAAAGATGACAAACTGACTTCTCTCACTATATATATATATTGTAACATAAATAAAGGATTCAAAAAGAATTAAGATAAAATATTACCATTATAAATATTTTTACCTGAGTCCAAAGGCATTGTAGCAATGCTTATTTCAAACATATTGCCATTGTAACATAAATAAAGGTGATCAAACGATCCAAATGTATTAAATAATTAAGAAAAGATTCAAATATAAATATTTAGCTTAATAAATGAAAAAAAAAATGTAATAGAATTTTTATATCAAAGAGAAAAGAATTATTTAACCTGAGTAGTGGCTATTAAACAAAGATCAGACTGAGTCATCAATCATATTAAGGGTCATTGGATTAAATGAAACATATTTCTATAATTAGATTTCTCAAGATGTCACAATATCAATAATTATAAACAAATTATTAAGAACGAACTACTATAACTCAGGTATATGGAAATCAAGTGAGTGAGCACACTGGTAACTCAATAAAATAACTTCTCAGGTATACAGACAGTAGATTTTATCCACTTTCATTTCCTGGTTTGATGTTAAGTGCATATTTAAACAAATAATAAGTGAATATGGTCTAGCAGGGCGCCATTAGATTATCTGAATCTAGACACAGTTATATCTAATAACCTTTTCACATGTACCGGGTTTGAATCCCTTTTTGGTACTTTATTTCTAATAAACATGGAAGATTTTGCTTTTTAGAGCCATATCACTGTATGCACTAATATCTAAGTAAACATAAAACATCTTTAAACTAAAGTGGAATTCATTAGACAGAAATCATTTCTTAGCTCTTAACATAACAAATGTGTTTCAATATATATATATTTTTTATAAGTTTTACTAGCTCAGATTACTATTAATTTAGGATGGCAATCCACTCATCCTTGCATGAAATAGATGATGGGATGGTGGTTATAATAATACTAAGAAATCACTAAAGACTATGAAATCAATATTTATTTATGGCCTTTAAGCATTTAAACAGCTCATTAATTAAAACGTTGATGATGATGATGATGATGATAATGATAACGATAATGATAATGGTTTCATCCACAGCTTTAGGACTAAGCTTAATCATAAACCTAATTTTTATAAAGAAATTCATAATCATTGGAACTTAAATAATTAATATTCACCTTGATGATGAATGATCACACTTAATAAAGACTACTCTTAATGAAATATATACACCTCATTTAATAACACAAACTAATATTTATTACTGCATTTCTAACATATACATAAAATTTCTAGACATACATGAAAATTTATATGAATAATAATAATAATAATTGACTCTATTGCAATCTTCCGATTAATTTCAAGTTCTCCCCCCTTTCCCATCAAAGGTATATTGTATTAAATTGGGTAACCAATTTGTTAAAATGTTCCATCCACAAGAAAAGTATTTCATAAAAAAAAATATTCACTCATTGGCACACATACCTTATAATCTAACATGTAAGCAGAATGTTAAAAAAAATAAATGTTAGTAAAATTGGAAAGAGCAAGTTTTAGAAACAAGTTTTAAATTATTTTCTCCCCCTCTCTTCTACCTCTGAAATGCCATACTTTAACTTGAAACAAAATCTAATATTTTTAATACTGCCTATTTTTTTCTTTACATTCACACACAATTATACACATGTAAAAATATTATTATGTATGTGCGTGTTTTATCCCCACAATAACAAAATATTATTTAAAACCAAAATAATAATCCAAAAAATTATTCTACACATTAATATTTCATAACTGTAAATTAATAAACAAATAATTTTGATACATTCAAAATCATTTATGAAGTTCAAGGTTATTATTAGTAAGAAATTATTGGTTTTAATTGATCTGAATTGTCTTTAAAAGTTCTTTAAATAAAATATACCACTTTATTGCTAAAAGTTTATTAAGACTCTGATATCATAAAGAAAATAGATATAAAAAGTCATATTACCGATTCTTTGTTTTGTGGCGAACTTCCAAGGGCTCAAACTTATCTTGTATAATGTCTATATTTCAGCAGCTACCATTTCCATTTTACGTTGGAACAATCTCTTTCTTGAGGTGTATAATTATTTGATGATGATGATTCTATTGAGGTTATTTGCTTTAGTGGACAATTTGGAAATCATTATATTAATTTTTCTTCTCTTCCCGTCAAGCATGATTCTTTTAGTGGATGAAATACAGCAGTTGTTTTCACATTTATAAATTTTCTTGAGTTTAAAATCAGTTACTGGAACAATTAATTGGACTTGATGATTTAATATTTATCAGTAGATTTTCCTGATCACCTTCAAATGCAGGTGGATGCTTTCTTCTTTCTATTTAAAAACATCTTATTTCTCTCAGTCAGTTGAAAGGTGTAGAATATTATTTTTCAGACAAGACATCTTTTCTTTCCTATATGATGTGCTAGTTGATGATGAGTCTGGTAGACAGACAGAACATATATTAATTTTTCTTACTCTGCCATCCTTATATTTTCAACATTCAAAACTTGATATAAAAAAATGATTTAAAAAAAAGGTTATCTAGCAGAATTAAAAATGTTTGTCTGCTTTAGTTTCAATAATTTTTAAAAAGTCTCTATCACAAATATTATAATAATAATAATCTCAACTGATTTTCCAGACTGCTTTTATATCCGATTTTTGAGTCAACTCACCCAATTAGAGTGATAGTGTGACTTGCTAGTTTTGACCAATTCATTTTTAGTTGGAAAGTGCAATCTTTTTTAGGAACATTAAAAAAAAATAACACACCTGGTTTCCAGACAACTTTTGTTTTGAAGGAAAAAATAGACTTAATCCTTTTTTTTACACCTAAGTAACATTTGAAATTTGAGCTTCTTTCTTTTGATCTCAAGATGAGACAATTTCAAAATTAGAAGTCCCACCAAGCTTAAACTGCATAATGACAAACAATCATTTATAAAAACAAAATTGCTACAAAATATATATCTGATTCAACAGATTTTCTCCCTTAACACAAAATTGTAAAAAAAAATAATTTGACAGTTTTAACCCTTCTTCCTTTCAATATATAATAAATGTAAATTTCTGTATGTAATGTACACACATACTTTATCATTTCAAATCATTCATAAACTGTCCATTAAAATAATATGAATGCTAGTTTAGAAATTATAACCCTAATATTTTAAAATTAAATCCTTAGCTTTTAAATCCCAATTATAGAAAAGCAAAAATAGAAGTATAGAATAAGATATTAAAATTGATCAAGCATAGGTTAGTTTTAAAGAAAGTTTAATATCTGAAATTTAAAAGTGGCTAACTAAATAGCTTTTATAACACACACTGCCTATACATATGCATTATAACTTTGCTTTTTAACAAAAAAATTAAATATTGAATAGTTTAAGTGTGTGTATTACCTTTCTATCAACACAAACAAATAAAGAATATAATTGTTGACCCACTCTCTTTCTGTCTAAAGTTTTTAGAACTTGATCTTGTAGGGTTTAAACTTGGGTGCCCTACATCTTCCTTTTTAGATAAAAATGTGATGATGATTTTGTTTTACATTTTCTTACATGCACATTACGATAAACTTAGCTAATGACTAAATTGTAATGGCACAATATATATATATATTGGAATAATCTCTAATTATCAGGTGAGTTAGAGGTTTAAATATGTGAATCTCTTTAGCAAAAATGATAGTTCTATTACAGTACTACTTAAGTAAAAATATTTAGATGATTAAATATCTAATATATCTGACAATTGGAGATATTTTAATATATATATATATATAGACATAGAAAAGGTTTATCGCATGAAATTATTTAGTATAAATTAAAATTGTTATGAATTAATGTGATTTTTTATATATATTGTAACAGGATGGGGTGGTAGATAATGGGATGGGGTAATAGGAAGTGGAACCTGGGGTGATGGGAAAACATCATCACTCCCAAGTCAACAATAAAATGAAATATCAATGGTTTACAAATTATTTACAAAAGTATATATAACTAATATAGGAAAATCCCCAAGAGATCCTTGAGTGATCAGCCAGCTATCTCAGAATAGCAACTAAAAACATAATTAACCATCAATCATACATCAACCAGCATTATAAAGTAAAAGTAATTATAAGTATGAGTACTACTCAAAATACCATTCTTCATCATGAATGATCCACAATAAAATATAATAAAATTAACAGTCCATCTTGTGGCTGGATTTGAACAATAAAAAATATAAATTAACAGTCAACCTTGTGACTGGATCAGAAATGGGTCTTTTGTAGATCGGGATAATTATTGAGCCTTTGCCACCTTGGGCAATTATTCAAACAACCCAGATGAACCACCCGAGTTCTCATCCATCAAAATAAACAATAATCAGAAACTCTAAACAGTAACATGCTGATCATTTGGCCAACTATAAACTTAAATTTTTAATGAGACTAAACTAAAATATAGTGCATGGGCTGTATAGAGTATTCTCTTATGCACCAACCAGGATAAATATTGATCATCTCTGGATGCCCCAAAAGCACTAAATACACATCCCCATTTATATATTCACATGCATGAATCTAGCTCAGAGAACATAAGCTCTATTACTGTATGTGACCAACAGATGATGCAGTACAATTTTTAACAATTGAAATACAAGTTTATTAACAATAATAATAAAATGGAAATTAAAATCTATAAAAATAAAATTACATATAAACTTTCTGATTTTGATTACAATACAAAATTTCAATTATCACATTGCGATTTACATAATTATTATTCAAAATTCAAATTGTTACATTGATTTACATATATGTGCACACAGATGCATGATTTACAACATACAATTAATGTATTTCAATTGATATTCAATAATGACAAAAAACTGATTAAAATTTGCTTATATGTCCTATTTGACAAGCATTGACATATATACACACACACAAATATGCAGTGCATGTGATTTCTGAACACATTTGATTTGTTACAAAATAATTATCAAAATCTTAAGTTATATAAAAATATAATACTTGATTACAATTTCAGTTAAATGATATATATTTTACATATTAGGTTTACTGAAACATATATATATAATTTGCACAGACATGCAAACATTAATTTATCTACATAACAATTGTATTTATCACAGTAAAATTATGAAAGATTATTTTCGCAATTTAATTCTCTTTACTGAATATAGTCTTTTTCTTTAAAATAAGAACTACCAAATTTTTGACAGTTAATTGCTTTAAAATGTCTTTCTTTTTCCTAGTCTAAAAGATTTTTGGAATTTTTTTTCTTGACTATTAATTATAACTATGTTTGTACTTTTTTTTTCTAAATTATAAAAATAACTTTAAACATTTTTTCTTCTTTAATAAATGATTTTAAACTAATATCATTTTATATATTTCTATCAGTTATAAAAATGCCATTTTACTAAGAAAATTATTTAAAACTTCCTTATCACATATAACGCTACTCTCCATGAGCTGTATATACATTTATCCATGCTTCTCTGCCTTTATCTGATGCAGCATCCATGTAATTAATTCTTCAGCTGGCTGGGATTCCCTGGGCAAGTTGGAAGATTTTTCTTGGTGAGTTTGATTTTAGTGATTATCATCATCAGGAAAAAATATAATCCATGTAAAATGTTGGTCTGTAGTTGGTCTCTTTCTATCTAGGGTTGTTCCAGGCAAGAGCTGTCTTGGTTTAATAGATTTTAGGCAAGCAACGGTCCTCTTCACAATTAAGGCTATGAATTTCAGCACAAAAAAGTGGGTCATTTTCTCCATGTGAATTCAAACTCCTGCAAAGGAAAATAGTAGTAGTTCCTGAATCTACTGTCCTGACTTCAGCTACATCAGTTCATGGAAGCTGTTCTGCCAACTCTCTGCTACAGCCAACAACAAACTGCAGCTATCTATTTCAGTCAGCTAATTGCTGCCACTTACTCAAAAAATTTTAGTAGGCAAGCTGTTCTCTTCAGCTCTTACAAAAACTACAATCCAGACTGTTCTCTTCAAAAATCACTATCCAGACTGCAGCTGATATTTTTATCAGCCCTCTTATAGAATTGTCTGAGGGGATAATAACATCTTGATTGAAAACAGAGTTTTATTTTTATCTCTCTAATCCCTTTGAATCTACATACATGTTTTAATTAATTAAAAAAATTTCAAAAACAAGTATTGTGTTTTTACATTTCAAAATCAGAATAATAATAACAATAAAACAATATTTATATTTATTCAGACCTTTTTAAAATATTAATTTCATAATAAAATTTTATTTTAAATACAGACTTATTTAACCCTTTATTTATTATTTTTATTTAGTGAATGTAGAAAAATGTCTACAAAAATTTATTGTCTGTATTTATTTCTACTTTTCCTTTACTTTACATATATATATTCACATACATTATATTAGCGTGTGTTATGTAGCTTAACTGGTTACGACATATATATATATTATCCTCTCCCGGTATATATATATATATAATGCAAATTATTGAGTAGTATGTTTATCATATCTATAAACTATGCATGCATTATTGGCAAAGCATGAAATAAAAATCCTGCATATTACCTGAAAAAATATAAGCATTTGAAAATTGAATTATAATAATTTAACTATCAATAAAGATATATGGGAAGAGTTATGACCTGGCCAATTGAAGAAAACTATTTTAGCTAGAAATATATATTGAGAGTCATTTTTTTTTGCCAATGTCTTTATTCATATGTTCAAAGTAAAATAAAAGTTTTAAAGTATGCATAATGTATTTTTTATAATATATACACCATATACTAATATGCTAAAATTATTTATTTACATTAAACATAACCCCTCAATATATAACTGTTTATACATGTTAATACTGTAGTTTATTTTTATTAAATTAACTGCCAACTACATATGGTAATGATAATTATGGGCTCAGAACTCATAAAAATATGAAACTTCTTTACTATTAGCAAAAACTGTATCATATATAATTGTATGTTAATTTTTACAATCAACATGATCTGATCAACTCACGTTAATCTTTCCATTTATCAACCACTACTTGATGCTTAACTGGATTGGCTATGATCTGTCTATCTGATGTTCTGTCTATTAATACTCAGAATTATTTTTTTCTAGTTCATTTGAGCTGGATCAAACATCAGATCTTGGGCATTAAAGCATCTTGTAACCTTTTTTAAAAATAAAATTAATTATAGTTTCATGTATTCTTACTGTTTGTCCATATTTTTTAATTACAGATGCATTTATAGAAAGTCTTATATATAAAATGTGTTACATTTTGATATTTAACTTTATTTTATTAATGAAATGAAATATTGGATTTATTATTAAGCTTCAAAAATCAAATTCATTCTGGCTGTATATTTCACTATTATTTAAAAATTTTAGTATTCAAAACTTTAAAATGTTTATTTTGTACAAAATTCTAATTAGCTGACCAACTTTTATCTGCTTTAAAATATTTTACTATTAACATCTATAAAGATTATTTAATCATTAAAATCTATTGTCTGAAGCACCTAAAGCAGTGATGGCTAACCTATGTTGTGTGTGAGTGGTGACATGCGAGACATTTTTGCTGACATGCGTGTCGTGGTGCTAAGTTTTTTGTTTTGATATTCAAAATGAAAATGAATTTTTTAGAGTGTTTTTTCATATTTTTTTACATATTATAAATTATTTTGATAAAAATATGCTGAAAATATAATTATTTTAGAAAAATAGTTAAGATTTTAGGAACCGTAAATTGAAAAAAATATCAGCAATGGCTTTACTCACAATTTTTTCTTCTACATACTTTTGTCAGACATTATTCTTAGCATTAAATAATATCAAAACCAATAAAAGAAACTGACTGACAGATGAAGTTAGTAGCACTTGCTTGCGCTTGAAGTGTATGAAATACCAAACTTCAGTTGATTTAGCCAATAAAATTCAGCAACAAAAAAGTGACTAAGCAGGTTAGGTAAAGAATTATTTATTTTTGGTTTATTAAATATAGTACATATATTTAAATTATAACTTTTTGTTATTAGAGCTACAAATATCACAAAATTATGGATTTTTTTAAAGTGATACACTACCTGAGATATGCTCAGTTTTTGGTGAATTTTGACATACCAAGCTCAAAACATTGACCATCACTGACCTAAAGAAATATGTTTGTAAAATATTCAAAAATAAGCACCATTATTTACAAGAGTATCACCTCTTGAAAAAGAATCAATTTATAAAAAAAATACTCATATATAAAAAAAGACATTAATCAAAGCAAGCTTGAAAGAAATGAATGAGTAGCAAAATATGTATTCTATTACATGATAAAAAACAACAATATCATTGATTTTTATATGCACACTCATATGTTTCCAAGAACAGTTTTGTCACTCTGCATTAGATCTACCTATTGTAAGATTGAATTACTGGACATCTTATGATAATGTGCTTTAACATCACCATTCTCAGACTAGTTTCTAACTTTTGCCTTCATTACAGAAGATTAAGATTCAAAATTGAAGTTTGAGTTTAAAGCAAAAGTCTATTAGCTTGAATAACATAGAAAAACAAAAGATGACAGTTAGATATATAATTATTTCTAGCTTTATATTCTAGTTCTTAGTGATGAAAGCAAAATTGAAAAACCAGTCTTAGTCATCTGAAATCCATTAACTATTCAAGTTTATAATATCATGACCCTAAAATAAGGTCTAATATAGGGTAATAGAATGTTCATTAATCAAACTTAGGAATTTTTATTATTTTGGCAAACTGCATATAGTTAAGGATTGAGTAATTAAAGTTATTAATTAAAATACTGTTACCTTTAAGGATTATTTATAATTGTTTTTTGCCTGAAAGCATATTGAAATAACTGTGCAATAGGGTATTATCAGCAGCAGTGAAAATTTGCTATTAATTGTTATCAACCTTAATTGTTCCCAACTAAAACAATCAAAACATCATGTGATTGCCATTTCATATGCTTACACAAGCTGTTAATAACAGTAGCAAACTCTATATAATAGTGTCACCAAGTGCATGCCTTCATAATCAGTGGATGCAAAAAGGTTTGTGCATAAAATCCCCATCTAGTGCTTATTCATCCAATATTCCCAGGCTAGTTTCTAGCTTTTGATATTCATCAGAAGGAGCTTTGGATTTGATAGCATTATATCTAGATTTTAGGATCTAATGCAATCCTCTATAAGCCATTTTTATCTATTTAGTTAACTATAAAGCTGGAAGCCAAAGTCACCAAAATGTATAGATGATAATCTGAGTTCAAATCTACATGTATATACAAGAGAATGAATTTGATGGTGTTTTCATCTTGGGCTCCTAGATGTATAGTTAACTAAATACATGAAAGATGATTGCTGGAAGGTTGCATTGGATCCTAAGATTAAGGTATAGTCTTCCAAATGCAAGGTTCTTCACTAATGAAAGCCACAACTAAATACTAGTCTGGAAATATTGGATGAGTAGGCACTGGATGGGGATTTTATGTACAAACCCTCTTGCATCCACTGATTACTAAGGCTTGCAATTGGTGGTATTACTGTATGGAGTTTGCTAGTGTTAAATATGGAGCTAGGTCAAAATTGAATGAAGCTTCTTACATCATTAAAATGCATTTTCTAAATGAAAGATTTTATATATTAAAAACAATAAAAATTACCTTATTTTGAATAATAAATATTTGATAATAGTTTCTATTCACTAATATTTAATATTTGTTTTAAATGTCTTAATTTTAAAGTCTTACTTATTTATTGCAGTTATGTGCTAAATTTCTTTTAAAAAATTCTAAGGTTGTCTTTGACCTGAAACAATTTCAAAATGTACCTAATCTGAATTCAAACACCATATCACAGATATAGTGGCAGATGCTCAGTCCAAGCCACCATTAGTCTTTTATGAATTGAGTAGTGATTTATTAATTCTAAGATGTTTGTAAATAAATAAAATTTGTGTTCTAAAAGTAGAACTAATAATTTTTTATTCATTGATTAGTAATAATTATTGTTTAATCTGGTTTGTACATTAAACTGAAATGGTATTATGTAAGATTTATTTCAATTATTATTCAAAATCTAAATAGATTTTTTATACTTTAAATGAATAATTATAATTTATTAAATTTTATATTTCATAATAATTTGAAACTTTTTAAAACAACATTTTATTCAAAACTTGTTTAAATTAATTCTTCAATTGTATTAATACATCTTAAGTTTTTAAACAAAACAGTTTACTATAATAAATAAAGTATAAGGTTAAACATTCTGAATCCCTTCCTGCTTTAATCAAATATAGCAATCTCCATGACAACGTAGATCAACCAATAATATAATAGATACTAAAGATTAATAATAAAAATGAATATAATTACTTTGAGGCTGACATAGTTTTACTATTTAAATATTCAACTATTATAGTTAAAGTTTAATTATTAATTATAAATGACTTTTACAACTTAAAATGACTAAACTTTTCCAATCAAAAAATATCAAAACAGGAAGATTTTAAATATTAAAATTATAGTACTTAAAATTTTATAATTTATTTATATATAATGATAAAGTACCATTAAATAAAGTTAGAACAGCTACTATTGCTGTAAATAAATAAATATTATTTAAAAATCTATCATAATAAAATTTGTGGTGCATTGTCTAGCGTTTTTATTTACCATGTTGATGATTTGAATTCAAACCCGGATCAGTTAAATTATGATTTTTTTAAAAGTTTAGGATCATTTTTTTAGGTGACTGGTTAATAGCTAATTCAATTAACATTTCAGCATTGGCCAATCATTGGGTATCTAGCTATTTTTAGCTAGATAAGAAAATAAGAATAGAAAGTGAAATTCGATGTAAATTTTTATATAAAGCATTCAAATAAAGCATTCTAATAAAAATAAGTGAATGGTTTGCCATTTAGAAGATCATGTGACATTTGATTGTTTTATTTTATTTTTTTTTTTTATTTTATACTACAGTATATACACGAAGTTCATCTTCTCTTCTCTTCTCTAGTAATATTCATTATATATATATATTTAATGTTACAGTAATAATATCTCTATTGGAAAGCAGCAATAAAGATTCAAACCCAAGTTAATAGCTAAGTGTGATTTCAAAAAGCATGAGAAAGTGATATTTTTAAACTGCAAAGAAAAGAAAAATCATACTTTTGTATAGTGCATTAAAAATTATGAATAGAATATCAAAAAGATTGATCCTATAATGCTAGAAGTTGGATATCTTATGTTTAGAAACATTCAATGTTCTAATAAAAAAAGAGACAAAGATGTCTCAAAGTAATCTACTTAATTAAATTAAAAACATTTGATATCTAGTTTGATATTTTCATTACATAAAGATAAATCTAAATCTACAAAAAGATCACTCTTGGAATCTTAAAAGATTCCAAGGAAAAGATTTACGTTAACATTATATTTTTTGTATAAGAATCGTTAAAATTAAAATAATTATGAGAAAAACATCTAAATATCATTAAATTTATTTTCCATTATAGAATTCAGATACTGAATTATTTAACTTTATAATATTAATAAGACTGCTTATAAAATTAAGAATTCATTTATTTTTACACAAATATGCTTCATGTTGGTATTTAACAAATGGCTCTTGAAATTTTTAATGAAGTGCAGACTAGATTTTAAAAGACGAAATAAACAATTAGGTTTTTTTTTAATCTGTAACTTATACATTGTTCAAATGTATGACTTAAGTATTATTTAATTCATCAACAATTTCAAATGCTAAAATAATCTTTGCATCACAATTTATGATACATATCTACTCAAAGAATATTTATTGAATAAATTAGGAATTGGAATATACATATCCTTTGAGACAAAAAAAAATCAGAAAATGTATGTTGAAATTAATTTTGGTAGCAATATGAGAAAGATTGATTGATAATATTAAGGAAGAGAGTAGTTATGAGGATTTGTAAAACAAAATTATAACTTGCAGAAGATGGTCTGGTATGATGTAAAACATCCGACGTTTAATAATGCTATTCCCAGTGAAGTTTAAAACTATGGAGAAATGATGAACTTAAGCGGTAATTCTTAGTTCAAAAAAGAAAAGAAAGAAAAATATCATTTGTCAATTGTTGTGATCAATTAATGATTATGGTCCTTCATTATCACATGATCTTCTAAACTACTATATGATTATTTTTTGTTATAAATGTGATGTAATGATCTATTAAAATGATAGTCTCCATAATAAAGTTGAAATATATGGTAGATTTCAATCATCTTAATAGCTTCCTGCCTTTATCTTCTGATTATATTACACACACACACACCCATATATATATTAATATCCACAGTGGAATAGAAATTACTATAGCAATCATAAAAGAGTAAAATATGTTAATTATATATCAATTAATCTAGTATTATCACTTTTTAGTGAGTTGTTATTATTTTAGAATATATTTATTGTAAATATAAATATGTTAAACCATTAAAACATCACATGATCACCATTTCTTATTCTTAAACAAACTGTTAAAACAGTAGCAATTCTCTCCATGCAGCAGTGCTATCCAAGACTTCTCACAGATAAAGGCTACAAGCTGGAAATTAGTCTGGAGATATTGAATGAATAAGTACTAGATAGGGATTTTGATGCACAAACCTTCTAGCATCGATTAGTATGGCTTCCTTGGTTGGCAATACTGTATGGAGAGAATTGTTACTGTACATATAAAATATGATTGAAAATATTTACATTTGTATTTCTCTTGAACTTTCTTTCAATAATCCAAAAATGGATAACATAGAAATATTTGGAGCAGAAACAAAAAAAGAGTTGTAAATTTATTTCACATCTGTGATCTTGCATATAACTATTTCTGTTAGCAATATTTTTTAAAACTTTTTTCATGTATTTTGCAAAGTTTTTATCATTAGATGTTATGATTCACTTTTAGCTTTTATTTTTATAAGAATGTATTTTCAAATTTTTTCTATAATTCAAAATAGATTCCTCATATTTTGATAAATAAATGAAACTAATAATATTGATGCATTTTGTTATAAACTTTGTTAACATCATGCAAATGATTAGTCATAGATTTTCCTTTTTATTTTTGCATTGAACATACAATTGATTTTGCACTTTTTTAATAAATATATTTTTGTTTATTTTCTTTCTAACTTTTAAAATGCTAGCAATCTTCTTCAGGAATATAAATATTATTAAATCGTTAAGCATCACATGATTACATGTTTTATGATTACACAAGCTGTTTAACAGAGACAAAACTCTCCATAAAGTAGTGCCACTCAGTACAAGCCAGAGTAATCAATGGATGCAAGAAGGTTAGTGCATAAAATCCCCATCTAGTGCCTACTCATCTAATAAAGAATGGTGATTGTGTGATGTTTAGTGGTTTAATATCAATCCTGCCCAATAGGATTATAGTGACTATGGTTATTAAAAAACCAAAGACACCAAAATGTATGGATGCTGAACTGAGTTCAGATCTATATAAGTATACAGGTTAAAAGGTGGCTGCTGGAGTGTTGCATTAGATCCTAAGATGTAGGTGCAATGCTCTCAGATCCACAGCTCCTTACAAGCTAGAAACTAGTATGGGGATATTGGATAAGTAGGTGCCAGATAGGAATTTTATGCACAAACCTTCCTGCATCCATTGATTACTTTGTCTTCCACTCAGTGGCACTGCTATATGGAGAGCTGTGATATAAATATTATTTTTGTGAGAAACAACTTTATAATAATTTTTTAAAAATATGTATTAGGAATCTTTAAATTATTAGCACATGTATATATGTTAGGCATTTATATACATGTATTAATATATATAAACAAATACTGTGCATATATACAAAATGAAGATTATATAGATAATAAATATAAAATGAAGTTTTTTAATATCACCATCATTATATATCTTTTATATGTATGACCATAAAAAAATTAATCTAACTAAAAAAAATAAAACAAATAAAAATTATGAATTTTTTATTTATTTACATTGTTTAATATTTCAAACAGAGAATTAGGTTTTATTAAAAACTAAATGATTTCTATTTTTTCATTATGGACATAAATATATTCTTATCACACACACTCATTCCAAATAAATTACTCAGAATCATTTTCCCGACAGACTCATAATAGAGGCATTTTAATAAACTTGTAAATACAATTTTATTTTTTATTTATTAATGCTCATTCATTCAGTCGGATAAAAAGAGAATTCCATGTTTTATCTGACCTCCAACCATATACATTGTAAATAAATCAACATTGATATCCAAAGAGGCCAAAATATTGACAGTGATCTTAGTTCACAAATTAATCAAGCCAGCTTAATGTTTCACGTATTATTTTAAATTAAATATTACCAATTTCAACAGCAATATATATAATTGGAGATCAGATAAAAGAGGAATATCTTCTTTTGTCAAACTGAATGAATGGACACTGATAAATGAAAAATATAATTATATTTGCAAGTTTATTAAAATGATTTATTATGAGTCTGCTTGCAAAATAGTTCTGAGTAATATATATGGAATGCGAATGTTTGGTGAAATTAGTAACATATATATATACACACATATATGAATATGAATATGCATTGCACAATAATAGAATAAATGACTGCTAATAAAAAATATTGTAATAAAATGTAATTATATTCCAAATAATGGTAAATAATAAAATAAATTCCAATATAAAATTTAATCAATAGTAGTACTTTCAATTATATTCATAGCCATTCTCAACTAAACTGATTTAATTTCAAAATGGAGTAAAACAGCATCAACCAGAAATCATATCGATTTACATGCCCCATAATTCACTAATCTTAATATTAACCAATTGTCTGTTTATTATTATATTTTCATAATGATTAATAAAAATTGCCTCTTTAATTTTTCTTTTTTCATTATTTGTTTTTTGATTTAAAATCTTAATTCTTTTTATATCAAAATTAAATTTACATTTATAATTTTTATCATGATCATAAAACACACATTCTGTAACTGAGTCATCTTTATTTTTTTTAACTTTTTGAATTATCTTCAATACTCTTTTATCCCTTAGAGACCTGAACGGTCATTTTGAATTCCCAGAAAAAATTACAGGACATACAATTTTAAATGAAATGTCTAATTTATTACAATAAATAAAAATATATATATACATTTTTATAAAGTGCAAATATGAAAGAATGTAATGAAGCTGATAAAGTAGTCATTACCACAAAAAAATAATAAAAAAAAGGATATTTTTCACATTTTAAAAATTTTTATATATTGGTTCACAAACTCTCAATTTTGAAATGTATAACCTAAAATTACAATTTCATAGACAGCTTCATCATATTTGTCATAAAATGCAGAAAAAAATATATAACATGACCTACCTGAGTTACAGTTTGTTGGAGTAATGTGGCAAAAGGTGACAATTTCAGTTTTGCTTTTTTACTAACCAGCCTATATGTTCAATTTTTGCAAGCAGTTGTTTTTCTAGGCCCTCTATGCGGGATATCTATTAGAAATGCAAGGTTTTAGTGTGGATCAAAAAAAAATAGCAGTAATAACTTTAGTAAAGTGTAAGTTATAGGGGTAAAAATAATTACTATATTATTGGAATATCATGGAAGAAAGGGAGAGCTAAATTATGCATTATTTCATAGGAGACCATAATAGCAAAGTATGCTTCAAAGTAATTAAAAACTTATCTACAATGAAATGAATAAAAACATAGTAAATTCTAAGTTATGAGTGTAAAAAATACTTACTATATTATTGGAATATCATGGGAGAAAGGGTGAGCTAAATTATGCATTATTTCATAGGAGACCATAATAGCAAAGTATGCTTCAAAGTAATTAAAAACTTATCTACAATGAAATAATAAAAACATAGTAAATTCTAAGTCATGAGTGTAAAAAATACTTACTATATTATTGGAATTTCATGGGAGAAAGGGCACATTAATTATAGTGAAAAAACCTATTGCATGGGAGAAAGGGCAAGCTAAATTATGCATTATTTCATAGGAGACCATAATAGCAAAGTATGCTTCAAAGTAATTAAAAACTTATCTACAATGAAATGAATAAAAACATAGTATGTGATGAAATAAATTAAAAATTTGTTTCTAAAATAAAATGAATAAAAACATAGTAAATTCTAAGTTATGGGTGTAAAAAATAATTACTATATTATTGAAATATCATGAGAGTGAGCTAAATTATGCATTATTTCACAGGAGACCATAATAGCAAAGTATGTTTCAAAGTAATTAAAAACTTATCTACAATGAAATGAATAAAAACAGTAAATAAAATAAATAACCCAAAGGAATTACAAGCAATTATTATATATCAGTGGGAGATGATGATGATGACTATTGATTCAGCATTGGGAGGCATTGTAAATTATGTAGAATACCAAAAAATCGATCTCGGGTCATAACTCTAGCAAGTTAGCAAGTACCGGTTGATGGAAATATTCATTTTTAGACCAAATAAATTTTAGTTTTGGTATGTGTGATATAGTACAAACATGAATAATCATACCAAAAAATGCATTCAACTCAGCGGGTGACAGACCAACCCACTCGGTAATGTCTTCCACTCTGAAACATACCTATTGCTTTCAGTGCAATATATAATTTTGTATAAAAAATAAATGAAATAGATTAGCTGCAAATATATAATTTTGTATAAAAAAATAAATGAAATAGATCAGGAATTGAATACTCATTGCTAATAGTGAAATATGACGAAACCTCAGAATCGAACACAAACAAAAAAGTCTTCGTCAGAAACAATCAAAATTACGTTCAGTGGCAAAAGAAGCCATTTGTGTGGTTATTTTGTTTATACGTTGATAAAATCTAGAAAGAAAAAAAAATTATAAAATTTTAATAATGTACTTTACAAAAATTGCTATAAAAAATCTAATTTTCATCGCACAGAAAATTTTTTTAGATGTACAAAAAGATAGAAAAATGGCGGAGAGAAAGAAAAAAGACCCGTAACTGTGACGTATATGGTTTGCACTCTATTGCGGTCGAAATTGCAAACTTTTTTTTTTGCAGAAAAAAGCGGTTTTCGGTCCCTAAGGGATATTATATAACAACTTATGTTCTTTAACTCTTTCTTCAGTACTACACTTCAATTCCCCAATATATAAAGCATTACATTCATAAATAATTTGAGAAACTATATTACTCACTTCATCCTTAGATAATTTATCCTTAGAATTATTAACCATCTTATTCAAATTTTACGAACCATAAAATGAAATATTATATATTCCAGTGTAAATCTTTTTCAAAAATTTAGTTTGATTATTATTAGAAAAAGATAATAAAATCTATTTTATATTATTAACACACCTCAATATTATTTCTTTTAATTTGTTTATTAAATTGTCAATTTGCTTGATAAATTTTCTTTATATCATAACTAACTTTTAATAATATATTTATACAAGTCTGAATATTTTCCCTTTCATCATATGAAAATTTAAATAACATATTATTTCTATGCAGAAAAAAGTTAAAAGCAGCCATTTTATAATTATTTGGCACTTTTAAAAAATATCAACTATAACCTTATTTTTATAGACATAACAAACAATTTATAATTAATAACATTATTATTTTTTGAAATAATCAAATCCAAATTCTTTAAACTATTATTATATTTCTTTTCCATAGTCCTTTTAAGACCCTTTAATTTATTAAATTCATTAAACTAATTAATTAAGTCAGTTGCCTTCTAAGCAGCTGGCCCAGGTTCACTTCCCAGTCAACACATTTGACATATAAATAAAAAAAAAATTAAGTCAGTTTAGTTGAGAATGATTATGAATATAATTGAAAGTACTGCTATTGATTAAAGTTTATAATGGAATTTGTGTTATATAATGTTATTTGGAATATAATTATATTTTCTTAAAATATGAATATACACATATGATTTTAATATATGTGTTATCTATTTTACTTGTGGGTCTGGAATTTGGTTATTTAACAGAAGAGTAATTTAGAAACTTCAGATCACTGAATGATTGAAAGTAAAATAATTGAATGAGATAACAAACAGATACCATTGAAAGAATTAAGGAGTTGAAATAAAGTGGGGCTGGATATATTGCTAGATGGACAGTTGAAATTTTAAATTTGGACCTCCAGAATACCATAAAAGACCTAGAAACAAATAATATTTAATATGGATGGAAGAAATAATAAAATTTATTGGTCAGATGTGGAGAGGTGAAACTATGGATTGAAGAAACTAAATTAAATTTGGAGTACTTTTATCATGTATCAATAATAATTTAAATTGATAATGATAAACGAAACTAATTTTATGATTTATCATTTTAATTTGGAATTAATAATTTGTTAAGCGCATACTCATTACACGTAGATACGAGACTTCTACAAATCTTAACACAAGATCAACGACTTTAAAAGACAAGAGCGTGTAACTTAAACAATATTTTTCACAAGAATATAATATATATGTACATAAAAACATATATGTGTGTGTTTCACATATACTCTCTATATATGCACATACACATATAAAACCAATATATATATCATCAAAAATGGAATGAAATTTAATTCATTATGATGCTTTTCCATATATTTAAATAAATCGTACAATATATAAATAAAACACCTTTATTTACTGAGGAAAGCTTTTCTGTATTATTTTTTTTTGTATATAATCATATATATATATATATGTAATATCCATTTCTGTATTTAGTACTTTTTTGCCTTTCTTATAATTATTTAAAATTAACTTGTATCTACATATAAAAATAAATATAAGTACATATTTAAAAATACTTATTAAATTATATATCACCATCATCATTATTAAATTTTTTTTTATTTAAATACAAAAACATTTTAAATTATACCGTTTATATGTATATACTACTTTATAACTATTTTTTCTCCTTTCACCTATTAAATATTTTTAAAAGTTTTGTGCAAAATATTATTAATACTAATCTATTTTTCTATCTATTTTAACATTTTTTATAAAATTAAATAAGTAAATTTGAAAATTTTAATTTTATTATTAATAATTAAATATATATATATGAATATATTTAATATATACTTATAAATTACAGGCATAATTAAATTAGTCTTGAACTTGATATTTAAGTTATCTATAATGATAGCAGTGATATATATATATATATATGATGTGAGAAAATGTATATATATATTGTATATATAAATATTTATCCCCATGTTCTTCTGCTTATTTATATATATTACGTAGATAAATTAAAAATTATATTTTAATAAGAAGAAGAAATATACTTCCATAAAAATCAAATAGTTTATTGTTCAGGAGGTCCTAAAAAGTGATCGCACTGCCCCCAAACCAAGTATATGCTTCTGTAAAAAAAGGAAAAAAGAAATTATTATAAATAGTTACATTTAAGTAGGTTAACATATATTTATATTTTTAATTAATTTTTTTTTTTAACTTCTCGACTTACTGCTAGTTCCCCCCCTACTTCAATGGAATCGTTATTCTCATAAGATTTTATTTAATTAAGATATATACAGATTTGTACTCTGTTTTTTTTTCTTATATATATTAAAGTTTGTATAATACTAATGTTTCTTCTATAAAATATCAAAACTTTTTGAATTATATATAAACTCCTTTTAAAATGTTAATCTATATATCTAATATTATTAATTTATATATATATTTACTTACTTGCTTTTTAATAATGTTTTTAAATTTATTATATATGTATGTGTAAATTCAGAATATAAATATTAGAATATAAAATTGAAATATAGTACTGATAAAAAAAGTAAATTGGTTTACATGAATAACAAGCAATCTTAAGAATGTAGACACATAGAAAGATCTAAAAAGCATGACTATCATTATAAAATTAAAAAGAAATTTCATACCTCCACTTTTCATAGATCTATATTATTTTTAAAATAATATGTGTCTGCTTTAGCCTATCTAGATGAAATGGTTATCATAGCTACCTAACATTGTCAATATTCTTTTTCTAGTAATTGGCTTTCTTATCTCTATCAGAATGTAATCCATATAACAGATAGCATTGGATAAACTAATGTCCATTTTTACTGGGTCATCTACAAACATTTTTTATTATAAAACTTAGTCTACAAGCCAACAATTCTATTGCAATTAGTATTAATGCTATCATGAAGTAACTCATTCTATCTGACAACAACATTCTATTTACTTTCCTTTTGTATAATATCAATATTCTAACTGTAATAGAAAACAACAAACCCACAATATCATATTTATAAGAATTTTCCACTTTTATTATTTGAGATATAAAAAGTTTTCAAAAGACTTAAAACAACTCATGCTGAATCTAAATCCTTTTCTCATTTCAGCAATATAAATAAAATATGTAATGAATTATATAGTGATTTTTTGAAGTCAGCATTTTTATTCAAGTGGAGACTTACCTAAGCAGGTGTGATAAGCACCTTTGAAGTATTAAATTTAAATGGAATCATGCAAAATGAATGCCATAGTTTTACTTTTCAAACCTGTAGTTTTTCTTAAAATATACAAATCAATATAGTGGAATCAATAATACTAACTCTCCCTAATCATTGTTTAAGTCTGATTGTAAGGCAATTTATACTATATATGAATGCTCAGAAGATTTTAAAACTTTAATAGGTTCTGAAAGTCACCTCTAAAATCTGCCTGAATATTATGTAAAAGATTATTAGAGTTGAATTTACTCCTCTCTGGTTCATCTGGTCTTTAATTTTTCAAGAAAGAGCATTGTTTTATTATCTTTTATAGCTAATGATAAAGAAAATATCAAAGAATCTTATGTACATTTCTTCAAAAACTATAAATCAATTTTGTTATAAGGATTGTTTATGTTTTGACAATAATTATAAAATGAGAACAAATTGTAATGCCATAATTAAAATTGGAGTTTATAATAAGATATTGATATTTAACTGAGATTTAAGTATATATCTGTGCTAACATTCTTTAGTTGAATAAATATTCATGGACATCTATGAAATATTTTCCCAAAAGATAATAATTCATAAAGAAGTTTGTTTAAGAATTGCATACAAGTCATAACAAAATACAATGGATAAATAATGAATAATGATAAAGGTATTTGAAAGGTTTTGATAATCTGTCCAACTTATGAAACTAGATATTTTTTTAAACAAGAATGTTAAGCAGTAAATTTACAAATACATATGCAGATTGCTAAATAGTCTGATAAAAGAGCCAGAGATCTATTAGGTTTACTTGAGCTAAAACATAACCAATTGTCAATTTGCTACTAATTAAGATAATACTGATAACTTATTAGACATTATTATTGGTAACAACTAGCAAGCTCTCCATACAGTAGTGTCTCCAGTGCAAGCTGTAATAATCAATGGATGCAAAAATATTTGTGCATAAAATCCCTATCTACTGTCTACTCATCCAATATCCCACACAAATTTCTAGCTTGTGGCTTTCATCAGTGATGAGCTTTGATTCTGAGAAGACTGCATTTCGATCTTAGGATCTAATTCAATCCTCTATCCATAGATTACTAAGACTTGCACTGGATGGCATTACTATATTCAGAGTTGCTACTGTTATTAACAGCTTGTGTAAGAAACGAAATGGTGATCATGTGATCATTAATTGTAGGAAATGTTTTTTGCCTTATGTGGTTTAGCGAAATGATTTAGTGATGATCAGACCTAGACTATAAGATTCATAGACTATGAATCCATCTCCACCACTTTTTGAGCTACCAAGCAATAAAACATTTAATAATTATAATTCATAAGTTTCTGCATAATTTATGTATTCTCGCATGCTATGTGAAGCCATGAAATAGCATAATCTGACATGTAATTATGTTGAGGTAAGATTAATTCAAAGCTTCTCACACCTTTCATTTTCTCTGTGCATTAACTATGCCAATGGCATTCTGTATTTATGCCACCACATCTTCATTTTTTCATTGCACACACGTAGCAATTCTAATTCTAATTTTTATCTTTTTCTACATTTTTGTTTTCCTTGTGAAATTAGAAGCCACACTCGTTTACAGGATTAGTAATAATGATGACGATGATAGAATGATTAGTGTAGATAAATGAACTTAGTTATTAAAAGCATATTTTTAAAAAGTAAATCGTATAAGGTGATTGAAGTTAAAAGTATTTTCTGTTTTTTTTTTATTCATAAGCATTTACATATTTGTTAATATTGCTGAAGTGAAATAGATAGTCTACACAAATGTTGTCTCCAAAGAAACATTAAAGAATCATGCCTTCTCAGCTATCAGCTTATGGTCACAGATCATAAGAAAAAAACTAAATTTATCTTATTTTCAATATTCTGGAAATGCTAAATTTAAATATGAATGTTAAATGTAAAACTATATAGCAGCAAACAAATATAATAATGAATGGGGGAAAAAATCTACATCATTTAAATTTAGTTCCACGTTAGCTTTTTTAAAAAACTTTTTTTAAAATAATGAATAGTAAATGGGTCGCCCTCTAGAGGATTATGCAATAATCTGTGGACTAAATCAAGATTTGTAAAATGTTAGAATTTTTATACTTTTGTATTGGGAAACTTTTTTTTTGTTGTTGTTAAAAAAAAAAAATCGGATCTTTGATAATAATGAATACCCTTAGACATGTGTTAAATTTAAATATAGTTAAATTAAAAACGAATACTTTTTTTTGTAAACTATATATACATTCGCATTTTTGGGGGGAATAACATTTTGCTTTTTAATCGGTGCATTTTTCATCTCAGCTTTATAATGCCGCAAATATTCTCCAGCGTAGAAACGCTGATTATTCTTTCTCTCACTCAGTGTGATGAATTTTATGAACAATGATCGTTCCCGGCAGATGGGGAACGATAGTTTCCGTGCCCTTCCCGCCGGTATCCGGTAACCATTTCGGTGCTCGACGTTCTATGCAGTACATCTAAATCTTTATATCCAAGTTAAAAAATAATTCTGTATGTTTCCATTACATTATTTTCTTGAGTAATAGTAACTGATTTTTACCTACTTTTAATACCTATGAAAAAGTGAACAATTATTGTTTTTTGTTTTTTTTTAAGTGTCATAGCATCGGCCGGGACGCGAACCCGCAACCCGGGCAACCGCCCGCAAAATGCAAGGTAAAACAACAGCTTTATATACAGATAATTTAGTTGCAGAAGTTATTTTTCTATGATGAAATACTCTGTTTTTAATTTGTTAAAAGCTGCAGTCTCACATTGGAGTCTTAATTGGATTTCAATATCTCAGTCCATCTTTCTACGTATAAAACTTTCATTTTTTAAACTAGTTTACATTCACAAATTAATAATGATTTAAGCTAAATGTTGTTGAGGATTTTTTTCTGTTACTGACTAATAAACAATAGAAGTTTTTTAAACATTAATTAATAAACCAGAGTTTTTATACATTGCATTCACAACAATAAATACATTCTGTCAATAGTCTTCTGAACTGGATTAAATAGCACCCTCATTGACAAATTCTAATTCCAGAATCCAAGAAGTAGTAGTTTTTGTTTTTTTTTCCTTCAGTCATTCAAACTACAAATTCCAACAACAAATCTGTATTGTATCTGGATTCCTGTCTGTTTAAGATGTCTATAAACAATTCCAAAGATCATTGTCATAAAAATTTTAAACAATGTTCAAGCAAATATACATCCTTGTTTAACACTAGCTTTCATTTCAAACGCTTCAGATTTTTCTCTTGTATTAATAATACTTTCTCTTATTCCATTATGTAGAAATTATAACATATGAATAATTTTAGTGGACAATTAGCTTATTTCAAAGAGTATTATAGAATTATTCTATTAATTGAATCCAATGCCTTGCCTGAACCAATAAAAGTGATATATAAATCACTACTTAGTTTTCAACATTTGTCTTCCATTTGCATAAGGAATAAAACCATGTCTCCAATGCTTTGCTTCTATATTCTCTAAAACCACATTTAGTCTCTCAAGAACATTCATCAATGACTAGAAGCAAGTCTATTCAAAAACATTTTTCTAAATAACTTTACTATAATGGATTATAATGATATTTGATAAAGACTGCAATAATGTTTATTATTCTTGATTTTAAACATAGAAACAATAAAACATTATTAAAATTGGGTAGAATAACATTACGGATCCATATATTTATAAAAATTTCCAATATTCTTGAAGTTAACATATCCTCAACATATTTTAAAACCTTCACCAGATATTTCATCAAAAACAGCAGCATTTTTATTTTTAAGGCTACGAAGAATTGTTTTGACTTCAATAAGCTGAATATCTTTGTCCAAATTTACATGAATAGATAAAATGGATCTATTATTAAAAGTTATATCTCAATTCTTATATCATTATTTAAAAGATGATCAAAATAATTTCTTCCTCATGTTCAAAATATTATTTGCATTATATAAGACAGAGGCATATCTGAATTCAATAGAATTGTGATACAATTTCTCAGAATCATATGGTGTTTCATTGCATCATAAAGATTTAGAATAAGAAGATCAACAAATATCTGTACTTTCTTGCAGCTTTAATCCACCAATCATTTTTAAGCCTATTTGTCATTCATGGGACTTCTGCTTTCAGATCTTTATACTATTATGAAGTTTCACAATTTATTATTTTGTGATGTCTCACGTGTTTCCTTTTAATCAAATTACTACTAATAAAATCATTGTCAAAAAACCAGTCAAAATTATTCTTTTTATTGAATTTGCACTCCTTAAAAAAATTCCACACTTCAGTAATATGGCAGATCTGAAGATATAAGTTAGTAATATCAGGGTTTAATAGCTATTAAAATTTAAAACTTAGGTTGCATTTTTCTAAAGAATTAACTTTTTTGTGTGTGAATATAATTGAAATGATATAATAATTTCAAACAATCATTTTAAGCGTAGGTCATATTAACTATCGTCTATGCTTCTATATGCTCATGCATGTGACCTTTTTTGTATTTGACTCCTGACTATATGTAATCTATCAAATGCCATTGTTTTGAATGTAGTTGTATCCAGGTTTCTTTGTAGTGTTTTTTCTACTTAAATAAAATATCTGTAATAGTCAATCCATGTGTTGTGCAAAAATTCAATGATATCAAACCAAAGCTTGCCAAATCAAGCATTAAAATTTCCAAAAAGAAAAAATCTTTTAATCATATTGCTGTAATAAAGCTATTCAACATGGAATAAAAGCTTTTCTCTCTGAATTCTCTGAATCTAAGATTGGAGTATAGGCACTAATAAAATGAGCAATAGTATTCATGGGCAAAGTGAATTTAAACACCATTAGACTTCCATTGACACAACCAGGAATTCCAACAATTGAAGATACCAAATGAGACTTTACAGAAAATTCATACCATGCATTCTTCTTCTATTAATTGTTCTACCTTTCTAAAAAAAACTATATTTGTCCATCTCTTCTTTTAATCATTCTTCTTCTGGTTGTCAAGTTTTAATAACAGCAGGCATATCAATCTTAAAATTTGATAGTTTCTTAGTTACCAGTGCAGTTCTCTATTCTGTTCTTGAAGATTTTATATCAAATAAAGTTTACTCATTCTATTTCATACTATTACTATTACTATTATTATTATTTAATTGGAGGGAATTGAACCCAGACTTTTAAGCTCCATTTAGCCACTCACTCTATCTCATACAACAGATATATAACATACATGTATCACTTGTATAAAATATAATGAAGGACTGAAGAGAGATTGAATGTCTGAGTTAAAATCCCCTCTAATTACATCTAGTTTAAGTATATATACTATGCTTATGTCTAAATATTATTTTTACTATTGAAACATGTAATTTTCCAGATTTAACAAACTGAGACAGGCTATTTTTAGACTCCACTTTGCAGGACCTTTCATTTTTATGATAGTATCAGGATACTATATACTATTACTTAAGTATTTAATATTTTCTGACTGAAGACCTGTTTTTTTTAAATCCAATTACAAACAGTCTCATTAGTGATTATTTTGCTGTAAGGAAAAATCACAACTAAGGACTGCCAGCCTACTAACCTATCTTCATCACTGATTTCTTTATTATTGTAGTCTTGAAATTAAAATAAAGGGAAAAAAACTGGAGCCCAAAATGCTAAATATATAGTTAAAAGATGAAAATGTTACTGCATGAACATACAATTCCATTGTCACATTTAGTATAAGAACATACCCATTAGGAAAACTGAGCCCTACAATTACTTAAGTTAGTATTGAAGGAAAACAGAGAGGGAGATAGAAAAGGCTATTTATATCAGAAATAGTACCTAGATTTTGATGAATCAACATCCTATCCTACAAGGCTTCAGAAACTCTTGATTGAGCAATATTTATTGTGTTATTTACAGTTGGCCTTTATAACTAAAAATCATTTTACTATCTGCTACTTGTGGAGCCTATCAGTAGCCTGAAAACAGCACATGACATTCCATTTTTTATTACAACAATAATATTATGAGTAGATATTTCCACATAAATTGTTTAATTTTTGTATAAATACGTATTAATGATATTGAAGGTGAATAAAGGATAAAATCATGTGGTGTGAGACTTGTGTGTTCAGATATACTATCTTAAAATAAAAGTGAGCTGTTATGGATTAATATATCTATTTCAGAAGGCATTACATTAGAAGTCAAAAAGCAAGAATATTCAAAATTTTAATAAATAAATCAACCACAGATTTATCATACCATTTTGTTTTTATGAATAAAGTTTGATGTGACTATCATAAGCTTATTTTTTTATGTCTAGCAGGAAGTGATGGAGTTCATTTTCCTCACATTTTTCTAATATATTTGGTTTCCTTATTCAATTCTTAGTTGAGCAGGTGGTGTATGATGTTCAAAAATATGAGCATGTTTAAAATAACATCTTTATAAATAATTTGCATATTGAGAATTACCACTAATGCAGTAGAGAACTTCTACCAATTTAAATTCTGTGAACTTTGATGAAAACTTATATTTTTTGTTTTATTAAAAATTTTGGGTTTTTGAGGCCTGCATCAACTTCAATCAGTCATTGCTATTTATATTTTGAGAACATAAGACAATCTTGCCAAATACTGTTGAATATTAATAAATCTTCTGTATTTTATGAATGTCTAAAAAATGCCTAGTTTTGAGCACTCCAACTGTGTTTAATCTAAGATTGCACCATGTGATTAGTGCATGAGAGAGTGATGGATTCTAGTATTTGCTCCATGTATTGTGATTATAATTGCCATTTCTGATGCTCAAAGTTCTTACAAACATCTGAGCAACAAATCATTTATTATCTTAATCCTCCAAGAGAGTAAACTTTTGGTTGGTTGGAATCACTGTTTTTATTTCATTATTTTCTTCCAATGTCATTTTATTTTTTTGTTTGTTGCTGGAAGCTTATACTATGCTGTGATGAAGAATCATTGCCACTAGGTTTAATGGTTCTTGTAGGAACACTGGGTATAAACCACTAAACATCACATGATCACAATTTCTTATGCTTACTCATAACTGTTACTAAAACAGGCAAAACTCTCCATACAGTAGTGCCACTCAGTGCAAGCCATAGTAATCAATGGATTCCAGAAGGCTTGTGTGTAAAATTTCTATCTAGTGTGCCTACTCATCCAATATCCCCAGACTAGTTTCTGGCTTGTGGCCTTCATCAGTGAGGAGTCTTGGATCTGAGAGCACTGCACCTAGGTGCACTGAGTGGCACTATTGTATGGAGAGTTTTGCCTGTTTTATTAACACTGGGTATGATCATGTTGAATTATTTCTATCATCTAATATTAAATATTGAATGTCTTTAGAAAATTTTTATACTTTATTTAAATTGTCCAATTATGTTTAACTGTTATTATATCACACAGGTTAGTATAAACATAATGGTTGGAGTGATATCCTTCTTTCTTTTTCAGATGTTGCTGATCTGAATAATGACAGTACAAGCATGGAAATAGAACATGGCCCTGTTTTTCAACTTTTTTTAGACTGTAGCCCGATGAATTTGTTTGTATTGGAACCTAAATATTTTAAATTTGTTATATTTAGCAATTTATAACAAAATATCATTAACTATAATAAAAAAGTGCTGTTTGCTTCCTTTGAATATTTGTTTAAATCATATAATTTACATTAATCAGGCAAAAATGATCTATTCAAAAAGTAAGAATCACTAAAATTATATTTATTTCAGTCTTTTGCTTAAAAAAAAAAAAAAAGAGAGAGAGAATAAAATAAACAAAAGTGATAATTTTTTTTATGTGTCATAGCATCGGCCGTAAAGTGAACCCGCTAAAGCAGGATAACTTCTTGTAAGACAGCTGTGCGGACCACTTGACCACAAACGCTTGACAAAAAAAATTATCAAAAAAATAAAACCAGAATAACTAAAAAATAAAATTATTATTTAATGACTCCCATATCGTTGTCTGTCTTTTATTAAAGTATTAATTCCACTGACTCAGTGATGTTGATATAATTTTTTAATAATTTCATGACCCATAAAAATTTTGGCATACCCAAGATTGAAAAATGCTGCTCTGTAATATTTGTTTTTTTGTATCATCATTATTATTTCGGCGAATTGATCTATTATTAATTTTATTTTATATTAATTTTTTCTCCTACTCTTCTTAAAGAAGTAAAGAATCTTTCTGTAGTTAGTTTAATGGTGCTTCAATTTTCTTTCCCATTCTGCTGATGCTTGAAATTTTAAGCTTTGTGATTTTTAAGGCCACTGTGCTTGAACCACTTTTCAAGACATTCCCTTTGTTTTATGTGCATTACATTGTATAAAAAATTTCAGTTAAATACCTTTAAAATTCACCATTAAATAATATATTTCTGTGCAGAAATGGGTATCTTGAAAATACCAGTATTGATAAAAATTGGCCCTTCTCATTTTTTTTTATATAGATATTAAAAATTGGTTATTTGGCCATTTTTGACAAGTCACCAGTTTTGAAGTTTGAATGACTATTTCTGATTTGACATAATAATTCTAAGAGTTTATTTATATAAGTCATATTGCTGTGACATTTAAATACAAAATATTTTTTTTTTTTAAAAAAAAAAAAAGACTTTTTGATTGAGATTATGAAATTGTAATACATTATTTTGGTCATTCAGGATTTTCTGTATTATGCCATAAATGTATCTAGATAATAGTAAAGTAAATGTGTCCCAAATATTTATTTACTACTAATAGTTAACAAGTAAAGACAGGAGAGCATAAAAATTGAATGTACACCTGCATACACATATATATTATAAAAATTTTATCATGTTATTTAATCTAAAAACATCCAACTTCTGGATATATTGATGATACCATTTTTTACATTAAATACATCATATTATTAATAATTAGCTTAGAGATTTTATAATATTTTTTGCCAAGAATATAATCTTTGAATTTAATTACCCCTCTGAGCATATTGTTTTGAAACAAATCCATGATTTCTTTTTGTTTATTTTTTTCTATTTTGCTTTTATTTGTACTTTATAATGAAACATAACTTATTTTTCATAAAATTTCTATATTTGATATAAATTTCATTAAAAGTAAATGTACAAATAAGGAAATTAATCTTAAAAACCAAGTATCAACTTTACAAATAAAATAAAGAAATTCATGACAGCCTTCTGTCTAAAAATGTATTTTCTGAAAAAACTCAATCCTATCTTTATGTTTTAATTAAATTGCATTCAAAGTATATGAGCAAATAAAATTAATCTTATAATTATTAAAAATCAACTTCCTAATGTAAAAAAATAATTAAAAGTAATAATAAAGTTAGTAGTAAAACCATTTCCTGATCAATATGATTAAATAAAAAGTTTCACATATGTGCTGTACTAATTTTATATAAGCTCAATGATGCTGGGTTGAGTACAGGAAAACCTTCAAACCTAAACACAAGATAGAGACTTTATAAAGAGTGGGCATTTTATCTTTAACTGGTGCAGTGCATATGTGAAAAAGGTCAAAATTCTTTTTATTTAATTACAAATTTACTAAGCACTTGATAAATAAATTTCAATGTTCAATATGATGTACATTTTTGAAGATTAACTTTGTTTTAAAAATCATATAAATTAAATTAACAGCTAGATATAA
This sequence comes from Epiperipatus broadwayi, assembly GCA_028023455.1. Taxonomy (NCBI): domain Eukaryota; kingdom Metazoa; phylum Onychophora; class Udeonychophora; order Euonychophora; family Peripatidae; genus Epiperipatus; species Epiperipatus broadwayi. The sequence continues at coordinate 12,378,943 of JAQFVV010000020.1, read as the reverse complement.
ACACTACATATTTATTAAGAAATAAATATTTAATAATTTTAGAAAAAGAAAAAAAGTTCTTTTTCTTGATATATTGATTGCTATTCACAGATAATTATTTTTACAACTGATTTTTATTTAGGTGGAAGGGATAGGAAATCAGACTTTCAAGATAACTACAGCTATCCACATCATCTTATACAACTGATGTATATGACCAAATATATATGAAAAAAATAAATGATCTCCAATATATATATATCGTGCTGAACCAGCACATCATTTGGTCCAAATCATCATCTTCCAAACACATATATAATCAATGCTCAGTTTATATTGATATAGAAAATTTTTAAACTTTAATGGACAGGCTACAATCAGTCATTTATACCATTGAAAATCTAATGATTAAATGCTTAAAGCCCTTGCTGATGCCAATCTTATTGTCATATCCATGTTGACTTTAAATCACTTTGATTCTTCATGTATAGAACCTTAATATATCCACTTAAATATATATAAGTGAGATGGGAAGAATGCAGGCTGTTAGTCAGAATGACTTAAAAACAACATTGATATAACAATAAGATTGTCATCAACAGGATCTTTGAGCATTGCATCATCAGATTTTCAATAATATGGATGACTGAAAAGTTGGAGGATAGAGAAGATTGAAGCCTGTCTACAAAAGTTTGAAGATTTGCTATAGTAATATAAACTGAGCACTGATTATATATATATGTGTGTGGGGGTGGATGGGGGGGAAGATGATCTGGACCAACTGATGATTGCTAGTTCAGCATGAAATACATATATTGATCTTTTATTTTTTTAGCATTATATGGTTATGTGTATCAGTTGTATAAAATGGTATGGATAACTGTAGGGAACTTGAAAGTCTGAGTTCAAATCTCTTATAATTACAATAAGTTCAGTATAGGCAATAAACTAATATTAAATTATTTTTAACCATGATATTTGTTAAATGATTAAATTTATATTAAAAGCTTTTCCTGTTAGTGATCTAAATAAATTTTGGCCAATGAAACTACTTAATTGAAATTCTGATATTAATGGAAGTTTAGCATGACTTTTCAATTTAAAATTAGAGGATAATACAACCATTTTTAGAACTATATACACACATAGTATTATTTTAACTTGCCCTTTTTGTTGTATGTTTGTAGAGTAAAATGTGATCACACAGTAAATAAACAATAAATATTGGTGAAGACATTTGAGAGGATATAATTATACAGGCCAACTGATGATGCTGATTCAACAAAATACATCTTAAAAACTTTGGTTTGTCTAGCACCTTTATTTATTTATTTAAAGTGTGTCAAATAGAAGTTTTTAAATATATAAATACCAGGGTGTGCTCCCCATTCATCATGTTTGCCACCCAACTCCCTGGAGCTTGTTTATTTACTTACACCCTTTCAACAGAGCTTATGAAAAATATTTATTTCTAACATTTCTTTCCATACAATATATATATATTGAAGCAGTCAATCTCAGCTTAATATTGAGTTTCATAGTTCCATCTACTAACCTGTATTCAAACCCTATATCCCATCCCACTCCTTTTGTCATGTATATATATTTTATGTATATATTTGAGATGCATGCCCAAGTTATAAAATTTTAATGTTTCAATGACATTTTTTTTAAATTATTAATTTTTTTTATTAATTATTAGTTCTTTTTTTTATTAAAGTACATAGGTGTGGCTCAAATATATATATATAGGAGCAAACATACTAATGAAAAATTGATTTTTTTTGTAAATATTTTATTATACGTCATTTTTTAAACTTTTTCTTTTTAAAGTACTTTTTCTATTAAACGGTATATTTTTATAAAATCCAAGATGGAAGATGCAACCATTAATTGTCCAAAAATAATTAAAGGATTGTAAACACTATTGCTTTAATCTGGGGAAGGTATTTTAATTAAAGTTTTTACTTAAAATAAAATGGGGATTAAGATTAAAGATTTTCTTTTGTTATACATATTTTTGTCACATCTATTTCTAATCTGGTAATGGATTTGAATTTATTTTTGGACATTATCTTACAGTTGCATCTTTCAAAAACAATGGACAAAGAAATGTAAAATTTCTGTTAGATTAAAGATTACATTTGAGCTAGAGATAAGAAATGGAAAGCATTCTTCAAATACCTGGGCAGGGATATAAAATGGCCAGATTTTAAATCACCAACAGATTTAGCTACTATTGAGAGAACTGTATTGATAACATGCTACACATTGCTGTGAAACTATAAATGACATAGTAGTAAGTCCACCATCCTTCTTCGCCCTGTTGGGTTATCATCTTTCATGGATGTATTATTCTGCTGCCCAAGAGTGAAGTAAAAGCCTGACCTACAAACTTTAGAATGCTAATAGAAGCTTGTGGCCACTGAAGAACTTGCATTTCATTTGCCGTACACATACCATACTTTAAATTGGACTCTTAAAATTGCAAGGTAACTTTTCAAGCCATCATCTCAAACTAATATAGCCTAACTAATCTATCAAGATTTTTTCTAATGTATTATTTAACTTTGTTTTTGTGTTAATATGTAATTTGCTCTTAAATAATTTCTATTAATCTAATTTTCTCTCATATGCTCTAACGTTTTTTAACTTTGGTGTGGTTACTTATTTATAGTTATTTATTACTTGATTTTATATGTATGTTTTTATTATTAATATGCCAATCTCAAGCAACCTGGTGAGCTTAATTTCTAAAAATCTTTTCTGTCATTTTTTTTACTAAATGTTCTTTTAAAACATAACACATTATTAATTAATACACTTGCCAGATTGTTTTTATGAGTCAACATTTTGTTTATGTTTTAGTGTAAAAATTTGTTATTTGTTTAACTCTGGATTTTCTACCCAGGGTGAATCCAGAACTCAAGTTAGTTAGTGCTCTGAAATCATTTAAAATATTATTTATTCAATTTTGAAAGTGTGACTTATTAATTATTTTCTATATATAACTGCTAGTTATTTTCTTTTTTCATACTCTTAAAATATATTCTTAAATATTCTCAGTTGTAAAATCTGCGAAGGTGGGATTGAATCATTTTTAAACAGCAGAAAAAGAAGGGGGTAAATTTTAATGTATATTTTACTATGTTAGTTATTAAGTAAAATCTTATATATATATATATTATAGCGGCATCACACATTATCTGTATAAATTATGGCATTCAAACTAGGGTCATTTATTTTTAAAGCAGTAAAACTTATTCAATGTCATTAGTGACATTTATCATTATTGCATTACTGACATTCGGCCTATTTTTGTATATATCTATTACGTGCTTCTGGTCTTCTAAACTGGGGGTTGTGACAAGTTTGAACCCATAGATTTACTTCTCAAGCCTTGTCCTGAGGATAGTTAATCTTTCCAGGTCCACTTATTTCATATAAAAAAGCCTCTGGTGGTGATTCCTGTAAGTTTGGCACAAGCTATGCCTATCTCATTCGTATAAAAGGCCTGCACATCAGTGATGTGCATGGCATGCCTTATACACTTTTCTCTAAGCACTGCCCAAGAAGGGAGTCTTAGACTTCGTTTTTCATCCAGAAACATGACCTTTTCCTCTTAGTTATTTTCCATTATGTCAGTAATGCCAAACTTTGTATTATTATTTCCTTTGCTTATGACCTAATTTTAGTGCTGTAATAATATTAAAATTGCATTCTGTTCAAAATATATATAAATGCCAAATATTACTATCTAGATTAATTACTAATGCTATTTTAGTTTTATTACACAATCCCATCATTGTAATTTGTTATTTATCTATTTAAGAGTATCTGCCTTGGGGAAAATCAAGTGTTCTATCTTTTAAATGTTTTTTGTTAATAAATATTTTGTCATAAAATTAAATATAATTTTGAAATGTTTTATTTATTTTCACGACCATAATGGCATGACAATAGTTTATATTATATCTAATGAATCCCAGAGCACTCCCCGAAATAATGTTAGTCACCATGTTTCAGAAACATAATCCAAAGCATTAATAGCAATTTTATGTGAAATTCTTTCTAATAATTGATTGACATCTTAATATTGGACCCACCAAAGATGTGTGTTTATTTATAATATATTATTTAGCTAATAAAGAGCATATGAAAAATAATAGTGTGAATGACATTATATAATTATCTATCATTTGGTAGACCACATGCTCACTCGCGCACATATTAATGTATGCAATTAATTTATAAATGTATGTATAATAATTTGTCATTATATTAAACTATATTTTTATTGTCTAACTGATTTGAGTAATTGAAATTCCTCTTTTCTTCACTTCCAAATGTACAGCCATGCGTAAACATATTTTAGTTAAGTCATAGTTAGTAGATGTCTCATTGTCTTCTCTGTTCTGCTAGTGGGCCGGATTTAAAATTAATTCTCATGTGCCATCATTGTTATGTTATCCATTAGGTGTTTGACCTGGGACTTGGAGAGTGGGTTCGAATTCAGGTTGGTCCCTGACCTAAATCTCAGGCTTACTGGGTTTGAAGTACATTTTGTGAGTTCCAACTCATGTTAGATGGATAAACATGTTTTAACTGGTACAATATATATATATGAGATGTTTTGGAAATTTCAACAGTATTACATTAAAGTTGGATAAAATTAGAAAAAGAAATGATAGAAATCACTTATATGTAGTATTTATAATTTCTCTGAATTCACATGTTGTATAAAATCATCACATTATTATTGGGGAGTAACTTCTTAGGGTAGAGATCTATATTTAAGTTTATTTCTGAAAGCATAATATATATTGCTATAAAAAATAAGGATTTGAAAGAATGCAATACTAAAGAGACTATCATCAATGTTTTCAAATTATCTTTTCTTCAAAGGACAAAAAAAAAATAGCACTGAAGGATTCAAATATCTTAAATTTTTCACAACTTTCAATATGTAATATATTACATAAAATCATCTCTTATCTACATACAGATTTTAGAAGACTATTGAATTTAAAGAAATTAAAAAAAAAAAAAACTTTATAAGTTACATTTATATATTTTAACAAAAACCTATAAAATTACTTGCAAAATTAATTCTATTTTTTACTTATTAAATAAGTCCATATTAGCTATTTCATAAAATGCTATAATTCCTTTTTTCTTTAATATATATTTAATTGGGCCAGAACAAGTTTATTATTAAATAATTATTAATACTTTTTCAGAATATAGTATTTTTTTTACTACAGATACTCTATTTCTGTGAGACGTTTAACAATAGTTTGTTCTTTTAGTCTCTTAATAACAGATTTATATCCAAAATTTTTAGTAAACTGTGTCATTTGTATCTATGACTGTTTCACTTATGATTTATATATATATATATATATATATATATATATATATATATATAATATATATATATAATATATATATAATATATATATTATATATATTGTAACACTATATTTTAATATCTACATCAATTGTCATAACTATAAACTCTAAAAACATTTATTGGCTTATCAAGTAAAGCAAATATTTCTGGATATTGCTATTATTATGCTAAATAATAAGATTGGAAGTGATATTCATATTTCCTTACATACTACTATCTATTAGAGTAAATTATTAAATTATTCAAGATGTCTCCCATGCAGATTTGATCAACTATAGCATCTCAAAAATATTTGTTTTATTTTTTTTCTAAAGTGCAGTTGATATTTAAAATTAAATAAGCACACACACACATAAAAATAATTTTTTGAAAAGAAAAATACACAGAATAAAAAGGTAATATACTAATTATAATAAAAGAAAGTATAGTAATTTTTTATGATAGCTAAATAACCAATAAGAATACTAAATTTTAACATTATATTTAAACATGTGTGAGTACACAAATGTTTGTGTTTTAAAATGGAGTAAATGTGAAAAGATGTACTTGTAAAATGCTTAAATAAATGTATTCTTGGTGTTGAATAAGTGGGTTTATTATTAAATTAAAAATAAAAACTTTAACATGAATAAAACAAGAAATAATTTAGTTTAATATATAATATTATAAGTCATTTTTAATTTTTAAAATAAATAATTGTTTATTTTATTTTATTACTAATTAAGATAATAAAATGTTTAAATATTCAAAATAATATTAACTATCATTCTTAAATAATTTTGTTTGCAAATTTGGCATTTTAAACTTTCGGAATTCTCAATTCTATTTGTTTCTGAGTGTTTCTGCAACAAGAGCAGAATATTTCTGTACAAATCTTAAAAGTGAAGTATTGTGAGTAAAAAAAATTATGAATTCACTGATCACATGGCATAAACTTATAAATACAATCACTTGTCAAGACTTATTCAGACTTTTTTTAATTACATTGTGTTGAAAGACTGCATTGGATTTAAATCTAGAATAAACTATTTTATCATCATTCACCAACAACATCGAACATCTAGATATTTTCCTCTTAAGGGAAAACGTTTCTTCTATGTTGTCCTGGATGAAGAAATTAAATTATTAGCACTTATAATTCAGTAATGCATTTAAAAGAGTGACATTTTAATATTTTAATGCAATTGTGAATTTTAAAATTACTTGTGGAATGCTACAGATTGTGATAACACTGCAATAATTACTACTCTTGTCAATTTACTTTAATCTTTTCAAAAACAATTTTTGTAAGATATTTATTAAAATATGTTACACAAGCTTTAATTAAAAAAAATCTAATCAAAATAGATAGTGGAATTTTATAATTACCAGTATATTTATTGTAACATAAAAACATACTTGTTTTAATTTCAAAAATAAAATATCAATTAGACCTTTTTAAATATTTTATTTGTAATATTTTTTTTTAATTCAAAATTATTTAATCTTTAAGTGTCACTCCAGTGTAATGTAAAAAATATCTACAAAAAATTTTTGTCTGTATTTATTTCTACTTTTTCTTTCAACTTTATATGTATATGCACACATGTTACTATGTTGTTTTATGCCACGAGATGCATAACCATCTCAATACATATATGTATTAATAGTGGTTGCCTTAATAACTTAATGAAAACTCCTGGTATTGATAATCTTAGGCTATTGTATGTGATATACATGTGTGTTCATATATATAATCAGGTTATTCAGAAAGAATGCTTTTTTTTTAGAATACCATCCTTCTACTAATAAAAGCCACTTCCATTTTGATCTCACTCAAAGTTCAGGGAATATGCATGAGTTTAGATAATAATGATAAAAAAATGTTTTAAATTTATTTAATAAAATATAAATATGATTTCACTTTCCACATGATAAATAGGAAATTTCTTAAAAAAATTAATGAATTTAAACATGTAGAATAGTATTAAATACTTGATCTTTTTTTTAAATAGTATAATATTTAATTAAAATATCTGGAAAGGTTAATTATTTTCTAGTGATGTCTTTGGATTTGAAAAAATATTTAACTAAATAAAGAAATAGAATTAATATGGGATAAATTGTCACTGCATACATATGAAAGCAGTCAACACTTAAACAATATTTATAACAATTAACAATCTCAATCCGTTACCAAGGCAACTTATTTTTTAAATAAAGATTGATGTCTACCTTTATCTATTGTCCAATATTTTATATAAACTGTAAAAATTGCAACTTGACTAAAGAGAGTGGGATTATTGATTCAAAGAAGTTTAAGTAAACCTCATTAAACAGGTAGCCTATCCTGAAAGCAGACTAACAAATAGTTGCAATTTTTTATGCCTATATTAACATAGTGGACCACAGATAAGGGTAAGTATCCATCTTTATCAAAAAGGAGGTTGCCTTGATACATAATGAGTTTATTGATTGTTATTGATATTGCTTAAGAGTTGACTACTTTTATGTAGTCATTGTATATATTGTTTATTTTATATATATATTGTAATGGAAACCCACCGATCGAAAGCTTAACTTCCCTTTTATTTATATATAATGGGGAATTCTTAAAATTCAAGATTGTCCACTTTCTGCTACCACAAGCAGAGAGAACATACAGACATAAATGAGTCTATATCCATACTTGACTGAACCTGTATGCTATATGGGTGTAGCCCCAGGTTATATTCCCTGATCAACTATCTCCCGACTGCTGTAAGATTTTACAGAGTTACAGCACTTGGATATTTATAAATTTTAATGAGATCAAAATACTGCACCACTAGCTTCACGTGTTAATTCAGTACTCAAAATGAATAATAATTATTTTCCCAAACCCTACGACTATATTACTTTTTGGAGTGGTGAAGAACGAGACGAAACAGATTTAAATCAATAATAAATATTTAATACAATAAATTATAATAAAAAGAAACACTCTAAATCATTTACAAACAATAAAAACAGATTATTTGCTATAATGCTACAAATAAAATAAAATTGAAGATCCGATAAATGATTATAATCTGTGAAAATAAATTATCCCTTTATAGTCATTCCAAATATTAGAAAGAGTCTAATTAATGCCTATCTCATTAATATCTGAGATTGGCAATTGCATTAAATTAAAAGTATGTGCACATAAGTTATATAAAATGTATTATACATAATTACCTAGGTTATTAAGTCTTTGAATTAACTTGGAGTCTTGCTGACCTTCCCGTAGAATTTCTCCACTTCTTTAGCAGGGAACGGTCACTCTTTGGTTAAAATTGTTTGTGGGAACTCCTCCATATTTTGGACATCAAGGACAAGGCAAAAATGAACCCTCCAGCAGGCGCTATGTTGGCAGATGTTACATCGAGACGCGAACCATTAAAGCACGGGAGTCTGGATCGACCGGCGATCGTGACTGGCCCTTAGCCACACATCCTTGAAGCTTCCTTTATGTTGTAGTTTGTTTTCATGTTCATACAGTTTCAATCTGCTATGTCGAGGTCCTTTGACTCAGCTTTCTGTTCTTTTTTTCCAAATTTAACTTTTCATGTCTGCTTTCTATTATATTTTTCTGCTTCTTATCAGAGCAGTGTCCTCACTAAAGTCTCGACCAATACTGTTTTTTAATTAATTAATTAATTAATGTCCTTTATTTTTCAAATTCTTTCTTTATCTTGATTTCCTGCTTGGTTTTTATTTCACATCTTTTTACTTTAAAATGCTTTCAACAACTTATACAAAATTTCTTTTAATTTGATATAATTTTATAATATAATATTTTACATTTATTTATCAATCACTTTCTTTAATAAAATTATCTCATTTTGACATGCAATAAACCTTGCTCTCTTTATTCATACATTCACATATGCATTTCATTTTTCATCAAAATGTGTAATTTTAAGAACAGATCTTTATCTTCCGTTGTATTCTAAATTTTACTTATATTTTATTAAACTCCCCAACTATCGCTTTTTTTTACATCATTAAGTTTCTATTTTATTTATATTTCCTTTCTCATTTTTTAATCTTACACTAAAACATGATATCGATATTTCTAACCTTAATATTTCTATTCTTTCTAAAATCTGAACTTTGGAGGGTAAAAGATACGAATCTTTTTGATTCTAATTCCCTCTCTTTTCTTAATTAAAACATTTCTTTGTTTATAATTTTTTTAACCTCACTTTTTAGGATTCCAAACACAATATTTAATATTCTTTAAATGTTAAATATCTATATGTGTGATCACAGTATGTGAAATCATCACAATATATATATAATAATTCAAACAAATTTATTTAACATAGTATTCAAAATTTTAAATAATATATTCTTTACTGGAAGTACTCTTGATTGTTTCACTGATAATCTTTAGCAACCATTAATACAAATGTACAGAAAATAAAAACTTGCATTACCCATCATTCAATCCATTCAAATTTTCCACAATCCTGTTGTTTTTATATTAACTGATTGTCTATTCATTAAACCATCTCTATTCCTAGATATCATCATTGCCTCCTTAATTTTTCGTTTTTCATTATAAGGAGGCAATGATGATATCTAGGAATAGAGATGGTTTAATGATTAGACAATCAGCTAATATAAAAACAACAGAATTGTGGGAAATTTGAATGGATTGAATGATGGGTAATGCAAGTTTTTATTTTCTTTACATTTGTATTAATGGTTGATAAAGATTGTCAGTGAAACAATCGAAAGTACTTCCGGTAAAGAATATATTATTTAATTTTGAATACTGTGTTAAATAAATTTGTTTGAATTATTATTATATAATTTAAAAATACAAACATTTAACAGTTATAGTTATTTATATATATATAAGAATTTAGCTTAAAAACATTAATTTAATGTTCTTGTTTTAAGAAATAATCAATTTTATCATTAGTCATTTGTATGGATGTCTAGAAAAAATGAATATACCATATTTATGTGTGCAATGTATCATCTTGAAATAATTTTGTTTTAATAAGATATCAAACATGACAGTCCACTATAGTTTTGTAAGATATTATTTTTTTATAAAAGGTATATTTGTTTTTTGTTTTTTAAAAAAAAACTTTTTTTATGAAAAGAAAAAAATGCATGAATACTTTTATTAGTATTTAGATTAATCAAAATAAACTCATAGAAGATATGAAGTACATATAATTTTAATTACTATATTTTTACATTGTAATTCAAATATTACTTCAATACATAAAAATTTTTAATTATAAAAAATTACAATTAACTTATAATTTTAAGTGCATATTTAAATATTAATTTGTAAAAGAAATTGACCAAATAATTATTTGTACAGTATTTTATATTTTATTGATGTAATTTATATATATAAACAAAACAAATTATAAATTTCATAACTTGCTTTTAGCTCGCATTTTATGATCACTAGATAGAGCTTTACCAATAGCTCCTAACAAGCTTTGTTTATATAAATGCCGAGAGAGATAGAATTCAATATCTCTTCCATTGTCTCCCATCTCCAGACCATGATTTTGAGTTAGTTGGCTCACATTAGTGAAGGGTTGGAAGACTAAAAACTAGATCTAAATACTAACTCTAAAATCAGCATTTATCAAACATGTTTCCATCAGTTTGAAAGCATGAAATTTCTCAGACATGTATTGTCTGCAAATCCAGTTTAATAAACAAGATAGCTACATGGGTCTGAAATCAGTTCAGTTTCACCATATAGTAAAAGCCTCTGCAATATATATCATTGCAAAAACCTTCAAGGTACATTTATGATAAACAAACAAGTTATAATTTTGTAACTTGCTTTTAACAAACTGATAGAAATGTGTTTGATAAATGCTGATTCTAGAGTTATCATTTAGATCTAGTTTCTAGTCTTCCAACCTTTCACTGACGTGAGCCAAGTAGCTCGAAACCATGGTCTGGAGGTGGGAGACAATGAAAGAGATATTGAATTCTATCTCTCTTGGCGTTTATGTAAACAAAGCTTGTTAGGAGCTATTGGTAACGCTCCATCTAGTGATCATATATATATATTATAATTGAAATAATAAATTTAACTGTTTATAAACTATTACAAACAATCTTTAAATCTGCAGAAATACTTTCAATTAATTTCTTAAACCTGCCTCAACTGCCATTAAATTAAAAAAAAAAAAAAAAAGCAGAAGCAAATGTTATCACTTCAAATCCCATGAATCTCATATTTTAATGTTAGCAGCCTGTCAATTTATTAAATGCATTTTATTTCTGTTTATAAAAATTGCCTCTTTAATTTTTCTTTTACTATGGTTTCTCTCCTCATGAAGAATTTTCACATTTTCAAAATCAAATTTAAATTTATATTTACATGTTTTATCATGATCAAATAAAACTGAAGGAGACATTAAATCATCATTATTTTTACTTTTTACATGCTTATATAATAATTCATGCCCCCTCAATCTCTTCTCAATACTGCACCTAGATTCACCTATATATGACAGGATACAATCACAAAAAATTTGATATAAGACATTACTTTTCTGCTTGACAGGTATGACATCCTTAGAATTATTGACTAATTTATTAATATTGTTTGGATTGTAGAATGAAACATTAAACACATTTTTATATATATCCTTAAAAAATTTCACTTGTGGATTTGAAATAAATTGAATAGATATCCATTGTTTACTATTAATCTTCATTTCCTTTAAATCATTATAACTTTTTTTAAATTGACATAAAGTATTTTTTATTTGTTCCATTTTATAACCAACATCAAGCAATTCTTTGGCAAATATTTCAATATTTTTCAGTTTATCACTTTGGTAATGAGAAAATTTTTCAATCCGAAACAAAAAAAGATCTAAAACTTGCCATCTTATGCATCATTGGTACTTTTGATTTACAATTTATATATCCTCTTTTTTGCAATGGCTTAATTATTAATTTATAATTTAATATACTGTTATCTCTTGTAATAATTAAATCTAAATATTTAATATTTTTGTCCTGTTCCTTTTCAATAGTCCATTTCAAGCCATTCACCTTATTTAATCCATCTACAAGCAAAGTTATACTATTAGTATTTCCACAAACAAAAACACCATCTACATATCTTTTGAAAATTTTAATATCTCCAAAAGTACACATATTAAATATTAAATATTTAGATTCAATTATTACAAGAGATAACAGTATATTAAATTATAAATTAATAATTAAGCCACTGCAAAAAAAAAAAGAATATATAAATTGTAAATCAAAAGTACCAATGATGCATAAGATGGCAAGTTTTAGATCTTTTTTGTTTCAGAATAAAAAATTATGTCATTATCAAAGTGATAAACTGAAAAATATTGAAATATTTGCCAAAGAATTGCTTGATGTTGGTTATAAACATGGAACAAATAAACAATACTTTATGTCAATTCAAAAAAAGTTATAATGATTTAAATGAAATGAAGATTAATAGTAAACATCGATATCTATTCCAATTATTTCAAATCCACAAGTAAAATTTTTTAATGATATATATAAGAATGTGTTTAATGTTTCATTCTACATTCCAAACAATATTAATAAATTAGTCAATAATTCTAAGGATGTCATACCTGTCAAGCAGAAAAGTAATGTCATATATCAATTTTTTGTGATTGTATGCTATCATATATAGGTAAATCTAGGTGCAGTATTGAGAAGATATTGAGAGAGCATGAATTATTATATAAGCATGTAAAAAGTAAAAATAATGGTGATTTAATATCTCCTTCAGTTTTCTTTGATCATGAAAAAACATGTAAATATAAATTTAAATTTGATTTTGAAAATGTGAAAATTCTTCTTGAGGAGAGAAACCAAAGTAAAAGAAAATTAAAGAGGCAATTTTTATAAACGGGAATAAAATGCATTTAATAAATCGACAAGCTGCTAACATTAAAATACGAAATTTGTGGGATTTGAATTGACGGACGTTTGCTGCCACTTTTTTTTTTTTAATTTAATGGCAGTAGAGGCAGGTTTAAGAAATTAACCGAAAATACTTCTGTGGATTTAAGGATTGTTTGTAATAGTTTGTAAACCGTTACATTTATTATTTCAATTATAATTACAATTTTGTTTTTAATTAACGGACATTTTATTTATTTTACATATATATACAAATATGTGTATGTGCGTAGATTGACCCATTTTAGTTAGATATTTTATTGTATTTTTTTACCTTTGTAAATGACAAAAAACAAATTCCTAAAATTATGTAAAAAACGAAATCAGAGCAGAGACTGGGTTTGATGACTGAAGGATTCCCATTTTCGGGAAAAAATAACTTAAGAATGAAAGCTACATATATTTATACTACATCTTTTTTTATTATTTAATGTAGAATATGTTTAGAATATTTTAAATATTTTAATTTTAGAACTAATGTATTATCTAAATGTACAATTTACAATAAGCTTAAAATAATTAACTTTAAAAATGTTTAAATTTTCCATTTTTTTGTAATTTTTATTTTATGGTAATTTTTATAATTTCTTAGCTTTGTTATTTTTATGGAATGTTTATTTGCATGGATCATTTAACATTTTATTTGTTACATATTACAAAAACTTTAAATAATTTTTAGTACAACTTTAAATATAAATGAACAACTTCTATATGATATATAGTTATAGCTTGATGAGTATTCATAAATCCTTTTACATAGCAATAGCTGGTTGTAATGGCTCATTATATTTATGTGTTAGCTTAACGTAATAATGTCCAGTGTGGTTTAATAACTTTAAAGAGAGGCATCCCTTCGATCTAAATGTGATCTTTATTTTCTTTCCTGATTCTACAGAAAGTTTCATTTAACAAATTAATTCTAATACGCTATAAAGTTTGTTTTTATTAAATCTTATTACTGATTGCAACTGTTAAACTTCTGCTACTTTGTAATTAATGTATTTTACAACTTATTAATTGCTAACATTTGTCATAGTTTACATAGATAACTTTCTATCATAATTTGCATAAGTTTTCATCAATTTGTCAATCCTTTGTTTTATAAAAAATATTTTTAGACTATTTTCAAAACAAAGTGACATATATTCTTATAGGTACTTACTCCTATTTAAATTTATAGTAAATTTTAAAAAAACAAAACAATTATACTACTTTTTTTTAAATTTTACAATTTATAATTAAAATAGAAAAGATAAATTTTAATTAATTTATATGAAAAAATTAAAATAAAATTTTTTTTAAACATCTATTTAATTAAAATTGAGAAACAAAGGATTTAATTAATATAAAAAAAGGTTTGCTGAAAGTACAATTCATATACGTATATGTATGTGTATTCAATCTAGTAAGAGACTTGAGTGTCTTAGTATATAAATTATTAATAGTAAATAAGAAAAACACATTATTTAGAATATAAACTAGTAGTTATATTTATATAAAATATATAATCATTTACAGCAGAAAAAACTTATGTAAAATTACAATTAATTTTTACTTCAGTTTTCAGCAAAAACATTTATTACATCATTGTGATCAATATCCTATGAGAGTTATGCATATACCAATTGTGATGTAATTCCACCTGATGAATAGTAGTGGAACCGATTTCAGGAACGCTTCTGATTTTTTTAATTTTTTTTTAAATTTACTGTTGTTCAATAAAAATTAATATTTTTTTATGATTTATGACACTTCACATGTTTTATATTATTTGGTACCTTAAGCAATTATTTAGATTTATCTGTTTATAAATTCAGTTTTGCCCATACAATAAATATATGGTAGCATATAAAAATGTCTACGCTAAAGGTTCCTATAATCCCTTTCATTCAATAGACATCCTCTTCCTTAAATTTTTAGTCCAGGAATCAGCAAAGCTTTTATATAGAAGTAAATATTTTAATTTCAAATAAATAAAAAAACTATAAATAATTGTAAGAAACCTCTAAATATGCAGTTTTGTAAATTTTTCTAACAATGCAAAAGGACAAATTATTTCATTCAAGTCTCTTCATAGTATTTCTAATACTAGGAAAAAGAACTCAAACAAATAATAAAATATAAAAATAAATAAGGAAAATATCTGGAAATAAAAATAATGAAAACTCATGCGATTTTTCTGTGAGTTAAATGTATTACCATTTATATATTTAAAGATATATATATATACAATTGTCTATTACAATAAGACTGTGGAATGGATATTCATTAATATAACGTTTTTGTTAAAATAATTAACAACTATATTTAATAAAACAATGAGTTCATTAGGAATATTAGCAACAAAAATTCAAGTGCTGAACCATGTCTGTGCACTTTTAATTTCAGAATTCATCATTTTACTATTATATTAAACCATACAGAGGACTGTAATTAAGATTTACCTGAATAAAATGTGATTAAATTTATAATCTTGAGGTGTAGTGGTTAACACATTTCCTTGCTTGATTATGACAAGAAGTTTGTGTCAAAAATGAGAACATCTTTAAACTTTTTTTAGAATTTTTATATCTGTCAATGTAGCTGGAGACAATTATCATAATCTTACAAGGGATTAGCTTAAAGTTATCTTTATTTTACAATCCCAAGATAATCTGAGTTGGTCACATGGGTACTACTGCAATAAAAAAATATGAGTACAATATAAAGTGGCTTTATTATTTGTAGAAGTAGTGTAATAATCCTATAGATGAGGAGTTCTTAAAGTTAATCTGAATTAATCAGCTTAAATTTAATGCAGTGACAATAAAAATGAAAAATTTTGATTGTCATATGATGTTATCTTCACTAGCATTGATGAAAATGTCACAGAAATGCAAGTGAAGATCTTATAGCTATCTTTATCTTAAGATCTCAGAATTAATAAGAATTGGTCAGATAAGTATTAATACAGTCCTTGCATAATAAATATGAGTATCAAAATGTTGAAGTCATAGTTATTTTTATATAGAGAGCTCGCAAATAAGCTCTTAACAAGTTTTGCAGAATATCTACTACCCCAGACCAGTTTCTGCTATTGGCTTCCTCAGTGAAGCTTTGCAGAATATCCCCAAACCCAGACCAGTTTCTGCTACTGGCTTCCTCAGTGAGATGCCATGCTTGAATATCCTAGCACCTCACTGAGAAAGCCAGTAGCAGAAACCAGTCTGGATTGGGAATATTCTGCGAATCTTGTTGAGAGCTTATTTGCAAGCTTTATATATAACATTTGTAAGACAAGCTTGATAAATTAGGTCATGTGACATATGTCTTGGATTTCTTTGTAATAGTTATTTCTGCTTTATCTATTCATTTATTAGGCTAATTGTTTTCAAATTCTAAGGATTATTTTGATAGAAAATAAAAGGAACATACCGGTGAGAATGTCATAAATGCTTAAGATTACTTTTATCATCTTCAAATGATAGCAATATATGATAATCTGAAGCTTTTATTAGCATTTTCATGAAGATTTGTGATGATGATATATTAGATGTGATAATATGTTGGACTATTTCCATCATTGATCATTAAATGTCAAATGTATAGAAAATTTTAAACTTTATTTAATCTTATAACACACAAATAGATAAATAGACAACACAAGTTAGTAATTACACAATGTTTCAATTAGTATTATTTTCCCCTCTTCTTCAGGCATTGCTGGACTAACCAGTGACAGTATTATTATACTACTTATATTAGTGTTGCCTTAAAATCTAATACTCAAAAAATCTAAAAGCTAAAGAGATAAGTTTGATTCCTATTTTATAACACCTGAAGAAGAGTGGGAAATAATACTATTTGAAATCTTGTATAATTCCTAACCTGTGTTGTCTATCTACATGTTATTACTAACAAGTTGTTTGTACTTGAAAAGTTTAAATAAAGTTTAAAATTTTCTACACATTCAATATTTACTGCTAGATGATGAAAATAGTCCAACATATTATCATATCTTTTACTAGCAGTTTCATGCTATTAGAAGTAAATGTGTAATTTAAAATTTGAGGAGGAGGGAGGGACTAAGCATAGGATTTCATTGCATTTTTATTAAAATATGGCAGCCATGAAATTCGCCTGGTCTTGATTTTTTGAATCTGAATTAAACATGATTTAATTATTGTGACCACTGCTAACTCCATTTTCATAAAAAATAATTCTGACCTACATAAATTAGTGTGAGGGTAGAGTGATGGAACTTTGGAGCTTAAGGTCCATGAATGTTGGCCCAGCTCTGTTTCCTTCAATACTTGAACTTTTTATGAATTACTGAGCAATAATTATTAATATTCATTTAAGAAATAGATAATAGTTACTTAATAAACAAAAAAATGTTATTTCTATCAGTTCATCATCATCATCATCATCATCATCAACCATTATCAATTCACTGCAGGATGAATGTCTTTTCAGGTCACCCCATCTCTAATCTTTAGCTTCTCTTCTCTACATCACCCCTGCATACTTTCTTATTTTATCCATCCATCTCACATATGGGCTCTTTCTGGGTATTTTATAATTTCTTGGAATCCAGTTTAAGATTTCAATTGGCCATCTATTATCATGTCTTCTAGCAATATGTACAGCTCAACTCTGCTTCTGACTTTAATTTTTTCAATGAAGTCAGTAATACCTGTTTGTTCTTTTACCCATATATTGCATTTTCGATCACTTCTTGTTACTCCCAATATGCATCTCTCCATACCTTGAGTGGTCTGAAGACCCATAAGTAAGAACTGGTAAAACACATTTATTAAAAAACTTCTTTTTCAAACACATAGACATATTTCCTTTTAATATCAAATTATTTCTATCAAAAGCACTCTAACCAAGTTTAATTCTATGACTAATTTCATCCATTATGTTTCCATCTGTATTAATAATCTGACCAAGGTATTTGTAGCTGTTAACTTTTTCTAACTCATCATAATCAATCTTTAGTTTCATATTTTGAGAAAATCTATTAAACATTACTTTAGTCTTTTTAACATTTATCTTGCTACTTTTCTACTTTGATCTGATAACTCCAGCAACATTTCATAATACTGAATTAATAAGGATAAGCTAATTATAATTATACATATGTAATATTAAAGTTTATAAATATATTTTTTCACATATAGAGACATCTAAGGTCTACTGCATTATGCTTCAAGCCTTAGAATAGATATCTGTAACCATGAATGTAGTGGACACTTGAAGTCTATGTGAAAAAATATACTTATAAACTTTAATATTACATATACAATTTACAATTATGAGTACTTTATCCTTATTAATACAATACTATGTGCCACTAAAAAGAACTATTTTTATTTAATATGTAACTATTGTCTATTTCTGAAATGAGTATCAATAATTATTGTTCAGTAATTTATAAGAAGTCTAAGCATTGAAAGATGCAGAACTCTGCCAAGATCGATGGACCTTAAGCCCCAAAGTTCCATTGCTCTTCTCTCACACTAATTTATGTAGGTTAGAGTTATTTTCATGAGAATGGAGTTAGAAATGATCACAATAATATTAAATCATTTTTTAAATTTTACTTCTCTGAATTCACGTTTAGAAAATCAAGACCATGTAAATTTGATGGCTGCTATATTTGAATAAAAATGCAATAAAATCCTGTAATTAGTCCTCCTCCACAAGAACATTTAAATTACAAATTTACTTCTAATTGTATCATATGATTTCTATCATTGGAAGATGATCAGAAATAATCTTAAGTACTTATGACATTCTCACTAGTCTGTTGCTTTTATTTTCTATCAAAATTATCCTTAGAATTTTAAAATAATAAAACATAACAAATAATATTATCATGGTGGAGGTGAAAATAACTATGGGCTTAAAAGAGTATGACAACTTCATATTACATTTATTTTATTTTGCAATCACTGCATTAAAACTTATCTGGGAAATTTCGATTAATTCTCAGATCTGAAAGGAAGGGCAACTATAAAATTGTCACTTATAGCTCTACGTCTGCATCAATGGTAGTGAAGACAACATCACATTAAAATTATAATTTTCCATTTTTGAAGTCACTGCATTAATACTAATCTGTTTAATTTATATAAACTTTAAGAGCTCATCATCTTTAAAAGCATTACACTCTTTTTACAAATAGTGAATCCACATAATATTATACTGTTCTTACAGTGATATCTATCTGACTAATGCAGATTATCTTAGAATACTAAAGTAATTATTATTATTTGCAGAGTATTCCATGTAGTGAAAAAGCTAAATGCTGATGTTTCAGTACAATATCAAGTACTTTCCTCAGAGAATCCTCTTTCTCAAATCATAAGAACGTGTGTGAGGTGTAAAATCATTTTCTTTCTCTTCATGTTTAAATTCTATTGGTTGAGAAGTTTTAAAATTTATTTTCTCTTCCAATATCTTCTTCCAAATGTTATTCTTCTTTCATTCACACCTTTCATTTATGCTCTTGAGCCTTTTAAAAATCTCTATAACTTCTCCTAGCAATCTCTAGTCATATTGTTCAATTTTTGCTAAAATATTTGTTTTTTCAAAATTGATATCATGATTTGTTAATTTTATATGAGAATAAATAGCTGATGAATTGGATTTTTCTCTGACTGTCAGAATGTATTCTTCCTTTCTAATATTTATTCTAAGATTAGTCTGTCCAATATATATATGTGAACAGACCTTACATGGAATTTCATATACACCATGACACTCCAAAGCAATTTTATCTTTAGGAAGTGGAAATATTTCACTAATTTTTTTATAAGTAGTTAAATTGTGTGAATATTATTATTCCTTAAAATGTTACCACTTTTATCAGTTATTCATTTTATATATGGCAAAATTGTCTTAATTTTTGATGTATCAAAATTTTTTTTTCTTTTTATATGTTTAAGCCCTATTAATAATGTTGTAATTAAAACCATTATCAAGAAGCATTTTATTAATAACAGAAAGGTCCCGGTGAAAATGGCTATCATCAGAAAGTCTCTTTGTTCTATCCAATAATGTCTTTGCCACTGAAAATAGTTGTGCAGGATGGTGATGAGAAGAAAAATGCAGATACCTCCCTGTGTGTGTTGGTTTTTTATATATACCATGGGATAAAGAACCATCTTCCCTTCTTTCAATCAAAACTTCTAAAAAGGTTAATTGATTATTATTTTCTATTTCAGTAGTAAATTTAATATTGTTGTGAAAAGAGTTTAAAAAATTTAAAAAGCCATCAAGAGCATGTTTACCATGAGGCCAAATAACAAAGGTATCATCAACATACCTCAGCCATATAGATGGTTTTTTAACTGTTGAAGTCAAAATTTTATTTTCCAAAATCTTGTGAACCCATAGCTAGACCTGATGTTTGTTTATACAAAAACAGGAAATGCTAACTTTGTCTTTGCCTGAACGAGGAAGTGTGCTCCCTGTGAGGATTGATCTGATAGAAAATTTTCAGACTTTGAATAATAATCAATTACTGAGGAAGAAACTTGATATTGTACTGAAACTTCAGCATTTAGCTTTTTCACTACACAGAATATCTCCCAAATAATAATATGTTATTTTTTATCTGAAAATATTAGAATTAACATATATATATAATTAAAGAGATTTGAACACAGACTTTCAATCTACTTTCAGCTATCCATTTCATCTTATATAATTGAGATACATGACCACACACATGTGGGAGAAATAAATAACCTCCAATATATGTATTTTATTCTGAACCAGCACTCATCTGTTGGTTCATACATCTTTCACACATATATAAAATCAGTGCAGTTTATATTAAAATAGCAATTCTTCACATTTTAATGGATGGTCTTTAATCTTTTCCATTCTCCATTCCTCTTCAGTTATCCATACCATTAAAAATCCAATGATGAAATGCTCAAACCCTTTTTAATGCCAATATTGTTGTCATATCCATTTTGACCTTAAATCAATAAGGCATCAACAAAGGTTTGAGCATTCTATCATCACATTTTCAATGGTATGGATGGCTGAAGAGTTGGAAAGTGAAGATTACTGAAGTCACATTAAAGTTTGAAGATGCTTATACATGTGTGTGGGAAATGATGGTCTGAACCTGATGGTTCAGTATGAAATGCATATATTGCAGATTATTTATTTTTTCACATGTGTGTGGTCTGTGGTCATGTGTACTAATTAGATAAGATGGAGTGGATATTGAAGGAATCTTGAAAGTCTGTGTTCAAAGTCCCTTTAATTACATCTTAAAGTTCAATATTTACAATATACCACTATTAATTTATTATATATACATTTCAATTTAAAATATGTGCACATTATATGACAACAGAAATAATTAATAAGATACCAGTTATGCAAAAAAAAAAAGTAGTACATTGGGAAAGAGATTAATTATATGGCTGACTAATAACTATATGCTGCGTCACATTTAGTGTGAAAGACCAAGAAATAAGTAGGAAGTGTTTGTGAGAGTTCTCACACAAGTGAGTGTGCATGTAACATTTATAAATTTAAATTTGTGATTTTTTTTCTGGAGGAGTTGATTGCTAAGAATGATATACTGAATTATTTAAACTTTTATTGCTAAGAAATTCATTTGAATATGTATGTCAAAAAAGATTAACAAAATTTTACAATAGCTCTTTTATGTATTTAAATTACACTTAATTGCTAGCAGAAGGGGTAGTATATGTTTTGATAAATGAACCAATTGTTAAGTAAAACAACTTTTAATTACTCCTCGAGATTATGTTTAATATCTGTATCAAAAGCAATAATTCTTTTTCGCATGCATGATTAATTAATCAAATATTAGATTAATTTACTGAGCAATATCAATGACTAGAATTTATTGCATACACTCAGTTAAAAATCACATTTCTGCTTATATATAGAGGGTTTGAACTCAACTTTCACATGACCCTCAACTATCCACGCTATCTCATACTGCTAACACACTTGATCACACACATGTCGAAAAGATAAATAATCACCAATTTACATATTTTGTGCTAAACCATCACTTGACAGTTGGTCCAGATTATCATTTCCACACATAAATCAATGCCCAGCTTATATTAAGATAGCCAATCTTCATACTTTAATGGACAGGATTCAATCCACTCCACAACTCTTCAGCCATCCATTTCATTGAAAATCTGATGATGAAACACTACTCATGTTGACCATAACTCAATATGACCCCCTCATTACACCCATATATGAGGGATGAGAAGACCTTACAGCACTATATTTTAATATTTGAATTTTTTTATACAGTACAGGCTTTTTGATAATTGGACTTCAATATAATATGTAGGGGTTTTGAACTCAGACTTTACATGACTCTCAACTATCCATACTATTTCATACTGCTGACACACTTGATCAAACATATGTTGAAAAGATAAATAATCACCAATATACCAATATTCATATTTCATGCTAAACCAGCACTCATCATTTGGTCCAGATTATCATCTACACACATATATGCAATCAATGCTCAGCTTATATTAAGATAGTCAATCCTCATACTTTAATGGACAGGCTTCAATCCACTCCACCACAAAACTCTTCCACCATCCATTTCATTGAAAATCTAATGATGGAATGCTCAAAGCCCACATCCTGTTTATAGTATTTAAGATAATGAAGGTTTTAACAGTGCAACGTTTTGAAATCATGCAAACTTCCTTGTGTAGTTATATAAATCTAACATTTGGTTGACAACTATATCGATCTCAATTATTTGAAATGTAGAAATGTTTTAGTAAAAATAAGATTTGTATTTAAAAACCTTATATGACCTTCTAACTTACTTTAAATACTTGCCTTAACAATAATAATCCATTTTATATCACTCTTGAGTATGATTCAAAGTTTTAGATCATTTAAACTTTCATATTGTTATTAATCTATTTCTCTAATAAAAGCTAATTTGCATAAACTAGATTAAGGATATACCATCACGAAATTTGGAAACTTTTACAATTAATTAATAAATAAAATCTTGAAAATATACAATTGCTGATCTAATATTAGAATGTTTATAGCTATACTTGTAAATTGTCTTGAGTTTAAACTTTAGGATGTTGATACTATTATGACATTTGTTGGAATAGAATTAAAAAAACACAATATAATGTTCCTTACTGACATATACCAATATCCAAAAACTATTCTAGGAATATATTTAATATCTATTGATCATATATACTTAAATAGATGTGTGAAAAATAGAATAATATATAGTAAAATAGTGACATTTTTTAGCTAACTTAAATGACATTACTTAGTTAATCAAGGACCCAGCATAGATTTTATTTAATTTCCAACCAAGAAATTTTCTAATGTACATGAGTATTCACTCTTTGGATATTTGCTAAACATTTTTTATTTATACTAACAAAGCCCCTATCCTATCCTCTATAATCAAAGTGTTACAAATATTGTAAAATTTAAGTAATATCAATTTTATTAATGTGTAAATATCTTGTATTAATTAATGTAGTGATAGAATGACTGACTCAAGAGCTGTATAGGTTTTAGGATCAAAATATAGTAATTTCTGGTAACCAATATTATATGCACAACCAACCATTCATTTTTTTATAAATACATGTCTATTTCCACACTCTGTATGGTCTAAAGCAGTGGTCTTCAATCCTTGGTCCATGGACCAGTGCCGGGCTGTGAATGTTTTTTACCGGGGTCACAGGAAAGTTTGTAATAACAAAGTAATAAGAGTTTAAACTTTTAATTAATATTAACAATTTTTATTTATTTTTTCATCTCATTTTTACCCAATTAAAAAAAAGGAAACAGAATGAAAATAAAATCTAATCAATCATACATAAATTAATTGGTTTTTTTAAGTTATCACAGATGCTTATGGGGGGGGGGGGGATAGAATTAAATTTTTTATTACTTTTCTAAAAAAATTCAAAATTTAAAAAAAAAGTTTTTTATTATACAAACTCCATATATATATAACTACATCATGTATATTTAACATGTTGTTTTGATCAGTTATAATATTTATGCTCATCTAAAGCTAAGCAGTTTACATCTTTAAGAAAATTTATCTATAGACTTCTGCCAGTTTGCAAAACTATATTCTTATTTTTGCCGGGCCACAAAACCTTATTCTTATTTTTATCCGTCCACAGGTGTGAAAAGGTTGAAGACCACTGGTCTAAAGACTTTAAACTGTATTGACTTTAATAAACTTTTTTTAATTTTTTTACTATTTTATTTATTTATTTATTAGGAAGGGTGACTGGTCGCATCTAATCATCAAAAGTTTAATAAAAAATTACTATTTTTTAATTTTAGTAAAAATAAACATTTCTATTTGATTTTGATATAAAACTTGGTGCTGATCTAGTCAGTTATCTATATTTGAATTTTCTCTTTAATTGAGTTTTTAAATATTGCTTTAAACACTGAGATGTCTAATTATAAAACTAGATTTTTTTTTGCAAAAATGGTGATTTATTTTACTGATAATACTACTAATTCCTTAGATGTAATATGTTGGACTTTTTCCATCATCTATGAGTGAATGTTGAATGTATAGAACATTTTAAACTTTATTTAAACTTTCCAAACACAAACAACTTGTTAATAATAACACACAAATAGACATCACATTTTAGTAATTACAAAGCATTTTGAGTAGTATTATTCTCTATTCTTCTTCAGGTGTTGCTGGCCTATATGCACAGTGACAATATTCACTTAGAAGTTGAACTTGCACCTTTAGATTCTTGAATATTGAACTTAAGGCAAATGTATAAAAATTTGATATATTTATATATGAGAGTTGGTTCAAATTCTCCCGAGTCTTTCATTTTTTTATATGAGCAAGGCTAATTAGTTTTATTATTATTATTGTTTAATATTTTTTCTAAGAGCAAGATTAATTAGAGGATTCCACACCTTGTGTATTGTCACACTGGGTTATTACTAACAAGTTGTTTGTATTTGGAAAGTTTAAATAAAGTTTAAAAATTTCTATACATTCAACATTCACTCATAAATGATAGAAATAGTCCAACATATCACATCTAATAATATATCATCACCACAAACCTTCATACAACTCCTAATCCCTGTTTAATCTAAAACATCTTAATATTAGTCTTTATTAACAGATCTTTTGTTTTTTGATGAACTTATTATTTTTCTTTTCAATTTTTTATTGGATTTAGAAAAGAGGTGATTGGAGAAGTGTGAGAAAAATTGAGGCAAACAAAAAATACACCTCTCATTGATTTGCAAAATGTAGATTATTTTCAAATAATCATTTTCTTATATATAATTGGAAAAAAAAATCCATTTTTTAAATTTGGATTTTTCTTTTGTCTTTAGAAAAGTCTTTCTTTTTTTTTCAAAGTGAGTGAGGATAGGCAGTTTGGACTTGGGATTTATACTAAGAATACTACTATGATTAAATTTGTAAATTCATTGTCTTTTTTGGTGAACTTTTATTTTCTATAAATTCAATGTGAATTAAAAAAAAAAGTCAAAGATGGAAAAAGAAAACAATATTTTCCTATCCTAATGTTACATTACAAAAATTTTTATTTTTTAACTTGTTAGAAATTGGATTAAAAATAAACTTTTTGTTGATCACATTGTTGATTTAAACTATTTTTACTTAAAATGCATCTGGAAACAATGGACCTGAAGTTCATTTTTAGTTTTTAATTTAAAAACAAAAGTGAAATCCAAATCAATAATTTTTTTTATTTTAAGTTTTTTTTTGTTGTTATTATTAATTTGTTGTGTCCCAAAGCCAACCAGTTCATTTTGATTTGGAGTGTTTGATTGGATTTGTATTGATTGTAGCTCCATCAAAGTCCACAAAACAATTTACCCTCCTCCCACTTTCTTTTTCTCTCACTTTTTAAAAAGTCAATAAGGAAGAAAAAATTAAAAAAATTTTAAAGACAAAATAATAAAAAATTCCTAAACAAATCAGTCAATTATAAATCAAAGAAGTTGTTTGAAATTCTAAATCAGTCTTTTTTAAATAAATATTAGATATATTATAATGAGAAATCAAAAAAACATTGAAAACATAGATTTTATGTTTTTTTAGAAATTGAAAAAAAAAACAAATACTACTAAATATTTAATAAAAGAAAAAAAAGACCTCTCAGTGAAAATTAATACTAAGAGGTTTTCGATTAAACACTAAATTTGTAGTACTATTACTATGTAATATATAGGGAGTTTGAACTCAGACTTTCACATGACACTCAAACTATCCATGCTATCTCATACTGCTGACACATTTGATCACACACATGTCAAAAAGATAAATAATCACCAATATGCACATTTCGTGCTAAACCAGCACTCATCAGTTGGTCCAGATTATCATCTCCACACATATATGCAATCAATGCTCAGTTTATACTAAGATAACCAATCTTCATATTTTAATGGACAAGCTTCAATCCACTTTACCCCACAACTCTATGATAAATCACATTTTTCTTAAGAAATCTTCAAATGATCAATTAGTTATATCAATATTCTCTCATGATATTAAAGCAGTGTTTAAAGAGTAAATAAAACGTAAAAATGGAAATAGTTTAGTAGATTGGTACCTAAAAATTTTTCCGTAAATTTAATTAATAGCCAATTATATATAAGAACTAACATACACACAAAAGAATGCAACATTCAACATAATTATTTAATATCTTGTATATGAAAACTTAGACAAAATAGTTGGTGCTTCAAACCACATGAAGAATGATTTGAACTTGAAGAAAATGATATCTTATGTAGTTGGACGTATACTTTATTTATAGTTTATACACTTGTTATATATATAAAACTTGTTCAAAAAATTCATCAAATTATCAACTGTGCTAGTTAGTCATGTAATTAGTTTTCGTGAGAATCTCCATTTTTGCAAAATGCATTAAAATTTAATTAAAAGAAATTGTCAATAAATGTAATAGATTTTATTTTAAATGGAAGACTGTATTTTCTTATGCTCAATAACTATCAAATAAAGTGATAGAAATTCAGTGTTAATTTATACTTATTGACAAAAGTAATTTATATAAATTTTGATTACAAACAAATGGAATTTTACTTTCCAAAAATGATGCTAAATAATTGAAATATTTCTAATTTGCATAAAAATACAATGACTACAAACAAAAATTATGTTAACGGTAACAAAAAATAAGAATAATAAAAACTTTATATTATCAATATCTCAATTCTATTTAAAATTATTAGAATATTTTTTTGGTCCATGAGTACGATTATTTTAACTCTAGGCAAAAAAACCAAAATGACAAATGAGATTTGCATTAAACTACATAAATCAGTTGTGAAGCGTAAATAATTTACATATATAAGGCTAGATTCGAACTCAGACTTTCACACGACCCACTACTCTCAGTGCCATCTCATATTGCTGACCCACCTGATCACACACATGTTGAAAAGATAAATAATCATCAATATACGTATTTCATGCTAAACCAGCAATCATCAGTTGGTCCAGATTACTATCATCACACATATATATAATCAGTGCTCAGCTTTATTTGCTGGTTAAGCATGAAATACGTATATCGGTGATTATTTATCTTTTCAACATGTGTGTGATCAGGTGGGTCAGCAATATGAGATGGCACTGAGAGTAGTGGGTCGTGTGAAAGTCTGAGTTCGAATCCCGCCTATATTACATATACAAATGCAGGTTTAAACCTGTGTAATGTATTAATATATAAGGCTAGTAAAATAGTCTGTTTATATCTTCTGCAGTAAGTTTTTTTTTCCTTTTCATGCACACACACATTTATATATATAAACTAATATATTGAAATTAAACAGACAACTACTTAATATTAAGATTCGATTGTTAGAAACATAGAAGATTTTATATATAAGGAATGAAATTTATGCAAATAATTTGTAATTAGAATAGTATGTACAATATGATAAAATAGTTTGTACGAAAGATTACGTTAGCACTTAAAAGCATAAGAAAATGTAGTGTTTCTGATAGCAGAAATTTTAACAATGAATTTTTTTTTAAAAATGTTAAATATCATATCATCATAATCATTAAATAATAATTGAAACTGAATGGTTTATTGCTTGGGACTTTATTAACTTTTGATCACCAGAAGTGATGGAGCCCAATAGATCCATGGATCCTGAGCTTCAAAGTCTGCCTCTTTACACTGCTCTAAACCATACAATCATCATCAGTAACAGTCACTTGTAAATATAGTTACTATCATACCAATTGCATAATATAAATGTGGTTACATAAAGAGAAGTTAATCCCACTATCACAATTATGCAAAGAGCTGACTAATATGGCATAAGATGACACAGTCCTTTGTCAATGTAATTTATTGAAGACAATAAGATAAACAAAAATAAATAATGATAATATTCTATTCATCAATAAATCAAGCTAAGAATCTGATAACTTCCATTCACCTGTCAATGAATTGTATTAGATTTAAAGGATATAGTTCCAAAATTAAGTACTCTTTCACTTAAGAACAATAATGAGAAATGCTGTTAAAATGTGATGTTAGTTTATACATCAGTTTGTGATGAGGATGTAATACTTTAACACATTGGCAGAATCCGCAGAGCTAATAGCCAAAAATCCTTGGGTTGAAAGCAGCAGTTTCATATAATTGATCAAATTGAGATTCTTTCCTGGCTTTATTCAACTAAAAGCAATTCAGAGATTTTTGACAATTAACTCTGCCATTCTGCCAATGTGTTGAATTGCAGATAAATGATGGAAAAACCAGTAACCATTTTCACAAGATTTTAAACAAATGGTTAATTAAATTTCAAATAATAATTCAGCTAGACAAAATCTTCTTTAAAGAGAAATGAATTTATTTGATTTCTTATATAAATATCATTGAAATTTTTGAAGTAGTATTTTATAGAAGTTTAGTTTTTTTGTAAGATTGTAATAGCATTTCTATTAAGAATTCAGTAAGGAATGTCAGGTTATTAAATCAAAATATATCTAAAGCTTATATATAAAAAACATAATAAATCTAACACTATTGTAAATTGCATTCCCTATTGAAATGCTAATGCAGCATTATATAACTATTTTACCCTTTGCAGTTAAATATATGTCATAGGTAAATAAGCCAATTTTATCTCTAAATCTTTTTAAAATTATATTTACAATTACTTTTTATCAATATTTTCTATTGAATTGTTGGGATATTATTTAATGTGGATTTTTAGCATTTTATGTAATGTGGATTTTGGAATACCATTAATCCAAATATCTGCTATTTAGCTATTTTTATTACCCAAGTAAAATTTCAATAATAATCTTTACAATGAATAAATTAGGGTGTTGGTTGCATATCTACTTCACTCGCTGGAGTAGCAACCTTACTCATACTAAATTATACCATAATAAAGTCGTCCCCCCCAAAAAAAAAAAATATAGTGCTGTATATGCTTGCAAACATGATATTAATCTAAATTTTTTAAAAAAAACTGAAGTTAATATGCTTTGCAATGAGACAATAATTGAAAAAAAAATTTATATGTTTGGAAACATGAAAATAATGTAAGTTATTTTGAGGACAAAATTTTGGAAAGAAATTAAATTAATTATAAGGTAATGTGCAATTCCATAATTAAATTGAATTACAAATCCAAAGAAAAATAAAAATATCAAAAGAAGATCATATTATTCACAAGAAAGAAAATTACATCAATAAATCCACAAGAAATTTAAATCTAAAAAGATGTTAATCTTCCTATGGTTGATTTAAAAACAGATAATAAATTACAAATAGAACAAAAGTACATAAAATGAAAGTATTGTGATAATTAGCATTTCTGAAATGAGGCCAAATGCAATTATGAAAAAATATTTTAATTTCACAAAGCAGGGAAAGTTAATCATATTTATGGAAAAATATGTCCACAAAATAAACAAACATTTATTTAACATATAGGGTATATGAGCACAGACTTTCATACAACCCACCACTCTCCACACTATCTCATAACACTGATGCACTTGACAACATATATGTTGAAAAGATAAATAATCATCAATATACATATTTCATGCTAAACCAGAAATTATCAGTTGGTCCAGATTATCACCTCTACACATATATGCAATAAGTGCTCAGATATATATATATATTAAGATAATCTTCATACTTTAATGGACAGGCTTCAATCCATTCCACCCTCCAACTCTTCAACCATCCATCCAATTGAAAATCTGATGATAGACGGCTCAAAGGCCAACCTGAGGCCAAGATTCTTGTCACCCCTATGTTGACCTAAGGTCAATCTAATCCCTTATGTACAGGAAATAATCCATTTAATATATGTATGAGGGATGAGCAGATATCTCTACTATGTAATAACTGAAATACAGACTTATTATATACCTGTATTAATATATGTAATATATAGAGTATATGAGCACAGACTTTCACATAACCCACCACTCTCCACTCTATCTCATAACAGTGGTACACTTGAACACATATATGTTGAAAAGATAAATAATCACCAATATGCATATTTCATACTAAACCAGCAAAATTACTATCACATTTTTTACACTGCACTACACTGTTAAATTAGAATGCATGACAATGGTTGACTACATGGGACATGATAGCTTCAATGCATTTAAATAAAAAAGTAATACTTTGACCACTTGTTTTATTTCTGTCAAAATGTTGTTGAAAGATTTCTATTGGCATATAGTACACAGTGAAAGGATTGCATTGACATGTTTGCACAAATTTAATTTTTATAGGTTTTGCCATTCAATTGTCAGCCATAATCACTTTCCATGTCAATTTAGTGACAGACTCCACATACAGCCTAGAGAATTGTATTGGCTTGAGGTTAATTGTGACATCTTAATGAAAATGAAAAGCACTTTTTACAAACATTTCCTGTCATAAATAGACTACATAAACTAATTTTAGGTTAAGTTTAAATTTTGCCTGCTTAAATAAATCCATGATTCTGCCCATAATTATATTTAAACAGGAAAAACTCTCCATACAGTAGTGGGACTCAGTACAAGCCAGAGTAATCAATGGATGCCAGAAGATTTGTGCATAAAATCCATATCTAGTACCTACTCATCCAATATCCCCAGAATAGAGCACTGCACCTAGATCTTAGGTCAAGCTAGAAACTAGTCTGGGAATATTGGATGAGTAGGCACTAGATAGGGATTTTATGCAAAAGTCTTCTGGCATCCGGAAAACTTGTCTTGCTGTGTGGCACTACTGTATGGAGAGTTTGCCTGTTTTAATAACAGTTATGAGCAAGCATAAGAAATGGTGATCATGTGATGTTTAGTGGCATAATTATATTTATTTTCTTACTTAATTGTGTACTGATTTTTGCTTATTATGAATCTTAAAAAATCAATATCTATATCTATTACAAAATGTTTCATTATAAATTATCTGCTTCATTTTTTTTCCTGTTATATTTAAAAAAATAGACAAGTGACATTCCTGAATTTTATTGACAATTCTTCATCTTCCTCGTGGAGTTTCAAATCATAAATCTGACATTCGACATTTTTCTTTGACTACCATAACAGGATTTTGAAATTAAAATAAATGTTCAATTGAGAATTATTCTATATAATGCATGGAATTTGTTATGCACTATATTTAATAATTGATCAATTAAAGATAATTTATATGCAAGCTGAATATTTAAGGTTTGAATATTTAACATCAATCTTATGACTGCCATGGGTATGCGATTTTATTTCAGTTCAACATTTATATGTGCTACGTACCAGCTAATTCATTATATTTATTTCAGTTTTTGATAAATATTAAATGGAAAATAGATGCCTGTGTTCATTATATCTAGTATTGCATTATTGTGATTTAGTATCAAATTTATATGAGTTACTGCATTTATATTACTTTTAATAATTAGAACTACTATATCATTTTCAATTTTCTTCTATTGGCCAGTATAAAAATAAAATATATCTTTTTATCATACTCTGATTTTATTTATTAATAATCCTACAAAATATTCAAATCTTCAAATATATTAATACTTATCTCACGTGGATGTGTGCATTGGACTTTAAACTCCAATTTATATCTGAAATTTTATACTTGAAAGATGCACATCCTTATCAAATGAGATATTTATTATAAGCTTATTTCACTCAGTTACATAGATCTGTAAATATATGCGGCATTCGAACTCAGACTTCCACATGGTCCACTACTCTCAGTGCCATCTCATATTGCTGACCCACCTGATCACACACATGTTAAAAAGATAAATAATCACCAATATACTATTTCATGCTAAATCAGCAATCATCAGTTGGTCTAGATTACTATCCTCACACACATATATAATCAGTGCTCATCTTTAAAAGAGCCAATCTTCATACTTTAATGGACAGGCTTCAAACTATACCAACTCACAACTGTTCAGCCTTCCATTTCATTGAAAATCTGATGATGGAACATTCAAAGCCCTTATTAGTGCCAAGGTTGTCATCCTACCCATGTTGACATATTAGTCATTCTGACCCCTCATGTACAGGAGAATAATCCATTTATCATACATATGTGAGGGATGGGAGGGCCTATTACACACTATTTATATAAAATAATACCTTGTTCAGGTTTAAACCTGCATTTATATATGTAATATAGATCTGAATAGCAAGCATAATACATTTTGCAATATTAAAGTTAATTCACAAGGAAGAAATGAAAGCCATGATTCTATGATTATCAAATAACTTCAATTAAAACTATCAAAACATCACATGATCATCATTTCACATGCATACACATGCTGTTAATATATTTGCATATTCAACTCATTTTTTAATATTTACTTCATTTGGAAATTTTTATCACTGGCTCTACTATCAATCTCTAAAACTTTGCTTGTATTATTCCTCACTACTTCTATTAAAGAAAATATTATTGTTATCAAAATTAATTGAATGGCATCCAATAATTAATTAGTGGCTGTTATATTTATTAAAGTATTTATCCTGAATTCATTCTCCTTTTATTTATACAATTTTGTTTCTCTACATCTATGTAAGAATACCTCTATATGTACCCCAATGAATTTTTGACAGACATTATTTTAAACTGTGATTATTATTTGATGTACCTCCAATAATAGTCAAAACATTGCTTATATATATAGTCAATATTATCTAAAGTGTCATTAACAATTAATGAAATAACTTTGTTGTTTTATAAAACTGAAATAATGAAAATATTCTTTACGTCTTTGGTTTATGCCAATAGCTTAGGATGAATTTGCAAATAGTTTACTATAACTTATATAATATTCCATGTATACCATTATTTATATTTTTTTACTTCTTCTTCTTCTTTTTATTATTGTTGTTGTTGTTGTTATTATCATCATCATCATCATCATCATCATCATTATTATTATTATGTTTCAAAAGGCCTTTATTGTCTCAAAGGAATTACAAATTTTGCATTTACATAGTTCATCTACATATAATATCCTGGATTGTCCATTATCATTTGAACACCATTAGCAAATCAATCACTTATAACAGAAGGGAAAAAATTGTTACTAAATTGTCCTTGTTGCTAATTTGACATGCATTTCCTTCTAAGTTTCATTATAATGTTTAATTTCCTCAATTCACTATAACATAGATCTAATCTTAAGTAATGACCAGGTTGCTGCATAAATGTCAGGTCTGGCCAGTGTTGTTGTCGTCATCTTCTTCTTCTTCTTCTTCTTCTTCTTCTTCTTCTTCTTCTTCTTCTTCTTCTTCTTCTTCTTCTTCTTCTTCTTCTTCTTCTTCTTCTTCTTCTTCTTCTTCTTCTTCTTCTTCTTCTTCTTCTTCTTCTTCTTCTTCTTCTTCTTCTTCTTCTTCTTCTTCTTCTTCTTCTTCTTCTTCTTCTTCTTCTTCTTCTTCTTCTTCTTCTTCTTCTTCTTCTTCTTCTTCTTCTTCTTCTTCTTCTTCTTCTTCTTCTTCTTCTTCTTCTTCTTCTTCTTCTTCTTCTTCTTCTTCTTCTTCTTCTTCTTCTTCTTCTTCTTCTTCTTCTTCTTCTTCTTCTTCTTCTTCTTCTTCTTCTTCTTCTTCTTCTTCTTCTTCTTCTTCTTCTTCTTCTTCTTCTTCTTCTTCTTCTTCTTCTTCTTCTTCTTCTTCTTCTTCTTCTTCTTCTTCTTCTTCTTCTTCTTCTTCTTCTTCTTCTTCTTCTTCTTCTTCTCTTCTTCTTCTTCTTCTTTCCTTCTTCTTCTTCTTCTTCTTCTTCTTCCTCCTCTTCATTATTATTATTATTATTATTATTATTATTATTATTATTATTATTATTATTATTATTATTTTGAGTATGATTCAAATTCCCAGAGAAATAAAAAAGAAATTATTATATATAAATATATAGTTTGTAGAATGTTAAAAATAGATTGACAGGTATGAATATTTGAGTATTTCATTACATTAACTTTAAAATTTTAAATCAATACTAATTATTTAATCTTTGATTTATGGAGCCAAATTATAATATAATAAATTATTTTGAAGTTTGTATAAAAGTATTCAAATAACATTTCAATGTGTGATATTTTTAAATTTCTAAGTTATAGAATGGTTACAAATCTTATTAATATTATTTGTGACCATTCCAGTTTTTACACTTACATTGAATCACTGTATTTATTAGTTATCATATACTGATAAAGTAAAAAAATAAAAAGTTGTCAAATAACCCATAGCAAACAACTGAAAGAAAAAGTATTACTTACATGTTAACCAAATGTGCATTTTTTCTTTATATTTACCTTACAGCAAAGAATAACTAGCTATCCTTTTAAAACACTTTTGAATGGTTAATTGAGTTGGCTACAACAAATTTTATGTGAACAAATTCTTTTAATTCTAAACCTATTTTGACTTTTTAAAAAAATTAGTTTATCCAACCTAGATTTGAATTCTATGTCTGGACATGACAGGCTGATAAACTATAAGGAAACTATCAAAATTAAATGCTATTAAAATCATAAATTGTCCAGGATTTAAGACAAGTAATAATAATGAGAAATATATATATATATATATGTATGTATGGTCAAGATGTAAAGTATTAAAGTAGTTAAAACGTGATTATTTTGATAATAAAGTATTCTTGTCCTCTATCACAACTTATCAACAGGTATAAATTTTGAGGATCATGGACAAAGTAAACACGTCTTCAGATAACAATGAAAATTCATTTTTTCTTCAGATTAGCACTGGATCATTACAACCTTGCTGGAAAAATCCTAATCAGTCATACTAAGGCATGAACCACAAGTGTATTTGGTCAATTTCATAACTTTTTCATAATAATAAAATATTAATCTTACTAGAAATTATATCTTAAACAGACAAAACTTTCCATATAGTATTGCCACTCAGTGCAAGCCAGAGTAATCAATGGATGCCAGAAGACTTGTGCATAAAATCCCCATCTAATGCCTACTCATCCAATATCCCCAGATTAGTTTCTGGCTTGTGGACTTCATAAGTGAGAAGCCCTGGATCTGAGAGCACTGCACCTAGATCTTAGGATCTAATACAACCCTCCAGCAGCCATCTTTTATCTCTACTTAACTATAAAACTATGAATCTTAAATTGAAAACACAATAATATTTTCAATCCAACCTCATTAGCTTATATAGTCATATAGATCTGAACTCAGTTCAGTACCTATACATTTGTGTCTTTGTTTTTTTAATAACCATAGCCACAACTATACTATTAGGCAGGATTGAGTTCAGATCTATATGAATGTAAGCTAATGAGCTTGGATAAAAATATTGTGTTTTCAATTTAAGTCTCATAGTTTTGCAGTTGGGTAGAGATAAAAGGTGGCTGCTGAAGTATTGCATTAGATCCTAAGATCTAGGTGCTGTGCTCTCAGAATCAAGGCTCCTTATTGACAAAGACCACAAGCCAGAAACTAGTCTGAAGATATTGGATGAGTAGCCACTAGATGGGGAATTTATACACAAGCCTTTTGGCATCCATTGATTACTCTGGTTTGCAATGAGTGGCAATACTGTATGGAGAGGTTTGCCTGTTTAATAACTGTTATAAGCAAGCATAAGAAATGGTGATCATGTGAATGTATATCTTGTTGTATGGACTTCAAGACAGATGGTTGTGGTAAATCATATATTGCTTGATGATGACTTCCTTTTATTGCATAGCAGATGGTTTTAGATTCATTCTCAAACTAGCAAAATATCCTTTGATCCATTCTTTATTGCGTATCCTTTCATCCACATTCTTTATTGCATCCCTTAAAACTAAGTCCCAGTTTATATAAAAAATATTTATTAAAAAAAAAAAGTTGTTCAACACCTTCCTGTAATCCACCTTCAAAACTTATTTGATCTGTTTTCATCAATCATCTCTAACTACATGTTTTTTGATCAACAATAATAATAAAATTAAGAAAAGAAAATGAATACAAAATTTTTTTTTTTAAAAAAAATTAAATTTATTTTAAAACAAACTATGATTAAATTAATTTTAATAATTTGATAATTTTTGTACTTTTCTATTCAACAATTCCAATTTGTTTTTGTTTTTTATTATGAGCTATATTTAGTCTATTTTATTTCCTTTTATTACAATTACAAATTATGACAATTAACTTACTATGTTTCCTTTTTGATAAAGAGACATAAGATATTAAAAAGAGAGCACATACTAACACATTCTATTGACTCTACAGAAAATTAATTAACCTTTTTATCAAACCAAACTATTATGATATCTGTTCTATCTTGAAAATTGTGTCTAGACGCAGTGCTATATATGATACAAACATTTCCGTTGATGCTCAAATTTTAAACATTGCCAATATTTAATATTTTTGATAAATATAATCATTATAATGTCTTGCAGATGGAAAGTCCCTTATATAACATGCTACATAAAACTTTATGAAATTTATAACAGATATATATATAATAAAAATGGCTTATTTATAAAAATATCTTTGATATTTATCAATAATTATGCGCTTATAACCCTCGTTAAAGAAGTTATATGTTATTAAATTTATTTAAAGCTTAGAGCTTTCAAAGCTCTATGGCTTCATAATCATAGCTGTGCAAAATAAAAATAAAACGGTTGATAGTGATGAGGGGGTGTATTCAAATTTATGTTAATTAGATGTTTCGGTATATTATTTAAAATATTGTTTGACTTAGTTTGTCCATCTTTTTGAAATGGCAAAACAGGTGTCCTTTCTATTAATTGATTGGGTGTCATTTGTTATGAAATATGCCTCCTTTATTTTGCGCCTATGGTCGTTACTCTCTTTACACACTATTCTGGGATTGGTGGGTTCAAATCTGTGTCCAGTAGCTTTTTCATGTTCCACGAATGCTGATGTAGACTCCTTGTTGTTCAGTGCCCTTTTATACATATATATGTGCTGGGATGCTCTCTTTGTAATGGTAGCTTTTGTTTCCCCATAATATGAGGCTCTGCATCTGGCCTGAGGGCATTGTATCTGGTACACCACTTGAGATGTTAGTTTGGGATCAAGTTTATCTTTTGAATTGTTTATTAGTCTATTAGTGTTGGATGAAGTGTGGAAACCAATAATAAATTCTTTTGATAATGTTTTAGTTAGATGTTTGGCAATTTTGGGTATGTATGGTATAGTTATTCTTGGTTTATTATTTCTGATTCTGCCTTGCTGGTTTATTTTTGCTTGGAACTGTGCTATTCTTTTAGTTATGTGTTTATATTTGTAGCCAACAGATGTGAAATATTTATGATTGTTAACAAGATATTCAATATATAATGTATTAAATGGTGGATGACATTGCTGTTATGAATAAGCTGATCACAATGATAATATCCCATCTGGCATTGATTTTGTGCTCAGCCAAATTATTAAAATTTATGAAAAAGATTTAATATGTTTTTAAGATATACATCCAATGATTTTTTCCACATTTACCATCAAATGGTGATTTTGGGTGGATTATAAATTTGTTGCATAATGAACACCATGAAACTATTCCAGCAGGATTTAGTATTCATATATGATCATTAACAGACAAATAAAAGGTCATATTTATGATAAAACCAAAAGGCCTTATATATTGAATCATGCAAAATTTGTTAGAGCATGTTAATACCATAAGCTGTGATAAAATGCATGAATTGGTAAAATGTTTACTTTTGTCATTTGTCAATGGGCTGCATTTTATGTCAAAATTATGTCAGTATCATATAGCAACAGTTAGAAAAATTTGACTAATCTGATCATCTTATTATCCCCACATGTTAATTTAAATGGCCTGGTATAAAATCTGAATTTATCAGATAGACTAACTTTAGTAATTCAAATATTTTGTTTAAAATTAAAATGATATTTAAATGGTAAGAAAAAACTCAAAAATATGATCTTTCTCACACTCATTGTTGGTTTATATTTTCCAATTAGGATTAAATCAAAACACTGAAAGATGTTAAAAATATTATCTACACTGACCTTCTGAATCAACATTTTTTTTTGAGTTAAGAATGCTTTGCCACATAATATTATTTATGGATTATGCAGTCAAACAAATCTTAAGATGGATTTTGATCCAAATATTCTCCTAAAGCTTTTTGTTCAAAAACTAATATCTCTACTAGTGTTTTATCCAAATTATAGATGCAAAATAATTCTAATAAATTTTATTTTATACGTAATATATTAACTTGTGTAATTGCTTTGTAGTACCATAATCCATTTAAATTCTATAATATTGATATCATTGTTGAATTTTGTCCAATTTTTAAAGCTATTAGAAATATAACAAATATTTTACAAAGGGCAGGACTACATTCAAATTGAGTGTTCAGGAGATTAAAATGACAATGCTGAAAAATGTTCTCAGAAAGCAGTTTGAATTCTACAAGATTTTCCTCTTTATATCAGTCTCACAATATTGTTATGTTGTTAATTTGTTTAAAAAATGGGCAATTCATTTTTTTCAACCAAAAATCAGGCTGAAAGTGCTTTGTACTAAAAGTCAGTTATGTATATTACTTTAGCAGCATATTTTGATTTAAATGCTTCATATTTGACAGCATAGAGATTATCATATCAAGATATTCTTAACTATTATATATTTAAAGATAAGTCATCACAATATGAAGAAGAAGAAATAGACAGAATTATTTCTGTATTCTGAAGAATATACTTATATCATTGCTATCAGTGAAGAGTCCAGATGATACATCTTTTGAAGAATTAAAATATATATATATTTTTCAAGTGTCATAGCATCAGCCGCGATGTGAACCTGAAACCCGGGCAACTGCTTGTAAGGCAGTCACGCTGACCTCTCAACCACCAATGCAAAACTAAGAATTAAAATATTCTATTAAATATTTAATTAATAATTGTTAAGAATGGCATAAATATATGAATAAAGAATTGAGTTGTATGATACCTAATCTGACAAACACACTACAACTATTTGAAGACATTAAAGAGTATGTAATAGATTTTGCCCTGTAAGGAAATGATATTTAAAAAATGTAAAATTATGTATTTATGACATGAAAAACAACTGAACATGCTAAACTGTGACTTCAATAATTTGTTAGTGATTTTAATTTGCAAGATTTATACCATAAAGATAATTTGAATAATTTGCTTATTGACAATATTACTAACGATATGAGATGGGACATTCATAATGATGATCAACTTTTAATTGCAGGTGCTATTTTACAATCAATACTCAATTTAAATTCATTAAATGGAAGTAGAAAAATATTTTTGTACCATGCATTTATTCAAAAATTTGGTTTAATTAAGAAAAAAAAAATGTCATTCAGCATTTAGTTTACTGTTAGATTATTTTCAATGAAATTTCATAGATTTATTCCGTCTAAAAATTTTTTTGAAATGTGTAGACTAGCAAAATAAAAAATAGTCATATATCACATGACCCCATTTCTTTTTTAAGCTTGTAAAATATAAACAAAGAGCTTTGTTAATTGCTCAACAAGCTTTGTGATAAATGATTACAAGAGAAAGCATTTAAAATATCTCTATCAGAAACCTCACCCAAATCCCAGACCAATGGTTTCATGCTTCGGCACTCCTCAGAGAGGTTCTAGGGTAATTTCAGACACTAGATCTAAAAATATCAACCCAAAGCCAGCATTTATCTACTCAATGATTAATTCTTAGATATTGTAATATATGACTCTATTTTTATTTTTTATTGATTACTTATTGGCTTTGCTTTAAATCTTAAATGATGTTATATTGCCAAGACTACTAATATATGGTCTGACTGAAGATTGCTCAGCCCCATATTACTATTTGAGTTAGATAGCTGGGTTTAAAGCCATTTAAGTGTCTAAAAATTTCAGATTTTATACCCAATGGTTAACTCTTAGATAAATGTAGGATTTGGATTGGTATTTTTAAATCTAGGGTCTGAAACTACCCTAATGCCTCTCTGAGGAGTGCCAAAACACAAAACTATTAGTCAGGGGTTTGGGTGTGATTTCTGATAGAAATATTTTAAATGCTTTTTCGTGCTAAGCATTTATCACAATGCTTGTTGAGTAATTAGCAAAGTCTTTGTTTGTAAAGACTGGTGTATTTGAGCTGAGATATCTATGTTGCCTGGATTAGCTTAAAATTGATTTAATCTAAGATTTGATTATTGTTAAGTTCTATATAGTGAAAAAGTTATTGTATTAGATGGAAATCTTCAGCAAATTTTACTGGTAATAAAAAGACACTACAAGTGTTATTATCATGACTATAAACATATCATTTTATGATCTCTATTCCAAAGTTATAAATGGAAAATAATAAACAAACCATTTAGCAATCCTTGGTTTTACAAATAGCTTTTAAAATATAATGGATAAAGATGAAGTTATTTTTCCAATACCATAATCTAAAACTGAATTTACACTTAAAATTCAAAAATTCCTCTTATCCAATGACATAGTAACTGATATTTTTGGCAATAGTATAACCTATTCTTATGTTATTCTAAGACAGTATGCAATTGGCTTATAATGAATGTTTGTTGTATATATAATCAGAGGGATTTGAATTCAGGATCTATTCATCTTTAATTCCATCTCAAGTAACCAATACACATGACCACACACATGCAAAAAGATACACAATTCCCAATATATTTTTTGCAAAACCAGCACTTTAGTTGGGCCAGATCACAATCTCCCTTAGTGATCAGTTTATATTAAGATAGAAATTCCTCAAACTTTAACTCTTTAGCTGATGAATTCAATTTCCATAAATTGTACAATGTCTGTCTAATTTTTGTGTTGGTCCATTATATAAATATCTGAGAACTATCATTCGCCAATTTCATTTCTAGTCTGTTTCTATTCATAAAATATTAATCGAAAATACACAGAATTGTTTCAATTCAGCTTCTAAAAATTAAATTATTTTAAATTCAAATTGGTTAAATATAACAAAAAACTAAAAATTATATTAATAACTAAAAAAATATATAAGGAAAGCATTTGAAAAATATTCAGTGGTAAAATAAAAAAATTATATTTCAACCAATCATTATGTGACATCACTGGCAAT
This sequence comes from Epiperipatus broadwayi, assembly GCA_028023455.1. NCBI lineage: Eukaryota > Metazoa > Onychophora > Udeonychophora > Euonychophora > Peripatidae > Epiperipatus > Epiperipatus broadwayi. The sequence continues at coordinate 12,336,885 of JAQFVV010000020.1, read as the reverse complement.
TTTTTTTTGTCTTAAAGTCATTTATTTTCTCTTAGAAATAGTGCTCTATGATTATTTACCTTCTAAAAAATTGAATTATTTCACATTCAAATTAGTAAAATGTAATGAAAAATTAAAAATAATGTTAATAACTAAAGAAAAATATAAAAAATAGGTTTAAAAGTATCCAGTCAAACAAAAGAATTATATTTCAATGTGAATGCCAATGATTTTTTTTTCATTTCTTATAAATTATGACGTCTGATTATTCAGTTCTGTTGTATTTTCTTGGTCTAAAATTAAATATTTTAGATAAAAATCTAAATCTACTCATTATTAGTCAATATGCTGTAAAAAGTAATTATAAAATCCATAAAAATTTATGAAATATAATTGTGTTTTGTTTTTATCAGTGAATGTCTTTTATATGCAAATTATGGTCAGTAGCAGTCAACATTATTCACTGGTCTTGAAGAACGGTCGCTTTCCCAAGCTTATTTTTGTTGTAAAATATAAAAATTTTAAAATCAAACTTTATATTTCGATAACATAATGTAAAATCTTAATTATGAATGTTCAAAATAAATTATGAACATGTAAAACATTTTGTTTTGATTTCTGACTTTGTCATTTAGAAACACCTGTAGAACAATGGCTGGAATTGACAGTTATCTAACCAGAGAAAAGAGGCTGTGGGCTATATACCAATACACAGCAATGAAAATTGATTTTTTTTTCAAAATACATCACCACATGTGGATATTTTTAGAACTAAAATTTTAAATTTCGAATTTCCTATAATGGTCCAATAATAGACATAATATCTACTTGGGCATGACTTCAATTGTCAGATTTTTAATGAAATGGACAGTTTAATAATGGAAGAAAAATTGTGAAGATTTAAGCATTCCTATTAAATTTTGAAGAATTGCTATATCAATATAAACTAAGCACTGTTTGTATATATTTGTGGGAGCTTACAATCTGGCCCAACTGATGAGTGCTGGCTCAGCATAAAATGCATATATTGGAGATCATGTATTATTTTCATATCTGAGTGGCCATGTGCATCGATTGCTTGAGGTGGAGTGGGGGATGTATAGACTGAAAAATTCCGAGTTCCAATCCTTCTAGTTACCTATAATGGCATTGAAATTATTTTCTAACATAATTATTTGACCAAGAAATGAAGACATATGACTAATTACTGGAAGTGTTTGCTAAATTTAGAGTGTTAAAATATTTGCTATGCAAGTGATTGCATAAAAAAGTGATAGAGCTCCTAAGAATATTTGTACCCTAATTCTTTTAAGAAATTTGTCTGTTAAGATTAGCATATGAAGTAGCACTAGAATAGTTGTTACAGGTTTTCATCAGAATGTCCTTCAATCAGAAAGTATTACAGATACAGTTTATGGAACAATTCACCTTATTCTCAAGAATTTTATTAAAACACAAACATTTAATTTTGTTAGGCATCAATTTATAACATGTCTTGCATATGCAATGAAAATAAATAAATCATAAAGGTAATCATTTTATAAAGTTGTCTTTTATCAAGGACAATCCTGCTTTAAACATGAGCAGTTTTATGCAGATGCTTTTAGCTATCAATCTTTTTCTTTAACAATTGAAGTAAAAAATACTAACACACCACACAAAAAAAACAACAAGATAGTGATGAAGAAACTGTTACAAACAACATAATTTGTATTAAAAGTTCAGATCATCTATGCAATAATCACCTGGAATCTGTAATAGATAAATAAGATAAGTATTTTTCATTAGAATTTATTTTGAAGTTTCTTTTATTAATTAAATAAAGTTTGGGATTAATGACTGATACAGACTATTTCAAATTACAATGTATATTTATAAATTAAAAAGTAGAAGTATATACTCTTATTCTTCTCCTTTACTTTCTTTGCATTTCTTCATATATTAATATATATTGCTTATTATAACTTCTTTCATATACACTTTAATGCAAAAAATTTTTTTAATAAAACTTATTTTCCTGACAGTTTCAACTATAAGGATTATGTATTTATATCATTCAAATACTGTAGCTCTGATGAAAACTGTTGGACAGTCGAAACTGTCAAGAAAATAAAGAAGTTTTATTAAATTTTTTTTTGCATTAAAGTGTATATGAAAGAAGTTATTATAAGCAATAAATTAAAAAGTAATATAAAAGCATGCTACTTCTTGAATTTCATCAGTTTAAAACATCATTTTTTAAGTTCAGAAAGCGTAAAAAATTTGTTTGTAATAGCTTTGGCCATTTATAAATTTAATTTGCATACTCACTTGGCATCTATAGTAGGTAAGTAATACTAACAACCTTCATTAGCATCTATATTCCAGATTTTTTGTTAATTAAATAAAGTTTTACATTAATGTGTGATGTAATTCATTTTAAATTTCATGTTCCATATCTTGGAAATTAAGTAACTGTAATACCAACTCTTAAAAATGAAACAATGCTATTTTCTGAATTTATTTTGTTTCAAATATCTATTTGTAATCCTATAGCAGTTAAAAGTCTTGCTCAAAGGCTCTTAGTATCCTCACACATGACCATTAGTATACTCACACTTTTATAAAGACAAATATTTTACATAGAAGAATACTTAATTTTTTTCAAAAGAATAGATGTTTCCAAAATAAAGATATTTGGATTAATGATAGTCTACCTATATTAGAGATACAAAAGTCTGAAAGTATTATTAAATACATTTATTATATTCTAATTTCAAACCTGAATTATTAATGTTGGGTGTGTAATAGATTGCTAGATACATAATAATTTTACATACCTCAAATGCCTTTCAAAAGTTCTAATATTTTTATTTTATTACTCTTAATCTTATTAAATTTATTTTTTTTCATTTTGTTTTCACTATTAATTCAATTATGACCATTTATATTATTTATATATGTATGGAATAGTATGTCAGTATTATTTAGATGATTTAAATAATTACAATCTCAAGTGTTAATATTAGAGAATTCATATAAAATAACATACAATTTATACACATTGTTAGTTTTGAATAGTGAATTTGTTTAACTGACTTTGACCTCATTCCCATTGTTTAAGAGACTAGTAAGACCAATGGTAGTAATAGACAAGTTAACATCAATATTATCATTGCTTGAAATGAATTTTATAGTCTTTAACCAATCTCTTCAACAAATCCTCATAAAATGCATCATAAAGGAAGACAATACTCATCATTCTTGGCAACTGCCAGGATGATGATAATGTAAGTGGTTTTCTTTCTTTGTTTTACCCTCAAGTTAAGAATAATAAAATATTATCTGCGAAACTGGATAATTAGCTATGTTGGCTATGAATTGATTACTTTAAAAAATGCTAAAGCTATGAACACATTTTCAATCATATTTTGCTGAGATTTGAGCCCAGGTTATATACATAGAGTACACTGTCATAATAGCATGATGCTTTTTAATAGGATCAGAATTTGAGTGGAGAAGGTCTACTTCTTTTTAAAAAGTCCAACATCTTGAATAAAATTTCAAAATAAAGGCTTATTTTTTAGCAAGATTTTATAACTTCCGCTTCATGTTTTGACAAATTGGTAGCCTTGATGTGAATTTTTTTGAAGAATGATATTAAATGTAGAAGTAGGAGCACTTGGACACAAACACAACTCAACCCTTTGCCACGGAAATAATATCAATGTAAGAGGCTTTTTATTTTATATGAGTTTAATTATTAAAGATTTTTTAAATTTATAACAGTGGTATGTAGTATATAAAATGTATTAATGTTTTTAAGAAATATCAATCTGCCACCAGTGATTACCAAGTGCAACATTGACATGATCGCAAACACTTTTGAACTATAAATAATATATATATATATGTAGATATTGGTAGATGATATGAGTGTTTGATATGTTGCAAGAGTTATCAGATGGAAGTCCTGAAGTAGATGTAAAGATAAATATTACAAAGACTAAATTATTGTTGTTTTTTCATAGGAAAAAAAAAGACAAATAAGAATTGATAATCAAGAACTAAAAAAAATAATTAACAAATACAAATATTTTGTTTAGATTATTAATACAGATGAAAACATAATGGATGAAATTAATCTTTGAATTAAACTTGAATAATCATCTTAATAGAAATAACATAATATTAAAAAGAAATGTTTGTATATTTGAAAAGGAAATTTTTTAATATATATACCAGTTTTTATACATGGATCTGACACGTGGACATTTAACAAAAGAGCAACACAAAATTCAAATCACATAATGAAATACAGAGAATTACACACTGAGAGAATCAAAAGAACAAAAGTGACATAGTAAGAAATCATAAATATCTCTGAAGATCATTGAAAAAAATTAAAATATTAAAATAGAGCTGAGCTGAATATAACCAAAAGAGATAATAATATCTAAACAAATAAACTCTTAAACTGTATCCAAAAGATTTTAAAAACCTAGAAAGAGACTACAAATGATATGAATGGATGGATCAGGGAAATTGGATTAAACATGAAAATAATTTATGCTGTAGTAGATAAATAATAAAGTTGATAGTAGCAATACTTTAACGATGTCTGTGATTATATTTAAATATAGGTTGGATAAAACTTGGGAGATATTTTCAAGCACTATTCTGTTTAAACTTTTTTCAGATATCCAGGCTATAGACAGTTTTCTTCAGATAATGGTCGGCAAGTGGTTATTAGCTATTTTTAACTACCGGTTTAAAAGAAGAGTGCAAAACCGCTTAAAACTACCGAACTAATGATAGTCTCGCGACAATTATCTTCCGTTCTGTGAGAAAAAAGTTGTAGAGGACTTTGCTATGCACTCCAATAATTAACGGCTGTTTTATTTTTATGTAAATTTTAATAATATTTATTTATATATAAAAATTAAAACGTTGCAATAGTTTCTCGCTTGTATATTTCAGTTTGATTTTTTTACTCTTTTGCTTTTAATCAGAGAAGGCCAACGTTTTTAGTCTCTCTCCCCTGCTATCTCTCTAGATAATTTCCCATCATCAAATTGTTTCACTAATGAAGTTAACATTACTATAATTAAACATTAGCTCCCACGAGTGGCTCGCATTTCAGAGTATTTTGTTTATCTAAGATATCTTTTAACTATTGCTCTTTCTTCACCTCTATTTCTTTAATGTCTTAATGTATTGAAAATAATGTCTTTATATTGTGACATGATTACTTGATAAGTGATTTTGTCTTTTGTTTAGTCTTTTAACAAAAAGTTTAGTTAAATATATTTTTAAATTAATATTTTTATCATAAAATATATATATTCTAAAAAAATGATTTTAACTTTCCACTTGTATTTATTAAAGGCAGGGAATAGTTGTATTCATTAATGATAACAATATTTTTTTATTTATTAAGTCTGTTCAATAGATTCAATGGGTAAATGTTCAAATTTACTATTAAAATGTCAAACATTTATTTTTCAATTTTTTTTAACAAGTAGTTCATTTAGAATTGAGCTGCACTAACATTTACAAAATTTGCAAGGAGTATATTTGTATATTAATTTATTAATAATATTTGGATAGGTATCACATTTTGAAGTCAAAAATTATGCCAAAATATCACTTAAATTCTGCATTCTGCTATTTGTTTTATTATTATAAAAAAAAAGGTTAAAAAATGTACATATACAATTAAAAATTACAAAGAAATAAAGTCATATGTCACATGACCTAATTTAACAAGCTTGTATTACAAATGTTACATATAGAGCTTACAAATAAGCTCTTAACAAGCTTTGCAGAATCCTAGCACCTCACTGAGGAAGCCAGTAGCATAAATCAGTCTGGGATTGGGGATATTCTGCAAAGCTTGTTAAGAGCTTATTTGTGAGCTCTATATATAACAATTAAAAATTTACATTTGACAATTAAGTCAATTATTTTATATAGCGTGATGTTTTTTATAAACAATAATATTCAAACAGCATTAAACTGTTGCACATGCGCATTGGATTTTAAATATAAAATGAATGAATACTAACCCTTCAACCACATGATAAAGTCTTTGGAAAAGATAGAATGGCCATCTATCTTTTCGAACCCAAACGCTTTTGTATGGGCGAATCTTAAGTATTTGAAAGTGAAAGCGTGAAGTTATTAAATAATCACTTTAAATTACTTTACATGCTTGAATGAATGACACTGGCAAAATTTATTAGAATTTACGATACGTCATTCTTATTTGAAATTAAATGTATGTAAATAAGTCAATTATTTTATATAGTGCGATGTTTTTTATAAACAATAATATTTAAACAGCATTAACCTTTTTCCCGCCTCTTATGAGGCCTCTCGTCGACAGCTGATGTCACTCTAATTCCGTTATTTTTAATGCTAGGATATTCGTTTGACAGTTATTGATTAGGTTTTTAAAAGTTCTGTAAGATGGTGCCCTCTTCCGAATTATTTTACAAGTAAAAAATCAATAAAACTGCATTTAAAGCTAAACAAAGAAAGAAGCTTGTTGGTGATTGGCTGTCAGCTGGCTCTCAGCCGAAAAAGACATTCTGATTGGCTGGAAAGAACAAAGAAACCACCTGATCAAAGAAAATAAAGAAAAACGCTGAGATTTTCATTTTGAATGTAATTTAAGTATTAAAAAAAATATAATTTGAGAAATTAAAATAATTTTTTAATAAAATATAGTAAAAAAACAAAATTATTTTCGAAAAATATTGAAGATTTTAGCTAAAATATTTAAGATTTAGCAAAAAGAAATCTTTACTTTTCCATAACGTAAAATTGAAAAAAAGCATTTACGTCAGCATTTTTTTGTTTATACGTTCACTTTTAAATTTGCCGAAATTGAATATTTTATAATAAATAAATAGCAATTTATTTTTGAAAGAACTTTCGTTCACTTTCATAACCTGAAAAATTAGTAATATACTTTTTATAAACATATCTGAGTTGAATTTAATATTATAGGCAAATATGTTTTAACAATAGGCTTTGTCTTCAGTTTGTGAGTTGGCCAATTAAAAGATTTGATGTTTACCTCATACAACCAATAATATAATTAGTGGTTTAAGGGTTAAACTGTTGCACATGCGCTTTGGATTTTAAATATAAAATGAATGAATAATTTCACGCTTTCACTTTCAAACACTTAAGATTCGCCCATACAAAAGCGTTTGGGTTCGAAAAGATAGATGGCCATTCTATCTTTTCCAAAGACTTTATCATATGGTTGAAGTGTTAGTATTCATTCATTTTATATTTAAAATCGAAAGTACATGTGCAATAGTTTAATGCTGTTTAAATATTATTTGACAATTAAGTAATTCAGGAAAATATAATATATACATATAAGTACATAAGATTATAATAGTCTCATAGAATAGAAAACTTTTTAATAGTATCTTATAGAGAAAAAAATAAAAAAAAAGATATTACTCACAAGATTTGCTCATTTCTAGTTGACAAGGGTTTAATTAATTTACATTCTTGTTTTACCTCTATGTATTGCTAAATATTCATTTACTATCCAAAATTAGTATACAAAATTAACAAAGCGTATGCCACACTTGAATGAGAAGCTATAAAGATACACAGAAATTAGATAATCGGATTAATTGGCCATTGACTGGCTATTTCAACAACAAAAAATTAAGCTGGACTGGAGTTTTATACAGATGAATTTGAACCTTTTAAGTATGATGTTTTTACACTTCAAATTCTCATCAAGTGTTGGTTGAAATCATATATATTGCCATATTTACATTCAGGTTTAGAAAATATCTTTGCAGCCATAAGTTTTCTGTTTATTTAAATGATATATTTTAATTATTTAATTTCTTTTATGAGATTTTATCTGCAATATTTGTGGGAAAACTTTGGGCCATGTTATTGATTTGAGTTTTATGGTATTACCATTGATAAATTTGATAGAAATTACTTTCTTGAATGAATCAAGGAAATTGTCACCCAAAGTTTATTGATATGTAAGTTTAGAAAAAAAAAATTAAAGATATTTTTTATTAGATTTACAGCTGATAAATATTGATAATTGCAGATTCAGTTATTGATTCTAAAAGGAATTATTTCTCTGCATTTATATATAGTTTAAATACACTTCAGGTTTGTTTTGCATATTCTTTTTATTTATTTATAAAAAACCAAAGCTACATTGACATGTACTAATATATTTTAAAAAATAGCAAAAATTCTATGGCTTTATCTGATTGAAATTTTATTATTATTTTAAAAAGTAAATACGATCTTTACATTGATGACAAATGTATCCAGAATCTTTTGACTGATAAATATATGGGTAAGAGAACAAACAGGTGGAGTTGGGTTGGACATATTTTTAGAAGAGATGATAATAGATGGACAATTGAAATCTTAAACCGGATGCCAAGAGATTGTAAATGACCCAGAATGAGACCACATGTGAGATAGATGCATAAAATAAGAAAGTGTGCAGGGATTATGTAGAGAAAAGAGGCTAAAAATCAGAGAAGATGAAGTGAACTTGAAGGGACCTTCATCCTGCAGTGGATCGATAATGGTTTAAAATTCTGACAAATATTAACATTAATGATTTAGCTACCTTATAAAGCAAAATCCAGGATGTTCTTCCATATTTTTTTTATAACATTTGAAATTCTTGTAGAAAATTTTAAAAATAACAGATTTATTTTTAATTATAAAAAATACACACACACATAAAGTTAATTTTTAAAAGGAGTAATACACTCACAAAATATTAATACTGTCAGTATATGAATAAATTAGTTAAAATAAGATCAATAAAACAATTGTTATATAATTGTATTCATAATATTAAAACTACTTACAATAGTGACATAAACTTTTAGTGTAATAATCAAATGTATATGTGCGTGCATAAATATTAATGTTTTTTTTTTGTTTGCTATAGTTTAAATTTTAAAAAGTACTATCTTAAAAGATTTAAATAAATTATTTATTTTAATAGACTATCAATAATTGTGAGAACAGTAAATAAAACTATGATTTATTTTAAAATATCTGTCATCTGGACCAACAGATGATGGCTGCTTTAGCATGAAATACATATATTGGTGATTATTTATCTTTTCAGACATATATGTGTACAAGTGTATCAATGTTATGAGATAGAGTGCAGAGTGGTGGGTCATGTGAAATCTGTGCTCATATACCTTATATATTACATATATTGATACAGATATATAATAAGCCTGTATTTCAGTTGCTACATAGTAGAGATATCTGTTCATCTCTTAGGTATGTATTAAATGGATTATGTCCTGTACATGAGAGGTCAGATTGAATTTAGGTCAATATGGGTGTGACAAGAATCTCGGCTGCAGAGTGGCCTTTGAGCATTCCATTATCAGACTTTCAATTGGAAGGATGGTTGAAGAGTTGGAGTGGATTGAAACCTGTCCATTAAAGTATGAAGATTGGTTATCTTAATATATATCTGAGCACTTATTGATATATGTGTAGAGATGATAATCTGGACCAACTGTTGATTGCTGGTTTAGCATGAAATACATATATTGCTAATTATTTATCCTTTTGACATTTATGTGTTCAAGTGTATCAGTGTTATGAGATAGAATGGAAAGTGGTGGATCATGGGAAAGTCTGAGCTCATATACCCTATATATATATAAATTTTATAATGGATTTATTATAATTAGTGCTATAATTTCTTTGAAACTTCAAAAATAGTCTGCACCCTTGTAGCAACTTTATACAATTTTTATACAAAATTATAAAAGAATAAGAAAATTTGGCTGAAGATGATGATGAAATTGATCACATGATTAAAAACTACAAATTTGCAAACACAAAAGGAATCTCTCTCATTCATTGCTAATTTGTTGCTTGAAAACTGCATGAATTTAAATTTAGCCTTTTTGGATAACATTGTATGAGCACGGAGGGTAGATTTTACAATTATTTGCCCTAGCAGAGAAAAATATATGTTCCACAACTGTCCAAATAACAATTAAAACATCTGGAAAATATTCATCATCTTATAATGCATGAAAAAGAAAATGAAGCTTAAAATTTTATTGAAATGAAAATTTTAAAACTATTTTATCCCCTTATCTATCCCCATGACTTCAAAAGTCACTTGCTACTATATTACTATAGTTGATTTAAAAGTTATGGGATAAACACCTCAATATTCTATCCTTGTTGTTAAACTGATTTTACAACAAATGGGAATTCTCTTCATAAATAGTTTTTTTAAAGAAAAGTTATGATTAATGAACATCACTTCCCAGGAGATTACTAATTATCCACTCCACACCTAAAAACATGAAGAAAACAACTTGTAATTTTCTTGCATATTTAAGTTTACCACATTAATGGATTAATTTAAAGACAAAATTTTGTCATCATTTATTGTCCTAAAAGGATTAATTCTCCATCCTTTGTAATTTACAATTATAAATGACTATGTATTCGGACCTTTATAAAAATTAAAAGATCTTATCAGTATGCAAAAATAATTGGAACTTTTAAAAACTTTTAAGTGAACTTTAGGTTATAAGAAATATTTGTTATAATTATTATCATATGTTGCTTAATTAAGTAAAAGTTCTCACAAAAAAAATACATGTAGAAAGAATTAAACAGGTAGTATATTTAAGTAATATTATTAGAATTTTAGCATTGGAAGCTTGGTGTGTGTGGCATTTAATGTGTTTTCGAAAAAATTGTTAATTAATAGTAATTATACATAATTAAAATTTTATATTTATATGTTTTATTGGTCTCTAAAGTTTATCCTATGCTATTATAATTAAATGCTATAAGGTACCTGAAATGTATGTACAAATGATTATGTTTATATAGTTGAATTATTTTATAAAAATTACCCATTGTTTATAAATATAGATACATTAAGCATTATATGAAGAATATTTTGTATAATTAATTGTTTGTGGCAATAAGACTTATATAAATAATATTGCTGTTTAATAGAGAGAAGTTCTAGTAGCATGGATTATAGTCTTTTATTTATAAATCTTAGCTTAGATAAGCATCTTATGTAATGCTAAGCTAGACAATATAATACAACACCTTTAGAGTATTGGTAAATGTTCTCTATATTTTAAAAAATAATTAAAGTTTATTTATATCAGCAAGATACCTAGATGCAGATTGATTAAATTATTTTATATGGAAATCAAATAAAACATTATTTGAGTTTGTTTATTAATAGTTATTTAATATTTAAGTTTCTTTTATTCTTTGTTCAACATTGGGTCCCACATCATATAAATACACATTGTAAAGTTTATTTAATAGGAAAATAGAGATCAATCTTCCCTGATTAACATCAATAGAGATTATTTATTTTTGAGAGCTGAGAATTTTATTTAATTATTTTATTAATAGATTGATTTTTATATTATATCAAATAATCTGATTTTCATCTTTTGTTATTTTTGGACATTTGTCACCCAAATAGTAGCTAAATATTATCACATGGTCTTGTTATTATTATGCATTTAATTAAAAGTACACTATTTTTCATAGTAACACTATTTATATTTATTGCTACTACTTGTCCACAATTTAAACATTAATGTTTAGTTATTTAGTATATGGATTAAATACAATAAAATACCCTTTGTTATTTAATCATATGATAATAACGATTTATAATTTAAAACTAAAATTTTAACAGTCTTATTTATTTTATTACATAAATATTTTAAACCCTAAGATAACTTTAGATTTGATTTATGTAATATGAAAACTTACGAGTTGAATATGCTGCTAATACTATTATTATTAGACTTTTTTATTTTTAGTCATGAACGCGCAGTTATACTTTAAGTTCATAATAACATTATTATTACTCATACACATTTATAGTGTTTCATAGATATTTTAAATATTTTGTTTATATTAAAGAGTCTCATTATTGTAGTTAAGTTCAAATATTTTTGATAGTTGCAGTATATGTATATGAATATATTATGTACATATCATAAATTATTTTAAAGTACAATGTCTTTTTTAATATTATTAATATAACAATTACAAGAAAATATCTATATTAATACATTTTTTATTATATATTTTTTGCAATCTATTAATGGAAGATTATTTTAAAAATAAACTACTACTTTTTTTAATATTAAATGTATGCATTGATCTTAACAAATGAATATGCATTTTTAATTCTATCTTAGATATACATCCATTAATATCAATTTTTCCATCAAGTATAATAATAATAATAAATTTTGATGTCAGAGGGGACATGTGACATTTGAGCAGCCAAAGAGCAGATTGAGTATACTAGTTTTATTTTAATAAATCTTTAATAAAATTCTTTTCTTCTTTACATTTTTCACAAAATCTTTTATCACTATCTGACAGTTTTGACTATCTACTAGTATTCTTCAAAACTGTAAAATTCAATTATATTATACTTTGTTTATTTATGAACATACAACAAATTTATGTTAATAGTTTTATATCTACAAACATATAAATATTTTTCTTATTTATATAATATTTATTATTTTAATACATCTTAATTGCATATTTGACTTACAAAAATTAAGCTTTCTGTAGTTACAACATTGACACCAAAATATATTAATGATTACTGCGAATTATTTATTAAAATAAAATTATTCCCAATCTAGATATAAATTTTAAACATGAGTTAAAGATTAGTATATCTGTTTTTTTTTAATACTTAAACACATAAAATAACTCAACTTCATTTCTGTTTCCTATTTTTTAAACGTATACTCAAAACTTTCATTCCACCACTCTTTCCTGAAACATTTGATTAAAGACATCTGAAAAAAATAAATGGTCTCCAAGATTCATGTCATATATATTGCATATAAATATATTATATATTTTGTTATTAATTTTATTCATTGATTTACGCATAATATATATTAATATTTGTGTAATATAATTAAAAAAATAAATTATATGTGTAAATAAATAAAAGGAAATATAATGCAATTGTATTTCACTCCTCTGAAAAACACTGATAAATGGTCAAACCAATTTAATAAAAAGCATTAAAAAAAGAACATTGCAAAAAAGAATAAAGACATTAAAAGGTTTCATTTAATTAACAAAACTGAATTATTTTTGCTCTGATTCATTGAGAATTGACTCAGAAACTTTAAGGTGTAAGTCATCCACTCTACTGTATTTAATTACATAAGGCATAATTTTACTTTATATTATGTTATACTCTTTTATATTTCTGGAATTTATCATAGCTAAAATAACCCAATGTCTATCTTTGCAAAAGTTTTATATTTACCACTTCGTTTAACCCCTGTATACATTTTTTTTCTATCTTCGCAAATTTCAGATTTTAAATTTTCCTTGAAGGTTTTTCTAAAGCATTGAATACTGATTGTACTTATTTCAATACTTTATATAAAGTTATATCTTCTTTTGTTTTTATGTTACATGAAAATCATAACCTTCATCCACAAGATCTCATACCAACAACATATCTGCTTCTAATAGTTTATTCTTCATTTTATTTAAACCAGTTTTTTTTTTGTACTCTTAAGAGTATATTTTTTTTATTTATACAATAATCATTTATAATCTCTTTTCTGTCTCTTTTTTATGAAATTATCCCATAAAATAAATTCCGAACTTTCATAATATTTTATCTCTTACATACTCTACCCAAAATTTTATCATTGGTACTTTCTTTTTCAAAGTCTTTATTATAATTCCAAATTCATTATTATCATTATCTTATATGATAAAAATAACATACAGACGTAAGAAATGATATCACAGTCCTATTAAATCAATAAGAAACTTTTTATACATAATGATGATTTTATAAACAGATGGCAGATTGTTATTTAATAATCCATTGCTCATATGATCATAAGATGTTTGAGCATAAGAAGTAAAGATGCATAATCCATACATTTTAAATTCAAGGTTTTTTCACTATGCTATTATGCCAAGAAAAGTGTGACTTTTTGAAAATTGTCACATAAATTTAAATGACTGCTTTTATTGATATACTTATTTTAAATAAACTATTTACATGTAGACAAATATATCTAGCTCAATAAAAATAGCTCCATGAAATTACTAAAAGTGAAAAGCTTGCCAAATTTAATGGGATATTTTTAAAAAATTACGATATGGTGATGATATTTAGTTTCAAAATTATATATAAATCCATCTGATCCCAAGAATGATTCTGTTATTTTGATTTATAAAAATAAAAATAAAATGATTTCAGCAATGATTGTGGAATATTATTGATGTTTGCACATTAAGAATATTTTTAAACATTTTATTAGATTGATTCTAGACATAAATGCATAGTTTTGTTTTCTTAAAATAATTGATTTTATTGATATAATTTTATAGGGTAGAAATATTTACACTAGCAATAATACATTTATTACTTGTTTATGGGAACTAGGATGAATGCTTCAATTGGTTGGGAATTTGATGATTTGCCAAGTTTCCTTATACTGTTTTTCTGGTGCTAATTGTTCATCTCTAAGATTGATCTTCTTGATTTTGGCAAGAATTTGGTTTTCTGGGTTAATGATGGATTGACTGAAGATATGATCACATCTAATTGTCCAGATAGCATAATTTAACATGATATATTATTGCAGCTTTACAAAATCAAAAGCCACTACAGTTTTTATTGTCATAAAAATGCAGAAAGATCCAAGAAAAAACTGGATTATGTATTGTTTTTTATAAATTTGGTCAGAGTATTTTCAAATTAATCAAGAAAGTGGAAATGTTCATAAAAAGTTAATTGGCCAAGAAAGTTTGTTCATATTCTACAAGTTTTACATGATAGGATAAGAGGAAAAATTATTATGGGTAGTGAAAAATGTCAGTTTTTATAATGAAAAATCAGTATTCAACCAGGAAGTGTAATATTCCAACTTTACTTTAATTTTTATGACAGTAATCTTTAAAACGGATTATAACTGACTTCATAATTCAATATAGGTTTGGCAATAGAATTTGTTTTAGTGTGAATAGATGAAAAGACACAATAAAATTATCTCTTATGTTCTAGATTAAAATTATACTGTTATTAATGCTATTCCTATTGATTAAAATAATGATATATATATATGTTATTTAATATTTTGAAAGCAATTTGTAAAGAGTTTGATTTAGTAATTAACATCAAACAACCTCAAGTGCTTAATTGGCAAACAGTAAATTTTAGCTTGAATACTTGATTCCATTTAAATATATATTCTAATAACTTTTTAAGTTGGAAAGTAAACTCGAAAGTTAAGGGATAAACACAAATACTAATATATGGGGCAGTGTTTAACAAGGTTAAAGATACGATATTTTATGATAGCAGTATAAGTAGTACAATTAAATTATTTAAATATTAAATTTAAGAAAATGGAACAGAAGCTGATTAATCTTCTTGTATGAAATAACAAACAAATTCACTATTTTGAAATCAGAAGACTAAAGAATAGGGCAGATATGTCTATTATTTGAGTTTTCAATGGAAATAAAATAAACTTGCTGTCCAGATAAAAATTTCAGCAAAAAATTAATGCTAATACAAGATATAAATGTGACTATTAATCTTAATATTGTCAGCAAACTTACTTTATTTATATCAAAAGTGCAAAGAATACACAAGAAGGAAGAGTTTGTTTCACTCGTGTTTTATTTACATTGAGTTATTACTATAACACAACTATTGTATGAGAGTGAAATGTAACATAACAACATTGGAAAAGTTTATTTATGCCTGCTTCAATAATATTTGAAAATACAATGATCAAGAAACAAATGTGTATGTTCTTCAGACTGCTAAATATGATGTTTACTATATTATTATAAGGACATATCTATCTGGACCTGTATGTAAACTGAATGAGTAATAACAAATATTTTAGAAAATTATTTTATGAATTTAACCATATAACTGAAAGTACTTCAGCATTTTATAATGGTTATATTTATTATCACTGTTAATATTTTATTACTTATAATTAAATCCAATGATTGATATAATTAATTCTTCATTTATGGATTATATAAGTTGACCTAGATTTTATTTTTTTATTTATGAATTATAATATTATTAGTGACCTTGGCAATATATCATCATCATTGATCAATCATATTGGTGTAGAAAAGTTCCCAATTGTGATGATTAGAATTTTTATTTATTCTGAATAGTTAACATAAATCAATTAAATTACTTCTTTTTTTAAATTTGAATATAAAAATTAAGTAGTTATCTACAAACAAGTAAACAAATCAATTTGCCATATCTAGATAAAATTTTGTCATTTTTAAAGGAAGCTTAATTTTATGATATCCAATCATTAGTTTACATGAATATTTGTATGATTAATAATTGATTAATGGATATTCTTGACCAAAATATAAAACAAGAAAGAAAACTGTAAACAATAACAACTTGATATTTGGCTAGTCCCTTTTATTATTTTTAGTTTTTGATTTTTAATGAAAGATAGTCAGATATCTTAAGCAGATAGATAGGTAGGTATATAGATAGATATAATTGAAGAATAAAATTTTGAAATGCTAGCTATATTTAATGGAATGCTAATGCAAATGGAAAATAATTATACTTTCATATACCATCCATAATTAATATGTATATAGTACTTAGATAATTATATTTATTGGAGCTAATGTTAAATTAATGGAGATGTGCATGCAGCCTCATTCAAATAATTAATAAATTAAATTCAGAAAATAAACTTAATTTTTATTTCTTTGAGTAACTTTGTAAATTATTAAGATCTAATTAAACAGTACTATGTAATGATTGAAGTGATAAACTTTAAAGTGCTAGTTAGTTATCTTAATTTAACTATAGCTTTGAAGTTCCTGGCTTATTATGTACCTGTATCAATAAATGTAATATATAGGGTATATAAGCATGGACTTTCACACGTCCCACTCTCCACTCTATCTCATAACACTAATACATTTGAACACATATATGTTGTAAAGATAAGTGATTGGTGATTATTTATCTTTTCGACATATATATGTGTTCATGTGTATCAGTGTTATGAGATAGAGTGGAGAGTGGTGGGTCATGTGAAAGTCTGTGCTCATATACCCTATATATTAATGTTGTTTAATTAGATATCTATCTATATATAATAAATTTAATGTATTTTATGAAATACAGTAATTCAAAAATTTGTATTTGTGTATAAGAGAAGTCAATACAAAATCATTAGAATGCTGATTGATTTGCAAAAATGCAGACTCTTTCTTCAAATAGAACTGTTTTAATGTTCATATGTTTGAGTCAGCCTAAGTTATGTGCAGCTTTTTAATCAAAGATTTTTAAATATAATCAAAAATGCCAATATATATTACAAACATGAGCAGTAATGAGATAATATAAATACAAATACGTGATACTAATTTATTTGGAATTATTATTTGTGTATTCAGTATGTACCATAATGGTTGTAAAATATGCATTGAAATTTTTGGGTATATATATATATAATGATAATAACCATTTGTTTGTAGATATTCACACTGTTTGATCTTGCTGATAAATTCTGTTGATAATATTTATCGGAGAATAAAATCTGTAGTTGGAAAAAAAAACTTGTATGACTAGAAAATCAATTCTTTTATTAGTAAATTTAATATATAGGAGGTTTGAACTCAGACTTACACACGACCCTCAACCATTCATGCTATCTCATACTGCTGATACACTTGATCACACACATGTCAAAAAGATAAATGGGCTTCAGATGAGAGAGTCTGGAACTTTGGAAGATTCCTGGGTTCTGAACTCTGGTTCTTACGGGGGGGGGGGGCTGGGATGTAAAGTGCTAAGGGGACTAGTACAGGTTTCATCTTTCTCATCTTCAAGGAAGTGGAGATGACGTGATGCATTGTGGTTTTAGTCTCTTTGTTCTCTATATGATTCATAGGTTGGTCATTAGACTATGTGATAATCTGTAGATGGCATATGATGTAAGCATATGAGACTTACATTTTTCATTAGTGCTGCAGCATTGCTTGTCTTGGCTGTGAAGATGAGAGAATCTCATGCTTGGGTGACTCAGGCCAGAGAGTTCTACTATGATTTAAACTTCAAATCGGGGCTGCTGTATCACTCATCTCTGCCATATGGATGGCAGGTTTTGGTGCTTGGAAGGTCTCACAAGCCTGGGTTTTGGAGGGAATCTGGATGCTGTGGGATTAGTAAAAGCATTGGATGAGAGAGTCTGAGCTTTGGAAATACCCCAAGGCCTGGTTCCTAGTCCTTGGGAGGGGGGGCTGGGACATGGGTGCTTCAGGGATTAGTACGGGTTTTCACTTTCTCATCTGGATGGTGGAGATGATGTGGTTCTTGGCAGCTGTGATCTACCTAGTTGCCATTAAGACCAGAGGTTACTTAGAAAACTATGAAAGAAACTATGAATAGCAAGATATATGCATATACAATTCAAGGTTTTTCTGTTCACTCGGTAAATCAAGTTCTGCATTGTAAATCATAGTTTGAATCTTGTATATCACTACATATAACATGTAAATTCAAAGATTAATAAATCATATTTTGAGAAAAAAAAAGATAAATAATCACCAAATTTAATCATTAAATATTATGTAAATAGCTGAGATTAAATTTGATCAATCAAGATTATCTCCATAATATTTAATGATATGAACTTTTTCTATTAATAATTTTAAATAATTTTTTAGAAGTCTTTAAAAAATAATATTTCAGACATCTTGGCATTAACTTCTTAAATGATGCATAAAATCGACACATTTCAACATGTATTGCTTTTTTCTTTGTTGTAGTGTTGTAAAGAATAAAGTCTTAATTTGTACTTTCATTTTCTAATTTTTACATTTTTCCTGAAGATATGAATTTAAGAAATGAAAGTAATCAAAACAATAAATATTAATTTAAATATAAAAATATGATTAGTAAGCAGAAATAGGCAGAAATTAATTATTAAAAACAAAATGTGTTTAAATGAGTAAGTAAAAATATTTTTCATAAATATCTTGACAAAGCATAACTTTAAATAATGAAAACTCTTTATTAAAATTGAACTTACAATATTTTGACGATTTTAGAACCGTTTATAGAATACTTTTTCGTATTTGTTATTTTTTGATGACAATAATGTTTTTTTATTTGATGAATTTGTTAAAAAATTACTAAAATTCGATAAACTTAAATATAATTTTTATCTACTTATGTCAAAATGAAAAAGAACACTTTATAAAAAATATATACTAAAGCAATAAGTAAATCAATAACTTAGTTCCAAATGTAAATATCCAACATGTATAAATTTTAAAACGAAACAATAGATAGATTATCTATGAACACACATTATGAAGAAAGCAAAGTAGCACAGATGCAGACTTTTACGTTTGTTCTACTTCTTAATTTCTATTGAATAATTAATTGTATTGTTTCAATGTTTTCATTTCCTCTAACTTGCGACATCTAGCCACTGTAGTAGGAACTAATATTTCACAAAAAGTCATTTTGTAACATTTTTACTGCTAGAAATTCCAAATGGAATTCATTCATTAAAAGCAATATTTACAACTTCAGCACCACTGAACCTTCACCAATGTTGGGAATCAATAACAAAAAACTGGTTAAACAATTCAAGTGATGGGCATTGGAACCTAAATTCTTCAATTTTATAATAAAAATGAACCTAATTGCTATGCCCACAACCTTTTTTCTCCACTATAAAAGGACGTATAGGGACATAGATCCATTTTGTGGACTATACCATAGAGCCGAAGAAACAATTGAACACCTAATTTACAACTGTGAAGGTTTGGCAAAAATAAGACAAATGGCATGTAACATATATAAAAAGAGAAACACCATGATGGAACAAATTATTAATGCATATCAGAGTCGAGCGATACCAAACATTAGGGCAGCTACATTTGTCCTATATTCTTTTTGGTGCATGAGATGCAGCTTTATAATGAGGAAAAATACTCACCGTCATTCAGCCACATTCATTAATAAACTAGTACAAATCAAAGATAGAGATAAAACTATTGTTAGACCAGATTTATATGCTGCAACTTGGTCACTGTTAAATGAAAAATCAAGACTATGAGAAATTCAAAACAAAGACAACTGAAAACGCTAAGAGGAAGCATTATTTGTAGACTATAGAACAAGGAACAAGTTAGCCACAAGGAAAAAAAACTTATGTTTAAAGAAAAGTAAACCAAAACTGTAAATTTTACTGAATCAAATTGTAAATACAATGTAATAGAAACTATGTAAACCAAAGAAAGTAATAAAGTACCTTTTGAAACATAATTGCAATAAATTATACAAAACATTAAAATGATTTATGCATAAACTTCTATTTAAAATATTTTATAAATAAATATGTGGATAGTATATTTGCATAATAATTTTGTCATTATATTACTACTAGTAGTTTTAAACAAAATTTTATTTTGCATTATAAGTACATGTTGATGGATTTTGCATATTAATATGCAAATATAAGTAAAATTTGTTACACTTTGTAAAGATTACAATAAAAATAGAACTAGAATATAAAATAAAATTATAAAAAAGGCATTATAATAAGTATATGTAAATACAAATTTAAACCATTAAATATCACATGATCACCAATTCTTATGCTTGTTCAAGAAGTTAAAAACAGAGAAAAAACTCTCCATACAGTAGTGCCAATCATGTAAGCCAGAGTAATCAATGGCAATAGATAGGGATTTTATATACAAACCTTCTTGCATCTAGTGATTACTCTGACTTGCACTGAATGACCCTACTATATGAAGAGTTTTGTCACTGCTGTTAAATACAAATTTGTGAAATAAAAAGAATGGATAAATATGGAAGTTGTCTAATCTATAAAATACAAATTTGTTTAATTTTTTCCCAAAATGACAATAAATATGTTAATGGAAAAATAAAAAGTCCATATTTCACAGTTGTGTTAATTAGTGAACTAAGCTCCAGGTAATTGAAACTATATCTATGGGAGCAAAGATTTGATCTCTAGTCTTCATTTTCAATAGTTTGTTTAGAAAAAGAGATTTAATGTTGGCTTGATGGGGGATTAAATATGAATTGGCATCTAGTAAACCAGAGGGTGAATAAAATGAAAATTGTTAGTTGTATAGTTGGAAACAATCCTCTTAGAATATTTTCAATGATTATTTTTAATGAAGAGTTTGGATTATGAGTGATGGATGAAATAAATTTTTGATATGACTGTAGGGAATTATATTGACATTTCTAATTCTATTAAATAGCAGCACATATCTTTTTATTTGTTGAAGCACTTCTATCTCTCTACATTCTTGTTTCAAATTATTTTTGTTTTGCTAAATCTGTTTTTTCTTTAGTTTATTTATGAAGTGTCATATTCTTCCTTTCACCTTATATTTGTCTATATACATTGATAAAACTATAAATAAATAAATCCATATTTCTTTATTACTACAACAATGTTTATTTAACTTATACTTGATCAATGTGACAGTTTTGACTGACCAGCAGTCTTCTTCAGAGCTAAAAAATATATATAAGTACATGAATACACAAATAGTTTATTATATAAACAATACAACCAAACATTATATCCCCTTATAAATTGACTCTTTTTATATCCTATCATTTATATATATATATATATAACCAAAACTACCTAACACTATACTAGTAATAAATAAAATGCAAAACCATAAAACAATACAATACTAGATAAAATTCAAAATTTTACCAAAATCCTTATATGACCATGGTTTCATCTACTACAAATAGACTTTCTTAAGTGAAAATCAAACTAAAGAAACAAACATATATATACAATTAAACAAACCTTCCCACAATTTATTTCAAACACCACCTTTTGTTAATACCAAAAGATGTCTTCATAAGATTGATAGTCTCAGATTCAAGAAGTTTTATCATGAAAGTCTCCATTCTTCTTCTTTTTAATTCATTCTTTTCATAAAAATTAAGAAATGCATTGTTAAACAATATTCTATGACCTGTATTTAATTCATGAATATATAAAGCTGAGTTAAGATACCTATGTTTAACTCTACTTATATGAACCATAATCTTTTCATTAAGGCTAACCTTATTCTGACTTACATAAAACTTACCACAACTACACAGAATCTTATAAACAATACCAGGAATAGACCTACTATCAATTCATTACTTAATAGTTCAAAGTGGACTATTGATAGTAAGTCTATTTCTGGTATTGTTTATAAGATTCCGTGTAGTTGTGGTTTTATGTAGGTCAGAGTAAGTTTATTCTTAATAAAAGGATTAAGGTTCATATAAGTAGAGTTAAATATAGATATCTTAACTCAGCTTTATATATTCATGAATTGAATACCAGTCATAGAATATTGTTTAACAATGCATTGGTTATTTTTTATAAAAAGAATGAATTAAAAAGAAAAATAAAGGAGTCTTTGAGGATAAAACTTCTTGAATCTGAGGCTATCAATCTTATGAAGACATCTTTTTATACTAAGGGAAGGTGGCATTTGAAATGAATTATGGGAAGGTTTGTTTGTTTGTATATATATGTTTGTTCCTTTAGTTTGATTTTCACTTGAGGTCTATTTGTAGTACATGAAATCATGATTGTGTAAGGATTTTGGTAAAATTTTGGATTTTATCCAGTATTGTATTGTTTTATGGTTTTGCATTTTATATATATATAATGAACACAATGGCCTGTAGGCATGGCCAATGATACTACAGTAGAGAGCACCAATACACTTATAGTCTATAATAGAGATATCCCACTCATGCTTGTGAGTCAAGTGTGACTTGCGCAATCCTTTATTGTGTCTCATTTTATGAAGAATGTGAACTCAATGATTTGCAGCTCCAAATGGCTTTGCTTTCATACCATTAAAGCACAACACAGTTGAGTTATTTTGTAACATTTCTTTATACTAAGTGATTTTTCAAAGTTGTATGGCAACCGACAAGTGATTTCATCCAAGTATAAAAATATAAGCTTGTTTTATCTATGTTGTTAATATATTAGTAATTATTTTGTAGATACTCTAATTATATCTGCATATGAACCATGAAAAAAGAAATATATATATACACACAATATCCCTTTCATAAGGAATGGGAAAAAATATTTTATGAGAATTTTGACCGTTTTAAGAACATATATATTTGTTTGATTTATAGTTCAGCAGTTGCTGTGTGAAAAAATGTAATGTAGATTGATATTTTACAACAGTTCATGAGATGATATTGAATATCCTTCCTACAGCAATTTAAGAAAATCTAAAGTGAAGAAATTGAAAATTGCATCTATTGCCCAACAATCACTGTTTACCAGGAATGTGAATAAAATGAAATCTGCTCATTTAATGTTTTCCTGAAGATTTGTGATGATAGTGTTCTAGTTGTATTTTTATATTGGTCTATTTCCATCATCTAATATGTCTAATGAAGGTCTTTAGAAAACTTTAACTTTATTTAAATATTCCAAATACATTCAACTGTTAATAATAGCACATCAAACAGGTTAGTATATGCACAACGATTTCGAGAGGTATTATTTTTCCCTCTTCTTCAGGTATTGCTGGCCTGACCAGTGACAGGATTAGCATGGGATTAGAACCGGGGCTTACCAACTGAGCCATTTTGCCAAAGGCAGCAGTCTCTTCTCCCCTCTTCAGGTATTGCTGGCCTAACCAGTGACAGGCTGGCCTGACCAGTGATATAACTATCATCGGATTTGAACCTGGACCCTTATATTTTTGATTATTGAATTTTAAGGTAACACTCTAACCAACTGAGCCATCCTGCCAAAGGCAACAGTCTCTAAAAATTTCATATATTTATCTATGAGGTTCATTCTGATTTCTCCACTTTTTCTTAAGCACAAAGTTGATTAGTCATTTCCATACATTATGTATAGTCATACTAGGTTGACTTATGCTCAATTGGGAAAATACAAAAGTATTGGATAGAGAAGAAAAGGAACAAAGAAGAAAATTTAAAGAGACTGCTCACATGACAATGGCAAAAATCCCATAAGCCAACCTAGTGTGACTATATATAATGTATAAAAACTACTAATCAACTTTGCTCTTAGGAAAGAATGGAGAAATCAAGAGGAAAAGTGGAGAAATCAGGAGAAACCTCATAGATAAGTATATGAAATTTCTAGAGACTGTTGCCATTGGCAGGATGGCTCAGTTGGTTAGAGCGCTACCATAAGATTCAATACTCAAGAATCTGAGGGTCTAGGTTTGAATCCCAAGCTAGTACTGTCACTGGTCAGGCCAGTAACCCCTGAAGAAGAGGGGAGGCTAATACCTCTTGAATGTTGTTCATATACTAACCTGTTTGAAGAGCTATAGTTGAAGGTATTTGGAATACTTAAATAAAGTTAAATTTTTCTAAGACATTCAGTACACATATTAGATAATGGAAATAGTTCAATATAAAAATACAACTGCTCATTTAATATTGTAGATATAATATCGATGCACAAAAATCCTGATGTTAGAAAAATAATTTAAAAAGTAATTGTTGCTACATCATAAACATTATTTTAACAATTTAAAAATAAAAAGGAAATTATATCAGCCACAAAGTTCAATTATCTAGAAATTCAGTCACTCATAAAATAGAAGCAATGCTTAAAAGTAGCAGAGTACAAGTTAAAAATGATTTACGAAAATGCATTTTTCTAAATTTATAGGGTAATGAATCAACAGATATCTCCAATATATCTCAGATAAATATTTTTGTAAGGATAGTCTTTAATAATTTCTCAGTAAAAAAGATGTCCTATCATTTTGACATTCATCATCATCATCATCATCAACCATTATCAATCCACTGCAGGATGAAGGTCTCTCCAAGTTTAATCCATCTTCTCCGATCTTTAGCTTCTCTTCTCCACAACACTCCTGCACATTTTCTTATTTCATCCATCCATCTCACATGTGGTCTCTTTCTGGGTCTTTTAGAATCTCTTGGAATCCAGTTTAAAATTTCAATTGTCCATCTATTATCATCTCTTCTAGCAATATGTCCAGCCCAACTCCATTTCAATCTTTTAATTTTTTTCAATAAGGTCAGTAACACCTGTTTGTTGTCTTACCCATACATTGCATTTTCAATCTCTTCTTGTTACTCCCAACATACATCTCTCCATACTCCTTTGACTGGTCTGAAGTCTCTGTATTGCTCTTCTATTAAATGTCCAAGTCTCAGATCCATAAGTAAGAAGGAATTATATGTAAAAGAGGACATAGTCTGTATTATCCAAAATCCCATTAAAGAAATTGATCTCCAGATTTAAAAACTTGTCCATAAGAAGAGGTATGTACCTTCCATGATTGGTTCTGGTACTGGTTTCAAACAAAATCACTACCATTCCAGTATACATAAACAAGCATTATCAACAAAATGCTGCATTATGAACACATCATGAAAGTTGCACTAAAAATTATAAAATTATATTTATGCCAAACCACTATAGAGCAGATTCAAAATACTGACTGGTGAACTTGATGCTAAAGTTTGATGGCTTAGAAAAATTTCAAAGATAAAAAAATTGTAGAATCCAGAAATGAAACTTATGAAGAACTTAATGTTCATAGTTGATTATCTGATATAGTTTTTTCCACAGACATAACACAAATGAATATATTCAATCTTGCATTTAAGCAAAAAGTTATTGAATTAATAGGAATTGTAAATTCATTTAAATCAAATTTACATTTGTGGATATCCCAAATAAATGAAAGTAACATTAGTCACTTTCCAAATTTGGAGAACTAGTTAAGAAATATAACAAAATTGAAATAGAAAAATATTCTGAAAATCTTGCTGAACTTAAATAGATTTTTTGACTTTCATAAAATTCAGCCAATTACTTCATTCCTTTTAAATCTGTTTGTTAATACTAATATTCTGAAATATCGCAACAGATTACAAATATAATAAAAGATGCCACTAATTTAGAAGTGGAAATAATTGATTTTCAATCTGATTTACAATTAAAAACAAGAATAGGTCAAATCAACCAATTTTTGCCGCTTGTAGATGAGAAAAAATATCCAATTTAAAAAAAAAAAACGTTTCAATGATTAAACTTCTGCTTTGGCAACTTACCTTTGCGAAAGTAGTTTCTTAACAATGAACTTTTTAAAATCAAAGTTGAGATCAAGAATAACGAATAAACATCTGAATGGCTTTAACTATAATATCGTACGTGCCAGAGTGCAATAAACTAGCAGAAGACATGCACTGTCAAGTTTTATATTAATTTGTATTTAAATCCATAACAAATAGGAGTATAAGAATATATAATTACATATTTTTATCATGTTACACATTTTTAGTATTTGTGCATTAATCGTGTTTAAAATTGAAATATTGTCAAACGTTGATGGTCTAGTGGTTAGCGTAGCTGCCTTCCAAGCAGCTACCCTAATCGTGTTTAAAATTGAAATATTGTCAAGCGTTGATGGCCTAGTGGTTAGCATAACTGCCTTCCAAGCAGCTTGCCCTAATCGTGTTTAAAATTGAAATATTGTCAAGCGTTGATGGCCTAGTGGTTAACATAGCTGCATTCCAAACAGCTGGCCCGGGTTCGCTTCTCAGTCAACGCATTCGACATATCAAAAAAAAAATTGAAATATTGAAAATGCAATTTTACTTGTGGCTCACATACAATTTTTAAATTCTAAATTGGTTCAAGCTAAGTTAAAGATTGGTCATCACTGGTC
The DNA here is from genome assembly GCA_028023455.1 of Epiperipatus broadwayi. Classification (NCBI taxonomy): domain Eukaryota; kingdom Metazoa; phylum Onychophora; class Udeonychophora; order Euonychophora; family Peripatidae; genus Epiperipatus; species Epiperipatus broadwayi. The sequence goes on along the minus strand of JAQFVV010000020.1, from coordinate 12,310,056 downwards.
TAGAATGTCTTCCTAAGAGACATTATATGATAGTTTACTGATGAGGATCTTAACCCTATATATCCATAAAGTACATACCATCATTAATATTTAAATAAGTATCTCTAAAAATAGAACACAATCTTGAAAAGCATCATTTTTTTTAAAGTGTCATAGCATCGGTTGGGACGCGAACCCGCACCTCGGGCAACTGCCTGCAAGTGCAAGGCAGTTGCGCTGACCTCTCGACCACCAATGCAAGACAAAAAGCATCATTTGACAAAAGCAGACAATAATAAATAAATGCTAAAGTTAAAATGTATTAAATAAACAAAATGACTTTGTTGCAAATTCATTTATTATACAATCATTCCTCTAAACTTAAAATTTTCTTTATTCAACTTATCTATGGCCTAATATCTTGTAACCTTCTCTGAGTAAAAATAATAACAATAGCTTTTACTGTTAATTAGTGTCTGGACATTTATGAGGGCTATTATATATCCCATTCCAACACAACTCATTAATGGCAGAGTTTGAATAATTAGTCAATTAGGAGTTGTCATGTGTATCAGAACAAATTAGGATGTGTGCTGTATATATTTTCCTCTTAGCTTTAGATAGACAATAATGAAGCAGATTCTAATTAATTTTAAACAGTCACAACATGAAAGCATTTCCAACATTAACATATTATAAATATGCGTTAAATCCCATGTCATCATCATATAACTAAACATAAATGGCATAATTGACTTCTATAAAACTAGAATACAAATAAAAATTATTGTGCAAGTGATTATTATGCAAAATCAGAGTGCAGATGTGAAAATTATTAATTCATGGGGAGATATGCAATAATATTTACAACTTTACCTTGCTTAGCAAAGACAATTGACTTCCAAACTCACTGTAAAACAAGAAGGTCATTTAAACAAGGTATTATAATGGTTTTCCATGTGGAAAAATTTAACACATTCCTGCAGATAAAAATTATTCCACAAATTATTCCACAAATGTATCAACAACCAACTTAACTTAATATGTATGCACATGCAGTTTACAGATTTTAAACTATACGTAAATGAATACTCTGATTCTCAAACACAAGATAAAGTCTTTATAAAAAGATAGAATGAATCCATTTATCTTTTCAACCCAAATGTTTAAGTATGGGCCAATCTTAAGTGTTTGGAGATGAGAGTTTGAAGATATTAAGCAGTCATTTTAAATTATTTTATTATGCTTGAATGAATGATGCTTGCAAAATTATTTAAAATTTACTATTCATCATTCTTACTTGAAGTTAAACATATATATATATAATAAGGTATTAATATCTTCATGCTCTCATCTCCAAATACTTAAGATTGGCCCATACTTAAACATTTTGGGTTGAAAAGATAGATGGATTCATTCTATCTTTTTATAAAAACTTTATCTTGTGTTTGAGAATAAGAGTATTCATTTACGTATAGTTTAAAATCTTTAAAGCGCATGTGCATTAGCCTGATCGCTAATTTACAATTACAATTTATTAACATAGTGCTATATAAATAAATACCTTATTATTAGTATGTATTGTAACTTTTAAAAACTCTAATATACAATATATGCATGTCAATCAACAGAAAAGACACGTGCTTTGCGGTCTCGAAAAGGTGGATGTTGTAATTTGCATGCATTTGCATAGAATCAACGGCCTGTAAAAGGACTATGATTATGGAGCCGTAAAGGCCCCGAAAGCGCTAAGTCCATAAAATAGAAGCTTACTAATAATAAACTTATAGTTTCACCTCAGTTATTAATTTTAGCTTTTCAGTAATATATGCATGTGTAAATTGTGCCATGTATGATTTATGCAGTTATGCACTTAAAATATGTATATAAGATAATGTGACTTAAATCTTTGTAAAAAGAACCTTATAGTTGTACTTTCTTATAATCCATCCATTCAGCACTCATGAATTACCAGTTGCTCTATTGTTTATTTTTGAAATTATTTTAATATCTTAGTTTTTTTGGAGAAGCTATACCAGGATTGTTCTGAAGATTGTTCCAATTTATATTTAATATAATCAAATTGTTAGTTAAGTTAACCCTGAGAATTAATCAGTAATATGCCTTAGTCAATGCTCTGTACTATTTAGGTTTATTTTGTATAGCTAGCCACAGTAACAGTATAAGTAATGATTAGAATACATTCAGTCATGAGTAATATTTTTTTATAGTATAGGTCATTTATTATCTGAAAATTTATAAATTAATAATTTGTTCAAATCAAGTTACACATTATAACCTGATTTATTGTAACTCATACTCAATGGCTGGAATTAGTATATTTTATTGTATTCATTTTTAGGGCAATTTCTTTTCTCTTGATATGTATATAGCATGCTATTAAGCATCCTATTACATTTATTATATGTATCATATTTATATTAATTTTTATGATGGAAGCTATGTCGTTTCTTCATATGATGCCATTATACATATCATTACCATTGGCTTTCGCAATGATTGGGGCCATTTCAATTATTAAGACCTTTCTTTATATATATATATGGCATACCATTACAATTGTCACTACCGATTGGGGCAATCGTGTTTTCTATTACATTTTTATTATGTTTAAGGCAAGTGTATCTTTTCATATGCAGTTAAGGTATACTATTGTATTATATTAATTTCATCCTTTCATACCACAATATATATAATAGTTCAAGTTATGTATGCAATAATATGATAATGATTAAAACATATTTTACATTGAGTAGAGCATAAAACTATGAGATGAAAAAGGTATTTCAGTAAAATTATACATATATACTTTTGTAATCACTGTTATATATTGATATTTTATAATATTTTGTTATAAATTTATATGAACAAACAGCATAATGATTTTTCCCCAGTGTATTTAAACTGGTTTATATAGTCATGTTGATAACCATCCAAATTAAAAGTTATGGAGAATTTTCTTTCCATCACTGGATGATAAAAAAAATCAAGTTTTTTGGACATTAATTTATAAAGGAAAGTATTTATATGATTAAAACAAAACATTAATCATCTTTTGAACTAGAAAAAATAGCACAATGTAAATTCAGAATGTAATGGGGAAGTGCTACTGCTTTTGCTGTTAATCAATTGAAATTAAAAAAGGTCACTGCCAAACCTGTGTTTTATTTTGACCCTGTTGATTAAGCCACCTATAAATAATTCCAAAAAACACTATCATAAAATTATAAACAATAATGGAGCAAATACATATCTTTGTTTAACAATGATTTTCATTTCAAATGCCTCAGATTTTTCACTGAACTAATTACACTTCCTCCCATTTCATCATGTATAACCTGTATAATGTGTCACTCACCTTATCAAAATCTCCACCATGTGATAAGGCTGGGCTCGTTGCATAATTAACTATTGATATAATAAATTTCAAACAATGCCACAGAAACAACCTATTACCTAAATCAAATGTCTTAGCCAAATCAATAAAAGCAATATATAAATCATTATTTTGTTTTTAACATTTTTTTTGCATTTGCCTTGCAACAAAAATCCTATATATAATAATAATAATTCAAACAAATATATTTAACACAGTATTCAAAATTAAATAGTATATTTTTTACCAGAAGTACTTTCAATTGTTTCACTGACAATCTTTATCAACTGTAATACAAACGTACAAAAAATAAAAACTTGCATTACCCATCATTCAATCCATTCAAATTTCCCACAATTCTGTTGTCTTTATATTAGCCAATTGTCTATTCATTAAACCACCTCTATTCCTAGATATCATCATTGCCTCTTTAATTTTACATTTTTCACTACACCTTTCAATTTGAATAATTTTTATATCTCTATTATTAAATTTAAAACCATAATTACATGTTTTATTATGATCAAATATAATTGATGGAGTATTCATATTTACCGAAGATATATTTTCTTTCTGTACACATTTATATAATGTCTTATGATCATTATATCGTTTTTGTAATGTACATTTGGATTCCCCTATATATTTTATTCTACAACCTCATTCCAACATATATATATAACAAAACTTAATTCAAACTTAGAAATCTCGGCTTTAGAGTTGTTTATCATATCATTTATATTATTTGAAGTGAAAAAAGAAATTCTACACAAACCACTATAAAGTTTATTAATTAATTTAGCTTGTTGATTAGATATAAAAGGAATAGAAATCCATTTATTACTTTTTAATTTATTTAATATTTTCTTATTATTACTTTTAGTTTGATTATATTTTGTAATTGTATTATAAATACAATTATATGATTTAAAAATTATATGATTTAAAAATATAGACATTTAATGGTTGTAGTTATATATATATATATATATGCTGCTTGATTCCCAAAAACAACACTGAGATTTTGGCGATCATTCATCTATGACTGGAAACAATCTATTTAACAAAATTCTTGAATTGTCTTTGCTGTAGTAAGTAATAACGATCCCATAATAATTACTGAAATCATGTCTATTCCAGGGATCGTTAAAAATTAGAATAATAAAATTATGTTTAAGATTGAGTGGCACAATTTCATGAGTCTATATATTCTCAAAAATTCCAATATTGTTGAAGCAACGGATATTTTTTTATATTTAAAACTTTCAGGTATTTATTTCATCAGGAGGTATAGATTTTCCAGTTATATTTTTGTCCAAATATAAATTAGTAAATAAAATTGATATGTCATTTAAAAACATCATTCAGTTCTTGTAATATTATTCAATAGCTGATCAAAATATTCCTTCTACTTGGTCAAAATATTATTGTCATTATATAAGAGAGTGCTTCTAATGGATTCATTAAGATTGGTAATATTATTTACCAGATACATATATTGCTTTCAAAGTATTAAAAAAAAGATCTACAATAAGCATGATCAGAGAATATGTAAAACTTTGCAGTTTTGATTCGCCAATACTTTATGCCTTCTTATTAGTCATTGAACTTCTGCATGCAGAGTCTTTATATTTGTTATGGAGTTCCACATTAAATTTATTATTCTTCCAATCAGAAAATAACTCTTGTTTCCTTTCAATCATATTATTAATAATAAGAACATTGTCAGAAAACCTGTCATATTTTTTTTTTTTGTAACGAATCCAAAAACAGATTAATTTGAATTCGTAATACATTTCTTAAGAAAAGTCCATGTTTCATTAATATGACAGTCCTGAAGATTGAAATTAGCAATTTTAGTATCTAATCATCAATAGTATTCTATCCTATGGACAGATCCTGAAAGTAGTCACATCACCAAGTTATCCACTTTTCCACATTGTGCTCTTCATCACACAGCTCCTAGTCCATGCAACTCTTTGCATCTCTTATAAAATTCAACACTGTCAATCTTTTCCATTCTTTCTTCTTGCTTCCACTCACCATTTCCTCCAAAACATATTTCATTAAACTATACCTTTTCCTTAATATATTTTCAATCCAATTTGTCTTTATGTTTCTGATTTCCTCAATCTATCTTTTTTTCATTTACCCTTTTAACAACTTCTTCATTTATTATTTTCTTCATCCAACTGATTTTTACCATTACAATAATGGACTCCACACATAGAATTTAATTAATATTTTTTTTAATTCTCTCTTCAAAGATCACATGATCACCATTTCTTATGCTTGCTTATAACTGTTATTAAAACAGGCAAAACTCTCTATATATATTGCCACTCAATGCAAGCCAGAATAATCAATAGATATCAGAAGGATTGTGCATATATATATATATACAGAGAGTTTTTGCCTGTTTTAATAACAGTTATAAGCAAGCATAAGAAATGGTGATCATGTAATGTTTATTTGCTTAAAACCAATCCTGCCTAATAGGATAGTGGTGGTTATGGTTATTAAAGAACCAAAGTCACCAAAATGTATAGGTACTAAACTGAGTTCAGACCTATATGACTATATAAGCTGATGAGCTTGGATTGAAAATATTATTGTTTCCAATTTAAGACTCATAGTTTTGTAGTTAAATAGAGATAAAAGGTGGCTGCTGGAGGGTTGTATTAGATCCTAAGATTTGGTGCAGTGATCTCAGATCCAAGGATCCTCACTGACAAAGGCCACAAGCCAGAAAGTAGTCTGGGGATATTGGATGAGTAGACACTAGATGGGGATTTTATGCACAAGCCTTCTGGAATCCATTGAGTGGCAATCCGTATAGAGAGTTTTGCTCTTCAAGATCCACAAAAAAATTTGTTTTCTTTTAATAGCTATTGAAATTTAGTACATATAATAGATTCTTGCAAAGAACAAACAAATTTTCTTGTGAATAAGATTATAATGATATCTAATTATTAATGCAACTACTGTTTAATTTTGGAGCATACTAATCTATGATTTGTCCAACCATCTACACTTGTAATTGCTCACATAATGTCAGCTTCTTTTGAATTCCGAGTTCTAAATATTCAATAATACACCATTTAAATTTATAGTGCAGATATAATTATTTCCAATAACTTTTGGCAAAATCCACTATTTGTAACAACATTTGCAGGAATATATATTCAATATTTTAATAGTATTGTTATAATGATGCTACCCAGTAAGGATTAAAAGTTCTTAAAATTTTTTGAGTCTGAGATTGGTGAACAGGCTCTAATAAAATGAGCAGTTATACCACTGTGTAAAGCCATTTATTGATACATTGAGAAATTGCACCAATAGAAGATAATAAATTAGGCTTTACAGCCAATTCAACACCATACAGGCTCCTTTCAGTGACTGTTCTGCATTCCAAAAAATCACTTGTATCCATCCATCTGTTCTATTATACTTCTTTTATTCTGGGAGACTAGTTTTGTTAAGAGTGGCTATATTGAACTTAAGTCTTGCCATGTTATCACCAGTGCAGTCTTCCAGTCTGGTCTTGAATCATTCGCATCAAAGAAAGTTCACACATTTTATGTATTTATATTTAAATAAAATTACATTTTTAATACTTTACTTTAGTATTATCGCTACCTCCCACTTTGAATCTATTACTAAGAGTATTATTATCGTGGTTATTATTTATACTTCTGTAATGAGAACCCAGCAACATGGCAATCTAGCCAGACTGTGTGAGACATGTCATTTTTAGACTCCATTTTCTAGAACCCTTACACTTCTATAGTATGCAAGAAGATCCTTAAATAGACTTTTAAATACACAATCTTTACCAGCCAAAACTATTTTCTGAATGAACTTCATTTCCATATTGACTCATTAGTGATTGTACTGCTTTGAGCAAAGATCATTAACTAAGGATGGCCAGTCTACTAAACCTATCTGCATCATTGCTTTTTTAATTTTCTAGAGCTTGAGTTTTAAAAAAAGAAAAAAGAAATTGGAGTCAAAAATGCTGAATGTGTGCAGAAAGGATGAAAATGTGGTTACAAAACCCCACAATTTGAGCCTTACAATAACTTAGATGCCTGAAGAATGAAAAAAGGGAGTCAGAAAATAATGTTTGTATCAAAAACAATACTAAATCTTTGATGAAACAACATTCTTTTTTACAAGACAGTAAGAGCTCTTGAGGCACTGTTTATCTTTTGTACTCATAATTAACCTTCATATTTGAAGGTTATTCCACTATCTGTTGTCTGAGGACACCATCAGGTTGCATATAGTGAAGAATCATTGACATATTTCAATGTGTTTCCATTTGGTGAGATTTATTAGACACTGTAAGAGAATGAAATACCACAATATCAATCTTATTATCTAGTAATTGTTTTTATTTCCCTTTAATTTATACATTATATTAGTTATTGGAATAAATTATTATTGCATTTATAAAGTATACATTTTTTTCAGAAACATGCTGGCTGTACATTCATTCTAATCCTCGCATTTCTAATTTTAAATCATTGGTTTTCATGCTTCTTATATTAATTATTTTAAATAATTCTGTATTCTATCATTAATTGACCATGAGAGATCTTTACTTCTTCAATATAAAGAAGTTATTATTTCTTAAATTGGGTTTTTATTTCATACTAGTTTTGAAAAAAATATTAATATTGTTTTAATATATCCGTAATAACATAAAGGATTAGCCTGTTGCGATGTTAAATAATGGCAAATTACCACTATTGATGGTCAAAATCGAATACTCTTATAATTTATAAGATTTGAAATACCAGGCACTCTTATACCTGGAGCTTAATTGTAAATATAGGGGATTTGAACTCAGACTTTCAAGCTCCTTCACTATCCACACTATCTTATACCACTGATACACATGACCACACACATGTACAAAAGATAAGTAATCACCAATATATGTATTTTGTGCTAAATCAGCACATTAGTTGGTCCAGACTACTATTTCCCATACATATTTTCCATACATGTTGACTTCAAGTCACTCTGACCCCTCACATATAAGACAGTATCCATTTAAATACACAGAAGAGGCAGAATAACAATATTGGCATCAGCATGGGATTTGGGAATTCTATTATCAGATTTTCAATGGTATGGATGATGAAAAGTTGGAGGTTGGAGTGGGTTGAAGCCTGTCCATTAAACTGTAAGGATTTGTTATCTTAATATAAACTGAGCACTGATTATACATATGTATGGGAGATGGTAGTCTGGACCAACTGATGAATGCTGGTTTAGCACAAAATACGAATTGGTGATTACTTATCTTCTCTGCATGTGTGTGGTCATGTGTATCAGTGGTATAAGATAGTATGGATAGTGAAGGGCTTGAAAGTCTGAGTTCAAATCTCCTATATTTATAGTTTATAAGTAAACAATAATATACATTATTTTAATCAACAAATGTTTCTCTGATTTTTTCCTAATCCATGTCTTTATCTACAAACCTAAAACAATTAGAAGGACTTGAACTCAGATCAAGTTTTCATAGCCATCCACTCCAGCCTATACAACTGCTACACATGACCATATACGTGGAGGGGAGGACATAAATTATGTTCAATATATATATTCCGTGCAATGAAAGTTTTAATTTTGTGTACAGTTTAATTTTGAATAGTGATGCCCCATAACAAAATGACACGGATGGTTAAAGTCTTCGGCTTTAATTTTGTAAATCCTCTCTATTATGTTGGTGCCTCCAGAAAAATAAAAATAAAAATCTGTATTAATTGTTTTTTTTTTCTCATGTGTCATAGCATCGGCCGGGAAGCGAACCCGCGAACCCGGGACAACCGCCTGCAAGGCAGCTGCGCAGACTTCTCGACCACTATCGCTTGACTATTAATTGCTTTGTATATAAATAACTCCTTTTTACTTACAAAAAATGCTTGAAAGTAGATAATTTTTAGCAAATAAAATAAATACCTACTCAAAAAGTCATTTATGGTTTTTTTTTTCCCAATGATAAATGTTAGTTTCCCAGGTATCCTTTCTTTAATCAATATTTTTCTAGTTTCAATCTTTTTATATATATAAAATCTCGTTTGATATTTTATAGGGCAATCAGTAATATTTACGTTTACTCTATTTATAAATAGGGAGAAATGATTTATTTAATTACAATAGATATAATAAACAAAAGGATAAAATTTTAGTTACTTTATAAAGATTTTAAAAAAAAAAAACTGCTATAGGTTAAAATGTAAATGCATCGCTTTGACATATTTTTCTACAAACACGTGACATTTAAATTATGGTTTACATATTTATAATAGGAAAAAATAAATATTTGATATAATAAAAAGAATATTTTCAGTAATAAAAATAATATTTTCAGTAACAAAAAAAAAAAGCTTTTTGAAAAAAAAAAACTTTTTTGCTTACGTTCACCATAATTTAATCATAATGTCATAAAAAATATATATTACTATAATGAACTATTAATAATAAATATAAAAATATGTTTTTATTATTCAAATTTTAAATTTTTAAATTATGATTAAATCATTTTTAAATAATAAATTTAATCTTGATCTTCGCATACATTTTTAAATGCAATAAACATTGATATCGCAGCATTATGATATTCGATTATCTCAACATTTACCATATCGTTCTGAATTACTTTCTTTAAAGTCAGCTATTTTTGAATACATTCTTAGGAATAACCTTAGAAATATTTCAACAGATACATGGTACCTGAGTTTGAGTTTTAAAGAGTCCCCCTCCCTCCTAATATCTATAATGAAGTTCGTTGATTAAATTCGTTTTATAAACTTGAATTATTGAACTGTTGACCCTTTTTAATTAATAGACAGTAAATAAATCAACTATTAGTAATTTTCTTTTTTTCTGAGTCCACGTAATATTCTGGTAATTAAAAAATACACTCACAGAAAATGTAGTTTTTTAATATTCAGATTTATTACTGCCAAGCATACTTTCGATTTTTCCAATATATCACATTCATGGCATATAATGGTATGATTTTAAGATATACTTACAGAAAAGATAATTTTTTTTATTATTCAGCTTTATTACTGAATGTTAAAAACCTAATATTCGCCATATCATATTCATGCTTTTACTCGTGCGATTACAAGTTCTTGTAATCACAACAATATTCACCATGGATATGATACTTTGAATATATTGATGGCATGTTGGACAATAAACTAGATATTAAAAAACTACCTTTTCTGTGAGTGTATTCTTAATTATCAGATATTACACAGTGAATAGAAACTAAACTTAATTTGGTCATAAATATTAATAAATTTTTATTTAAATAATATTAACACATAATAACTACTTTTTTATTAGGATTCCAAAAATTCTTATTGCACTTCTACTCCTTTATGGAAAAAGCCTGTCATGTAGGATAAAAAGATTATAGGCTAGTCTTATATTGGTGGTCGAGAGGTCAGCGCGACTGCCTCGTAGGCAGTTGCCCAGGTTGCGGGTTCGCATCCCGGCCAATGTTATGACACTTAAAAAAAAAAAAAAAAGATCATAGGCTAAAAAATGTTTGAAATAAGCATATTTTCTTTTTAAGATCTTCTATTAACTCTGATTTTTTTAATGTTATTTTGTTATTTATATTTGAAGTTTCTGAAACATATTCGTCAAAGATTATACATTTCTATGAGCATATATAATCCAATTCTTCTTTTTAATAACTTTTACAACTAGCTAGCTACTAACCTAAACTTTCTATAATATTGCAGTTATGATAGTCTATATTTTACATTTGTATTATCTTTAATATTGTATTGACTTAAGTTCTCACATGTTTTGAGCAAACTACATATTTTACAAATACCTACTTTTTGTCATTATGCTTTGGCATTATGCTATTCATAAAAATCCAACAAACTAATATATGTCATGGGGAAGATTATTTACAAGGCTTTTTGTTAAAAAATGAATCTCTGATCTATGCTCTATAATATTAATAGATATGCAGGTTAGCATCTTAAGAACTTCATGCTATAGTGATAAGCACATTAATCTATTATAGCAATATTGTGAAGGTTAAATCCAGGATGAGTATAATTTGAAAACTTTTTTCTGTTTCAATAACATTTTTTTTAGAAAACAGGCAAACTCATACAGCTGAATACTAAAATTCAGTCTTCCTGCATTCTTATAATATACTTACTAGTTTGTTCCTGTATCCATGAAATTTAATATGAAATATCAAATATGTTACATTTTTATTTATTATGGTGCTAATGAAAAGCATTTGACATTTTATACATATACCCACCATATATATATATATATATATGTGTGTCATGTATTAATATATCACAATGCATAGTGCAAGCTGAAATAGATAGAAACATTTAAATCACCAGTCACAATGTTAAAATATTTCCGCAACACTCTCTATGAATAAATATAAGTTCATAATTTATAATTGTTCACAGAGAGTGTACTGAAATACTTACTATAATAATCAATCTATATAAAATTGAAACAAACAACTAATTATATTTACAATTATTTAATTACCAATACATGAAATATATATTATATATTTAATTATATATGAAATATCTTAACATCAAAGTGTGGTAAAATAGATGAAAAAAAATAATATAGTGGGAGAAATGCAAGAACGTTTTAGAATGGATAGGCATATAGAAGATAGTTGATTTGTGGCCACACATCTTATAGATATGAATAGAAATACAGGTAGACAGTTATATATGGATTTCATAAATATAGAGAAGTCATATAGTAAAGTAAATAGAAAGAGATTATGGGTAAGTTTAGTAGGAGCTTTAGTGGATCTTATTAAGAGATTGTATGAAAATAATTATTATATGTATCAATTAGCAAATACAGAATCAGTTAGAGTTAAAAAATGATGTGGGATTAAGGCAAGGATGCCTTATATCATCAATTTTGTTTTTGTTATTTTTGAGGGAAATGGAAAGGGCAATAGAAAGACTAGGAAGAAGGGTAGAAATATCTTTAATAGATGACAAGGGAGTGTATACATTATCAGGTCTTTTATTTGTTGATAATAGCTTCATGTGCACAGAAAATAAGAAAGTACCGGGAATTAAACTTAGTGAAGAAAAATCAAAAGTAATGATGATAAATTTGGGGGGAAAAGAAGAGAAAGAATTTATAAGTTAAATATGGTGAATAGGTATACTATTTATGAATTGTCTTAAGTAATCAGAGAAATTTCTTGGATAAATGGGAGAAAAAAATTGATAAATGAAGCAAAGAAAAGAAAGGGACTGATAAAGAAATTAACAGTGCTTTTGTATACTAAATATGATGTAGCAAGAAATGATAGTAGCAGGATTAACTTATTATAATGATGTGTTGTGTGTTAGTAAAGGGGCATTAGATTATTTAGAAAAAGTACAAAGAGAAGTAGGAAGACATGCATTAGATGCAGATGTGTGGATGGCAAAGAAGGCAATTCAAGAAGAAACAGAATGATCAAGTGTTTATATGAAAGATGCAAAAAGCAAAATGAAAATATTTGATAGATTGAAATTTATGGACAGTAAGAAAATAGCCAAAATAGTATTAAATTGAATTATGAGTAAAGGATAGGTGACAAGATGGGTGAGAAAGATAGTATGGTATGCAGAAGATTTAAATAAAGACTTTATGTCAGTATACTTGTACAAAAGGTGGGATGATCATATTAGAAGGATTGTTGAGTATTTAGTGGTAAAGAATGGACTAGAAGAATAGATGCATTTATCAAAAATAGGGAGTTGGAGGACTAGTATGGAGAGTAAAAAGAGTTTTTATATATATATAGAAGTAAATAGAATATTTGGTGTGAAATAATTTACAATAATAACAAGGAAAGTAGTTTACTGTTTAAGGCACAACAGGATTGTTTGCAACAAGGGAATATACACACATAAAGAGAAATATAAATGATTCAGTATGCAAATTATATAAGGAAGGCATGAAAAATATTAGGCATCTGCTAATTGAATGTAAATGCTTACAAGCAGAAAGATTATAAATAATAAAGTTATTGAGAGAATAAATATAAACAAAGTGATTATACAGAAAGTAAGTTCTTGGTTTTTGTACCAGGTTTGGATAAAGATAAGGGGGATGTAGATATAAAGACCATAGAATGGATAAAAATAATGTTGTAGAATGGGATAGAGCAAGATAGAGAAGAATATGGGAAAAACTTAGAGAGGGAATGGGAAGGGAAGATAAGATAAAGTGGCTAATAGGTTTCTCTGGGCATAATGACTGGGAGATTCTTTACTTTGATAAAGGAGGCATCACATCATGATTGCTGATTTGAATGATGTTATATAGTGTACAAGTTAAACAAATATTATATTAAAATAGTTAAAAGCATGCTTCTCCAATTTATTTATTATATAATGTTTTATTCTGAAAACAATAACAGAATTTACTATGATAATTTTGTTTGTCTCTAATATGGCACTAATTGGACGGTCTGTATTTTATATTCAAATTATTTTCAAAGATCATTTTAAGTTCTTGCATACCATGGTTAAACTATGCATTCTGCAACTTCATATCACTTGACACGCGCGTTCTTTAAAAATTCTCTCCATGTTTGGTTTGTCACTGTCAGACATTGTTCTTTTTTCGTCTTTTTTCTTTTTAAATGTAATAATAAGCAAATAAAAATATGTTTTAAAAATTAGAGAGTATTTAGTAATAATTGAAATACTTAATCTAACACAAATAATAAAGAAAACGATAGGAGAAAAAACTTCACCCAATTTATTCTCACTCGAAACAACTAGTATGCAATTTATTCCAACTAAGATATTAAAAGGGAAATTAGCATGAATTAGTCTGCATAAGAGTATAACTCATTTTTCTATCTGTAATGAATGACACTTGATAAAATAGTGAATCCTCCACCAATAATAAATAGTCAAAGGAGTATAATTATATATTTTTTAATTTTACAATCAGCATATAAAAACTAAACCAAACATTGAGTTTATTCCCAATGTCTTTTCAAAATACCATATTCTTATTCATAAAACAATAAATCAAGCCAAAAAAGTTAAGAAACTATATAGCAGGTCATGTTAATTTTTATTTTCTAGTTAAAAATAGCTAAGATACCCATTTACTTACCACTAATTAGATAACTGTTTACATTAGCTGTGGTTGTGTATCTGAAAAAAACGTTTTTAGATAATGTCAAAAATAAAAATAATTTTCCATTTCTTTCAGATTTTTCCCTTTTTTTTTTTCATAGCTAATTTCAAGTTTATCTAGTTATTTTTGTATTTGAATAAAGCTTAAACTTTAATCTAAATAAAAGTGGCGAGTATTAATCTTTTCTGAAGATACGTAAATAAAATGAATTAATGAAATAGTGCAGCTATTAGTATCTGGCTACAATCTCCTAGTATGTATAACATTAATTTATACTTAGTATAGAGTATTTACTCTTGATATTTTAATCTATATTAGAATATAAATAATAATTTTTATTATCATTACCATTATTATTATTACTATTATTATTATATGTTTCAATAAGGAACTTTATTGTACAGTAATTTTACATATATTTGAGTTACATTTGTATTTTTATTTAAATGCATATTTCACTTCACGTGTTATTAAAATGATATCGCTAGTTCTCCATTTATACAAGTTCTAAATCGTTCTGATAAAGTTCATTAGTTCTTTGTTTCTTCATGATTCTTTGTTACATTTCCTAAAAACCAGATTTACAATAAATTTAGGATTAATGGAATTGCATCCATTTTCATAATATAAATTGGCATTTTCTTTGATATGTATTATTGCATTTCCATATTTCGATTGGTGTTTTTGTTTTCCCCTTTTTCCTTCTATTTGTTTTTATGTTTGTATTAACTTGTCCATTGAATGGGGCGATAGTTGTCTGAAATAGTAACCACGCAGTGTTATGTATGTTCTGGTTTGCTATTAGTTTATCTCCTGTTGTGAAGTTCAGAGGGGTGATGTCTGATAGTGTCACGCACAATAAACTTGCATCTCATGCACCAAAGTGCATACAGCATGTATGTTGCTACTCTTATTTTTGAAGTTGAGTTTCCCTGATATGCTTTAACAATACTTTGTATTGAGTCACTTTGCTGTCCATATGTGTTGTTTATTTTTTTTCCTGATTTCTGCTAGTGCTTTGTATTTAACCATTGTTTTAGTTGATAGATCTTGTTAAGTGAGTTTGGTCCTCTTGCATTAAATGTGGTTGTCACTTTTATTTATCTCAATTAAATCAGAGATGGTTGTTTTGTGTGCTGGTATATTGTTTGTGGTATTTCTTGATTACAATCATAGAATAGCTCTATATCCTATGATTGGATCAAATGTTTCATTGAGATGGCTTGTATCATCTTCATGGTTAAATTATTCTGTTCTGGCTTTCTTTAATTGTTGCCTTTTCTTTTGTGGTTGGCCTGGGCATCTTCTTGCTTGAGGCATTGATGCTTCTATATGGGTGAGGCATGTATTGTTCATTTCTTTTAATTGTGCTATTATACCTTTCATTACTGTGGGGGGTCCTAGTTTGGTATGTTGCTTTCCACCGTTTGTGTGTACTTTTGGTTTATCATTGCTTTTCTCTCTCATGCTTGTTGTTTAAGTTGTTTTCTGTGGGTGGTTTGTTGCCATTTTAATTATATTTGAATTATTTGTTTGATCTTCATTTCTTTCTTCAATTTGTTTGTCAAGTGTTTCCACATCATATTCATTGTTTTTGTTTGTAGGTTTTCTAATTGTTGATATCACCTGGATTTGATGTTTCTATTTAAGTCTTGATCATTCTGATATGGATTGCTTATTTGTTCTTGTAAGGGCTGGGTATTTTTTTAATCTGTTTGTTTTTGTGTATCTTGGTTTGGATTGCATTGATTGCTAGATGTCCATGCTGTTTACATGAGTAGCATTGTGGTCTTAACCCTCTTATATAAAGGCTAAGCATTGCTTCCTGGTATATAATTTGCATAGGTATGTCTTCAGGATTCACATTGCTATTTATCTTTATTTTAAACTCAAAGTTGTTACTATAAACAGGTATTGAGGTGTCTTTAAATACGTGGGATTGAAATTTAAGATCTTCCCAAATGGTTTCATTATTTGTTGGAAATCTTTTATATCATATCCAAAATATATATTTTTAATATATCAGTGCTATAGCTTTTTGCATCTTGATTGACCACCCCCATTGCATAGTTTTATTTATGTTTGAAAATGGAATTTTTGGTGCTCATTGAAGAACTCTATTGCTATGTATCTTGAGTTGGGATGTTCTCATGTTTGTTATGCTGTATCCCACATTTTGTGCATTGTTAGGGCTTCATATACTAAAGCTCTGGGAAATTTGTATAAGGTAAGGTCTTTGTCCAAGGTCGATAAGACAATTGATTTATTGGAAAAATCTTTTTGAATGAATTAAATAATTTTTTAGGTATTGTG
The DNA here is from genome assembly GCA_028023455.1 of Epiperipatus broadwayi. NCBI lineage: Eukaryota > Metazoa > Onychophora > Udeonychophora > Euonychophora > Peripatidae > Epiperipatus > Epiperipatus broadwayi. Next base: position 12,293,165 of record JAQFVV010000020.1, on the reverse strand, counting down.
TTATTAAAATCATCATTTGCTTTCTGCATTTCCCCTGTGCTCCACTTTGCAGGAAGGGAGAAGGGAGTTCTTGTTCTACAATATGTTTAATACTAAGATTATTAATGTCTTTTTGTTCTACTTTTCTAAATCTGTTTGTATTAAATTCGTGTTATATTCTGTGTTTATTGTTTTGACATTGAGCTTAGCAATATTGGGATAAGTATTTGCTAAGTTGTGAATTTTTGATTTTATATTAAGTGCTTTGGTGCCAATTATCTTGTCATCTGTTTGTCTGGTCGCCATGTTTTTAATTTTAAGAGCTATTCATTTTTGATAAATTGTTTTTAATTATTATATATTATGAATAAGTAATCAGTTCTATATTTTGCAACTTGATTCCGGTTTATTTTATGCCACTTTTATTGTATATCTCAAAGGTATTTGTTGATTTTTTTTCTTTGAATCTAGATTCTTGAACTAAGTCTTGTTACTAATTGTGGAGCAGAACTACATTTAACTATGTGATATAAGGCTCATAGGACTGATAATCCTCTTCATCACATCTATAATGCAGATGATGTTGGATCTATATCAAAATGTGAATAATTAAATGAAAAAGAAAGTTGAATAAAGATAGATGAACTGAAAATAAAATTTAAAAAAATTATAATATATTGATAAAGAAGATATTTAGTAAGAAAAAGGAAATATTCTATGAGACATTAAAGAGATGACTGAGAAAAAGATTGGTAAAGTGTTATGCATAGAGTATATTTTCTGTAGTTGTGAGATATTGACAATGAATAAAAAATTATGACTAGGTTGGAGTCATTTTTGATGTGGGTATAAAAAAATAGAGATTTGTTGAATGGATAGTGACAAATTAGGAAATTTGGGTAAAAAACAACAGTGAAATTGAACTTGGAAAGAAAAATTGTCTCAGACATATATTGAAAAAAAGGAATTTTTTAATGAGAGGTGTCACGGAGGAAATTATGGATGATAATAGAAGAAATTTTTTAATATATAAATGAGTTACGTGAAGTTAAATACTTAGATAATGATCAGAACAGAATAGAGAAACACCGACTGGCTGTGAATTCTCTAATAATATTTTCTACAAATGATTTAAAATATTTAAAATATTACATAAACTGAGCACAGACTTTCACATGACCCACCACTCTCCACTCTATCTAATAACACTGATACACATAAACACATATATGTTGAAAAGATAAATAATCACAAATATACGTATTTCATGCTAAACCAGCAATCATCAGTTGGTCCTGATTATCATCTCTACACATATATACTATAAGTGCTCAGATATATATTAAGATAGACAATCATCATACTTTGATGGACAGGCTTCACTCTATTCCACAATCCAACTCTTCAACCGTCCATCCAATTGAAAATCTGATGATGGAATGCTCAAAGGCCACCCTGAGGCCGAGATTCTTGTCACATCCATGTTGACCTAAAGTATTGTAAAAATCTTGATTTTATTTACAATAACTCAATTGTCTGGTTTAATAGTAACAAATTAAAATTTATTATTCATTTAAGATTTTATACAAAACTGGACGAGTTTCTGTAATATATTTATTTTAAACGTGTAACTGAAATTAAAAAATAATCAATTTATGTAATTTATATCTATAATCACAAAACAATAGTACAAAGGGATCGAAGTATTGCGTTATGCCTGTAATAACTGAAAAGACTTGCTGGGTTGCAATGCTTCTTGGAAATAATTAAATGTTTTTTTTTTTTAAATCCCAGTATCTCTCTCCACATGTTTACATTGTAATAGTAAGCATTAATCGTAAAGATATGTAAAAGTAATTATGCTAAATAGTTTTACCAAATATGTAAACAAGCTTAAGTGATGTTTTATGCAAAACTACAAAAGTATTTACGCAGCACTAAACACTTGAAAATTAATATTAAATAATTTTTGAATGTTTATTTTTAATTCATATTTATTTTGTTAACAATTTATTATATTGTAATTTTTCCTTTGAAATTGCAGAATATTATTACATATACATAAAATTATTGTGTTGGCGTTTTTATTTTTTCAAGTTTATTTAAATATCTTTTACATTAATATGACTCAGATTAAATTTAAAATTTGACTCATTTCTATTTTTATATAATTTTTTCACTTCAATTAATATTTTAAATAGATTTCTACTCAAAAGTAAAGGGGAGGGCGCTGTCAAGCCTAGCGCATGGAAGAACTGAATCTTAGCAAGTAGATTTATTTATTTCTCTATAGCTTTTTTCTTCCTTTTTATGTCTTTGTATATGTAGTGTTTTTTACACTCCACTTCATAGACTCATCAGCTTTGTGCTTTGCTGCTTCCCAAATGCCTTAAAAGTTCTATAAATGAATTTAAATTAAAATTCACAATTTAAAGTTTAATGAGGCAGAATGGATAATTTGCTAAAACTTCCTTTCCCATAATGCAGCTGTTCTTTTTCTTTATTGAAATCTGAGTAGTTTGAATTTATCTTTAAAAACTTAATATTATTTAGCACTTTCAATAATGATTATTCTAAAATGTTAATTCACTCTGAAATGATAATTAAAACAGAAATTATTTTTATTATTATAAATTGTCTTGAAAGGAAAAAATAATGGGAATGAAATTACTTGACATTTAGTTATAATTATTAAGAGTCTTAGCATATATATATATATTTAAATATAATAATAAATAGAAATAACATTATTTAAATAAAGTAGATTGCTGTAGTCCTTAACTGCAAGAATTCTGATATATTTGTCAGAAACGCAAAGTTAAACTTCTATATCTTTATTTGCAATACATAGTAAAACATTAGATGCAACAGAAATCAAAGTATATAATAGAAGTAAAACTAAACACAAGTTTTAGTTTTAATAGTGATGGTTGATTATCATGATGTATCCAAGTGCCCTCTAGTGATTAACTATTGATTTGCAGCAATTAGGGATGTTTCTATAATAATTTATTCCAAAGTTAAGTTATTCCATGTGAAACTATATTAGAGATAATAGTTATGATTATCATGATGTAATCAATTTGGCAACGCCCTTTGGTGGTGATTGATGATGATGATTTATTATCACATTTTGTCTATTTGTAATTTAAAAGATTATTTTTAATTGAAAAAAAAAATGCAATAATTATTCTGCCCTTGGAAACTGTCTTGTTGATTGGAATGTCACTTTATATTCAGTTTTCGTGAATCTTAATGACGTCTTGCTAATCTGTTGCTGGACAGTCAGCGCCACCTGAAGAATAGAGGAGAAAATACTATACTAACAGGTGAGTTATTATTAAAAATTGAATATTTGTGGAAATACAAATAAAAGTTTAAATTTTTTTAAAACATTTAAGAGTTCGACAAGATGAAGATATGTATAGCAACAAGTAAGTGTTGGTTATTCAAGCATGTTTTTTCATATTTAAATATAAGAATAAACCACAATATATATAAATCCTATAATAGATCGATTAAGAATATCATTAATTATTATAAGTCACGTTTATATGATTAGTTTAAAAATGATAAGCTGATTTAAGTTCTATGATAAGAAAGAAATAATTTATTGTAATCAGATTACAGAGTAGTAATTAATAATAGATAGTTCTCTAATCTGAAGAAATGCTATTTATATGATCAAAGAAAACAATATCAAGTTAAAAATAACTAATAATAGTAATGTTAATAATAATATTTCTGTAGTATTGCACTTAAAAATCCACAAAACATATTGGTAATTAGTTAAGCATTGGTGGTCGAGTGGTCAGCACAGCAGCCTTACAAACAATTGACCCAAATTCGCTTCCCGACTGATGCTTTGACACATGAAAAAAACAACAACTTGGTAATTACATCTTGATATATAGTTTACATAATTTAGTTATATGATTGATTTAATTTCATTATTTAGTTAAATTGTTAAATGTTTTTAGAAAAATCAAACCTTTATTTTACTAGATAGGGAATTCAGGAAAGATTACAAAATTATAACTTCTTTACAGATTTACAGCTTAGCACTGCCTTTGACCAAGCCAGTCATGGATATATTCATAGGCTGGTCAAAAGCAATGCTAAGCTGTAAATCTGTAAAGTACTTATAATTATAATATTTCCTCCACAGTGAACCTTCCCTATCTATCGAATTATAAATGAATCAAGAAATAAATAAAAAATAGATTGAGTTAAAACTATTTATTCCAAATATATTCAACTGTTAATAATAGTTTACAAGTTTTTGAATCGCATTACTCTCTTCTCTTCTTCAGATGTTGTTGGCCTGACCATTGACAGTTAGCATGGGAATCAAACTAGTAATTTTAAGATTTATGAATATTGGATTTAAGTTAATACTCTAACCAACTAGTATCACAAATCTAACAGTCATTGTTTTATTTCCAAGGCAAAGAAATTGGAAAAAAAATAGAGAGAATAATATTACGTTTTATACCTAATAAGTTATTACTGATAATTGAATCTATTTAGAAAAGTACAAATAAAGTTTGAACTTTTGCTGAAAGCATAAAACCTATGTGATTGAAATATTTGATCATGTAAGATCCAGTAAAATTCTATCATTACAAAGCTTTATACAATTATTTATATGCTTGTTTATTTGGATTTTGACTTCACAGTATTTTGTATATTAAAAAATTTGCAGTGAAAATGTTTTATGTTTTAAGAACAAAACAAAGTTGCAATTATGATATATTTTTAAAAACTAATAGTTATAGGTACTAATATTGTTACTAATATTGCATTACAATAAATGATATATTATTTGTTTTTATATATATCACTTATAATAATTTCTCTCATATACACTTTAATGCAAAAAAATTTTTAATAAAACTTTTTTATTTTCCTGACAGTTTCGACTGTCCAGCAGAAGAAATTTGAGAAACTCTGATGAAGACTGCTGGATAGTCGAAACTGTCAGGAAAATAAAGAAATTTTATTAAAAAAATTTTTTTGCAATAAAGTAAAGGAGAAGAATAAGAGTATATACTTCTTATTTGCTTTTACATTTAACCACTAAAATTTGGGTGTTTCTTTAATAAGAAGTGCATTAAATATGGTAGATGGGACTTATTTTATTATAAGACCTCTTATTGCTACATACATGGAATAGTATTACTGCATTCAATACTTGCTTTCAAATCTTCATTGTTCAGATAACTATCAGAGTATGAAGAAATTTTCTTTGTGGTTAATTAATTCTTTACCAGTGTCTTGTGGGATCCATTAAAGTAATATTACTAATTTCATACTATTGTGAATTTTCTGTATATATTATTATTGCAGTTATCTGAAGAATCTGATTACACTCATATGAAACTACTTTGTTTTAATTATAGATTTTTGGCAAAAGTGAGTATTTGTAATCACGTAAAAACTTATATTTTCATGATAGCAATAATAACTTTAAGTGGAAAAACAAAAACTTAGATTAAATGAATGAATGCCATTATTGCATAAAAATACTTATATAAGGTTATAACTTTAGTACATGTGCCTTGTGTGCTTAATATTACTACAAGAGAGATCTCTACAAATTTTAACACAAGATTCGACTTTATAAAGATGAGAGTCACTGCTCTTATCTTTATAAAGTTGAATTGTGTTAAGATTTGTAGAGGTCTCTCTTGTAGTAAAATTAAGCACCCAAGGCACATGTACTAAGCTTATAGCATTATATAAGTATTACATGCTGACAATGCACTTAATAAGAATTAATATTTACAACCATAAAAACTAAAAGGTAGGTATTTTTTTTAGAATTAAATGTACAAATAGACAAAAACAAAAGCAAAATATGCAATAAAGCAAAAATATATGATTAGCATAAATTTAATGCACCTTGGTATGGAATCACTCTAAATGAGAGGAAGTTCACACTCCATGGTTACCTTAGCTCCACCAACCACAGTCAGATCAGAATCACTTGTAAGCATCCATATGCTTATCAGTATTCATTCAAGAAAAAATCTTTTGCTCTAATGATAAAAATGCAACTGTTATCACTGCTGGCCTAGTCTAATGATGATCTCTAGATGCACTTGGTTTTATGGGAAACAGTTTTAATTAATGATTTATGTTTTATAAGATTTTCTATAGTAGAATGTTCTTGGAACTTGGCTTTCACAATTTTAGAATCATGTTTAACCCCAGGAATGACTTTAGCATCAGAACATTGACCATTCTTTATCACCTTTATCTTCATTCTGGATTTCCTTTTTTTAGACATTGGTTTGTTTATGTACATCTCTCATCAGATCTTATCTGTTTTTTTATATTAAGGATTGTTTAATGTTCAGTTTATGTGTCTGAATATTACTGATTCAATGTGAGGGAATATGAACTATCCCAAAAGGCTGTTTGCTATCTGCAATTGGATCTCTATTTTTTTCTTATATTAGACTAAACTTTATACACATTCTGATATCAACTTGTTGGATATCTGAGGAGGGTTGGATTTTTACATTTATCCACTCCCAATACCCAAACTCAGGGCACTATTTGATTCATTTAATTTCCTTCATCTTGGTCAAAACATGATCATCATTATCTTTCACCATGCTTTCTTATTGTCATCTCTATTTATACAGTAGACTCACTATTTTACATCAACATATATGCCACATTAATTTTCTTTTATCCAACCCTTTTCTATTTTTTTTCAGTGACTTTAATGGGCCTTATGCTGATTTTGTAGATAAATACATTTATCTTATTAATTGTAAACTGATGAGTGATGATGGCTTTTATCCTGGTAATGCCTTCTTCTGTAGTTTAAAACATTCAACTCATTCATTTTTATCGAAATCACCTGATCTGCATATACATTACAGTTAATCCATTTTTGGAACCAGTTGTTTTTTCTAACCACTTGGCACTCTCCATTCAATTTAATTTTAATCTTGATACACAACCTGCTATTTACTATAATTATATTTTTCAAGTAATTAATTCATTTTCAGCTTAGCTAGTAAATCAAATTATTGACTAGAAATTAGATATCTATCTGTAATTATTTAATCAATGAAGAAAAACCATATGCACATTTATCAAGCAGCAGTTAAAGTCATGTAATTTTTTTTCCATATGTTATAGCATTGGCCAGGAGGCAAACCCACAACCTGCAACCAACTACTTGCTTGCAAGGCAGCTGTGATGACCTCTCAGCTAACAACGCTTGACAATTGTATTTATAGATTTATATTTCTTTTTATAATGAAAAGTAGTTTAATTTTCTGAAGAAAAAAGATTAAAATGATTTATCAAGACAGGCTTATTATATACCTGTATCAATATATGTAGTATATAGGGTATGTGAGGACAGACTTTCACATGACCCACCACTCTCCATTCTATCTCATAACACTGATACACTTGAACACATATATGTCAAAAAGATATATATATATATTTGAGCGTTTCATCAGATTTTCAATTGGCTGGACAGTTGGAGTGTTGAATGGATTAAAGCCTGTCCATTAAAGTATGAAGATTGGCTATCTTAATATATATCTGAGCACTTATTGCACTGCACCAACTGATGATTGTTGGTTAAGCTTGAAATATGTATATTGGTGATTATTTATCTTTTTGACATATATGTGTTCAAGTGCATCAGTGTTATGAGATAGAGTCGAAAGTGGTGGATCATGTGAAAGTCTGTGCTCATATACCCTATATATTTTGATATAATGTAAGTTAATATTTAAAAATATAATTATTAATATTGCATTATCCTGAAAGTATCTACAAATTCATTTTATAATATAATACTAAATCATCCATACACTTTACTACTGTTACACAATGCTAAATTTATTTATCACCCTCTTTTACAGTTTCAATATAAAAGTTCTGAAGAAGATTGCTGGGGCAATCAAAACTGTAAAAGAGGGTAATAAATAAAGTATTGTATAACAGTAGTAAAATGCATGGATGATTTAGTAATATATGATTGACAATGCAATAAGAAAGATTAGTCATTTTATAATCCCTATACATAGGGTCTCCATGCATTTTTTTTCTCTCTATATATTTTTCTAAGTATAACTTTTATGGAAAAATTCAATTAAAAACTATATATTGAAAAGCCATTTTATATCAACGTTTTAAAGTCTAAAAAAATAACATAAAATACATGGTAGTGGAAACATTTTAGTCAAAAAAATAAATTCATATTACGTTGAAACCAGAGCCACCATAGCTACTAGGTTGTCACAGCAAAAGTATAGGTACAACAAGTCACATAGTAACACAGAATGGACTTGAAAAATTGCACAACATCAAAAAATATCTGGACATGAGTTCAAACCCACCTCTGCAAAATTATTTTGTACTGAGAGGCATGATGTTAAAAGTAAGATAAAGGAGGCTTACTTCATAGCAGAAAATTCTTTCACCATTAATCATAAAGAAGAATGTTTTGCTGTATCAAAAAGTTGGGCTAATTGACTCATTTGCATATTATACATATAGAATGATTCTAATGAAGGAGTCATAACAGGCTATGATTGTGAGAAATACATTTTCTTGAAAACGCTAAGCCATTTTAATTGATTAATTGCTATTAATTTATTCAGCTTTACGTTATAAGTGTGATAGCACTATTTAATATTATTATAAAATTCATTTAATGTAGATTTCCAAATATTGAAAACTCACTTGGAGGGAATAGGTTATTAAACTAAGAATTGAATAGATGGGCAAAACTAAGAAATGTTTATTTTATAAATAAAAATCTTTAATGAGATTTTAAAATTAATAGTTATTGTTTACATAAATTAATAAAGCTGGGAGAATAATTATTGTACAAAATTAAGCATACATTTTTTAACATATTTGTTGTGTTTAGACTGTATTATATCATCATCATCAACTTTTATCAATCTATTGCAGGATAAATCATTTCTCTGATCTCTAGTCTCTCTTCTCCACATTACCCCAGCACACTTTCTGACCTCATACATACATCTCACATGTGATAATCCATCTTCTCTGATCTGTCTCTCTTCTCCACATTACCCCAGTACACTTCCTGACCTCATCTATACATCTCGCATATGATAATCCATCTCTGATCTTAGGTCTCTCTTCTCCACATTACTTCAGCCACTTCCTGAACTCATCCATACATCTCATGTGTGATAATCAATATCTGATCTCTAGTCTCTCTTTTCCACATCACCCCTGCACCCTTTCTTATTTCATCAATTCATTTCACATCTCTTGGAGTCCAGATTAAGACTTCAATTGTCCATCTATTATCATCTCTTCTGGCAATATGTCCATCCCAACTCCACTTTAGTCTTTTAATTCTTTCAACAATGTCAGTAACACTTATTTGTTTTCTTACCCATGTATTGCATTTTTGAATTCTTCTTGTTATTCTTATCATGAATCTTTTATATTTCTTTGAGTGGTCTGAACTGTCTGTACCACTCCTACTAAGTATCCAATTCTCAGATTCATTAGTAAGAACTGCAAAACACATTTATTAAAAATCTTTCTTTTCAAATACAAAAGCAATCCAACCAGGTTTAATTTTATAATTAATTCCATCCATTATGTTTCCATTTATAGTAATAATCTGATCATGGTTTTGTAGTTCTTAACTTCTAACTCATCATAATCAATATTTTTTTCCTACTTTCTTACTGTCATCTGATAACTCTTGTAACATTTTCTGAAGTTCTGAAGCATTATTTGCAAGAACAACTACATACTCTGCAAAATCTAAATGACTTAAATAACCTACATTTGCTTTTACTCCTTTTTCTTTTCATTTTAATCCACAAAATATTTCTTGAAGTACTGCTGTAAAAAGTTTTTGAGATATGGAGTCAGCCTATCTTACACCATTCTCAACATTAACCTTCCTAGTATCATTATGTAATATAATTGTTGCTGTTATATTTTTATAAATATTCTTCAAAATATGATAACATCCTGGTTCTGTACTTTGATGATCCAATGCTTTAATCACTGAAGAAATGCTTATAGAATCAAATGACTTTCCATAGTCTACAAATCCTAAGCATAATGGCAGTTCATATTTATTGGTTTTATGTATAAATTCTCTCAATACTTGGTTATGATCTACTCTACTAAAACCACTTTTAAATCCAGTTTGTTCTCTTGGTTGCTTGCAATCCAATGTTTTCTGTAGATAAGTTGTAATTCTTTTAACAAAAAAAATTTGTATAAAGCTGATAAAAGACTGGTAGTTCTATAATTTCTAATATATCTTCTTTATCACCTTTTTTATATATTAATGTTAATACTATATTCTTCCAAATATCTGGTATATATCATTTAGACATTTTATATACAACTTTGCTAAAAAAAAATTCTATTTTTTCACTAGCTTCTTTTAATATATCGATTACAAATTCTATCATTACTTGGACCTTTTCCCTATACACATTTACATAAATGTGTATAAATATGTTTCATATTATATTTATTAATGAAACATCAAAACAAATGTACATTTGCATATTTACACTATATTGACAATGAATACATTATGCATGACAGCATTGGTGAAGTGTAGCTCCTAGTTCTAGGTAAACTATAAAAGAAGAGACCACTTCCAGCTGTACTATGACTGCTTACCTTGTGAGTAAGTCTTGTGACACTTCCAGCTGTACTTGACAGTTTGCCTCATATCAGCATTTGGTTCTAGAATCCCCAGTCCTGAATGTGGACATACCTTACTGAATCAGCTATTCAGCTTAACCACTATTGTCTGGAGATTCTAGATTCTGTCTTTCAGATTTGTGGCAGTAATTCATTACTGGAGAATATGAATTCTGCCTTTCAGGTCTGTCACAGAAGTTCTCTCTAGATTTTGTATATTGCTATTCAGTTGTGCAACAATTATTGACTGGGGAACATGTACACTGTCTTTCAATTCTGTGACAGTAGTTATCTGACCCTATCTTCAAATTGTTTGACTATTTATTACCATATTCAGTGAGCATCATCATCTACTGGCCCATTCTGGAAATTTCTATGCATTATCTATCTGTATATGCATAGATTTATGACAATGAAAGCTCAATTCGATCTAGATAAGATGGAATCTGGACTAGTTCATTTTATTTGAAGGCAAGGTGAAATATGCCATCTCCTGCTAGCTGGAGAACATAGCCATGCAGATACATTGGTTATACCATATCTTTTAATGAAACATGAAAACATATATACCTTTGCATATTTACACTATATTTACAATGATTAACTTCCATCTGCTACCATTGATGATGTGCTTCTCATACTAAGATGAACTATGGAAGAAGGGACTTACATGCCCTTATAGATTTTCTGCTATTTCCAGCTGTATTGTGAAGCCTGCCTCACGAGTAGATCTGGTGACATATCTGGATGTAGTTAACAGCCTGCCTCATATTGGCATTTGGTTCTAGAAACTTCCAGCCCTGAACATGACCTTGCCTCTCTGCACCAATCATGTAGCTTAACTGTTATTTTCTTGACAAGGTAGATCTTGTCTTTCAGTTCTGTGTCAGTAGTTCTCTGATCCTACCTTCATAAGGTTTGGCTATTTATTGCACGATCCCCATCCTTAATCAAAACCTTCATATTCAGTAAGTAACATCATCTATTGGCCCATTCTTGTTATTGGCTATGTGTTATCTATCTATATATGCATAGGATCATGGTGATGAATGCTCGTCTGATCTAGATAAGATGGAATTTGGACTAGTCCATTATCTGAAGGCAAGATGAGATATGGCAATATTTGAAACTATATCAAAACTAGATACTGAAAATATTTTTTTTTTAAAAAAGAAATTTATTAACTTTGTTTATACATGAACTACATTTTTAACACAGCTTGATTAAATTTACTCTGTATTGCTGTAGAGTGGAGGCTTAAGGTGACGGAGTAAGTTCTATGATTCTTCTTCTTCTATTAGGATGACTTTGAACCATGTTTCTTTATGCAGCCAGTCTAGAGCTAACATTCTGTCTCTAATGCTGATGCTCTTAATCAATGTTTTGAAGGTATCCAGGATATTGGTTGTCGTATTACTAATTATATGTTTGCATCTGGTTAGCCAGATTGCAAAGGAGAGAAAGATTGGGAGTCTGATGTTTGAGAAATTTCCGTTCTTGATTGAATGTTGAATCGAAAACAAGTCTGTATTTTGTTTTTTGAAAATAATTTTTTATTTAAAAATAGATGATATATTTATAAATTATTATTACTTGATCATTTGAATCAGAAAATCTGCTAATTTAAAAAAAGTCCAGACACTTTGTGTTCTGCTTGTCTAAGACCTTTTCACGTGATAGCATTTATTTATTAATAGTAATTTTATATATTTATAAACAATTCATTGTCTTTTTGTTTTCAAAACTGAGCTATAGAAAAAGTTCGTTTTGATGTCTAATTTTTAAAAATTATAATAATGATATTTTTATTAATGCAACATTATTTTAATGATCTATATAAATATGTATATTTACAAACATGGATGAAAATTTTAAATTTTTTAGAATTTAGTGGGCGCAAAGAAATGTAAAATAAATTTCTAATTGTAAAACAGAGGGCGCTATATCTTTAATAAATCGCATTTATAAACAGCTATTAAACAGTCAGTGTAATAGTTTGGTTATTAAATATTTATGTTTATTCTTAGATGTAAGATGTTGAGAATAAATTTTAAAACAAAACAATTACTGTGAATGTCTTCACAAACCGTTTCTTATCCCCGGGGAGTTTTATTCATGAAATGAAAATGAGAAAATCTCCAGTCTGTTAGACTTTAAGGAACTAGCGGTGAAATATTGCTGCAGTTTAGAAAATTTTATTGTTTTTTTGTTTCAATTATTATTTTTTAAAGGATTCATAACAAGTTTTTAATAATTTTGCCTTACAAATTACAATTTTTTTTTTTTTTAATAAATTGGAATTAGAAATTAAAATATATAAATATATTTTTTAAAAGATAAAATATCCTTTAAATATCGTGCGTCTTTACGACAACATAATTTTGATTTTTTCTTTCCTGAATTAGATCGTCATACACTGATAGAAATCTTTCAAAAGTTGCAACTGATTGCCAGTTCAATAGTAAATAAATCTTAAAGAACAGATACATAAAATATTATGCTTTAAAAAAAAAGAGAAACACTCTTATTAATATTTTACATCAAAAATCATATAATAGGTGAAGGATTCTATGATGTCATAGAGATGATAAAGTTTGGTTATGATTTTCATTTTTATCCAGTACCACTTAACTGCACAGTGAGAGTCTGTTTAAATTTGATCCAACTTTTCTTAATTCATAATTTTTTTTTATTTCTTTACATCAATCCCATAAACTTTCTTGTTTTATTTATCCATCTCAGATGTGATTGTTTAACACTTGTCTGGGATCTATTTTAGAACTTCACATTTTTTTTTCATATGTCATAGCATCAGCCAGGATGCGAACCCACAACTGTCTGCAACCAACTATTTGCTTGCAAAGCAGCTGCGATGACCTCTCGGGTAACAACGCTTGACAGAACTTCACATTTTCTCTTATTAACATTGCATGATCAACATTTTTTATGCTTGCTCATGAGTAGGCACTAGATAGGGATTTTATGCACAAGCCTTCTGGCATCCATTGATTACTCTGGTTGGCACAGGGTGGCACTACTGTATGGAAAGTTTTGCCTGTTTTAATAGCGCATTTTCTATTGCTATGCTATACTCGGATCAATTAATCCTCTCAATTCTTCCAATGATATTAGTAGTATATGTTAGTTTTTGCATTCATATAATTCATTTTTAATCGCTCTTCATTAATCATAACATGTATTTTTCATATTTTACTAAATGGTCTGTAGTTTCTGTGTTGTATTTCTATCATACACACTAAGCTTTAGATGCATAAGTAAAATGTGGTGAAATACATTTATATAATTATGTAAGGAAAGGAATTTTGTGGGGTTTGAACTCAGGATTTTCCAGTCTAGTCATCCTCCACTCTATCTCAAGCAACTGATACACATGACCACACACATGCAAAAAAGATACATGTTCTTTAATATACATATTTTGTGTAGAACCAGCACTCATCAATTGGGCCGGATCATAATCTTTTTCATGTTTGTGTGGTTATGTCTATTGGTTGCTTGAGATAGAGTGGAAGATTAATAGACTAGATGAGTTTAAATCCCTCTAAATCCCTCTATTTACATATATAAGAAACATTCATTGCAAGCAAATTATATAATGCCTTAAAATTATATAATTTTAGTAATTTTTTTTAATTATGATCATTTTTAGAAGCTTGTGAAATCTTTTAGCACCATCTATATTAAATTTAATTAAACATCTCATAGTTGGAAGAGGGTATAAGTTAAGAAGTTCAATCAAATTTAATCTAGATGACACTAGAAAATTGGGTCAGTTTCTAAAAATTATTGCATATTAACTGATGATATTTAATTAAACTACTAATTATGATATATATCATCAATAATATTCTGTCACATGAACAGATCCAGAGAGCAGTCACATCACCAAAGCATCTATTTTTTCACTCCATTCTCTTTATTGCCCAGCTCTTCGATTCTACATAATTCTTTCCATTTCTTATATCATCCAACAATGTCAATATTTTCCATCTTTATTTTCATTTACCATTCCTTCCAAAACATTAATTAAACTATCATTTCTTCTTCTTATATGTTCAATCCAGTTTCTCCATCTAATCATAATTTCTTGACTCAATCTTCTTTTTTCATTTACTCTTCTCAAAACTTCTTTATTTGTTATTTTATTCACCTAACTTACTTTTTCAATTTTTCTTCATGACCACATCTCAAAGGCTTCCAATCTATTCTATATATATTATTGTTATTGATTTCATGGTTTGTATGTTTATTAGGAGACTCGTAAAAAATTTGCATATCTTTAAAAACTTTTAGCAAAGATTCCATAATAATATTAAAATGAGCAAAAGTTCAGACTTTGTGGCTAAATATTCCAATGTATAAATATATAAATACAGGTAGATGATGAGAAATGCTGGCCTTCCAGCCAAAACATATCTCTGAATAATAATAGATTTGATGTGCTGGACTTTCCACACACGTCTTAATGGCAATGCCTAAAAAAGGATCCCTAGTAGGAAAATACATCTACTATTAAGGGAAAGTCAAGGATTGGACAGTCATATTCAAACTTCCGAAGGTCCTGAAAGGTATGTAGCAAAGCAAAAATAATAATAATAAACAAATGGTTATAACTATAAATTACATAATGCCAGACATATATATAGATAGATAGATAGATAGATAGATAGATAGATAGATAGATAGATAGATAGATAGATAGATAGATAGATAGATAGATAGTGGATCACTAATGATCATAATAAATTAATTCCTGATTAAAATAATTGGCTCCCTGATGTAAAAGAAAATCCCCAGAAACCTTAGGCCATTAATGAATGGATCATAAAGTATAATATAAAAGGGGAAGGCAAGCATTTAAAACTAAACTTAAAATAAATTGTCTTCCACACATTCTAAGTGTTTTATGTATTAGTAAGTTATCAAATAATTCATAGAAGATTACAAAATAAGTCAGTCTTTTAATTAACATAGACAGACTGGGTATTGAATATCAAACTCACTTCTGGTGAAATTTGATAACATATAACATAATAAATTATACATCACAATTTTACTATTTTACTGATACAAACAAAAATATATACATATGAAATATATATTGTTAGTAGTTGATATGAAAATGCTATGATAGCTGTGCTTTAAGTGATTCTTGTTATATCCACACTTACAACTGTGCCAATGTTATATCTGCAAGTCATACTGTGTGGTCAGCCAATAACGTTATACAATTCCCACGCTGTTCTTTTCCAACGAATCGGTCTGCAACGAAGCTCTCCAACAAATTGGTCTGCAATGAATGCTCTCCAACGAATTGGTCTGCAATGAAGCTCTCCAACAAATTGGTCTGCAATATCTCCACTGAATTGGTCTGCAATGAATGCTCTCCAAATGAATTAGTCTGCCACAAAGCTCTCCAAACGATTGGTCTGCAACAAAGCTCTCCAACGAATTGGTCTGCAATGAAGCTCTCCAACGAATGCTCTCAATATCTCCGCTGCGGTCTCTTTCAGCTACACCCATGAACTACATTTCCACTGGGTGCTGATCATTAACCACCAGCATTGACGCGAGATATCTCTACTTAAATACTGCTTACTCAATACTGCTTGACTGCTCTCTACTGCTCTCTATATTACACTCTAGATGTTACCCAGTCTTCTTATCACTCTCTGACAACTGCAACGATCAATCAATCAATGCACTGACCAATAAGGTAACATCTCTTATCTAAAAACATTTGTAATTAGCAAATATTTCTAGGAATTGTCGATTGCCATTACGTCAATGCACTAATTAAATTCCTCAGCTATCAGAGCGCAATCTAAAAACAGCCTTACGAATAAATTCTAGTTTTTTCTGGAGTGCACAAACATGTCTGCCATTTTACAAAACACTACAATTCTCTTTTATTTTTGTTTTACAGAAATTATAATAGATTTTACTTAAATGATTTAATAAAATATATTATTCTCTCAGAGATAATCACAGGGCACTTTTAAGTTGGAGATAATAGTAATATACCTAACTTTTAAAATAATTTCAATTATAAATTTATACTGTAAGAGGTACAAAACTAAATGAGCTTTCTCTATTAATTAATTTAATGAAAATAAGTCTCCTGTAGTGATTTTTAACTGAAGAAAATAAGAGGGAGAGGGTTTAAAGTTAGTTGCTCATTGAGTTTTATACTTGGCAGTTTCAGTAAGTCAATATTATAAATAAACCAACAAAAAAAATTAATATAAATTTGCCGCATCAAAGTAATGTGGAATATTTTTATAAGAATTAATAATTTTAAATTTAAGGAAAAAATTAAAAGACACATTTTAAAATTAAGTTGTCTAAACATTACAGATATATATAAAATACAAATTAATATTGATTTAGAAAACAACTTAAGCTAGAATCAGAGGCTTGTGGCAAATTGGAGGTTACCTCAACCAAACAGTAGATGTTCCATAGCTTGAAACAGGCAGTTATAAAATCAGATCATTTAGCAGGCTTCCTTGACACAATACAATCTCCAGGCTGGGTGTTGAGAGCACTGGAATGTCATTGATGAACTAGTGGAAACAGAACTCCGAAAAGCAAACAGCCGATCTTTTTACCCCCTCATTCTTTAAGCACAATGTACTATAAATACTAATCAACGCTCTTCAGTGAATAGTTCTTCAATAATCCCTTATCAAAATTTTCCACTATTTATCTGATCCAGTCTTATCTATTAGGATTCAATCTACATGATGTTTGCTGGTGAGTTTCTCTGTGGTCAGTGTCTGTAGTGGGCGGGAAATCTACAATCCTGCATAAACATGCTCCAAGGGTTCATTTTGCTAATTAAAAGAAAACAGCAACAAGCATGATTAAGTTTATCAGTCATCGTATTAACAAGGCCTATTTAATTAAGATTTAGATTTTAAAAAATGTAAATTTTATTCACAAAAATTTTAGGAATTTGGTACATTCTATAAATAATATGATGACTTTCAAACCTGATATTTGATATAAAACGTAAATACAAATTTACAAAATATTCCTTACAAATATTAGATTGTTTACATAATTGATCCTTTAATGTACATTTATCAAAAGATAAATATAAAATGTTACCAACTGATTAATTGAAAAAAAAAAAAAGAACTTTAATGAAAGAATTTAAAATATTTGCAACATTTTATAGATATCTAGGATTCAATTATTTCCTCAGTGCCAATTTAATAAAATAAACACAATATACATTTCTACAAATATATAAAATAAATAAACTATTATAAAAGGTTAGTTTTAATCATAAAATATAAATTAGATAAAAGATTATAATATTGATTATTAATATACTACCACCTATTATGAGATGGGTGTCAGTTAATATACAAGATTGGGTTCAAACCCATACTAGTGCTGATGACATTGGCACTAGATGAGGCAGAAATATGTACTATATTTCCAGCTTCAATATTTATTTTTGATTATTTTTAAACATAGCTAGATGTAAGAAAAATCCCTGTTTACATTTGGTTATGTAAATTAAATCATTTATTTTAAGAAACCATAATTACCTGATAGTTTAGGAATATTAGTAAAGGAATGATATACAATTATTTTAATAAGTAGATGAATATTATGTTGAGTTCTAATTAAATTTAACTTAAGAAATTTTAATATTAAATATAATTTGCATATTTTATTGTGAGTCATGGGAGTATCATTGATATTTTCATGGAGTAGTGTTTGAGTGATATTTCTATGCCATTGAGAGCATTCTTTTTGGTTTGTATTTAATGTTAAAAAGGGGTACCTTACTGAATGATTAGATAACAAGTCGCATGATTATTAATGTTTTATTATTAAGTAATTTATTAAGAATGATTGAATACATTAGACATAAAATAAATTGATAAGCATTACTAGAATTTACTGTAAAAGAACGAATTTAGTTTGGCTGAGGTGCTACGATATTCAAGCATTATAAAGAGCTTGCAAATAAGCTCTTAATAAGCTTTGTAGAATATCCTTAATCCCAGACTGGTTTCTGCTACTGACTTCCTCAGTGAGGTGCTAGGATAATGCTTGAATATCCTCACAGAGAAAGCCAGTAGCAGAAACTGGTCTGATACAGGGCTTGTTAAGAGCTTATTTGTGAGCTCTTTATATAAAATTTGTAATACAAGCTTGTTTAAATTAGGTCATGTGACACCTGACTTGTATTTTTTTAATATATATATATCTTTCCTAGTAATTCATTTAGTGTTTCTCCTATTATAATTTTTCTTTTGCTTATAATAATCTCCATTCTTTACAACTAATTTTTATAATTTCTACTAATTATTTTATCAGTATTTTTATTTCTTTGTTTTTATTTTTTACATATCTATTAGCTGTTAACCCCATGGCTTTTTTTATTAATATGGATTCACATTGTTATGACATATACTTTTATAATTGTACAATTATAATTGTTATATTACCTTTTTTATTTTGCTTATCAAATCTTTATTGTTTTTAATGTAAAAATTACCCTTTTTATTAATATATTTTTAAAATATATTATTTGCTAATCACTTAGAAATTCTATCAAAATATTCATTTGTACCCTTATTAATTGGCATCAGTGGCATTCCTTCTTTACAAATTTTTGGTGTTACATAAGTTTTTGTTGAAATGCAATCTTTATTTTTTTATTAAGTTGTAATTAATTTAATTATTTATGAAGTGATTCTTGCCAGTATATGATTTAAATATCATTAGTGTCTTACTCTACAAAGAATGCAAATGGTGAGCTAAGCCATACAAAATAATCATATACATTGATTTCCTACAATTTTATGAACAAGTATTTATCTCAGTACCTTTGTATTGTATTTTGAAAAAAAAAATCATTAGTGTAAATTTTTTCACATAATGTAAGTATTTATAATTTTTGTTTTGCATTATTAGTATTTCGTACTGGTTGTATTCTTAATGTGCTCATTTTTTTTGATAGTTATATTTTCTTATTTTTTATACAAATATTATAGCATTTTTTGTAAATAATGCTTATAAAAAATCAGATTTATTTTATTGTCTTGCATTGGTGGTTGAGAGTTTAGCATGACTGCCTTGCACTTGCAGGCAGTTGCCCGGGTTGCGGGTTCGCGTCCCGGCCGATGCTATGACACTTAAAAAAAATCAGATTTATTTTATTTTAATAGCTGATCTTAATTTTCCTAAAAAGGAATGTATTCAACTGAATCCAGTTACAAGCAGTTTATCATTATACTGCACAAAATTTTGATTTACTTTGATTTCCTAGATTTTATGAAGTGAATAGGTATTCATCTCAATAGTTTTATTAGGTGTATCTATATTTTGTAAATGATGCTTATAATAAAAAATCAAATTTGTTTCATTATAATAATTGTTCCTAAATTTCTAAAAGAATGTTCCCAACTGAACCCATAAATTTAGTGTGGGAATACCACACAAAGTTTTCATATGCCTTTTTCTACATAAAACCTGCAATTCTTTTGTAGGTCATTATGTCTCAATTATCTATAATATAAAAGTCTTAATGTTCAAATGATTCTAGTTTTTTGTAAAAGTATGCCTCCAACTGATTCTGTATTTATAGAATGATGTTTGAGAAAAGAGTGGATGATAATAGAGATATAAAAATAGAGAATGAACACAGAATTGATACTGAAACATCAGAATCTGATGATAAAGAGAGCACTGTTGTTATGGTTTTGACAACAAATAATTCAAGCAGCTATATGTTTGCCATCATAATCAATTCAAATGGTTCAAAGAAGTCCCCTCAGTGAAAAAAGAACAAAACAACATAAGCTAGTAAAAGGTTCATCATGATTGATAAATAATAAAAAAATCTTTAAGTGGTAGCCTAAATCATAAAGAAGTGTGGAATTTATTGAGTTCTGATGAAATTTTGACTGATATTATGATGTGGACAAATAAAAACATAAAATAAGCAAAATCAAAATATAAATTCAAAATAAAACTCAGCTTTGTAACATAGTTTTTTTACACATTAAAGCATTGTGGTGGCTGCTAATTTATAAGAAATTATTCAAATCAGGCAATGAAAAGCTGATCATAATTAATGGTCTGACCGTATGCTACTATAAGTGTACTTATATAAATTAATTTCAAATCTGTAAAAATAAGCTGCAATGAATGAACTTTAGAGATGATCTTGACCTTTGTATCATTTAAATAACTATCTAGATATATCCTTATATCGATATAAATTACCTGTTATTACTCATGATCTAGCTGAGGATTGAAAAGACCTTAGGGCTGTGACTATAAAAAAAAAATACATAAGTTTAATACATTTTATCTTAAAATAGTTTTACTGGAATAATGTACAAATTCTTTAAAGAACAATGCTATGGTGAAATCAAATCCCACACATACAGTCAATTCATATAACAGATAGCTGGAGGTATGAAAGTCTTATTACACAAAAATTAATTTCAGAAACTATTTTTTAACAATTATTTAATAAAATTAACTTAAAAAATAATAAATAAGAAGTCAGAAAAGTATGACAATTTTAAAACTAACACATATTTACTTAAGATATATAATTTCAATAAGTTAAAATGATTTACTGTTGATCCTTATTGTTTAATTAACATTTACTCTAACTAAATTAGTATAATGATTAAACCTGAAAACAACATTTCACAACATAAGATAAAATAACTTAAGATTAACTAAATCTCTCTCCTCTTTTATTGTAAAATGGAAAGGTCCCATACACTTTTACATTTTGAGTGGGGAAAATAATATCAACAAAAATTGATACCAAAATTATTCATTGTTATCAATTATTACTTATATTAAAGAATTATTTTTCAATGTAGATGTGAACATTATAATATCTTATTACCATGGAATTTGATCTCTTAATTTTGTTGTAATTATAATCTTCAGTTTCTTTTCAGATTAGCTTTTTTTTTGTTTCTTCAAGTTTTCAGTTTAAAGTCATAATAATAAGGTTCAGGGTTGTTTAATATAGGGTGAACTTATCTATTATTTCTATTAAAAGCTTTGCCATTAAATTCTTTGTTGCAGCATCAAATGTTGGCTTTAAAATCTTAATAGTAATTTCCACGGTAGGTTGTCACAAATTGAATATATCCATTATTTACATTAAAAGCTGTCCTATTATCTTATTTTTTATAGCTTCAAATGATCATTTAAAATTATAAATTTTAATTTCCATAGTGATTAATATAAGATGAAATTATCCATTGTGTTAATAATTTTCAGATTAACAGATTTCTCAATCAGAATACCATAGTCTGAAACAGTCATAAATTTGACTGTTACACAAGGCTTGTTACAAATTTCTCCCAGGGATATATTGATAATGCTCAGCTTTTAATAAAGCTTAGAACATAATTTTCTTCAACCCCAAAAATCATTTTTGAAAATGAAGTAAGGTCAGACTAATTTTAGACTTCAATATTAAGTTCTCACTGTTATAATTTCAAGAGCTGAGGTGTTACTGCTGTTCTCTTTACAATGATTGGACTAAGACTGACTGCTATTATCTTCTCAATAGTTGCATACAGACTATTACTATTGTTCTCTTCCAAACAGCTGGACCAAAACTGCTACTGCTGGTCTCTTCTCAACAGCTAGACTGAGACTCTTTTTTCAATTTCTGGACCAAAAATGCAACTGACTAGATACTGAAATTTACTACCCTCCTATTTTATTTTTTGAAAACAATCTTGTTACCCACCAACTCACAGAGTTCCTCAGATATTATAGCATTAAGCCTGGAGCAGTTGATTCTCTTTTTGCAAAAAGATTATTTCCCTCTCTTTGTTAAATTAAAAAATCCCAATTATACCCTAATTATTGAAAAATTCCTTTATAGTATTTTTTATTTTTTGTTAATTACTAGGAATAGACTAAAATATTTTTTATTTCTTTAGTGAGATAGAGGGGAAAGGAAAAAATAAACTTTAATTAATTAAAAACAGCATTTTTTAGAAAAAAAATAATAGCTTAATTCTTTTAAAAAAAAATTGATAAAATTATTTAAAAATTTTATTTACTTATCTCTCTTATTTTTCTTAAGTTATAAGCTGATAGATAAATAAAATTACCGAAGAAAAAAATGTGCTTTATTCTGTTTTATATATTTTTTCTTTTTTATTTATAACTACTTTTAACAAACATTGATTTTTTATATTCTTATTATTTAAGAATGTTTGGAATTTATTACATTATCTTTTAATGATTACTTCCCTTTTTTTTTATTAAAGTGTCATAGTATCGGCCAGACCGCAAACCCGCAACCTGGGAAACTTCCTGCAAGTGCCAGGCAGTCGCGCTCATAAGTTTAATAGCTGCTATTCTCAAATACTAAAAGGAAATATGCCTATGTGTTTGAAAAGGAAGATGTTTAATAAATTTGTTTTACCAGTTCTTACTATGGATCTGAGACTTGGACACTTAATAGAAGAGCAATACAGAGATTTTAGACCACTCAAATAATAATGGAAAGATGCATGTTAGGAGTAACAAAAAAAGAGCAAAAATGCAATATATGGGTAAGAGAACAAACAGGTGTTATTGACCTCATTGAAAAAATTAAAAAAGTGACGTGGAGTTGGGCTAGACATATTGCTAGAAGAGATGATAATAGATGGACAATTAAAATCTTAATCAGGATTCCAAGAGATTGTAAAAGACCCAGAAAGAGACCACATGTGAGATGGATGAAATAAGAAAGTGTGCAGTGGTGATGTGGAGAAGAGAAGCTAAAGATCAGAGAAGCTGGATTGAACTTGGAGAGACCTTCACCCTGAAGTGGATTGATAATGATTGATGATGATGATTTTTAAAAAAACATGAGAAGAAATGTTTTTTTTTATTTCATCCTATGTAAATAAAAATAAAATGATTAATTCAGATGAATAAATATTTCATTTTGATTATATGGCTGCGCACCATTTTTTCCCATTTATCTATTATATATAAATTATCATTAATCTATTCTATTCTGAATAGAGCTGAGACTGAGGTGGAATAATGGTAAACTATTGTTCAAATTGTCCTCATTCTCTGAACTTTTCTTACTGTCCTCTTAATTTCCAATCTAAACCTATTTATTAAAAAAACTTTTAATAGCTAATTTGACCAGAGTTGGCCCCTGTCTACAATATACATACATATATATATATATATATATGTATACATTATATTTGTATTCTTATTATATTTATGAAAA
The DNA here is from genome assembly GCA_028023455.1 of Epiperipatus broadwayi. Classification (NCBI taxonomy): domain Eukaryota; kingdom Metazoa; phylum Onychophora; class Udeonychophora; order Euonychophora; family Peripatidae; genus Epiperipatus; species Epiperipatus broadwayi. Next base: position 12,269,209 of record JAQFVV010000020.1, on the reverse strand, counting down.
TAAATATATAATTTAGTAAGTTAGTATTTTTCATTTTTTAAAATGAAAAAAATGTTGTTGAGAAAAGACAGTTGACAAAGTAATGAATGACCTCTGGGTTTACATACAGTTTATTGAATTAAAAAGGAAATAAAGTTAACTTAGTGTTTTAATATTGAATTGTATTGTAACAATGTAGAATGTGATATGCTTCAGCAAGCTCATGGAGCAAGATATAAAAATAATTCAATTTTTTTATTAGAAGATTAAGGATTCTATTTTTGGTCAGCTATATCCTCATAAAAACTTATACTGTGTTCGATTTAGAAGAACAGCATATAGTATAAAATCTATATTTTGAATGACTTAATACTTATTAGAAGAAATTTCTAATATTTTTTTAAAGAAAGTAATTTCTAAATTACTTGGTTAGAATATATTTTCCTGTTCGATAAAAAATCATTCTAATCAGAATTCTAATTGTAAACATCATTTTAAAATGAACATGTTTGTAATAACTTCAACTAAATTTAATGTACTTTACATTATAAGGAAAATCCAGAGTGAGTAGAATACCTATTTATCATGGGATATATAAAATGCATTTGCCTAGTCAAATATATATGTGTGAATAACATCTTTTGCTGAATGCCCTATAAAATTATAAAAAAGTTAGATCTTCAAAATGGAATTATAATTGTTAATAAAGAAACTGTGTATTAAGAAGATGAAATCTACATACAAAGAGAAAACTAAACATCAACTTGGGATATCCTATTATTTTCTTTAATGTCTAACAATGAAGGAATTAAAAATTGCATCTTCAAAGGATTTTCATTTGTGAATTCCAGGAACATCTGAGACTATTGTATTAACTCTTATAAATACCATTTAAGTTTTTAAAAATTATAATAGGGAAAGATTAATTTCATTTCCTTTATTATCATATTCATTTCATTAAAGAAATGATTAATAAGAGAGAATGATTTAAAATATTTTTATTTTTATTCATGGTTAATAAAAATTTAGATATAGATTAAGAAATATTAATATGGGAAAGGCATGTAAAAATATAGAGAGATAAAGTGAACTTGGAGGTAAGAGATTAAATTATTTTTAAATTCACATACTATTATTTTCTATGACATGACACTACATTGTTTATACTAATCCATATAGTCTAATAACCATGATGTATGATAAATGGATAAATGACTAACATTTATATGAAATATATATTTTTATATTAATAAACATAAATTATGTACAATCATTTTAACGACTGAAAATATTATATATAAATGATTGGATTATTATTTGTATAATCTAATTATTATAGAATAGTATTAATGTAAGAGTCTTAATACTTATATACTTATAGTTTATATACATTATAAAATCATGTAGTGCTATAAGTTAGAAAATATATCTACCGTAAGTAAATAGAATATTTATATTTTTTAATATAAGAAAGTAGATATATAAATAATTTTTATATATTGTAAAATTTAAGTTATTTATTTGTTAAATAAATAATTATTACATTTTTTTATATTAAATTAAATGAAGTCTTCAATTTTATTTGATTTAATTTAAAGAGTTAGTGAGATTTGTTATTAATATTACTTTAGAATATTGATAAAAAACCCTGAAGAGAATCAATTGTTAAACTTCCCTGAGTTCAAAAGCTGAGCATAACGGTTAAGTCAATTAAGATGAAAAGTGATTTGACGTGGTTTAGATATAATAACTTATTAATAATAAGTTATTTGTTGGGAACAAATATAGTTTTATATCAAAATTAAATCACATCATTCGTGGTATCCTATATGAAGACCTTAAATCTGACTATAGTGAGATGTGACTGCCTTAACTTATTTTGTTGAGAGAATGCATACACACACATATATATATAACAGATTCAGCCTGTATCCTACCCATCCCTCTTCTGTGTATTTAAATGGACAAGGTCCTATACATGAGGAGTCAGAATGACTTAAGGTCAACATGGGTATGACAATAATATTGGATCATCAAAGGATTTGCATATTCCATTATTAGATTTTCAATGGTATGGAGGGCTGTAGAGTTGTATAGTGGAGTAGCCTGAAGCCTGTCCATTAAAGTTTGAAGATTTGCTATTTTAATATAAACCAAGCATTGATTATATATGTCTGGACCAACTGATGAGTGCTGGTTCATCATGAAATATGTATATTGGAGATCATTTATCTCTTTCATGTGCATATAATCATGTATTTGTTGTGTGAGATAGATTGGATAGCTAAAAGGAGCTTGAAAATCTGGGTTTAAATCCCTTATATATATATATATTTAGATCTTTTCGTGATTAGAAATATAGAAACTAATTGTTTATTGTGCAGTCATTTAGTTAAAAGTAAAGAATTAAGATCTATAATTAAACCTGATAGCTATCAGTCTGTATCTCATAAAGTAGCTGCTTTAAGGAATTATTGTCTTAGGAATATTAAATTAAATAATTCTAGTGGGGTAGCTTTGTTTCAGAAATATCAATTTTATAAAGATTATTTGAGTGTTGGATAATCTGATAAATTTGTTAAAAGTATTTTATTTAATAATAATATTTGTAAGGATGTAAAGGTTAAAGAAAAATATGATTTTATTTCTTTGCCATTTAAATTGTCTTCTTATAAAATTGTGTGTAGAAATAGTAAATTGTTTGGAAATAAGAAAATTGCTTGGAAAAGGGGTGTTACATTGAATAATTTATTAAATAATATAAAAGAAGTTTTTGATAGAGACTATTTCTGGTGTGGTATATTTTATACCTTGTTTATTGTAAGAAGGTCTATATAGGTCAGAGTAGTTTGAGTTTAAATGAAAGAATAAAGGTTCATAAAAGTAGAGTTAAAAATAGATATCTTAGTTCTGCTTTGTATGTCCATGAAAAAGATACAGGCCACACTATTGATTTTGATGAAGCTAAGGTTGTTTTCTTTGAGAGAAATGAAATCAAAAGAAGAATTAAAGAGTCTTTATTATTGAAAATTTATTATTCTGAAGCAATTAACTTATTTAAGAGTTCTTTTAATATTAAGGGTGGATGGGAAGTGAATGGATTTGTGGGTAGTTTTTAATAGTATATATGTGTGGTTTTTTTATAGTTCTTTACACTTGAGAAGTCTGCTTGTAGCAGTGAAACCTTAGGTTGTGTTTTAATATTATTTTTATGCTGGTCTGGTTTAATTTTAGATTTGGGGTAGTTTTGATTTGATATATATATATATATATATATATATATATATATATGGTTATCTATATATATATATATATATATATATATATATATAGGGTTAGAATTTACAATCTTAAATATTACTTTATCCTTATAGAATAAAATATATCTTTTATATCTAATTTATGAAAATATTCATATCAACATATATATAAATTAATTTTACAATGAAGCTATTAAAAATGAAAGTCTGTCTCCAACCTTGTATAATTGATTATGAGTTTAATAACTTTTTAATGCCATATTTCATCTGGCTGATAAATTAATTTCACTCTTAAATACCAAAAATACTGACAAAGATATGCTTGTAACCATCAGAGCTACAAGAATATGTGGATTCATTTTATTTTGGATCCTTTGTTCAATATTTAGAATGCTTATAATTCATAGTCTGGGGAAGGGTGATTTACTCTCTTTGTTTACCATATACATTAAAGCTATGTTTAATTTAAAGTTTATATATAAAAATCTATAAACTACAATATAATATATATCACGATGTTTTCAGTAGAATAATCATTATTCTCATCAACATTTAATCTGGAACTATATATATATATATATAGTGACCATCCAGATTGGTACCATGAAAGAATGTGGGAAGTTCACATTGTACCAATAATGGTCAGGGGTACCTAATGAAAAAAAAGGGGATGAATTGTGAAATAACTTAAGGTATAATTTGGTTGAAAAGTTTTTAGGATGTTAGTTGGGGTGTACCAACCATTAATTTTTTTTTATGTATATCTAATAGTGGGAGAGGAGAATGGATTGTATCAGGAGTTGTTGGTATGAACACTAAATTGGTGGGAATGAGTATTGTTTGTCTCTAAGGCCCCAATGAGTGCTTATTCATTAATTTTCTAATCTATTGTTTATTGCCATTTCAAGATCTAACTTGTTTATGTGGTGGCATGTCCATTCACATCATTCCGCACTTCACACCTCATTCATATTTCTAATTATCACTCAGAATATCCATCTTGCAATAACATTATTTATTTTTCCATAGATATTGCTAATAGCTCAGTCATTAATAGATCTCTGGATTAATGGACAGACAGATGCATACCATCAGTTAGTATGATTTTTTATTAATTATTTATTGCATAAAATCTTTCATTTGAAAATGTAAAAGTTATTTGTTTCATTTATTATTAGTTAGTATTTGTGATTTAATATATATATATATATTTAATACTCTATTCCTAACATTTTTTTTACAAGTAATAAATTCTTGCATATTGTTGGCCTCATTATAACTATAAAAAAAGGAGGCATGGCTAAGTAGACGGAGGACTTCAGAAAAGAAAACATTTTAGAGAAAGTGAAATATACTTTTCTGAAAAGAAAAAAAAAGAAAAAAGGGCAGTAAAATAAAGTAGAGATAATATATGTAATAAAACAAGTGAACCTAATATTTTCATTAAATTCTCTTCTATTCCCTTTACTAAGGAAACTTCTCTCAAGTGTAAATGCCAACATGTAATTGTGAAGGACACAGGATAGAATTGTTCAATATGGAAGGCTAAACTTTTAATGGTACCCCAACTCCAACCTTTATCAACTAACAATTTGAATTTACTTTTATTCAAAATGCATGGATATTATATAAAAAAATTGCTAATACAATTTTGCTATAACTTACTTATAATGAATAATGTGATACTGGAAATACATAAATTAACAATAATGATAATAATTGGAAAAGTTATGCTGAACTGTTTAATGAAATGTTTTATTAACTCTCATTTAATAAGTTTTCTATTTTATTGTATAAAATAAGGCTGAAACAGAGAAATTATCCATTCTAATACTTTATATTATTAGAATAGCTATGTATACCAAATAACCTTACCATTCACACCTATAAATGAGTGATAGAATGCTGTGTAAAATAAGGCTGAAACAGAAAAATTATTCATTCTAATACTTTATATTATTAGAATAGCTCTGTATACCAAATTACCTTACCATTCACACTTATAAATGAGTGGTATAATGCATGACTTAATGATATTTGATAATTATTTATCAAAAATGTGTATATGCATGGATGACCAAATAAGCCTGAACTTAATCATTATTAAATGCTGGAAATTTTAGATGGAACAAAGTTGAAAATAGTGTGAATCATAAACATTTATTTGGATGATCTTGCTGAGCTTTGGAGATTTTATGACAAATAAATTAATTCAAATATGTGCAAAAGCTACTTGTAATGTCCATTAGGAAGCCCTAAGAACATTGGAGATAATTGCTGGTTTGCAAAATCCATATTTATTCTGCAGGGGTAGTGTTTATATGTTTTAATGTTTGTTTATCCATCATTACCATCGTGAGCTACATGTATGTCTCTACTCTTAAAATTTCAAGTGTGAACTAAAACAAAAAAAAAGAGAAAAGGGGAACTTTTATTTTAATGATAGAAGGTTTGACATGCATTTCTTCCCATTGCATATAATAGATAGGTAGATTTTCTTTTATGTTTAGTTTGATATTAATTTGATTTATTATTATTATGTATTTATGTGCCTAATCTCCTCTAGAACGTCTCAGAGATTTTGGTATAAATTATACCAAGCCACTAATATTTTCTTTTGTTGTATTATGTAAAAATGTTATCTTCCTGTGTTCATATCATTGGTTCAAATGGAATGTGTTATCATTATTCATTAGTTGGTAATGATCAATAGATATATGGAAATATTTATGCCAGTATTGCCGAATGGTCAGGCTTACTTGATAGTGTTTACGTTAATTTGAAATTCGATGTTCATAATGTTGCATAGGTATTAGATTTATTTATAATTTTATTAATGCTAATATAACATTTTATTGTCTGATGTGATTTCGACAATATTTCGTACACGATCATATGTTCACATGTGTGTTTGCTATCATACGCTATTTTATAATAGTTAGATTTATGCTTATTTGTCTTTTTATCAGTTTTGGCTGGTGCTATGCATTAAAAAGTGGGAAAATTTGAGTTATTTGCTTATGGATTTGTCCTATATGAAATGTGTTAAATATCTTTTGAGTGAAGAAGCGATTGAAAGGGATAATCATGTTATTCAGATTGAGTAATGCTCCCTTTAATTACTTACATATTGAGCTGTGGGTGGTGGTATATTTCCTTGTTAGATAGTATATGATGCGATAATTATATTTCTTAAAGTGAAGTGGTAGATGCCCCATTTATACATGATAAGTTGGCTGGGTTCCGCACCATTTTTGTCAGAAAAGTTGGTAACTACTATATTAATGAATTAAGTTGATGTTTGGAGTCTTGTTAATCCTCATGCACATGCATATAAATATTTATTTGTTATTATGTTGCTCTCCCTCTTCATTCCATGTAATTATTATCATGAAGTATTGAAACGGAAACCTCCAATCCCTTTCCGTTTCAGCATCAACCTAATGACCTACTCGTCTGAACTAGTTTCGAACCTATCTTAAATATAAAAATGTTAAATGTAAAAATGTTATATATAAGTCGAGTGGGAAAACTTTGCTATAATGGCCGCTTAAATTGCATCATCCATTTACATACGAAAACACGCTATAATTAGACAGGTTTGATAAAGTTATAGCGGAGAAATGCTCATAATTTATTATAAAATGTTTTATTAATTTTCAGTCAATTCTTAATTATATTCGCTATTATATTCGTATGTGGATGGATAAGTTAAACATTGGAATGATATATATATATATTTAAGTTTAAATAAAGATACTGTAAAACATTTTCTTTAAATTATATTTAACGGTTTTCTGATTTAATGTTTTACATATATAATTGAAACTAAAGTATTTTCTTTAAATTTGCTTTTTTTTTTATTATAAACAAATATTATTGTAAAAACAAATATGTTAAAAGTTATTTATTTCAGTAAAATAAAAATCATCCGTTTGTAATTAAAAATGAGAATTTTGTGTAAACAAGATATCAGTTAGTGACTGCACCCCGGGTAAAAAGTAAAATCTAGTTTACTGATTGATTTTTGTTTGCAACAAAAAACTTTATCATTAAATCAGAATACCGTTCCTTCTGCTAAGCTTTAACATTCTTTAACACTTAAAAAGGAATTTAATTAATGAAACTGAATCAAATTATATAATTTATATATTTTAATAATTTTAAGTAATTAAATGTAACACCTCGGAGACGTTATCTGTTGTAGAAATTAAATTATATTATTTTGTTTAATTAAAAGTCAATTGGTCCCGAGGCTAATGAAATTCCAAAAAAGGTGTTAAAGTTTAGTCGAAATGTATAAATAGGGCTTATTTTAAGCGGGAAGATATACTCCATCTTGCTTTTGAAGAGCTATTACTATCCAAGTTATAAATTGTTTAATTTTACCATGTCCGGCTAAAGTCAGGCAAAATTTTGCTGCCGTTCCCGTGATGGAACACCGAGTTCAATCTATCAAATGCCGAAGCAACAACCAACAAGCTTACACCAAATAAAAGATGTCATAAGCCACTAAAAGGGAATTGCCATTGTTCCAACACCATTTTAAATCATCTCACAACTGAATAAGAACATACCATAAGCCGCCAAAGAACTCACCTTCGTTCCAGCTCGAATCTATCCAGTCCAGCTATAGAACTATTATAATATTATTTAAAATAGCAGAGCTCTGTGAATTTCAAAAACAATCATGATTTCTTCAAAAACAGGTTAGCTAACCATATTATCAAAACGTCTTTCTAAATTGTTTTTCAAATAATCTTTAAATTCTATGATATGAAATACTTTTGTAAATTTCTGTGTTAATTAATGTTTTGCTATATAATTTAATCACTGCAGTTATATTTTGCGTTTCTTTTGCTTATTTTTAATTATTATTAGTTGTGCCTATGTTTCGAAACGGCATGCATTTAATTATAGAATATGTTTTTAAACATATAAATTTAAAATCTTCATATTATTATTTATATAGCGTCATTTCGTGCGCTGTTTCGAAACCAAATTCATATTTTGTCATTTAATAAATTAATTAATATAAATATAAAATGTGGCTTTTCAACCTTTAATTATTATATTGCTAAAGATTAAACTAGCCTGGAGTGCAATCATAAGTATATATTTTTAGTAAAGTATTCGTAAGTCCCTTATTAAATATAATTTTCCTCCTTTTTAAAAGTTTAGTAGTTATAGATAACTAAAGAGATTGAATGGGATAAAGTAAAGTTTGTATATATTCCCGTCAGTAGCATATATATACTTCTCATGCTATAGAAGAGTTGGCTCTTTTGATCAAGCTGATAAACTTGTGTTCATTTAATATGTGATATTTCATTTATAATATCCTTCGGCTTGGCGGATGTGAAACTTATTAATATTTTTCTCGTTGTGCTGTTTTATATATAAGATGGAGCCACGGTGTTGCCAGCACATCTTCTCTTATAGGGTAGTGCAGTAGCGAAGTCTGAGCTACGGGCCAGATTAGCATGTAAGTCCCCCGCTTCTTATGAACCAAATAAAGGTTCCCTTTTGCGGCATGACGACCGGTTATTGGGTAAACCGTTGTTCATCACAAAAACCCTAAAACTATTCTTCCATCCGCAGAGCCACTTTATTATTATATTTTACTTGTGCCTAGCGTATTAGTAAAATCATTATAGCCAACTTTCCCTCCCTAATATGCAGTCTTCGGCGTTGATCCGAAGCATTCTTGAAAACCCGTTTGATCTAAAGCTATCTGGGATGCTTTAAAAGCCCATAGTTAATATAAATTTATTATAATTAAGACGTATTATTAAGCTTCACTCCAGACTTGGTTTGATTTCACGAACAATAGCCACTCGAACTGATGATGAAAGGGCATAACTGGTAAAAGTTAATGTAGTGATTAGTTATATAGTAGGGCTATTTGTTTCCATTAAATAATATTGGCGCAATTAAATAATAGCCAACGTATCAATTATTGTTTAAATGGCCTAGAGTAATGTTACTTTATAAATAAAATGCCTGCGTGCATTTGCCAACAACAATTGTCAATAAATATATTTTAATTCATCATATATCAGTTTCTGTCTCATTATTAAATCAATCCAATTCACTAATTTCCCATAGCTATTTCATTAGTAAAACCCCTATTAACTAGTTATCTGAGATTTTATCTTTGGAATGTCTTTAGTGTTTAAGTTGTTTATATAGATGTTTAAGTCCATGAGTCTTTTGTTTTTCCGATTTGCTAGTGGGCCGGATTAAGAATTAATTCTCATGTGCCATCATTGTTATGTTGTCCATTAGGTGTTTGATCTGGGGCTTGGAGAGTGGGTTCGAATCCAGGCTGGTCCCTGACCAAAATCTCGGGCTCGACTGGGTTTGAAGTACATTTTGTGAGTTCCAGCTCATGTTAGATGGATAAGAATATTTTGACCGGCACAGTATATGTTAGTTATTTCAGATAAATGTTTTAGTGATTTCTGTAATGTACTTGAAGTTGGATTAATAATTTAATGATTATCTCATTGTACCATCCGTATTATAAAGTTTATTCATTCCACAAGTAAGCCAATAGAAAATATAATCAATAAATGCATTGTGATTGTGAATTTATAAATGTGCACACATTCGGAGATATGATAAACTCAAAGATATGGAGGGAGACCATTGCTGGAATTGTAAGTTCTAAGTAGCTTGTCAAATCATATTACCCACATTGTCATTATTTCATTTGTTATTATTACTGGCAATTCATCCTCCTGGTATGAATGTAACATTGGATTACAAAATTTTACTTTATTTAATATTAATTTTAATAAAATTGTTACTTAATTTTATATAGTAAGTATAAATTTATGGACATACGGAAATAATTTCAATGGCATTAGTTGATTATTTGATACCGCTTCTCTTAGTTCATTGAGGGCACAGAATGAGAATAGATGACATAAACATTGGTACCTAAGTATATAATTATTTTGTATTGTTAATAATTTAATAGATAGAATTGTAAATAATATTGAAATAACAGATAAGAGGAAGAGCCTCCAAATATTAAGTGTATAGGATTTATGTAATTTAAATGTTATTTAATCAAGTTTGTAGTTAATGTGAAATTAATGTTAAATTATCATCGATGTATTTGTAAAGAATGTGTTTTATAATAAATGTTTGTTGAAGTAAGACTCCCTCTTGAATTATTTTTCTGTGTACGTTCGATTAACCATTTCCACACACACATATGTCCAACATAATATGATTGTAATACTTATCAGTTTAATAATATATGCAATCTATCTAGATAACACTGAATTAATTGATCCAAACATTGTATAATGCCAAGATATAGATTTTACCTTGTTTAAAATAGATAATGATGGAAAGCCATTGTTAGTTTCAGGTCCCCTATATTAGGTGGAATTAAAAAAGGATAATGAAGCTTCACTATAATATTTTGAAGCTAAACTGAGGGTAAACTCATTACCTTTAAGTGTTATTATCAAAATGAAAAAAACTTTTAGTTTCCTAGTGCAAAATAGAGTGAAAAATGCGAGTCAAGAAAACAGCAGTATAAATAAACAACTGGCGGAAGAAGAGAATCCGGTTAACAAAGAAAACACCTCAGGTGATTTGGACTATATGTCACCCAAAATATCACAAGGGAAGGAGGAAGCAAATGTCATTGAAGATTTCGAAAAGTTTAAAATTGAAAACGTTATCTAAGAAGCGAAACCGATTAATAAAAGTTTAAAATTGAAAACATTATCTAAAAAGCGAATCAGATTAATAAGAACAAATTTATAAAATCTAAATTTGAAACTAATGAGAGAAGTAAATCAAATAAATTATTTAATGTTAATAACCAAGAATTGAAGTATGAAGAGGCATTACAATCAAAAATGAAAATCTAAGCAAATGCAGTGAAAACTGGAGGGAATAGAAGAATGGGGTAAATAACGTTATGCAAGAGGCTTAGGATAATATATTGGATTTAATGGACAAGGAAGATGAAATATCAACTGTTTGAACAAAATCCAATTAATGAATAACTTTTAATAAGGATTGAGAAATTTAAGGAATAAAAGTGTTGTGTTTGGTTAGGCTTGCAGGTTTGTTTTTAAAACAACAGATACAAAACGAACAACTATTCAGCAATAAATATGTATAATTTATTAGTACAAAATATATACACATGTTAGTTAACAAATGTACAAATACAGTTGATATGCTTCAACGTTGAGATAGTTGTGTGAAATATGGAACTCGCTTCCAGCTACTGATTAGCCTGCGTCGTGAGTTCTGCTAAGAAGACTCTTCCAGCTATGTAGTTAGCTTGCCTCGAGTCGGCTCTAGTTCAGACATAGCAGTTTCCAGTCCATAGGTGGACTTGCATCACTGTGTAGACATCGTGATAATAACTAGATAAATACCTTTGCTGATGGCAAAAGGTTTATTGGAGAGCACGTTCTGTTGTTCAGGTTAACAAAAGTAATTGCTCTCTGCCTTGCCTCCAAAAGGCTGACTATTTAAAGGCAGATCTCCTACCTTACCGGAAACACACAGATTCAGTGCACAAACCCCAGTGAAGGTTTTTAATCCCATTGGCTAGCAACTGGTTGCTAGCCAATCAGGTAAGGAATCTGAAATAGTCCACTTCTGAAGGCAGGATCAGATATGACATCCCTCCACCTGGCTAAAATTAGCCCTGGAGGACATAGTAATTGAGATGCACTGGATGATGTTTTGTCTGCTTGGTCGGTTCCTCTGTTTGATTGTTGTTTCTGTCTTCATCCTCTTCTCTTAATGAGCTTGTTTCTGGTTGTCTGCTGCAGTCTTGATAGCTTCAGATGTGTGGCTGAGTCTTAGTTGATTGTAATGGTGATGATGATGATCATCTTCAGTTTGCACAACAATGTAGAGGCCCTTTATTTATATCACCACTGCTGGTCTCCACCTTGTGGACCCATAGTACATATGACATAGTACTTTTGTTTCTATTTGGAATTTTATTTTGTTTTTATCTTCTAGTTGAAGTTTGGCATCAGGTTTCAGCTTTTTGTTAAAGACTTTTGATTCATTAGACTTTAACTTTGATAATGTTGTGAGCTGGTTCACTTTGGTCACTTTGAATCCTCAGTTTGCACAACAATGTAGAGGCCCTTTATTTGTATCACCACTGCTGGTCTCCACCTTGTGGACCCATAGTACATATGACATAGTACTTTTGTTCCTATTTGGAATTTTATTTTGTTTTTATCTTCTAGTTGAAGTTTGGCATCAGGTTTCAGCTTTTTGTTAAAGACTTTTGATTCATTAGACTTTAACTTTGATAATGTTGTGAGCTGGTTCACTTTGGTCACTTTGAATCCTAAGTGACTGAACCAGCCATGACCTATTAAATCATTATGATTATCTAATGCCACTACCAGTGGTAGGTATATAGTTTTGTTAGGCAAAGTAACTTTTCCTGTTGTTTGACCCAACAGTTTGATTTTATTCCCTTGGTAGTCTGAAATTGACTTACTGCAAGGGTGCAGCTTATATTTATTCTTTTTATTAATGCTTGTCCAAGTCTTTCTTGAAACTATAGACACTGCTGACTCTGTGTCAAGTTCCATTTTAACTGGTGTATCATTTATCATGACAGTGTGTATAAACCCAGACTTGTTATCTCTGATGTGGTTTATACAGGCAACTTGCTTATGTTTATTATCAGTGCCTTTACTGTCTTTAGGAATAGACTTGGCTGATTGTCTTTTTAATTTCAGACATGCTGCCTTTATATGTCCTATACACTTGCAAAACGTGCATGTAGCTTTGTGGTATGGACATTCTGTATGCATGTGCATGTGCTCATTGCATCTATAGCAAAGCTGTGGGCTATTTGATACAGAATTATTTGAGCTGTGTGCTTGGATGACCCAGTGTTATGCTCAATTTTTTGCACTTCATATTTTATGTTTTTTAATGGGTTAGCTTGACTAGCTATTGTTTTTGCTAGTGTTTCTTGAGCTACCACTGTCTCAAAATCTAGGTCTGAAACCATTAACATTTTAGCCTCAAATTGTGATCGTTTATGCCACAAATAAAACAATCACGAAGTGCTTCATTCATGAAGTCTTTGAACTCACACTTCAAGGCTAACTTACGGATTCGTGTTGCAAATTCTCTAGCTGTTTCACCCTGTTCTTGTATACTGAGATTAAAATGGTATCTCTGCATTATTGTCAAGGGTTTAGGAGTAAAGTACTCTGTGAGAATTGTCAACACTCTATCAAAATCCAGCTCAGCTGGGGTTACAGCCATAGATTGAGACTTGCATATTTCGTATGTTTGCTGACCTATTGTGGTCATTAGAGTAGCTAACTTTATCTCAGGCTTTTTTATCTTGTTAGCCTGTAGATAAAAAATCAAACGCTCTTTATAATTTTGCCAGCTCTCAGGTTGAGCCGGATCAAAAGATTCCATAGAGCCGATTGTGTTAGCCATCTTTTTTATTTATGCTGAATAACCACTCATACTTGTTTTTATAGTTACGTTATTGTAACTAACTGAATGAAACTTTTTAACCAATAGAGCGAGCTTTTACACTGTCTTGCGAATAAAGCTCTTGTGATTGGTTAAAGCTTCTAATTGACACACCTTTATGTCTGCGTTCAATTTTATTCAACAGTTTTACGTTATTTTTCTAAAAAAAAACAACATCATAATGAAATTACGGTAATGTAAATTTTTTCCAAGAACAAAAAACAATAAACAAATACACTCTCACGTATTTATTTCACATTTAGATCTGTTGAAACTGGCATAGTTTATTCTAATTTTTCCAGCCATGAGGAAAAAATTTCTGTTACTGCGCCAAATTTATTATAACTGGCTTAGTTTATTGCATAATTTTTCCAGCTGTGAGAGAAAAATTTCTGTGCAACTGCTCCAAATCTAGTTGGCCTGTCGACAGCACCAACTCAGTTATAACAAGAGTGTCGACTGCACCAAATCTGTTGTGTTTGGTTAGGCTTGCAGGTTCATTTCCAAACTGACAGATACAAAACAAACAACTATTCAGCAATAAATATGTATAATTTATTAGTACAAAATATATACACACGTTAGTTAATAAATGTACAAATACAGTTGATATGTTCAACGTTGAGATAGTTGTGCGTAGTATGAAACTCGCTTCCAGCTACTGATTAGCCTGCGTCATGAGTTCTGCTTAGAAGACTCTTCCAGCTATGTAGTTAGCTTGCCTCAAGTCGGCTCTAGTTCAGACATAGCAGTTTCCAGTCTGTAGGTGGACTTGCATCACTGTGTAGACGTCGTGATAATAACTAGATAAATATCTTTGCTGATGGCAAAAGGTTTATTAGAGAGCACATTTTGTCAATCAGGTTAACAGAAGTAATTGCTCTCTGCCTTGCCTCCAAAAGGCTGACTATTTAAAGGCAGATCCCCTACCTTACTGGAAACACGCGGATTTGGTGCGCGAACCCCAGTGAAGATTTTTAATCCCGTTGGCTAGCAACTGGGTGCTAGCCAATCAGGTAAGGAATCTGGAATAGTCCACTTCTGAAGGCAGGGTCAGATATGACAAAAAGTGAACAATTCTTTTATCAAGATAATAACCACAGACAAATTCAGTTGACATGCTGGACGCTAAACAATCCAGCTAGAAATATTACCTTTGTAACAGTAATAGAGTTTTGTTGTAATATTTATAAGCACGGGTCTGCACTCCTCATTTCTTCCACAGGGGTTGATAATGGTGGTCGTTGGAGGTCTTTTTTGTGGGTGCAAGCTGTTGATGATTATTGCTGCTACCCAGAAAACCTGCCGAGAGGGTACAGGGTCAACGTTTTTAGTGCCTTTTTTGCTCTGATGGGCTACTGTGCTCCCTTGATGGATTGTTTTTGGGCAGTGCAGATCTGTGTTCATCCATGTATAGATACACATTAAGCAAAATTATACACCCCTTTTATGGATATATTTGTTATCGAGCATATGTACTTTGTAAACCTGGTCAATAAGTGTTTTACCTTGTAACATTAAACATCCTCCATGGGCAAGTGTACCCAATAATTTTTTGTAATCTCATGGCTCTATTTTATGAAATAAAGATAAAATAGATAATGACGTGTGATAAAAATGCACCCGATCTCTATCATTGTCTATTCTTTATTTCATTGTAAGAATTGTCAGTTTCACAATAGTTCTTCATTACTTAATTATCATCTTATAATAGGATTGACTTATTATTTATGTAATAGAGCCCTGAGATTATTTCATCATTTAAATAAACATTGGTATAGCTGTGCAATCTAAATTAAATGTCTGTAGATTAATTATTGTTACAGTGATTCCCAAACATATTGGATGAGTGGCGTGATTGGTCTGGCAGATACTTGGATGGTGGGAGAATTGAACATATGATTCTTAATTTAATCCAGAAATTACTTTCTTTTGATAATTTAAGTAACTATTTATTATATAACTAAATAAACATTATATAATTATTGTTTATAAATGCTTTTCTTACCCCATTTGCATTCCAGATGACCACAAGACCCTATAACCCCCAACTGAGCTAAGCTGCAGATTAATACTATAATAAGAGTCTTATCCATAATTAGAAATGCAACCTAAATTATAAATTTTATTCTATCTTGTATAGAATTGGCGCCTGGGCATTTATATGTGTATAAGGTGATATAGGTGTAGATTGAAGTGGTTACAATATATATATATATAGTGTGTGGCTTATGGCTTATTAATGGTAAATATGACTGAAAAATATTTTTCTGTGTGTAAACATTGTACATTATCTAATAATGGCTGTTAAATTATATGTAATGTTGGAAAAATTTTTTTTTATCTATTTGATATTAGTCAAATTTTTCTCTGAAAAATTGTCATTTGAGTTGTGGATTACAAAATTCTTATCAATTCCTTTTATCAGTTGGAGATAAATATTTATTTATAGTAATTCTAAAAAAAATACAAGAAATAAAATTTATAGACTTACAATCTCTAATTTGGAGTAAACAATGGAATAAGTGGTTAGATTGGAAGATATGGCAGGCTATATTGGATAAATGAACAACTAATATAAATTTAAGCAATAATATTGATGAAAATAGAAGATTATACAATTTGTGTGTGTGTGTGTGTGGGGGGGGGCATTATAAAGATTAAGTGCTAAATGGGAAATAGATAGGTAGGATGCCCTAAAAACTTGAATAATGGTTTGAAATAGTATCTTAAATAAAATGAAAAGCAGTTTGGGAAGTGCCTGATATTGAGGAGGGTTCCTTAGAGGTCATTATTTTTTCAAATTGATTAATTTAGTTTGTCAGAAGCTCCCATTTAGACATTATATCACAAGATTGCAAGATTAGAAACTTATTGTCAGACTGGGTGACATCTCATAGTTGAATTAATACGTAAGTACCATAGTTGATATTCTTAATTTTCAAAAACCATTCTAATAAATTTAAATTAAAATTTGCAAATTATTATAGAATATTAACCAATTTTGAAAATGGTTTAAACTTGAAGAAGTCAGTAAAAAGATAACCGATGCACTATTAAGAACTGCAAGAAAGATAGATGGTACAAAAAACCCATCAATTTAGATCTGCAAGAAAGATAGATGATACAAAAAACCCATCAATTTACCAGGAAATTTTCAAATGAGACAAAACAGTGTAAGGAGAAAACAAAAAATACGAAAATATTTAATCAACTATTAAAAATAATTGAATATCTATAAGTTTGTAAAATGGTATGAAAAAATGTTGATAATGATATACGAAGATATAATTGCCGATTGGCAAGGAAAACTATAAAAGTGAATAAAAATATCAAAAGTGTTAAACAAAATCTTAAGTAATGGTTGGAAACTTATTTTTGTAATAAGAAAAAAGCATGAAACTCTCATTAAAAAGAAAGATGATGTCATGAAATGCATGGATGAGTTCTATAAAGAATTGTATAGGTGGGCTTTGAGCATTCCATCATCAGATTTTCAATTGAAATGGACAGCTGAAGAGTCATGGGGTTGAGTGGTTTTAAGCCTGTCTATTAAAGTATGAAGATTGGCTATCTTAATATAAGCTGAGCTTTGATTGTATATATGTGTGGAGATGATAATCTAGACTAACTGATGAGTGCTGGTTTAGCATGAAATACATATATTGGTTTATTTATCTTTTTGACATGTGGTGTATCAGTGGTATGAGATAGTATGAATGGTTGAAGGTCATGTAAAAGTCTGAGTTCTAATCCTCTATATATCACATATATAAGCACCCATATGAAAAAGCCTGTTCAGTAGAAAAAAACAAAAATTTATATTTCAAAGAATTGCATAGTAATAAAAATGAGTAAATAAAATCTCACCTAATGTTCACATGAACACCATCTCTTATACTAGCACATAATTGTTATTAAACAAGGCAAAACTTTTTAGTGCCACCCTATGCCAACTAGAGCAATCAATGGATGCCAGAAGGCTTGTGCATAAAATCCCTATCTAGTGCCTACTCATCCAATATCCCCAGACTAGTTTCTGGTTTGTGGCCTTCATCACTGATGAGCCTTGGATATCTGAGAGCACTGCACCTAGATTTTAGGATCTCATGCAACCCTCCAGCAGCTACCTTTTATCTCTACTTAACTATAAAACTATGAGAATGAAATTGAAAACACAATAATATTTTTAAATTGAAAACAGAATAATATTTTCAATCTAAGCTCAATAAGCTATTGAGCTTAGATTGAAAATATTATTGTGTTTTCAATTTCATTCTCATAGTTTTGTAATTAAGTAGAGATATAATTGGCTTAGATTGAAAATGTTATTGTGTGTTCAATTTCATTCTCAGTTTTGTAGTTAAGTAGAGATAAAAGGTGGCTGCAGGAGGGTTGCATTAGATTCTAAGATCTAGGTGCAGTGCTCTCAGATATCCATGGTTCATCACTGAATAAGGCCACAAACCAGAAACTAGTTTGGGGATATTGGATGAGTAGGCACAAGATAGGGATTTTATGCACAAGCCTTCTGGCATCCATTGATTACTCTGGTTGGCACAGGGTGGCACTACTGTATGGAGAGTTTTGCCTTGTCACCTAAAGTTATTACATTTTTTAAATTTCCTATCATTTTAAATGAAAAACTGAGACTTGCAATTAAATCTGTGAAAAATGAAAAAGCCTCATAAAATAATGGAATTATAATCTATATTTTAAAAGAAGCAGATAAAGAAATAAAAAA
Organism: Epiperipatus broadwayi; assembly: GCA_028023455.1. NCBI lineage: Eukaryota > Metazoa > Onychophora > Udeonychophora > Euonychophora > Peripatidae > Epiperipatus > Epiperipatus broadwayi. Next base: position 12,250,714 of record JAQFVV010000020.1, on the reverse strand, counting down.
ATTGTTGTCAAAATTATATACCAACTGTTTAAATGAAAAACGATGTATCAGATAATTGGAAGATTGGAATAGAAATATTATTTAAAAAGGATGATATAGAAGATCTTAGAAAATACACAAGCATTAATTTTCTATCAGTTCAATACAAAATCTTTAATGGGATAATTACAACTCATCTACAACAAACTCTAGATGTTCATCAACCAAAAGAACAATAAGGATTTAAAAATTATTTAACATAATGTAAAATATCTACTAAGTATTGAAGGAAGTTATGGAAAAGACAAGTAAATATGAGTTGCCATTGTGCTTTAAATTTATAAATTATGCCAAACCATTTGAGTCTATAGACATTACTACAGTCATTAAAGCATTAAATTTTTCAAGATATTGTTATATTTTGAAAACTATTTATTCAAAATGCAAGGTGGGCAGCAGGGTGATTTCATGAAAACGTTTTCTGAAGTTTTATAATAAGTATTTTATACACTAAAATGGAAAGCTAAAAAGTAAAAGTAAATGGAGATTATTAACTATTTAGATGTTAAAGATGGCATTTCCAAATAATATTTCAGATCTTCAGAAATTGTTGCAAGAGTTATGAGACAAAAGTAAGAAAGTAGAACTAAAAATAAATGCCAAAAAAGCCTTGATTAATATTCAATGGATTTTTTTAGAAAATAAAAATTTATAATTATGAACTAGAGAAAGTTAATAACTACAAATATCTTGGTCAGATTCTTAATATAAATAGAAACATAATGAATGAAATTGATTATAGAATTAATCTTAGTTGGAGTGGTTTTGGTAGAAATAATAATATTAAAATGAAATATATCTATGTGTTTGAAAAGAAAGCTTTTTAATAGATGTGCTTATCAGTTTTTACTTTATGGATCTGAAACTTGGACACTTAGAAGAAGAGCAATAGAGATAGTCTAGTGAGATATATATTAGGAGTAGTAATAAAAGGTTGAAAATGAAATTACATGGATAAAAGAACTATCATGTATAGCACAAGAGATCACATGTATGTGCTAAAAAACATGATAAAAAGATTAATGAGTAGAATTAGCTACTGTTTGAATTTATAAATATAAAAAAATCATTTGATTCTATAAACAATGATTAAAGCTATATTAAAACATAAACCAAAAATATTTTTCAAATTATGAAGAATATTTATCAAAATACAACAGTAGTGATTACAATACATGATAATGCCAAAAAGATTAACATTGAAAAGAGAATGCAAAAGAGTGGTTTTATTCTTTCAAACTTGTTAAAACCGTTTATAAAAAATGTTTTATGGGTAAAATGGGAAATTAAATAAAAATATGTGTCGATTTAAATCAACTAATTATGCAGATTGGTGTGATTGTTTTCCTAAATAATGTTTAAGAGTTTAGAAAATATTATAAAAGCTATGAATAAGCCTGAAAACATAATGGATAAAAACTGGAGTGGTTTTGGTGGAAATAATATTGAAAAGAAAATATGATTATTTACTTGAAAGATTTTTAATAAATGGATTTTGAAGAACTCACATATAGATCTAAGATGTGGAACCTTAATAAAAGAGCAAAGAAAGACTTTATGCCACATAGTAATGTCTGGAAAGATGTGTGTTGGAAATAATAGGAAGGGTTGAAAATAAATTACATAAATGAAAAAACGAATAGATATCATGGATATCATTGAAATATTAGTCTAAAACAAAGTTAAACTAAAAAAGTTAACAAAAGAAAAACAATTGAAGTCATAAACAAGATTCTAACAGAGCTGTAAAGGACCTAAAAAATGAATGATGTGTAATGAATGATAACATATGCCAATTTGCTGGTGTAATGTGAAGAGAAACTATGTAGTGCACAAGCTGGATTAAACATAGGGAGGTTATTATTTTTCTATGGATTTATAAGGATTAAAAATAAAAACAATAATACAATGGTTCACTATGCTTTGTGTACTACTGGACTAGTAATACTTTTTTTAATTTTAAAAAAAATTTAAAATATACTTTGCTTTAAAGTACTTGAGAAATATTCCTAATTTGTAAAACTATACTTTCATAAATAAAAGGATCATGAAACTTTATGATAATCCTCTAAACAGTAAGAAACATAAAATAAATCAAATTCTAGAGAAAAATGCAATGTCACCCTACAAAGTAAAATATATTGGTTTATTGCTCAATAGTAGTTTCAAACACTAAAAGGAAAAATCTGGAGCTACAATTCGTAGATTTTGAGCGTTAGAATCCACATATTACAACTGTATTAAAACATGCACGATTTGACCATTTAGCATTATCTCTTGATGGATTATAGCATAGCTAGCTTAATTTATATTTCGAAAGGATACTTGACATACATACTTTATATAAATATTTTCATACATAAATAGCTTATAAATTATTCTTTTTATTATTCAAAAAATGTTCTTCATGTACGACGTATGAAATTTATGCCAAATTAACTTATACGATTTAAAATAATTATTGAATTACAATTTACATTTGGTATTATTTTTAAAAAAGAATCAATATTATTTCTATCTTCTTTATTAAATTAGAGATGCATTCAATAAAATTACTTTTTGTTCATTTTCGTTAAATAATTAATAAAGACGCTCTAAAGTTCCAATTATGTTTTTTACATTATTCTTGATTTTATTATTTTAAATTTAGAAAAATCAATATGTTTATTTTAGTAAATTTTAAAAGTTAATTGTCGTTTTATTTATAAAGTATTAGATTATAAGTATTACATTTTCTTAATTAAATATTATGTATTTGAAAGTTTTATTGAAATATTATTGATGTATATATACAGTTTTAATTTATTACTAAAAGATTATTTTAATAATTTCCATATTTCCTCTTTCTTTTTTATTCCTCATATAAATAAAGAGACAATAAAAGACAAATGATCCCTAAGATGTATTTCGTATTGAACCTGCCCTCATGAGTTGGCTCAGGTCACTAACTCTCATATATATCTTTATTAAACGAAGGGTATTTATGTATGGCGAATTGTCACATCTTTATTTACAACCACAACCTCGACTTTTGTACATTTTTGATAAACCTAATTACGTTTATCATTAATCATTTAATAACTGAAACGCAGGCATATTATATACATATGTCTATATATGTAATATATAGGGAATATGAGCACAGACTTTCACACAACCCACCACTCTGATACACTTGAACACATATATGTCGAAAAGATAAATAATCACCAATATACATATTAATCATTTATTTAACTAGAGTTGTTCTCTAATACAAATATAAACTTTAATCCAAGTTAAAGATTATTATATCTGATTTTTTAGACACACAAATACATACATGGCTTTTCATCTTTTTTCTTGTATGCATATTATCTTATCAATTATTTTAATAATGTCCACAGTTCCTCTTTTTTATTCTTCATATAAATAAAAATATAATAAAAGACAAATGACCCCCAGGATGCATTTTGTGTTGAACCAGCACTCATCAGTTTGTCAGGTCATCAGCTCTCATATATGTATATATATTACATTAAGAGTATTTATCTATGGCGAATTGTCACATATTTATTTACAACCGTCAAACTTGCTCCATTCACAATCTCGACTTCGAACATTTCTGATAAACCTAACTACGTTTATCATTAACTTCTTATTAAACTAGAGTTTTTCTCTAAGAAAATAAATGAAGAGTTGGGAAAAGCACGATTTTTAATGAAAAATGTACCCGGTGTGAATCTATGATTTGGAATCATGGGCACTTAATAGAAGAGCAATATGGAGACTGCAATGTTTATTAGGATTAATGAAAAGAATGGCAACTTGTTGAAATGAAACTGGGCTGAAGATTTCTATAAAATAAGTTAATTTATACATACCTGAAGTTATAAATTAAATCTCAAAAGATTTTAAATTTTTTTAAAAAACCCACAAGTAAGATAGATTAATCAAATAATGTTTTCTGAAGTGATCTGAAGAAGAATAAGTCATAGATCAAAAGCATTGGATAAATTTGGAGTCACTTCATACTGAAATAGATTGATGATAATTAAAAATTGTGATGACAACATAAATAAATGTTTCATTGACTCAATGATTGCAGGGTTAGCTATTTAAGCCAATAAACATCACCTGATCACCATTTTTTTATGCTCGCTTATAACTCTTATTAAAACAGGCAAAACTCTCCATACAGTAGTGCCACTCAGTGCTTTTAACACATGTCCAAACAAGACAGAAATAAAAATAAAACTATTATTATTTTCATTAAAAAACTCTAATTAATGGCCATTAATAGATAAAAGTAATCATTAAATTCTAAGGGCAAGGCTGACTTTCCAATAGCTTCATAGAAAAATAATGAAAAAGAAAACATAACTCACTAGACTCATGATGTTTTCTGTTTTAATCATGGAGGAAATGAATTCCTAGCCATTGACTTAATTATCTGTAGATTATCTGCATATTAAAAAAAAGCATGAAAAAAAATTAAGTTAAATTTAGCTCAGATTCAAACCTCAAGTTATGAAATTGCATTATGGCTTAAGTAATAAAATATGTCACACAATCCTTGAAAAATACAACCATATAAAAAGTCATAGAAGATTTAGATGATTTCTCATATATATTACTTTGTACATATTTTAACTTGAATTTTACTCCATTCTTATGAATTTTCACTTTTATTTAAAACCAAATTGCCTTAACTTAAATATAATTTCCTATAAAAACAAAAACATATAATATAAATAACTTCAGGAATTCTTATCATTTCTCTTGTTTATAATAAATCATAAATCATTTAAAGTAATACTCTCCATGCTGTTTTTTTAATTACCAAATTTTTTACAATTTTTCTTAAAAATTTTAAAAGCCGAAATAATAAAATCATGTTTAGTCTAATTAATGCCTTTTAAAATATACTTATTAAACAAAATATTCTCAATTAATTTATGGAAATAACCTATATTAAATTAATGTTTATATTTTTTTATATTTTGAAACAAAGAAATATGAAAGTAAATTATATTGATAGTTTGGTAAAATTGATAATAAAGTTAATTTAATAATAGTGCCATTCTAAAAAAAAATTATGGCAAAAATAGCAATAACATAATTAATCTTATAGAGATATTTAAATGTGAAATGAAAATGTTCCTTCTATTGAATCCATTAAGTGATAAAAATATATATAAATCCTCAATTTATTTTGGTTTAAGAAATAGAAAGAAATTTTATAAAATAAATACAGATTTAACTAATGGTAAATATATTTGTTTAGAAAAGATTTCTTATATCATAATTTTAAAAAAAACGTAAGAAAGATAAAGAATGCGGAATTTAATTTTTTTTAATATGTTTGAATATTTAAAATGCTATCATTATAATTTGTATAAAAATATCTATACAATGCATTCTATGTTTGCACATTGTAATAAATATTTAAGACTTCTTTTACATGTATTATGCAAATCTAAATAAGCAGCACTTTATATACAATTACACTAGCTATGGTCTTTTTTATGGCATGAGATATCACATTTTATTATATGTGATAGCTATTTTCGGTGCTTTCTTATTTTCTTCAAAGGACCTTGCAACTTTTTGAATAATATATTATTTCGTAATGGCAAAAATACAATCAATTTAAATAAAAATTAAAATCATGAAATTTCTTCAATTTAAAGTCTTTAAATCAATGTTGTTATAAAGATAGTAATTTCTATTTTTTTTCACATTTGTTTTAAGACTTAGCTGCTACTACTCAATCATAGGGAAAATTGTTTAATGGTAACTACCATGAAATTAGAGAAAGTGCCATGACTTAACAGCCTTTTAATAAGAGCATTTTTGTGGTCTTCTGAAATTACATTTAATAAAAAAGATTATTAAGTGGTATGCAAGAAATCATCGCCTCCTTTTTTTTTATTATCAAAAATCTACATTTATGATAAAAAGAAGTTTTGATTGCAATTAACACTTATAAAGGTTTTAATTTAAATGTGCTTGGTGGAACGTTTTAACGAATACATAATAATACAGAATTTAAAATTAATTATTAATAATATATGACCAAAATTTATTTTTAGTTTTACACTAAATAAAATTTGTGGGGTTTTTTTTTTGGTATTTTTTAAGTTTTCTATAACTTCACAAATGTCTTGTATTTATCTGAAACAATTATAAGATTATGACTTAAAATCTAGAAAGTAAATATTAATTTTTTGATCATATAAAGTAGATTATTAATTGCATAATTCATAAAATCATTTTTTCTCTCTCTTTTTTTAATTAAAAATATTTTAGATTAACAATAATAACAGTTTTAATTTGATGGAAAAGTTTTAATTCAAAATTAGTTGACTGAATATTTTAACTAATACAGTACACAATTAGTTATTAATAATATATTATATGACTATAATAATATTTGTAGTTTTATGTTGAATGAAATTTATATTTGCTTTTTGGCATTGTATTTTTTTATGTTTGTGATAATACTTCTTTTGACTTGGATATTTTTTAAACAAATTATGATATTATGCTTTAAAATTAAGCAAATACTGTACAGTAAATAATATTTTACATTTATATTTAGTAGCTTTGATTGCATAATACACAAAATAATTTTTGTTTCTCAAAATAACTTGTAATTACAGTAAATTTTTCAATTACTGTATTTTGATTGTAATTTTTGCAACAAGTAAAATATCACTAATAAGAATTTAAGTCTATAAAAGTGAGTGAATATACAGTTTTTCAGTTAATGTACCTATCTTAAAATATAATATTAATACATTTGATGTACTGAATGAAGCACTTTTTTACTGTCATTAATGAATGTATTGATTGCCATGTAATTGACACTGGATGAAAATTAAATAAAGTGGTATTTAAGTTTATAATTGAAATATTGTATACTGCACTATGTATAATGAATAAATACTGTATTGTATATTTTTAGCATAACCTTCATCATTTTACTTTTGCATTACATAAAGTTGCTATCCTATGATGTTATAAATTTTACAAGTTGGCTGCCATTTACAAAATGGCCACAAAAAAAATTTGAACTTTTTATTTTTTAAGGAATAGTTGTTTCAGGCTTATATCATCATCATCATCATCATCATTTTTCAATCAATCATTGTCAATCCTCTGCAGGATGAAGAGTTTAATCTACCCTCTTTGATCTGTAACTTTTCCATATCACACTAATACACTTTCTTACTTTATCCACTAGTTAAAAATCAAAATAGGGGCTACAAATTGCTGATAATTACTATGGTGAATGCTTGCATAAAGTTCTCATGCTAAGCAGGAAAGAAGTGTGTTTTATTTAAAGACAAATAAAATTTTCTATATCTTATGTGTGTGCCTATATCTGTGTCAAATTAAAATGTAATTTATTATGTTATATTTAATAACTAATTTTCTTATTGCAATGCCATATTATATAATAGTAGATCATCCATGCACTTTACTACTATTACACAATGCTTTATTTACCATCCTCTTTTACAGTTTACAGTTTCAATTGCCCCAGCAATCTTCTTCAGAACTTTTATATCTCCTAACTTCAATGGCTAAATTCAAATTTGAATTTAGCAGTTGAAGTTAGGAGATATAGAAGTTCTGAAGAAGATTGCTGGGACAATCAAAACTGTAAACTGTAAAGCAGTTGAAGTTAGGAGATATAAATGTTATAAAGAAGATTGCTGAGGCAATCGAAACTGTAAACTGTAAAAGAGGGTGGTAAATAAAGCATTGTGTAACAGTAGTAAAGTGCACGGATGATTTAGTATTATATGTTATATTTACTTGGCTATGCCATTTTGCTAATATGCAATTTAATTTTTGAATCTTAAATTAATCTGTCTACTTCTAACAACTTAAATAAATTTGAAATGTATATTTCCATTTCAATAAGAATTTCAAATGCATGAAAATAAATATTAAAAGAAACTTAAAATTTATTTTAATTTGGGGTGTAAATGTAAAAAAAATGATAAATAAAATTGAAACAAAAATAACTAATCATTTTATTTCCATTTTGATTACGAAAATGGGGGGGGAGGCTATGAAAAGAATTATTTTCTTATTATTATCACAGAAAGTAGGCTTGTATAAAAAATATAATTGCTATATAATGAAAAAATTGATATTAAATTTTGTTTTAATTAATTAAATGTGTAAATTGTTAATTATAAACTTAAGGTTGTAAAAATAAAGATTTCATTTGTTTTTTTTTAAATAAAAATATTTTTGTAACAGAATTGTAAAATATTGTCAAATATTTTTTTTTTTTTTTTGGTAACAAAAATGCTATTAAATTTTTTACTCATATTAAAAATTAAAAAATTGTTTAAAACTGTTTAAAAGACAAGAAATGTAACTGGATCGTTAGACTTAGGGCAAATTCATTAATAATAATTAAACTGACTCTTGTTAGGCTTACTGAAAAGTGGGTTTTATTCAGAAATTAAAAGGTTAGCCTTGCTAGTTTACAATTTGAAGTAATGAATTGAAGTTGTGAGGTATTACCAAGAAATAATATAGCAATTATTCAAAGAACTGTTGGAGTAAGAAAATAAGTAATATTAAATCATTCTGAAATATGAGAATGACTTTCAGTATATAGATAGAATTTTTCAAAAGCATCTGTTGTGTTTACATGAAACTAAATATCTCTGAACAACAATATATCCAAATTTACCAAGTTTATATGAGAGGAAAGAGTATGTCACTTGAAAAAGCCTTGAATCAAAGTTTGAATTCTGATTTCATCAAGAATCATAAATCTCTCAACAGAAAAAGATCTGAAATTGAATAACTATTAAAGACATGTGGACAGAATCTTGAAGATCATGATACTTCTATTATTTTAGAAATGCTTTGGTAAAAATATTTACAGAATAACTATACAAGAAGAAATCAAAATATTGTATCCATGGTTTATAATAAAACCAATAATAATAACATTTTAATATTTATTCACTTAAATGTTAATAATAATAATAATAATGATGATGATGATGATGATGATGATGATAATAATAATAATAATAATAATAATAATAATAATAATAATAATAATAATTCAATTCAATTCATTTATTTAAGTGTTAAACAACAGCATAAAGCCAATTACAATTTGCACATTACAATAAAAGGAAAGATAATACATATAACATAAAATGAAAATATAAATGTTTACATAATAAAACATTATTTAAAATTTAAAAAAATATTTCAAATTTAAAATATCACAAAGATTAATGTTACTCCCAATCTGATTATATAAAGAGAGTAACCTTAAATATTTGACAAAGTTATTGTTGTTTCCTTAATAAATGTCTTTAGATCTACTAAAAATATGTCAATATCATTAAAATAGATATTATAAAAATTTGGCAATCTATATAATGCTGCTAAATATAAAGTTTCACATTTATATTTATCGATACTAAATAAATCCTTATTTCTTGTATATACATAAGGAACTCTTATTAAAACCTTTGAAATACAATTATGTAAATAAATTTTTCCATGAATGATTAAATAAAAAAATTTCATATCATGGATCATTCTTCTATGAAACAAATTTATACAAACATCTTTCACATTAATTATATTACTGAATTTATTGTATATTGATTGCAATTTATCTATATGAGATAATTTATTCGAGTTCCATATTATTGAACCATATCCCATTATAGGAAGTACAAGTGTTTTAAACAAATGTATTTTAATAAAAATATTAAAATAACATCCATTACAAAGAATAAACCCCATTATTTTATTGGCATTACATAAAATATTATCTACATGAGTTATAAAAGATCCATTCTGATTAAACCACATTCCAAGATCTTTATAATACTTTTTATATTCAATAGTCTTATTATTTATATAATATGAGTCCATATAGTATTGAACTTTCCTTGTATATGTAACAGCACAACATTTTTCTATATTTATATGCATGTTATTCTTCAAACACCATTCAGAAAAGCTATCTATATAAGACTGAAGCTGTAAATGATCCTTATAACAAGTAATTAATTTAAATATTTTACAATCATCAGCATATGATAATAGACTATCCTTCACTATATATCTATCCAAATCATTTATATATATATTGCAAATAATAATGGTGCCAATACACTACCTTGCAGAACATCTAATTCATTAACATAAGCATGTGAAACATTATTATTACATTTAATAAAAGAAGGTCTATTTTGCAAAAATGACTTAAACAAATTTAACAAATTCAGTGAGAAACCCATATCAGACATTTTTCTTAAAAGTTTAGAATGAATAACTCTATCAAAAGCTCTACCTAAATCAAAATAAATTACATCAAGTTGTGCTTGATTATTTAAAGAATGGGCAATATAATAATGTATAGTCAATAAATTTGTTTCAACAGATCTACATGGTAAAAATCCATGTTGAAAACTTGAAACCAATGAATTAACTTGACCAATAATACCATTATATATACATTTCTCAAATATTTGTGAAAAAATAAATAAAACTGAGATTGGCCTATAATTAGAAACTTCTGAATGAGATCCTTTTTTATGTATTGGTATAACCTTAGTAATTTTCAAGTAAGAAGGAAAAATACCTGTTTCAATTGAAAGATTAAAGATATATTCCAGAGGCTATGACAGAATCTCCACACAGCCTTTTATTAGGAATGCAGGAATATTATCAAAACCAGGACTAGAATTTACATTTATTTGATTAACAGCTTTTTTAATATCTTCTTTAGTTATAAATCCTATTCTAATGTCATATCCTAAAATGTCCCTGTCTCTGTTATCATCCACATCATTTACCTCATTAAAAATACATCTACCCAGCACTGAAAAATAATCGTAAAATTTATTAATATCAGGCATTAAAGATGAACCTATTGGCCTTTTACATAATAATAATAATAATAATAATAATAATAATAATAATAATAATAATAATAATAATAATAATAATAATAATAATAATAATAATAATAATAATAATAATAATAATAATAATAATAATAATAATAATAATAATAATAATAATAATAATAATAATAATAATAATAATAATAATAATAATAATAATAATAATAATAATAATAATAATAATAATAACAATAATAATAATAATGAGATTAGCCATTTTGTTTTTTATTTAGTTATATATGCCCATTATGTATTAAATTATTCATGAATATTGATAATAATTTTAACAGTTTTTTAAAAATAAAAGAACAAGCTAACCAATTGTAACTTTAAAAAAAAGATGGATAAATATATTTAAATGTAAACTTATTATTATCATAGTGATCTTATGAAAGAAATTATATTTAAAAATGCTATCATAACTTTATAAAAAAAGAATAAAGACTATTTGAATGATTTCTATAATAAAGGTTGAAGATTTTTCTTAAGATATGAAAAACTAAATATAATCTTTCTTTTTTTTTTTGACTTTGTTTTTATAAAAAAAAACGAATTTAAATTTTTATATGGTAGCAGTTAAAAATTATTTTCTATGATAAGTAAGGAATTAACAAATAATGGATAATTCTAGAAATTGTACTGTAAATCACATATGAGATGGATGGATGAAATAAGAAAGTGTTCAGGGGTGTTGTGGAGAAGAGAAGTTAAAGATCGGAGAAGATGGATTGAACTTGGAGAGACCTTCATCCTGTAGTGTACTGATAATGGTTGATGATGGTGATGGTACATATAATTATATTTTTTAATATTAACACATTATTGATTTATAAATTATAAATTTTTATTTGATTATTACTACAATTTTGGCAACTTAAAATAGGTTATGACGATATTAGTTTTATCACCATCTCTATTTGCCATTTAAAAATCTGGCTGTTAAATAATTTTGCACTTCATTTCCAGCATTGTTAATGGATGCTAGTTTATTTAAAAGCAGGCTTTAAAAATGTCTGGCCATCCATTCTTTTAAATCATTTATTGCTGGGGAATGCTTCTATTCACCATGTTTATGTAGAAAGTTAGTTGCCTTTCGTCTAAATTACATATATATCTTTAAAAATTCTGGGTTATTTAATAATACAAACTTATTTAGTTTATTATTGCAGGTTATTAAAATCTGATGCTTTTCCTCCCTTGGAATTTATAATTCAAACTTTTATTAGTAATAAACTGATTTTAAAATCTAGCTGTTAAATAACATTGCATTTCATTTTCTGCACTGTCAATGAATGTTAGTTTATTTAAAAGTAGATTTTAAGAATGGGTGGCCACCTGTTTTTCTAAAACTCTTATTGATGTGGAGTACTTCATATTCACAACACATATGTGGAAGAGTAGTTGTTTTCCATTTAAATGATGCACACACATATATATTGTTTGACAAAAAGAAATAATAAAAACAACTTTTTAAATAATTGATTTTACAAAATTATTAAAGTAGGAAATAATAACATATTAATATTATTATTTTTTTTTGCAATATTATAAAATAAATGCAGTAGTTATAATATAATTCATGCCAAAGTTTTGATTACACGCACAAATATGTTTCAAATATCCATGCACCTACCTCGGTAAAAGACATTGATTACTCTTAGGTAGCTAAATATCAAACAGTGTTAATGGTAAGTTTGGAAATCAGAAGTAGTAATTATTGAATTTTGATTATTTAAATATTAATATGAATATGATAGTAAATTTAGATTAAATTTATACTTGAATCTTATTCATTCTTAGTTTCTTTTTTATGTAATAAAAAGACTACCATCATCTTGTCAAAGATGAAAAAAGAATGATGTATCTTCTGTTGAGACTTCTTTAGATTAATTTTAGCCATTTTTCTTTAACTTTTATATAATTACTATTGTACTTGGTTATTATTCTATTTGTATAAAGCAGTGGTCTTCAACCTTTTCACACCTGAGGACCGGTAAAAATAAGGATAAGGTTTTACGGACCGGCAAAAATAAGGATAAGGTTTCATGGACCAGCAGAAGTCTATAGATAAATTTTTTTAAAGATGTAAACAGCTTAGCCTTAGATGAAGTTATATATATATATATATGGAGTTTGTATAAAAAAAAAAAAACTTTTTTTTTTAATTTTGATTTTTTTTAGAAAAGTAATAAAAAATTTAATTCTATCCCCCCCCCCCCATAAACATCTGTGATAACTAGAAAAACAAATTAATTTATGTATGACTGATTAGATTTTGTTCTGTTTCTTTTTTTTTAATCAGGTAAAAGTGCGATGAAAAAAATAAATAAAAAATTGTTTATATTAATTAAAAGTTTAAAATCTTATTATTTTGTTATTAAAACTTTCTTGCCAGTCTATCGCGGACCAGCAAAAAACTTCTACGGCCCCGTGCCGGGCCGCGGACCGGTGGTTGAAGACCACTGGTATAAAGTATTAGGCTTTTGTCATGGTAAAAATCTTTTATATTTTTATTGTCCCTAATTAATAATATTTACTAAGATTGTAACCTCAAGAATGTGCACATAAAAATGCAATAATAGAGTCCTCTATAGGTCTTAACCATAAGCTTATGTTTTGGAAAAAAAAGAGGGGAACCCCTCAGAGGAGACCCCCTTCTTTACTTTAACCTACTTTCTATATAAATAGGTGAAGCTGAAGTGGTTAGATCTGAAAGCATGAATCTATTCAATACTTCACTGATTAAGTCCACATTTCTTATTACACATACTCGTGAAATCTTTCGATTTACAATGAGTCAATGGAAAGATCTTATAGTTAGAAATCTATTATGATAATTTAAAGTTGTAATTATAAATTTATCTTAACGCACATTGATTATGTAAGTAATATTTACTAAGGCTGTAACCTCAAAGAATGTGCACATAAAATGTGATAGTAGGGACCTCTACAAGTCTTATCAACAAGCTTATATTTTGGAAGACAAGAGGGGAACCCCAAAAAATATAAATAGGTGGATTGTTTTCTATGAAGATAATCATTCAAAAAGATAATAAAATTTTATTATAGATTATATTATGGGATTTGGATTACTTGAGAAATTATTACAAGTATCCAAATGTAGATATTGAATACATATTTAGATAAAAAATCAAAAAATAATTACAAATTAATAAATTTAGTAAATTTTATATAGAAAAAAATATTTGTTTTTAATTTGTGTAGCTTTTATGATATAGCAGTCCAAGTTCTTTTGTGTTTTCTTCATTTATTGGATTATTATATAAGATACAAAATACTGATTAAAATTTCTAATTCCAAAAACAACAACAAAAAATTAGAATCTGCAATATCAAGTTCTTGCATCTTGGAATTGGTTGATGATTTATTAATACTAATTAATCTTTATAGCTTAGGATCCTCTTTTTGGTAAAGAATTTCAACTTTGATAATACTATCCAATACTAACATAACTAGAATAAAAAAATAAAGATAGTGTTTTAAGCAATTTACTGTTCTATTTTTTACTCATTAAAAATTTAACATGGAATAATATAACCTTTTCCATTACTACTGACCAAATATTATTACCAGAACCATAATGATATACACCTTCTATTAAAAATAATAATATGCACAGATCTTTAACATTATTTTGATAATCTGACTTTTACAAAGCAAATATTTTCAATTTTGTGCTTCATATTATGCACTTGACAAATCAAAACTATGATGTTTAATTTACAGATGTAGCTAAACATTTATATTTTTTTTATGTATTCACATTTAAAAAAGTATATATTTTTATCTCCAGTAAAATGGAATAGAAAATGCTATAAAGCCTTTCAATACTTAAAATGATTTGGTTTGTTGTCTATTAAGATTGTGCTAGCTACAATGTTATTTTATTATTTTATTTTGTGATATTTAATTACAATTTAGCATTATTTCTAACAATTTATGTTTTTATAATTATTGAATATGTGATAGGTATAAATTTTGAATTGCAACTGTGATAATATATGATTCCCAGGGCCAGTTTCAGGATGATATTTATGCTGAAAAATAGCTTTAAATATTAAAAATATATTTATAAATTAAAAACATGGTGACGTAATGGTTAGTAAACAAGTTTGACACATTTTTAGTTTGTGGTTCAAATATTGATAAAATTTAAAAAACAAAAAAACTTCTAAGTTTTTTGCAGTTTATAGCTAACCCAGTTAGTGATCCAAAATTTGCAGTTAAAGAGTATTCTTAGCCAAAGAATGAGCATTGGCACCCAATGTAAACTTTGAAAATTGGCCAAAGAAACCATCCAATACCTGTAATATACATGTTTTCATTTTATTCCTATCAAGATTTTAATTAGTTTAAAAGTCACTGTTGACATTAGGACTCTACTTTTCTTAAAATCTGCTAACAATACTGGATACCCATCCATTATTAGACTGGGTATTTTTCTTGCATTTGCTATTTGGTTGTGCAAAGGCCAATTCATCTTTGAAAACAACACTCACAATCCTCAACAGATGTACATCAAATGAATTTAAAAAATTAAAAGTGAAGATAAGATCATGGCCAATACTCATTTATTTGAAGAAACATGAAATAAGATTCTGTTCTGTTAATGAATTATAACTCTTGCTGGGGTACAATTATCAGTCAAGTGCTGATCAACTAAAAGTTTTTCATTTAAACCATTAATTATATGATTGTATCAGGATGATGAATACTACCCAATGTAATAAAGTTTTCTTGTATAATAAAGATTATGTTTTGTTGATAAAAAAATGAAATAAAAAATATATAAAGCATTTGTCATCGGTTATCTTTTTGAAGATTTTCTGGAAAAGCATTCGCTATGCAGAGATCTTTTTAAGATGTTTTATGGTTATGTGTATATAATGTGAAAATATAATCATTTTGAAATGATGTTGCAATAAATAACACACACTCCTACAATAGTACATAACAGTACTATAATGTTAAACCATCAAACATCCCATGATCACCATTTCTTATGCTTGCTCATAACTATTATTAAAACAGGCAACCCTCTCCATACATTAGTGCCATTCAGTGCAAGCCAGAGTAATCAATGGATGCCAGATATGAATTTTATGCACAAGCCTTCTGGAATCCATTGATTACTCTGGCTTGCACTGAGTGGCACTACTGTATGGAGCATGCTATAATATGAAAATAAAATCCTTTTTCCAAGCTTTTGTAAAAGTGATCAGATTCTATGATTAAATCTTATAATTTTGTTTCCCCATTGATTTGCCCTTTTTATTTTTTATTTATGGCATCATCCAGTAATTTTACAAGCATGTCAGCAATTTCTAGAGCATTGGCAAAGATAAATTGGCTATAAAAAGCATTACTGATTTTAAAACAGGCAAAACTCTTCATACAGTACTGCCACTCAGTGCCAACTAGAATAATCATTGGATGCCAGAAGACTTGTGCATAAAATTTCCATCTAGTGCCTATTTATCCAATATCCCCAGACTATTTACTGACTTGTGGCCTTTGTCAGTGAGAAGCCTTGGATCTGAGAACACTGCATCTAGATATTAGGACCTAATGCGACCCTCCAGCACCCACATATTATCTCTACTTAATTACAAAACCATGAGAATAAAATTGAAAACACAATAATATTTCCAATCTAAGCACAATAACTTATATAGTCATATGAGTCTGAACTCATTTCAGTACCCATATATTTTGATATCTTTGGCTTTTTAACAATCACAGCCACCACTATCCTATTAGGCAGAATTGGTGTTAAACCACTAAACATCACATGATCACCAAGGCTCCTTACTAATGAAGGCCACAAGCCAGAGACTAGTCTGGGGATATTGAATGAATAGGCACTAGATGGGGATTTTATCACAAGCCTGAGTGCTAGCATAAGAAATTGTAACCACATAATGTTTAGTGATTTAACACCAATCCTGCCTAATAGGATAGTGGTGGCTATGGTTGTTTAAAGGGCCAAAGACACCAAAATATATGGGTACTGAACTGATTTCAGACCCATATGACTATATAAGCTATTGAGCTTATATTGAAAGTATTGCTTTCAATTTTATTCTCAGAGTTTTGTAGTTAAGTAGAGATAAAAGATGGCTGCTGGATGGTTGCATTACTTTCTAAGATCTAGGTGCAGTGTTCTCAGATCCAAGTCTCCTCACTGATGAAGGCCACAAACTAGAAACTAGTCTGGGGATATTGGATGAGTAGGTACTAGATGGGGATTTTATGCAGAAGCCTTCTGGCATCCAGTGATTACTCTGGTTAGCACTGAGTGGCACTACTGTATGAAAAGATTTGCCTGTTTTAATAACAGTTATGTGTACCATAAGAAATGGTGATCATTTGACATTTAGTGGTTCATTAATGATTTTGTTTCAATCTGGAATAAGTTGCTTTTGATATCTTCAATGAGCAAATTCTCTGGAGACTGTTATTAT
This sequence comes from Epiperipatus broadwayi, assembly GCA_028023455.1. Taxonomy (NCBI): domain Eukaryota; kingdom Metazoa; phylum Onychophora; class Udeonychophora; order Euonychophora; family Peripatidae; genus Epiperipatus; species Epiperipatus broadwayi. The sequence continues at coordinate 12,233,238 of JAQFVV010000020.1, read as the reverse complement.
GCATTTGTTAAATCTATTTTAGAAAAAACAATTGAAGAGAATACATTGATTTCTCTTAGCTTTTCTTAAATTCCATAGAACAGAATAACTTTCAATTATAAAAATGTGGTTCCAAGAATGATTAGACTTCATTAATATTGGATATGGGTGAAATAATTTGATTTAACAAGTAATGGTGATCTATTCTTGCCAAAGCAAAACATAAACCAGGAGTTATTTCTATTCTCCATCTGTTTGAATTGGATATTCATCTTTGCTTGGCATCATAAAATAAGCTCATGTTATTTAAGTACAATTATTCTAAAAGTGGACAGATTTTCATTTATATATCTCCAAAGACTGTGATAAAAATTGAAATCTATAAATACAGAATGTGTAGAAAGATTTGGAAAGATAGAATAAAGCTAGTTTATATTGAAGAGGTAGTGGTGGCAGGATATAAATATTAGGCACACAGAATTTATTTTTCTAAATAGTGCTTGAAATATCATTTTATCTTCAATAAAAATTGTTCCTTTACAAAAGCATTGTTGGCTTAGTGGTTAGCATAGCTGCCTTCCAAGCGGCTGGCCTGGATTCACTTCCCCATCAACACATTTGACATATAAAAAAATAACAATACCATGTTTATAATGCATTCCATCAATAATCAATGCAAATCCAGAAATTTGAAGTTGTAAGTTGTTAAAAGAAAAATGAGACTCCCAAAGTTCATCAATACTATGCTGAATAATTAGTATGTAGAAGGTCTCGATTTTTGATCTTGATGTACTTTCAATATTAAGTTGAAGTAATTTTATTGTGTTTGCTAGATTAAAATTGTTTATAAACTTAATGTAGCAAACCATGGAACAATTGTATTCAATGGGCTTGATTGGCTAATAGTTACAGATTTTTTAAAATAAATGTGTGCATTCTCAGCAATTTGTTTGCTTAAACTGGATTGTTAAATGCTGTGTGATTAGTTAGAATACATATATATGAGATATCTGAATTAAGTTCAGGCCCATATGATTATTTCAGTTGGAGAACTAAATTTAAAGACTTGTAGATGTCTAAAAATTTCAGATCTTCTTTTTAAAAGTTAACTTTTAGATAAGTTTTTTGAATCTTGTGTTCTAGCTCCTCACTGAAAAGTGCCATAGCTCGAAACCGGTCTGGGGATGGGGACAATTCTAGATAAAGATGATTTGAATGCTTTCTCTTGCAGCATTTATCATTAAAAAAAGCTTGTTTAAGTTATTGAAATATATATATATATAAGTATTTACAGAGAAGGAAAAGGTAAGAATTCTATAGTATCTGTTAATAGAATGAGGGAGGGGGCAAATTGAAAGCAGAGATGTTTTTTTTTTTTAGATAATTAAGAAATTTTTAACTTATCACAGATTTTCTTTAAATAATTATCTCTTATATCGGTTAAAATAAATCTTGCTATTTGTAATTAGAAACTATTTCTTTCAATGTTTTAACATTTGTTTGAGTGGCTGGAACAGAAAGGCAGTGAGACTTATACTCTGTAGTATTTCATTTAGAACTATATATAGGTAAATAGATATATACATAGCTACAATACCTTTTTAAATAATTTTTTTTTTTTTTTTAAAAAAAAAAAAACCTCTTATTTATCCAATTTAAAAACAAATTTTTTTTTTCTAATAAAAAAAAATCTGTCAATGACATTTTAATTTAAATATAGAATTGGCATTCCTAATCATTAATTTCAAAGATTTCTTCTCAGTTAATTTAATTGGGATGGTGAGAGTTAATTACCTCTTGCAATATAATTTTAAATGCAAGGTCTTACTAGACAATTTTAATAACTTTTATTTCTATTTCAAGTCTGGATATGTAATGAGCAACTCTCCTTTGCTTCCTTAAATAATCTTTTAAACAGAAATAGTATTCTACAAAATTTCTTTTTCAAGTTATTTTAATATGCACCCTTCTCTCATCTTCTCTCCGTTTTTTCAAAAGATAAAAAAAACATCGCTAATTTTAAAATAAATTAGTAGCAGTAAAATAATGATAAATAAATGAAGCATTCATTTGTAATATTTTTTATATTTAAAGTATAAATATTTTAAATGTAAATATATCTAATTACTCCGTTTGTTTTTAGAAGCAGAGACTAATACAACAATAAATATTTAAAATATACTGCGATGTCTTACTGTACAACAAGTGGAAAATTATCATTGTAGCGAAAACAAATAAAACGAATCCAAAGAAAGCAAAATAAGACTAGCTTTATGAAACAGAAATGTTCCATCTGGTTTTCACTTCATGACCGGAGTTTGAATTCTGACCCTATAAAATTTTTTATCAGGTTTTAATCATACTTAGGATTCATATTCCAAATACACAACTTGTAGCAAACTCAGTAACAGAGCTTTTTTTTTAAAAGAATAATACGGGGGGGGGGGGATGCTCAACTCTTTATGAACCAAATTTTGCAAACCGTATGATTGATATCTTCTCCGTCAATGTTTGTTTATGACGAGTTATTAGAGAAGCATTTATTATGTAATAAATCAATTAAAAGTTGTTTTATCTCTCTGCTCATGCAGAGTAAATTTTAATAAGTTAAATTTGGATACTCAATTGTTAATATCAGTGTAGTTTTTATTATGGATTGCCTATAAACTGTCGATCCTCTGTCCATTTCTAATGCTATTAACTTTAAAAGTGAGTTAGTTGTTTGAATAAATGATTTAAAACCAAGCATATTGTATACGATAATGTTAACCATAAATTTGTTGTTGTTTAAAAAAAGCATGTACATGATATTAACACCATCTATGTCAAGACTGCATAAATTAAAATCAGTTTTTTTACTTTTTGTATTTGTTGCATTATCATCTAACATGGAGTTTTTTTTTTGTTTGTTTGTTTTTTTAAGTGTCATAGCATCGGCCGGGACGCGAACCCGCATCCCGGACAACTGCCTGCAAGTGCAAGGCAGTCGCGCTGACCTCTCGACCACCAATGCAAGACTTCTAACATGGAGTTGGCAAACTTTTTAACGCAAAGAGTCATTTTGTTTAAATCTCTTTTCTTTTCCTCTTTTCAATGATTGTGGATATATCTGAACATTTATTTTAGTAATAGAACATAATAGAATTTGTAATATATCCCAAAGAAAATAAAAATTCTTCTAAATATAAATAAATAAAAATTACTTTGACAGTTTGATTTATTCCCAATTTTCTAATATTTAAATATTGAACATATACAATAATTATTATTCTAAAATAAAGTTAAATTCAAGAAGCAATGTTGAAAATGCATTTCTCTTTTCCTAGAGTCACTGAAGTATTTATTTATAAATTACATGAAGAAATAAAAAATGTATTTATGTTTATTGTGATAAATAGAGCATGAGATTGGAATCGGAGCCACATTTGTCTTGCAAGCTATAATTTACTGATCTCTGATTTAACCAATCAAAGTTAATCCAGGATTTTATCCTTTCATCAATAATATATAAATATTTATTTATAGATCTATGATGGACATCAGATCATGTGAGCTAATGTTAGTTTCCTAAAAAGTGACTAAATCTGTATGTGACCAGAAAAAAACAAATTAAGGTTCATTTAGCTGGAGTTGAATTTCAAGAATGCATTGGTTACTATGACATGAAAACAAACCATATTGTGATTTCCATTTTGGATTCTTATTATTTAAAGGTCTTATTGGTTTAAAATGCTGTTTATTTATTTTAATGCTAAAAGCTGCTCTTCTTGCATAACTCCTCCTAATGCACTTTTCACAGTGCTTTATACAACTCCCATAACAGTTTCGACTACCTAGCAGTCTTCTTCAAATCTCTTAACTTTTACAAAGTAACATTTTATGGGGAGTAAATAAAATATTGTAAAAAGTGACTTATGAAGAGCAACTTATTAAGCATTCAAATGTATGATTTCAGTAATTAGAGAGCATACTAAAAAAACACCTTTTGGTGAAAATTGATGAACTTATAGTATTTATTGCCAGTGAGTGTATCTGTAGTTTATAAAAATAAAGATCATGGAATGGTAATGAATAATTTGAGTGTTAGGATTCTATAATGAATGATATTTCTGTAGTGTAATCTTTCACTATACCAGTCTCACACAAGGTGGGGAATGGGTTTTATCCACTTTTAACACCTTGTGAAGGGACGAAATTATAAACATATGACAAAAGAGATCTATGATTCCTAAGATGCACATTTCATGCTGAACTAGCACTCATCAGTTGGCCCAGATCACAAACTCTTACATATATTTTTATCACTGTTTAGTATATATGTAGATAGAAAATTACTACAGTTTAATTGATAAATGTCGAATATGTTGCCCTCACAACTTTAACACAAATTACTTAATGAAAAATTTTTATTAGTATTTTATTAGAGTAGAGATTATAGTGAATGACTAATAAAAACTTTTGATTTGTGTTAAAGTTGAAAGCTGCACATTTGACATGTCAATTAAACTGTAGTAATTTTCTATTTACATATATGCTGAACAATATTAAAGATATGTATAAGAAATTGTGGTCTGGACCAACTGATGAGTTTTGATTCAGCATAAAATGTGCATCTTGGGGATCATAGATTTTTTTCTCATGTCTTTGGGCATACGTTTATAATTATATTCCTTCAAAATGAGTTAAAAGTGGATAAAACGCATTCCCTACCTTGCACGAGACTAGTTTAATGAAAGTCACACTACGAAAATATTATTCATTATTGGATGATCTTTAGTCTAATAAGGATTAATAAAAATTGTTAGAATGCTGTTTTTTTTTCAGTAACAGAATATAAAAAAAACTTATTACAAAGGAGAAAAACCTTTTACCAGTGAAAAGCAATTTTTTTGATAAAGATTACAGTTAATTTTTCAATATAATTATGTTAATTATTCAATATAATTATGCTAATTATTGTTTGAATCTTATCTACATTGTAGATAATCAATATTTGCTGAACTAAATATTTTATAGAATTTTATACTGATGACTTTTAAGTCATAATTTATTGGTCAATGGCTTTTCTAATACTTAATTACTTTTTGATTGCCTTATCTGTATGTTTCTCAAAAATGAAACAAAACTCATCACTTTTAATCTATCATCAAATTGGCATTGAAATGTCACATGACGTTTTGAGCACAACACACCAGGTGATTATAGTTTTGCTTGCAAACTTTTTCATAGTGACAGAGTCACAGAATCAGGAATTTAACATTCCTGAATAGATTATCAGATGAGTACAGTTAAAAATTAGTTTTAGCTTGAATTTGCTGCTCAAACATTTATGTAACACACATACACATACTCATAAATGTGAAATAAAAATCTATAGAAGATAGTAAAAATCTCAAAGTATAAAATAATATTTTGATATTGAATGAATTGTTTAAAGATTATGAAGAATAGATGGACTATTAAAAGAAAGGGTAATATCATGAAATATAGAAGAATTATAAGAAAGAATAAAAAAATAAAGTAGCTTCTACTATTTTTTTTTAAATTGAAATATTTTATATGAATAGATAAAACATTCAATTACATTTATAATGAATAAAAAACTACAGGATTAATATATAGATATTATAAAATAAGCAAATGCAAAATAGAAAATTGTTAATCAATGCCTAAATAATAAATATCTATCACATGATTAGAATATCATCATCATCATCACTAACTATTATCAATCTATTGCAAGATGACGGTCTCTCCATGTTCAATCCATCTTCCTCAATCTTTAGCTTCTCTTCTCCACATCATCCCGGCAAACTTTCTTATTTCATCCATCCATCTCACATGTAGTCTCTTTCTGGGTCTTTTACAATCTCTTGGTTTCCAGTTTAAAATTTCAATTGTCCATCTATTATTATCTCTTCTAGCAATATGTCCAGCCAAAGTTCATTTCAGTCTTTTAATTTTTTTAATGAGGTCAGTAACACCTATTTGTTCTCTTGCCCATATATTGTGTTTTCGATCTCTTCATGTTACTCCTAACATGCATCTCTCCATACTTCTTTGAGTAGTCTGAAGTCTCTATATTGATGTTCTATTAAGTGTACAAGTCTCATATCCATAAATAAGAACTGGTAAAACACATTTATTAAAAATCTTCCTTTTCAAACACGTAGGCATATTTCCTTTTAGTATCAAATTATTTCTACCAAAAACATTCCAACCAAGTTTAATTCTATGATTAATTTTATCCATTATGTTTCTATCTGTATTAATAATATGACCAAGATATTTGTAGCTGTTAACTTTTTATAACTCATTATAATCAATATTTATTTTCATATTTTGAGAAAATTCATTGAACATTACTTTAGTCTTTTTAACATTTATCTTTAGTCTTACTTTCATACTTTCTTCGGATAGCTCCTGCAACATTTCCTGCAGCTCTAAAACATTATTTGCAAAAATAATTACATCAACATAATCTTCATTTACTTTCACTTCTTTGACTTCTCATTTTAATCCACAAAATACTTTTTGCAGTACAGCTGTAAAAGATTTTGGAGTCACCCTGTCTTACACCCTTACAGGACTTTCAATATTCTTTCACTTATACACAAAATTTTTACTAAAATGGTTACAACTTGTCTTCAGTAAAATTTTGGCCTCAAACCAATAAAAAAAAGGCAAACTGGATATAAAAGTGCTTATAGTACAGAAGATTGCATACAAATATTCAAGTTATAAAAAAAATGAATAAATATGAATATGTAATATGCTGTGGATTTATAGATTATGAAAATATATTTGACTCTATAAGTATTTTATGGTATTTAAATCTTTGACATAGAAACAGGATGTTGTCATCTTCTAATAAATATTTATTAGAATGCAATTGAAGGTAATAGACTAAACATTATGATTCCAGGAAAGTAAAACTTTTTAGAAGTATATACTACAAGATTATGCCACCCTTTATAAATATTGTACAGCAGTTTTACAGAAACTTTTTATAGATTAAATGGAAATGATTTCAATGTGACTGCTTTCAAAACAATGCTTCAGAGTCTCAGGAAATGTGTCAGATGAAAATAATTGAAAAAAATAGGACAAAGTAAATTCTAACTAAAAACATACTACAGTAGTTATCTATATCTTTTCAAAAATGAGGAAAAACACTAAACATCACATGATCACCATTTCTTATGCTTGTTCATAACTGTTATTAAAACAGGCAAAACTCCCCATACAGTAGTGCCATTCAGTGCAAGCCAGAAGGTTTGTGCATAAAGCATAAAATCCCTATCTAGTGCCTACTCATCCAATATCCCCAGACTAGTTTCTGTCTTGTGGCATATTGGATGAGTAGGCACTAGATAGGAATTTTATGCACAAGCCTTCTGGAATCCATTGATTACTCTGACCTGCACTGAATGGCACTACTGTATAGAGAGTTTTGCCTGTTTTAAAAATGGGGAAAATGAAGATTAACAATAATGAATTGAGAGCTAATAACTATAGATATTTTTTTAGATTCTTAGTACAGGTGGAAACTTAATGAATTAAATCGTTCATAGAATTAAACTTTAATGAAGTGCTTTTTTTTAATTAAAAAAAATATGCTTATGAGTTTGAAAAAAAAAGATTTATATATATATATTTGCTTCATGAATACTTACTTATGAATTTGAGACTAGAATGTTCATTTCAATAAAAATTTTATTAACAATAAATAGTGATTACATACTAATAAAGGATAAATAAATGAATAAATTGTACAATAATATGATTATATAATGTTCTATATGTCATCTGGCTAGATTTTGTTATGAGAGCACAATTGTTATACTCTTATGTGGTTAGGTATAGTGAAGAGATTCTAAGAACTAGTTTAATGGTATTAGCATTTTTAATATAAACATGAATATTTTCTTTTATAATTGACTATTCTATAATGCTGGGTAGGTGGGAGTTGATAATCAGGAAAAGTAAAGAGCAGTTAATGACCAGGTGTCATCAAAGACTTTACTGGAGGCAAGGAGCTGGTCACGTTTCTTGATTTTTTTGAGCGTTTGATAGAACAATGGTATGATTTGTGGTGGGGGTAATTCCATGAGACTTTTGCATCTCACTATCCATATGGAATAAAGGACAAAGGTAGAAAGCTTTATTATTGAAAAAAATCCATTATGAATGGCATTTTCAAGTGAGAAAATCATATCAGGTCTTATGTTGGAATTGATTATAATTATATTTTTCAGAGTTTTAAATCTTGGGCACCGGTGTATAATATGGTCTATGGTTTCATCTTCATGAGCACACAGACCACATATAGGGTCAATGCTAGTAAAACCTCTTCGGTGATAAAGAAACCAATTCATGGGTAGCGCATTAAGATTTATTTTAATGATGAAGTCAAGGAATTTGGGTTCAGACTCCATCTTTTGAAGTGTGTAATGAGTCTTTGGTTGGTTACTTTTAGGCTGTTTTTAGTGGGTTGTTGATTATAGTTGATTATATTGTATGCTTCCCATAAGGTGATTTTTTGGTTAAGGTTAAAGGGCATTATCGGGTTATAAAGTTGTAGGTGTTCTATTAGGGATGCTATCCATGAACTGGAAGAGGGTGGAGGACGATCTGTTGGTGTAATTTTTTTAATAATGTTAGAGTATCTGCAGGAGAAGATCAGATTATGTAGAGTGTTGTGGGTTTTCTGTAAAATGATTGCTTGTATTGAGTGGAATGACAGTCCATTGAACCTGCATGGTAGTTGGATACCTCGCAAGCTAATAGCAACTGTACTTCCTCTCCAGAGAAGTTTGGTGCATAATCGGTTAATTTTATTTTGAAACTGTTTAGACATTTTAACGAATGGAAGATAATATGAGATTTTTGGCATTATGAACATGTTGAAGAGGCCAATCTTTCCATATAATGAAAGGTATACTCTAGAGAGTGAAGTGGTGATGGCTTCAGTTGAATGGAGGATTGCATCTTGAATCTCTCTTCCCATTGCAGTTGGAGTTTTGTAGATTGGGAAACCTAGGTATCTTTGGGGTTTTTGCAGAAAAAGGAGAGTTAATTTGTTTACCAGACCTTATCTTCCAGATGGAAGATTTGTTAAAATTTATTTGTAGGCCAAGTTTCGCTCTATTTCTGTTTAATATGTTTGTGAGATGGGGAAGGTATTTAATGGTGGGAAGCGCAACCTTGATGTCATCTATATATGCAAATACATTGAAGTTTTTATTGAGAGAGGGAAGGAAAATTCCAGGGAGGTTTTTTTCTATATCTGTCAGAAGAGGGTTGATGTATGCTGTAAAGAAAAGGGCACTGAGCAGAGATCCTTGAGGGATCGATTTGTATGGCTTGAAGCCTGGTGTGATCTTGCCATCAAGAGAGAGAAAAATCTCTCTGTTGTTGAGCAGATTGCTGACCATCTGTACAATCCCAGCTGGAATGTCGCATTCCAACAGAATATCCAGGAGGATGTTTATCTGGATCGAATCAAATACTGCCACAACATCCAGCTGGACAGCAATAGGTTTTGATTTACGATGTCCTCTGATGTAATTGAACAGTGCAGTTACATAGACATAGCATGTGAGGTTGATGATCCCTTTTCTCTGTATTTGTTTGACAAGATATGGCTAAGAATTTGAGTTTGGATTTGATCTTTAATGACTGACTCAATTATCTTGATAAGCAATGGGGTCATGGAAATTGTCCGGATACTGTTAATGTCGTTTAGTGGTTTTGCTTTTTTAATAAAAGGCACGAGTGCCACTGGATAAAGATCTGTTATGTTTCTGTTGCCAGAGGCTAGGTGACCAATCATTTTTTTAATAATTGGCACAGTGAATTGATTGAGGTGTTTGAGAAGGAAATTTGGGATGCCATGAAGGCCAGGATGAACATCGTCAGGGAGAGATGTTATCTTCTTTTTGATTTGGATTTCCATGATGCCATGTTCACCAGAGTCACCAGCATCCAACCAGCTGTTTATAGGAGGAGCTCCATCTTTTTTGCATTAATTGGAAGAATTGTTTGCTGATGTGCTGCATCATTGGAAAGCCAATAAGATTGGTTCCATTAGTATTAATGGATAAGGGAGTGATTTGTTTTTTATTGTATCCCAGTGCCCATCTGAGGTAGTCTCTCATCCAGCAGTGTTGTTGTGCCAAGAAACATTTGGCTCTTCTGATGGATATATATTCTGCAAGGGACTTTTGCTTGATTTTGTAGAGATTTTTAAGGAAGATAATTTTTTCTGTATTTGTGAAATTTTGCTGTGATGCAAAAAGAGACTAGAATGTTTGATTAAAAAAAACGAAGATTTCAAATCATGCTTGTATAAGGAAAATATATGTTGGGAATAAAAAGATTGAAAGTAGACTATACAGTAAAAAAACAACAAGTAGTTATTGCAGTAAAAATAAACTATCAAAATGTAGACATTTTTATTTTTAGAATGCTGTGATGCAAAACCAGCATTTTTTGCTTTATTACATTCTATTCTTATAAAGAACATTGGTGGCCTAGTGGTTAGCATAAAATTTAAATCTCAAATTAAACTTTTTAAATAAAATTAACAATGCCAAAAACAAAAAAGTCGTACAAACAAATAAATTCATAAGTAATAAAAAATATCAAAAACATTATACAGTAACACTTTGAAAAAGGGAAACTTAGAATCAGATCTCTATCATTAAGCAAATATCATTAGATGAGTTACAGTGGGTTTTTTTGGTTTTTTTTCGAGTGTCAAAGCATCGGCCAGGAAGTGAACCCGCAACAACTGCTTTTAAGGCAGCTGTGCTGACCACTCGGCCACCAACGCTTGACTTAGATGAGGTACAGTCTTTTTTCATCATGAGTGCATATAACTATAAAGAAGCATAGTAGTTCTATTTAATATTAAATTATAATAGCACAATAGATCAGTAATACAAATGTAAAATAAATACTTTTCTTACTTTTAAAATTTTCATTACTTATAATGTAATATATGCAGGGTTCGAACTCAGACTTTCACATGACCCACTACTCTCAGTGCCATCTCATATTGTTGACCCACCTGATCTCACACATGTTGAAAAGATAAATATTCACCAATATACGTATTTCATGCTAAACCAGCAATCGTCAGTTGGTCTAGATTACTATCCTCACATATATATATAATCAGGGCTCAGCTTTATATTAAGATAGCCAATCTTTATACTTTAATGGACAGGCTTCAAACTATTCCAACTCACAACTCTTTAGCCTTCCATTTCATTGAAAATCTGATGATGGAATGTTCAAAGCCCTTGTTAGCTGGTTTAGCATGAAATACATATATTGGTGATTATTTATCTTTTCAACATGTGTGTGATCAGGTGGGTCAGCAATATGAGATGGCACTGAGAGTTGTGGGTTGTGTGAAAGTCTGAGTTCAGACCCCGAATATATTACATATACAAATGCAGGTTTAAGCCTGTACAATGTATTATTTATATTATGATAAATTAATATTAATTTAAAAATAATCTATCTTTTATTTACAGCGTTGTTTCTTGTATCTTTCTTCTGTTTTTGTTTCAAAATCAGTATTATAAAAATACATGTTTTTCTTACCCATCATTTTTTAAATTTGGTTTGCATTTATTATTGATAAGTCCTGATATGATGCAACATTTTTTCACAAAGATAATTGTTTTCTAAATTTCATATGATGTTTTCATTGTTTTATTTTTAAAATGTCAATCATCTCTTCTTCTTTTTAACTCTTATAATTAAGAGTTAAATTTTTCTTTTATTTTCATATCAGAAATATCTTAAAAACTGATTTTCTTTGCCCTTATTTTTTTGTCATACTTATAACAAAAAAGTTTTAACTGAAACACAGGCTTGTTTGCCTGTGTTTCAGTTATTACATAGTAGATATGCCGGCCCATCCCTTGTATATGTATTAAATGGACTATGTCCTGTATATGAGGAGTTAGATTGACCTTAGGTCATCATGGGTGTGACAAGAATCTCAGCCTTAGGGTGGCCTTTGAGCGTTCCATCATCAGATTTTCAATTGGATAGACGGTTGAAGAGTTGGAGTGTGGAGTGGATTGAAGCCTGTCTATTGAAGTATGAAGATTGGCTATCTTAATATATATCTGAGCACTTATAGCATATATGTGTAGAGATGGTAATCTGGACCAACTGATGATTGCTGGTTTAGCATGAAATACATGTATTGGTGATTATTTATCTTTTCAACCAATAAGTGTTCAAGTGTATCAGTGTTATGAGATAGAGTGGTGGGTGGTGTGAAAGTCTGTGCTCATATACACTATATAACAAAAAGATATTCTTTTTTTTTTTTTTGCATTTGTGTGTAAAACTTTTGATTTTGTTTTATTTCCTATTGGGGTGATAAATGAAATACTTTGTAGGTATTGCCACAGCATGTCACGTGATTCTCAGATTCCTAAGTCTATCACATAAAACATTTACATGAAAATATTTATGTAATTTTTTAAAACTTTAGTTATACTTTACTCAAAAACAGACTATCGCTGTTTTTGTTTATATATATATAAAACTCATTGCAACAATAGAAACACAGTTATATGAGAAAGAAAAAGCTTTCAAATGGATACCATTACTGAATATCAGCTACAAAATGAGCTAAGTATATAAGTAATTTTTATTTAAAGTGTTATAAATATAATATTTAATACCTATTCTAGCTTTAGATTTAAATTTAAATTGATTTTTTAATACATAATTTGAAACATATGCATGCAGCAAATAGCTTTCGCTTTTTTTTTGTAGTAATAAACTGTATTAATAACTATATTATTATTATTATACTGATTTTGTTATATATATAAAACATCTGTGTTATATATATATATGTGTTGAAAAGTACTACACACTTGTAGTTCAATAAACAATACATATTCTAATCAATATTTAGTCAATAAAAGATGAGCTATTACATGTTATATATGTTGAATGTGAGGGGAAGGGCTTAGAGCAAAATATAACATAGTTCATGGCTCCACTGTATATATTAATACTGACATATTATTTCAAACATTAACTCTAGCATTAATAAAAATCTATTTCTATTCATTGTTCAAAAAGAGTACTTAATCTGTACTATGATATATTTAATTAACCTTTTCATAATTTTGTATGTTTTGACAGCCTTAGAAGCCATTCAAATTAAATTTTCAACTTTTGATTTTAAACAAGTTAACTTTAATTTTTTATTACACTTCTACAAATGTCAAATTATATTTAGAAATATAAGTTTATAAATAAAAATTATTCTTAAATATTTCAATTTTACAAATATAAAAAAAAAGCTAACAAACTGAATTATGTAATCAAAACAAGACCTTTTTATTCTTGAGTTTATTGCTAAGATTTCCAATGAAAATATTTTAAGAATTAAATTTTATTGTTTTAAAATTCCACTTACAATTATTTTTTAAAATGACAAAAGATAATGGTTACAGTCATTAAGAAGACGTTTTTATCAGCAACCATAAATTTCTTACCTTACAATATTAAATTTATTTATTTTTTAATTTTTCTTCTGAAAACAAATACATTCCAATAACATCTGAATTTAATCACAAATAATCTTGTAAAAAATAAATATTTGCAAAAATATTCATAAACATATAAACAAACTATGAAAAATACACATCTCTTGTGAGCAGTCTTAGGCCCGTGAGCAAAAATTCTACCAACCAGTTTGCATTGGCAAACCTTGATATTTTTCTTTAAATTAATAAATTAGTATTATTTTAGTTCTAGTTTTGACATCAAAAGGATTCAAAACTAATAAATGAGTAATAGCTCTCCTGTACTCTGACAGATTTTTTTATTTTCATCCTGGACGTCATTTGTTTTTTATTGTATCTTTATTTATATGTTTGCCATTTATGCACAATAGTTTTGAATTTTGTACTAAATTATTATAACTTTACAGGTGTTTATTAAACTCTATTGGTATAGCAATATTACGTGCATTTCCAGATATGAAATTCTATTGTAAATAATAGCACCATATTGCCAATTTATCTTATAATTTTGAATCCTTAAGTGTTACTCTGCTCTTATTTCATCAATCAATACTATTGCATATTTTGAGCTGTGATATTATAAATACAGTCATGCACACATAGTGCTACACATCATGGATTAGTTATATGGTGTAAGACAAATATACATAATAAATAAATGATTTGGTAATCATTTCCTTGAAGATAGCAACAATGTAAGCCGTGATTTGGGGAAATTGAAGTAAATAAAACCAGGGAGTTAACCTCTGATTCCACTATTAAAAAGCATATGCATAATGATTGTAAATCAATAATCTCTCTACATGATAAACTTGGATTCACAGGCTTCCATCTTTCAATAATCAATCATATTATAAACATCATTAAATCTTAACATTCAGCTTTTCTTTAAATCTAATAAAAAATCCACACATATTTCACTCCATTCTTCACTTCTGATTTTATAAATCATGGGATCTCTCAGTCACATATCTGATCTTAGGAAAGTACTTGTCACATAAATAGACTAACCTCAACTTTATAAAAAGTTTTTCTTACTTTTTGCATTAAGATTTTTTCAACACTTGGGAGTGATGAATTAATCTACATAATGTTTTTCTTTTTTTAGACTAAGTTTGGATTTTACTTTAAATGTTGCCTTATTATATCTAGGGCCTCCAAATAATTCAGAACCTTAGCCCCATTTGTGTTTTTTATTACTTAATTTCTTTCATATTCTAATTTTGCCAGTCCAATTTATCACTCTTTAGTTTAAATGTTATGATTAAATGGGTTTTTTTTACAATTCAAATAACATTCTAGATCCATACTTATAAATAAACTTACAGATGAAGTCATCGAAAATAAAAGATTTGGGTTTGCACTCTAATTAATGAATTTTAACTTGAATTTAGCCTGATATGTATAGGTATTCCTTTACTGTTCTTAGATGAAGTGGGGTCAATATAAAATGATTAAATTTAACTCATTATTGGCTCCTGAAGTTTTCTATTGACAGATCAGTTTTACTATTTTCAAAATTTTTTTTGATGTTTCTGGACTTCCTGAGTTTATACTATTTTTTTTTTGTTTTCAGATCCATTTCTCTTAATAGCCTTTCATCATTCTTAAATTAGCTTTTCTTTTGGTGTGAAATGAAGCCTCTGTCTTTACCTTCATATGATAAACTTTTAAAGTCAATAGCATGTAAAAATTTGATTACTTGCTCTCTGATTTGTATTTACACTATCTAATTAGACAGGTTATATCTCACTGTCCTTATTATTTATTTTTCTAATGGTGAGCATGTTGAAAAACTTGGTAATTTTTATGAAAGAATGATATGAGAGTTTCACCTCTTTTACACTACTGGGATGTTTGATTCTCAGTTCAGTAACTATGCAATAAATCTCCAGAAAATTATTTGGCTATTAAACAAAAAATCCCTTCTTGTGATGTCATTTTCATATAGATATATGCTATGGCTAACTTTTTTTTTTTTCATATGTAATTTACACTTCTTCAAGTTATTTAAATATTCTAATGATGACTCTTGAGACTATAATCTATGTTTCTAATTTTAAAAACTGGTTGATGATTCTAGGACTTATCTTGATGATTTGTACTTGAACACAGATTTGTGTTACTCAATTCTCTAGATTTCTGTAATTATTTCATGAGACTGGTCAAATTTTTCATTTTGTACTTTTTGCTCTGTTTTTAATTTAACTATTATATTTATAATCTTTTCTTAGGTTCTCATTATTAGATATGTAGATTTTTACTTCTCACTTAATGGCTTCATTACATTCTTCTTTCACTTTCTTTTTTCTTACATTTCTTTCATTCATTTTTTTTTATTTGCGTTCTTTTTACTCTTCTATCAATTTCTTTAACAACTTATTCTATTAATAAAATAACCATCTGATTTCCCTGAGGGTTTGGGAATATTTTTATTGTTTCTTTTAATTTTTGAACTTGTTTCACAATATTCTCTATATTTTCCTTAATTCTCTTTGTTCATCTCCATCTTCTTCATAATTTAAATGATTTTTTCCCACTTTTTGACAGCTTTCCTTCATTTGTTTTTTTTTATTAATGCCTTTAATACTTTTGCTTTTTAATCACATAAATCTTTGAAATGTTAATATTTCCCATATTTCTATTACAATCATTCATATTTTTTTTGGATCGTTCCAATTTTTCTGGTGTTGTTATCCATTTTTTACTAATGACATCCTTTATTTCTTTCATGCTTTTAAGTATTTCATCTATCTTGTCTTGGAAATTTTTATTATTTTCACCCATCTTTATATTGATATCTATCTTTTCTTGAATGCTTTTGTTACTTTCATTCACCTTTTTATTGGTGTCATCCTTTATTTATTAAACTTGTTTATCTAACTTTCCTTGGATGTTTTGAATTTATCATTCCTGGATTAATTTCCTTATTACTCTGACTGTTGTGGATGTTGGTTATTCCCCCTGTGAATTTTGTGAAGTTTGGTTTTCCATTCTTTCTTTAGATTATGTGATCATTTGTATTCACATATTTTTTCTAGTTCAAAATTTTTATAAATTATTTTCTTTATATCTTAATCATAAAAATGAAATCATCATTAACTTTGTTCCTTGAAATCCTGTTTTATATTATTTTGGATATATTTATTCTATTTTGTCTTACCTTAAGCTGTCTTAATTAAACTTTCTGCACCATTCTATTTTATCACATGTGCTTTTTAAAATCTACTATCTTTAGCAATATCCTCCATTTAACCATTCACTCTTTTGCATACATATGTTACTGTTTAAATATTATTAATTCTTTGATTTAAAATGTCTGGATCTTATGAGCACTGGATAATTTATCCTAAATGATTTGGTGGTCTTCTATTGGTCATTATTATGTTCTGCATGAAAAAATGAAAACGTTTTCCTTATCAATATGCTAATATGCATTACATACCAGATGAAAAATAGAAACATGCTATTGTAAAAGTTCCTCTTTAAGCAAGGTAACAGAACTTTAATTCATCCAACATATCATGGATCAGTAACTAGATCATTGCTATAATCATCTGTCAATATTAATTTACATAATTTGTTTACTCAAAGTTTAACCTCAATGAAGGAATACTAATGAAACAGTGTTTTATTTCTCTGGACATAATTATCCTTATTTCAGTCTTAATTATTCTAATGATAAGAATGCTTCTATGCTTTCTGTTATTATCTACAGTTGAAAAAATGATTTGCTATCCTTACTATTATTTAAATATTTGCCCCTACTAATGTACCTTTGGTTCTAGCATAATTTGAGGCAATTTGAGACTTACATCAAATGACTCATATCATAGACATTAGTTAAATATATATCATGCAACTAGATTAAAAATGGAATAAAAATATAAATATTACTATAATTTATGGAAATGACAAAGAAATTTAAAGTGCAAAAATATCTTAGATCCATATATAAATATATAAATCATTTATATATAGCATGCAAAAATATGCAAATTTCTACTGATTTTAGGGTTTTATCCTCCTTAACATTTTTATAAATATACAAACATACTGCACAAAAATTAGTTACTTATTAGTTACATACAATAACTTAAAATGATAACTTCTTAAGTAAAATAATAAAGATTTCATAATTATTGAAGATTTTACAAAGAATAATTTAAATCTAGTTCTTATCAATGCTTTACTGTTCCATATAATGTTTCAAGATGATAGAATCACTTTTTATTTTTATCCTGGATTCATAATTTTGAAAAATACAATTTTAACAGTATTCAAAAGAATCCTTTTTTTTTTTTTTTGTAAAGCCAATCCTTTATATTTGTAGGTTCTTCTTCCAAGAACCGTTTTTTTTTCTATCAGCTATACTACTATGTCAGTAGTTTCATTGAATTTTATCCTTCTTAAGTTTTTTCAAGTTTTTTTTTTTTCACAGAATCAATTTTATACTAACTGTTTGCTGCGCTTTATTTTATTTAGTACTTTTTGATTGATAGACAGATTGTTGATTTAGGGATTCATTTCATTATGCATTCTTATTTTATGATAATATATATATATGTTGATACGAAGGTTTTCATGGGTTGCATATATAAAAGATATTTTTCAGGTTCATCCATGTTAAAAAATTTAAATATTAATATACCGATGTTTTGACTTGATCACACAAGTCATCTACTGGGTGATAAAAGGTAGAAAAACAGTTATAGAGGCGCTACAATCACTGATTTGAAAAAAGCATTAAAGTTCCACCAATAGCAAAAATGTTAAATTAAGAATGCTTTTTTAAAAAAACATTGGTATATGTTTTATATATATATTATAAATAAATAGATCGATCAGGTTGATAGATAAATAGATATGTAAGTAATTAGGAGAATAGATAGACAAAATAGATAGATGAGTAGAAAAGCAGCTAAATAAAGATAGAATTAGATAGCTGTTAAATAAGTAGATAGTAGATAGAAAGATAATGTTGATATATTGGAAGATTGATAGATAAAAAGGTGTAGAGAAAGGTGGTGGTAGATAGATAGCTATGTAGGCAGAAATGAAAGAAACCTATAGGTAGATAGGTAAGTATATATATATATATATATTAATGTAGGTAGGTACATAGATCTGTACATATCTAGGTAAGTAACCAGGTAAATAGTTAGGTAAGTAAATAAACATAGAGGTAAGAAAAAAATAGAAAAAGGTAGAGATGTATAAAAATAGAGGTGTGTGGGTGTATGGGTTAAATGGGCTGGTAGATGAGTAGTTGAATAAAAATATAAACAACTACTCAAAAATGAGCATGGCTTTCCAACTGCAAAAAAAAAAAAAACAATAAAAGAAAGAAGAGAAAAAAGACTACTCTAAAAATGAGTTTTGTGGTGACTATAAAATCCAATCTATGAACCATAAATATATCCACATACAGAATATGGTGGCCAACTTTCTGTTTATTTGCTAATTTCTGATATTTTTTTATTTTCTTTAGCAGAGAACTTTTTTTTTTTAAATACTTCACTACTGATTGAAGCTCTCCAATTTCTTCAGTTCTCTGCCATAACTTCCCAATTGAAACAATTGCCATTTTATTTATTTAGAATGTCTTTGACATAATTCTTATAATGTACTTGGGGATCTATCTCTCCTATGAGATCTACATTTAAGTTCATTATAAAACACTCTTTTACAATAGCTTTATTGTTCATTGTTTTAAATGTCTAATCCAATGAAGGTATGATTTTACAATAATGAATTCAATCACATCTTGCAAGCTGAAGAACATATTGAATAATTTACAATCTTTCTATTGTATTTTTAAATTTTTATGGAGTGTCCTTAAAGGAAACTTTTTTAATATCTTTATATTGCACTAAAAGGTGTCCAAGTTCCATATCAATACAATTAATTAAATAAAATAAGAGCTTTATTTACAGCTAACTTAGTTGCAGTAGTTATTTTCTCTATAATAAATATGTTATCTTTTAACTTTTTAAAAGCAGCAGCACATTGGAGTCTGTTTTGGATGTCACATCTAAGTCCATTTTTTTACTTATAAAACTACCAAGGTATTTGAACTGGTTTTACCTTCTAAAATTGATAACTATCAAAGCTGAAAATTTCTGAGGGTTTTCTTCTGTCATTTGTCTGATAAAGAACTTGAGTTTTTTGAACGTTAATTAATAACAAGATTTTTAGTAAATTGCATTTAAAATATTAAGAGCACTCTGTAAATTATCTTTTGAACTGGCAAAAATAGAACAGACATCAGCATTCTGTAAATCCAGAATACAAAAAGATGATCTTGTTTTGACTTTTAACCAATTCAAATTAAAAATTTCACCATCAAACTATATTTTATCTTATCCTTGTACTTTTGAACAATTCCAAAGACCGCTGTAAAGATTGAAAACAAAGTTGGAGTAAATACACTTCTTTGTTTAACATCAATGCCTCAGATTTTTTACATGTAATAATAAGCTTTCCATCATGTAAAAGCTATAGGATAAGAGTACATTTTGATGGACAACTAACTAATTTTAAACAATGTCATAGACTTGCCCTATTATGCAATATACAAATTATCCTTTAGTTCCTAACATTTTTCTTGCATTTGCCTGGCAACAAATATATCTCTAGTGCTTCTTGATTATTTAAAACCACACTAAGTTTTTACTAACCATTCCTCTATAACTGCAATCAATCTATTCAGCAAAATTTTTAAAAGTATTTTTATTGTATTATGATAATTACCATAATCTTGCTTATTCCCTTTGTTTTTAAATATTGGAACAATTAAAGTATCCTGTAGATTGGATAACAACTTCATGGTTCAGACATTCCTAAAAAATTTCAATATATTTAAACCTAACATATTAACATATTTTAAAAAAACTTCTCCAGAAATATCATCAGGACTTGCAGCATTTTTATTTTTAAGATTTAAATAACTGTTTTGTCTTCATTAAGCTGGTATTTTTGTTAAATCCAAATGATAAAATGAATACATCATTAAAAATCATCATATCAATTCTTATATCATTATTTAAAGGGTGATCAAAATTCTCTTTTCACTAGTTCAAAATATCATTATTATCATAAATGAAAAGATCATTGCTGGAACTTAATAGTATGGTGATTATTCAAAAGATGATCAAAATACTATTTTCATCTGTTCAAAGTATCATTATCACCTTCTAAGACAGGTTGTTGCTTAATGTAATAGAATAGTAATACTATTTTCTCAGATCTAGTGCATCAAAAAAGATCTAGAATGATCTTGATCATTGAATGTTTGTATATTATTTGTAGTTTTAATCCACCAAGATCCATTTTTGGATTTAACAGGATTGTGACATTATTTCTCAAGTACATATTATCTAAACAAAATAGGCAAAACACTCTCCATATAGTAGTGCCACTCATATCCAAGGCTCCTCACTGATGAAGGCCACAAGCC
Source organism: Epiperipatus broadwayi (assembly GCA_028023455.1). NCBI lineage: Eukaryota > Metazoa > Onychophora > Udeonychophora > Euonychophora > Peripatidae > Epiperipatus > Epiperipatus broadwayi. Next base: position 12,212,226 of record JAQFVV010000020.1, on the reverse strand, counting down.
AGAAACTAGTTTGGGGATATTGGATGAGTAGGCACTAGATAGGGATTTTATGCACAAGCCTTCTGATATCCATTGATTACTCTGTCTTGCTTTGAGTTGCACTATTGTATGGAGAGAGTTTTGCCTATTTTAACAACAGTTATGAGCAAGCATGGAAGATAGTGATCATGTGGTGTTTAAAGGTCCATGTGATCTATTTTGTGCATCAAATAATATCTAGAAATGACTGTGATCAATAATTTAGATATGGTTTTTAAGCCTTCTTATCAGCCATTGAATTTCTGCCTTCAGATCTTTTATATTTATTATGATGTTCCACATTTAATTCATTATTCTGTCAAATAAAAAATAACATATAATAACATTTCACTCTTCTTACACTTTAAAGCAAAATATATTTATTTATTCTTTACAATTTCGACTGTTCCTAGCAGTCTTCATCAGATCTACAAAATTTAAACATTATATCAATACAAGCATATTTTATACATATATCTATTATAATTTTACAAAATAAAAAAATGTGACCTTTCCTTTTGATTAAATCATTAATAATAAGATTATTATCAGAAAACCAGGTATGATTAATCATTTTCAGTGAAACCAAAAATATATTTATTTCTATCCATAACACACAATCTTTAAGAGAATTTCGTACTTCAATAATATGACAATTCTGCAGATCCAAATTAGCAATTTTGAGTTTTAATAACAGTTGAAATTTAGTATGTACAGAATATTCTTCTAAAGAATGAACATCAATTTCCATGTGAATATGATTGGAATAACATCTATTTTAATACAACTTAGAGCATATTAAACTATGAGCAGTTCAACAATCTGAGCTTGTGTGTGCTTTTGTAATAGAACTTTTCTTGTATGCTTCTCCTAATAATAATATAAGTTATTAAATGCCATTGCTTTTAGAATGAATAAATCCATGTTTTGTAGCAGTTTTTCTGCCTAAACAAAGTGTTTGTGATGATCAATCATTAGGTTGTGCATAAATTCAATAATAACCAGCCAATTGGCTAAAGTGTATTATTTACACCAATATGATTTTTAATGGTATTTTTGTAACAATGTTATCCATCAAGAAGTTTTTCTTTTATGAATTCTCTGAATCTAAGATTGGATGATAGGCACTGATAAAATAAGCCCTAGTTTCATTAAGCAAGACAAGTTTTAAGATCATGTAATAATAGAAGATACTAAATTAGATTTTTCAGCAAATCTAACATCATGCATTCTTCTTTCACTTATTGAATTGACTTTCCAAAAAAACTTTTATTCATCTATATAGTCTAATTAAACTTTCTTTTTCTGGGAGTTAATTGTTGCTATAAGTAGCTACACCAATCCTAAATCTTCACAGTTCATTACCCACAAATGTAATCTCCAATCTGGTCTTGAAAAATTTGTGTCAAGTAAAGTTCACATATTAGAGTAGTTATATACATAGTTAGGTAATAAGTAGGTAACTGAGTAGATAGATTGAGGGCTGGATATATAGCTAAATAGATGAATATTTGTATAAATAGTTAGGTAAAGAGAGGTATAAAATTGTAGGAGATAAATAAATAGATAGGTAGATGTATAGTTGGATAGCTGAGTAGATGGGTAAATGAATAGAGCATAGATAGATAAATAGGAAGGGGGACAGATAATCAGATAGATAAGAAAGACAAAGGCAAAAAGGTAGATAAATATAGAAATATAAATTTAAATATGTAGGTGATTAATAAATAAATAGGAATGTAATAATAATTAGGTAGGCAAATAGACAAAAAAGGCAGGTGGTGTTGAAGCTAGAGAAGGAAAAAGTGCAAACGTTAGAAGATAGATGGATAGATATGTAGATGTGTGGAGTATGGGTGATAGATAGATAGATAGATAGATAGATAGATAAATAGATAGATAGATAGATAGATAGATAGATAGATAGATAGATAGATAGATAGATAGATAGATAGATAGATAGATAGATAGATAGATAGATAGATAGATAGATAGATAGATAGATAGATAGATAGATAGATAGATAGATAGATAGATTAGCTGATATCTTAAAAGACTTTTGATAAGATGATGCAAGTTGGCAATGTTTATTATTTTGCTTTGTTTAATATTTACTCTGATGATTACATTGATAAAAGTGGGATAATTCTGAGCAAATACTGTTCTTACATTACATTTGCAAATAGTAAGCCACTACTTGTAAATAGGAAGAATATTGGATAGTTAAATTTTTAATAAAATGAAAAAAAAATCAATAAAACTAAAATTAACAAAATAAATATAGTGAAAATAAAAATATAGAAGTATAATTGGACTGTAATTATAAAACAAAATAACATTAAGTGTTTAAAAAAATAATTAATTGTAAATGAAAATATAGATTTAAAAAAGTAGAATCATAAAGGGGTTTAAGTTGAAATTAGGATTATTTGAAATAGAAAAAATTTATACAGCATTTTTCTTTGGTCTATAAGTAACAAAGAGTTATAAATTTTTATTAATCATTTATTAGACTAAAGATTATCCATTTAATAAATAATATTGCTGTAGTATAATTTTCACTACACCACTCTCACACAAGGTAGGACTGTTTTCTATACACTTTTTAACAACTTGTAAGGAATGTAATCATAAACTTATTATTACAGACTTGTGAAAAAGATGTATAAGACACAAGATGCAAAATTTGTGTTGAACCAGAACTCATTAGTTGGCTCACATTACACAAATCTTTATCATTCTTCAGTATATTTCAATAGCCAATTATTACAGTTTAATTAATGTGTTGGATTTACCCCCCCCCCAACTTTTACACAAACTACTTAATGAAGGTATAGTAATAATTTTCACGAGTCATTCAGTAGATTAGAGATGATATCTATCCACATTTAATACTTTGTGGAGAGGTGCAAACATAAACACATGACATTGCACAAGAGTGCTGTAATGAAAATTATACTACAGAAATATTTTTAATTAAGTGGATAATTTCCATTCTAATGAATAACTAATAAATATTATAACATACTTCCATTAAGAGGTTTGTGTCAAAGTTGTGAGAGCAGTAAGTTTAAAATTGTAGTAATTGGCTAATTATATACACTGAAAAATGATAAAAATGTGTGTAAGAAATTGTTATCTGAGCCTACTGATGAGCACTGGTTCAGTATGAAATGTACATCATGGAGATCATTTATATACTTCACATATATTTGGTCATATGTTTATGATTACACTCCACTAGAAGATATTAAAGTGAATATAAACCAGTCCCTACCTTGTATGAGAGTAATGTGGATGAAATTACCCTACAGAAATATTAATCATTAAGTGGATAATCTCTAGTCTAATAAATGAAAAATAAATATTATTAATATACTGTACTTCTATTAAGTGATATGTGGCAAAGATGTGAGGTAACAAGTTTGGCACATATTAATTAAACTGTAGTAATTGACAATCTATAAATACTGAAGGATGATAAGGATATGTGTAAGAGATTGTGATCTTTGCCAACTGATGGGTGCTAATTCAACACAAAATATGAATCTTGAGAATCGTACATCTTTTCACATCTTTGGTTATATGTTTATAATTACACCCCTTCATAAGATGTTAAAAGTTAGATAGAAACCAGTCTTTACCTTGTGTGAGAGTGGTATAGTGAAAATTACACTACATAAATATTATTCATTAAAAGAGTTAGAAGGTTTGGAGATTTTAGACATGTACGTTTGAAAAAGAACGCCCGAGTGATAATCTATAAATGATAAGTACCAAAAAGTTTATTTATTGAAGAAATTGAAAATAGAATTTAGATATTGCAAGCATATTTTAAAGGGACTGTAAAAAATGAAAGGAAAATTATAAATAAAAGTAGAAGTTGATGTGTGATTTTTGAAGTAGTGTTGTACTTCGAAAAACAGAACAAGTAAGAGAAATTTGGAGAAAGTAGTTTGGGTTAGATATTGAATTCTGCAGTTTAAAGAATAATCTATAATAATTACATATATGTGTGTAATTTGTATGCGTATATGTACTGTATTTTAAATGAATAAATCAAATTTCTAGCGTATTTTAGTTGATAAAAGAAATTAAACTTTTAATATATTGATTTAGAATATTTTCAAACTTGGTATTTGCTAACCTCTTCTAATAGTCTTCTTAGGTTCATAGTTAATTAATGAGCTAAGAGATAACTTTCAATTTATTGTACAAAAAAATATATTTAATGAACATTTTCTCTTTGAAACTTTTTACAAATGATTAACTACCAATAAATTCTTTTTAAGAGTTGATTACTAGGGCTTATTAGAATTAATTAGCTTGATTAATTGGTTAATTAGAAAATTAATTAAGTAACATAGAGAACCTTGACATTACACCTCTAAATGATAGATTTAAGAAGCCCTGGGAAGATTGAAAGCTTTAATCAAGCATTATTTCTTGTTCAATATCTATTCTCATTAATGTAGAACAGTATGCAAATATATCCGCAAAGCAAAATAATTTAATTTCTTCGAGGCAATAAAAATAATTTCTGCTTCTTTTGAAACTTTTCGTTTTACAGACATTTATTTTTATTGCTTAAATTCTTCTTTATTGTTGTTGTTGTAGTTATTTTTTTAGAAAAACAAAACATTGCATCTGCGATGTTTTTTAATATAAATATAATTTATTGTAAATATATTCATATGAGAAAATAGGATTATTAAGTTTAAAAATGCAATAATTTAAAACAAATTATTATTACAGTCAAATATCAGCCTTTCACGCTAATTGTGCATACGCTTTGCGAGTGTTAATAATAAATGAATACTTTCTCACCAATACAAGATATAGTATTTATGCAGGAATAAAAGGAATCCTCTCATTCCTACGACTCAAACACTTATATATGAGCAAATCTGAAGTACTGGCAAAGAAAGCGTGACGATGGAACAGTCACTTTAAATTACTATATATGATGTCTGAATGAATGACGTCGGTGAAATTATCTAGAATTTACTAAATGTCATTCCAACTGAAACTTAATAATATGTAAATAAGCATTTATTTTATATAGGGTATGTAAACAATTGTATTACAGTCAAATATCAGCCTTTCATGCTAATTGTGCATACACTTTGTGAGTTTTCTTTGCCAGTACTTCAGACTTGCTCATATATAAGCATTTGAGTCATAGGAATGAGAGGATTCCTTTTATTCCTGCATAAATACTATATCTTGTATTGGTGAGAAAGTATTAATTTATTATTAACACTCGCAAAGCGTATGCACAATTAGCGTGAAAGGCTGATATTTGACTGTAATACAATTGTTTACATACGCTATATAAAATAAATGCTTATTAACAAATTATTATTATAAAATTATGATTCCACACTAAATTAGCAATATTTTAAAGTACATTAAATTTTTAAAAGGTGCATATTTCTTTATTCATTAACGTTCTATATTTTGAATCTTCTATTATCAGGGTCAGGATCATAACTATAGGTACAATAGACCAATAAATATACAGGTTAAAATGAAGAGAGTCTTGAAATACATCTGGTAAAGCAATTGCTAAATAGATTTCCAAATTTTACATTTTATCAAAAAGTATAATTAATACTTATATATATAATCTTGTTTTTATATACAGTTTCATGCTTAATTTTAATCAGGTGAGATATTTTCTTTAAACCTAGCACTTGGCTTGGACACTGCATATAGAGACTTCTGCATTTTGCAACATTTAAATGGATTAATAAAAGTATTATTATTATTATTATTTTAAGTGTCATAGCATCGGCCGGGACGTGAACCCGCAACCCGGGCAACTGCCTGCAAGTGCAAGGCAGTCGCGCTGACCTCTCAACCACCAATGCAAGACATATTTTAAAACTTATTTGTATAGGAAATTTATAATAAAAATTGAATCAGGAGAATTTTGAATTAGGGTTTCTGAAAATATAAATACTTTGAAAAAGGCTATATTTTTATAATTATGGGATATTTTGCTTAGTTATTGACAAATATATATTTCATGCTTATAAATTACAGACTGTTATGTGAAGCAGTTTCATACAGTGCTAAATTTATTTTCAAATTATATAATAAATGGAACAAATAATTGTTAAATTTCTCATAGGGACATTTCCATTGTTCTCCCAATGAGACTTTTTATAATCATTCAACATTTTATTTCATTTACTAAACCATTATTCTATATTAGAATTTAATAAATTGGGTTTGGTTTGTTAGAAATATAAGTTTACAAATAAAAAATATTTAAAAAAATATAACTTTGCAAATATTAAAAAATAATAATCAAGTAAATATGAAATAAGAACAATGGAGTTTTTTTCTCATTGGAAGGGTAAATGAAAGTAGTCAAGCAAAGGACTTCTGAAAATCAATGAAATATTTGTTGACTAAAATTTATTTTTAAAGCAGGAATGAGTAAATGTGAAACCCTGATAAATCTATAAAATTTTGCTTTACAATTTAAAATTGAATTTATAAATTTCAGTAAAGGCATTGGTTGTCAGTTTCACAACATATTGTCATCATTAAACATCACATGATCACCATTTCTTATGCTTGCTCATAACTGAGAGGCACTACTGTATGGAGAGTTTTGTCTGTTTTAATATTGTCATCATACTGTCCATGGCTTTTTTTTATCATTATGCTAAAATTTGTTTAAAAATAAAACATATACATATAAAATTAAAATGTAACCATGATTATTATGAAAAAATAATCAGAAACCTTTAATAAACTGCACAAAAAAATCAATTTTTTACTATTCTAAAAATGTTCTCTAACCACAACTAAAAAAACAAAGCCATCAAACAAATTGAGGTTGAATAAATTATTTTGACTTTACTACCTATTGGAATATAATAAACTTTTCAGATTTTTTTTAGATTTAATAAATCTATAGTGATTTTTCTATTCAAAAAATAAACTAGAAAAATATCACTAGAAATCACTGTAAGAATACAAAGAAAATTGTTAAACATTTAATATAATGAATTTAAATGTTAACATTATTTAAACCATGCATACTTTTTAGCAACACTATGCAGTCATGCTCATAATGGAATAATATGTTAGACACAAGAGAAATATATTTTTCAACTTGTTAATTTTCTACTTACATTTTTTGTAATTTCGATCGTATGTGCTATATTTATTTATTTTCTGCAAAAATGCATCATGAAAAATTCTTATGGAGAGTGGATTTTAATTCAATTATGTCTCCTCTCACACATCTTAAAGGAAAAACATCATCCAAGATTATACAATTTTTTTTTTATATTCAAAAATGATAATCAAATTATGTTTTAGATTACTTCAAAAGAATAATATCTGTCAAACTATTCTGCTTAGAATAATTCAGAAAGGAAAATATTACCATTTAAATTTTATTACATTTTTTTAAAGAATTTTAAGGAATAGAAAAATTCGAAATGAAATGGAATTTTTGTCTACTTTAATTTTTTTATTCTTAGAATTTAATATGTCATAAATAGTTATGTATTTTACTGACTATTCACTGAAAAAAAAAGTATTTATGTTATGTGATCTTAACTATTTTGATTATTATGTAAACAGGAAAAACTCTCCATAAAGTAGTGCCACTCAATGCAAGCCAGAGTAATCAATGGATGCTAGAGTAATCAATGGAGAATTTTGCATGTTTTGCCTGTTTTAATAACAGTTATGAGCAAGCATAAGAAATGATGATAATATGATGCTTAGTACTTTGTTGTTTGTATGTGTACTAAAAAATAATAATTCGTTTTTCCTGATTTAATTTTTTTTATTGGTAAGTAGTGTACATAAATTTATAATAATGTTGTATTTAATAAATACCATTTGCAAGTGATATAAAATTTATGGGAATTTTTATATATATATACTTAAATATTTCCTCCAATTTAGTTTGTTTTTTCTTGCAAACAGATTTAATGTTTATAAAAAAATATGATTAATTATAATAAAAAAATTAATAAAGTTAAATAAATTCATAACTAGTCCATACTATACCAAAATATTATTTTTAAAAAATAAATTATAGAAATTAATTTAAAAATAAAAGTAACTAATCTCCAGATATGTACTTGGCAAGAAGATAATAAAAGTTGGCATGGTTACTGCAAATGAAAAATAATATTTTTTTTAAAATAGATTTTAGCTAAGCCCAAATGTCATATGAAATAGAAAAGTCAGTTTTTCTATTAAATGTTCCAAAAATGTTGATTTTCTTCCCAGGTTCTGTGAACTCTAGTGACAGTTCTGATTATGTGCATAAAAATTTATAAACAATCATTACATTATATTTGTCTCTGAATAATATTATATATGTATAAACAAATCACACCTGTTAATATAAGCAAATAAATAAATTATACCAGGTCATAAAACAAAATTTTTAAACATAAACATACATAGACATGTTTTTGGTTATTTATAACATAATTCCTTTCAACTATAAAATCCCTCAAAATATGTCAAAATTATATTACTTTCTATGCCTAATGTATTCAAATATTTTTTCACTTGTGGTTCATTAATTTATTTTTTATATCAAATAATAACAGACTCTTATTTTTTATTATGTAGTGTTTTCCTTCTCAAATAAACATTAACTCTAGTTAGACTCAAAATAAATCTATAATTATATTTAGACTTGTGATTAAAAAATACTGAAAATAGCACTGCTTGTAATTTTAACCTTGTAATATAGGGTTTTATATTATTTAATGGCTGCAGAAAGGAGTTTGCTATTAACTGAAAGGAGACCCTTTGATTCCTCTTGGAGGCCTTAAAGGAACCAAGCAGGGCAAATTCCTAATGTCCACTCCATACGTTCTTGTCGTTGCAGCTGTTATTACTATATGTTTATTCATATAGTATACAAACATGGATGGGCTGCTCACCAACATGCATTAGCCAGCGTGGTGAGTTTATTGGCTTTTTACCTCTGAGTTTAAAATCAAGAAACACCATGGTCTTTCTTCTCATTGCCTGATAAGGCAGAATGAATGTTTGTGTAAATGATAAAGATTTTTCCCAATTATACAATTATGACAGACAAAAATAAAGCATGGCCCTTAATCCCAGGAGGCTGTAAAGTCACCAACCAAGGCAGCGGTTGGTGGCTGAAGGCGGAGGGTGCTAAGAATATCCTGGAGGCGGACCCAGGCTGCCATTTGATGACAACTTTTTATTTAGGTACTTACAACTGCAGATCACTTACAAGTGAAGGAAGATTGCAAGAATTAGAAGAAGAACTCTCTTACATTAAATGGGATATTATTGGACTTTGTGAAGTTAGAAGAAAAGGTGAAGAGACAATTGATTTAAAAAGTGGACATATGCTCTATTATAAAGGCACAAATATTGGAAATACAAGTGGAGTAGGATTCATTATAAATAAAAAGTGGAAGAACAATATTGTGGAGATTGATGGTGTATCAGACAGAGTGGCAAGATTAGTTATACAACTTAATAGCAGATATCAAATGCAGATAATTCAGGTTTATGCCCCAACAAGTTCTCACAGTAATGAAGTAGTAGAAGATTTTTATATGGATGTATAAAAGGCCTTTGATCAGAGTAAACAACATTTTAAAATTGTTATGGGAGATTTTAATGCTAGAATTGGTAAACAAATGAAAGATGAAAGTGTTGTAGGTAATTTTGGTTATGGTAATAGAAATGAGAGAGGACATAGACTTGTGGAGTTTGCAGAGAAGGAAAAACTTTATATTATGAATTCTTTTTTTGAGAAAAATGTTAGAAGGAAATGGACATGGAAGCATCCAAATGAAGGTACAGCAGAATTGGATTATATTTTGACTAACAGGAAATACATATTTCAAGATTGTAATGTTCTTAATAAATTTAACATAGGAAGTGATCATCAATTAGTAAGGGGTAAGATACATGTTAATGTAAAACTAGAGAGACAAAAATTATTAAGAAAAACTATATTTACAGTTGATATTCCTAATCTTCAGAAACATTCTAATGAATTTAAATTAGAACTTACAAATCGGTTTCAAGTATTAGTAGATTTTGAACATGATTCAGATTTGAATGAAATTAATATGAAAATAACTGATACACTTTTAAAAACTACAACAAAGATAGCTGGTAGAAAAAAGCAGCAATTGACTAATAAAATTTCTACTGAGACTAGAGAACTTATGAAGAAAAGAAGGAATATGAAGATATGCAAGAATGATGCATTAAAAAGAATTGAATATCTCGAATTTTGTAAAATGGTGCGGAAAAAAGTTGAAAATGATATAAGAAAGTATAACTGTGAACTAGCAAGAAAAGCTGTAGAAGAAAATAAAAGTCTTAAGAATGTAAAACAATATTTTGGTATTGGTAGGAAATTTATATCTGCAATAAGGAAAAAAGATGGAATTATTACTAAAAAGAGGGATGACATTATGAAATTGGTAGAAGATTTTTATCAAGAATTATATAGTAATACAGAACAAGTACCTCCTATATCTATTACATCTTCCGAATTGCCCAGAATTTTAAATGAAGAAGTGAGAAATGCAATTAAATGTATGAAAAAAGGAAAGGCTCCAGGTAATGATGGAATTATAATTGATATATTAAAAGAAGCAGGTGAAGAAACAGAAAAAATATTAGCAAAGTTATATACCAAATGTCTAAATGATAAAGATGTACCGGATGATTGGAAGAATGCAGTAATAATATTAATATTTAAAAAAGGTGATAAAGAAGATATTAGAAATTACAGACCTATCAGCCTTTTATCAGTTTTATATAAAATTTTTACCAAGATAATTACAACTCGTCTACAGAGAACTTTGGATTTTCACCAACCAAGAGAACAAGCTGGATTTAAAAGTGGTTTTAGTACAGTAGATCATATTCAAGTATTGAGAGAAGTTATAGAAAGGACAAATGAATATGAGTTGTCATTATGTTTTGGATTTGTAGATTATGAAAAGGCATTTGATTCTATAAACATTTCTTCAGTGATTAAAGCATTGGATCATCAAGGTATAGATCCAGGATATTGTCATATTTTAAAGAATATTTATAAAAATGCAACAGCAACAATTAGATTAGATAATGATACTGGGAAAGTCAACATTGAGAAAGGTGTAAGACAAGGTGACTCCATATCTCCAAAACTTTTACAGCAGTGCTTCAAGAAGTATTTTGTGGATTAAAATGGGAAACTAAAGGAGTGAAAGTAAATGGAGATTATTTAAGTCATTTAGATTTCGCAGATGATGTAGTTGTTTTTGCAAATAATGCTTCCGAGCTGCAGGAAATGTTGCAGGAGTTATCAGATGAAAGTAGGAAAGTAGGACTAAAGATAAATGTTAATAAGACTAAAGTAATGTTTAATCGATTTGCTCAAAATATGAAAATAAAAATTGATTATGATGAATTAGAAGAAGTTAAGAGTTACAAATACCTTGGTCAGATTATTAATACAGATGGAAACATAATAGACGAAATTAATCATAGAATTAAACTTGGTTGGAGTGCTTTTGGTAGAAATAACTTGATATTAAAATGAAATATGCCTATGTGTTTGAAAAGAAAGGTTTTTAACAAATGTGTTTTACCAGTTCTTACTTATGGATCTGAGACTTGGACACTTAATAGAAGATCAATACAGAGACTTCAGACCACTCAAAGAAGTATGGAGAGATGTATGTTGGGAGTAACATGAAGAGATCGAAAACGCAATGTATGGGTAAGAGAACAACCAGGTGTTACTGACCTCATTGAAAAAATTAAAAGATTGAAGTGGAGTTGGGCTGGACATATTGCTAGAAGAGATGATAATAGATGGACAATTGAAATTTCAAACTGGATTCCAAGAGATTGTAAAAGACCCAGAAGGAGACCACATGTAAGATGGATGGATGAAATAAGAAAATGTGTAGGGGTGATGTGGAGAAGAGAAGCTAAAGATCGGAGAAGATGGATTAAACTTGGAGAGACCTTCATCATGCAGTGGATTGATAATGGTTGATAATGATGATTATTTAATTCTTTCCATCAATGAAGATTACCATTCAACCATATATAGCTTCTTATAATGGCATAGAATATAATATATAACATAAGTGACCTTTTGAATTATTCAATAATCTACTAAGATTAAGAAGAATATGAAAAGACCCATTGCAATATTTTTAAAAATCTGTCCAATTTTTCTTTTATTTTTCTAAAGATCAACATGGGTGTGACAATAATCTTGGCTTCAGGGTGGCCTTTGAGCATTCCATCATCAGATTTTCAATTGGATGGATAGTCGAAGAGTTGGAGCGTGGAGTAGATTGAAGCCTGTCCATTAAAGTTTAAAGATTGGTTATCTTAATATATATCTGAGCACTTATAGCATATATGTGTAGAGATGGTAATCTGGACCAACTGATGATTGCTGGTTTAGCATGAAATACGTTTATTGGTGATTATTTATCTTTTCGACATATGTGTGTTCAGGTGTATCAGTGTTATGAGATGGTGTGGACAGTGGGTCATGTGAAAGTCCGTGCTCATACCCTGTCTATTAAAGATAAATTTTCATAAAAAATTGAATCTAAATTTTATTTCCTCATTTTAAAATTAAATTAGTATTCTGAACAAAATATTTTTTTAAACCTGACATTTTATAACTATAAGGATCCTTCAAATTAGGGTGCAAAAGCCCACATTCATAAATTGGTTTAAATATAAGTTTATAATCCAAAAAAAAAGTTTTTATGATGCAGTTTCTTTATCAGTTGATTATGTTGAAAAAATTAAAGTTTTTAATATTGACTCAAATGATAGACTTGTTTCATTGAATGTTGATAAAATGCATAGTTTTACATCTATTTACTTTAGTAAATTCAAGTTAACTGAGAAAAATATTAATAAAGAAACATAAGCCCACAAAATTATTGATATATTGTAATAAGTTTTGTGAGTGATAACATTATGGATACATATAATGATAAATATTGCACAATGAAATAACATTGCATCATGGGATTGCCTATATATTTATAAGTATGTAATTAAAATTAAAAGACTAAAGTGGAGTTGGACTGGACATATTGCTAGAAGAGATGATAATAGATGGACAACTGAAATCTTAAATCGGGTTCTAAGAGATTGTAAAAGACCCAGAAAAAGACCACATGTGAGATGGATAAATGAAATAATAAAATGTGCAGGGGTAATGTGGAGAAGAGATGCTAAAGATCGGAGAAGATGGAGTGAAATTGAAGAGACCTTCATCATGCAGTGGATTAATAATGATTGATGATGATGATGTAATTAAAATCTTTATACAAAAACAACAATTATTTCAAAATGAATACATTAATACAGTTTAAGAATTATTACAGATATGTTGATCATGTTTCCCTATTTGTTTATGTGCTAATTATAATACTATTAATTGGGTGTTTTATTTCATTAATGCATTTGGAAACTTTAAATAAACTAAATAAAGTGAGTTATACTAAAATCTTAAATTTTTAGATATATTTATTTATCATAAGAAATGTTTTTGGATTATAGACCAATACCAATTCATGAATGTGGATTTAAGCATCCTAATTTGAAAACTCTTTATATTTATAAAATGCCAGTAAAATTTTTTAACCCCTTCTCATTAATAAATTATTTAAATATGTACACAATAAAACTAAAAATTTATTAAAATATATCATTTCTAGGATATAACATAAAAGATATTTTGAATCAGTTAATAACTTTAATATCAACAATAACATCACATGTCCATGTCAAGTGCTTCCAAGAACAGTCATCTTTTTTTTTTACTGTGGAATTACCTCATGTACATTTGAGTAATTGAAGAATATTAAATGGTATAATGCTATAAACTTCCATCTCCAGACGGGTTTCTGAATTTTTTCCTTTATTTGTGAAGATTAAGATTTAAATCTGGAAATAAATGCACTTGTGCATCTAGAAACCACCTCTTATTCTTTTAAACTATTCAAGTTTATAACATAAAATTGAAAAAAATTCTAAAATTTTAAATCATGCTAGCTCATTTGAATAATTATATATTTCTGGTGGCAAGTTATTTTTATATATTCCAGAGGTTTCCATTTTATAATGAATGTAGGCCTCTTCTGCTCTTTGAAAATGAGGACTATCAATAATATCATCTTCACTGCCAAAGAATAGAAACAGCCTACACTAATTATAAAATTGATCTTTGAAATATATAAAAACTAACTTAGTGCCAGATCTAAATAACTATGCAAATTAGTTGGCATGAATTTAAAATCTAGCTTGAGTAATATATATTAAGACTATGTACCTAGATACGACATTAGGGACTCCTACATATCTTTAACACAAGATTAACAACTTTAAAAGACAAAAGTGACCACTCTTATCTTCGACTTATTGTTTAATTATATAGGTGAATCTAAAGCACTTTGACTTGAGAGTGTGAAGCTATTAAATACTTCACTGATTGTCTATAATTTCTATACAAGTTAACATATGCAAAATCTTTCAATTTACAGTGAGTCAGTGTGAAGCTCTTATAATTAGAAATCTTTTAAAACAATTTAAAGTTGTAATTGATAATTTGTTAAGTGTATGCTCATTACCTAAGTTACAGTAGGGACCTCTACAAATCATTAACATATGATTAATGATTTTAAAAGACAAGAATGGCAACTCTTATCTTTGACGTACTTTTTAATTATATAGGCAAATCTAAAACATTTTGATTTGAGAGCATGAAGCTATTAAATACTTCACTGATTAATCCCACAAATATAAAGGAGTAAAATAAAACTGCTAAATTCAAAAGAAAATTGTTTCTAGATTTGAATTCTAGTCTTCACTGATAAATCCAAAATCCAGAAACCAGACTGAAGATGTGGATTTAGCATCATTATACTCAAGCTTACAGTGGATGATTCTTGAGTAGAGGGTTTTAATGTTTAAGTTTAACATAAAGGAAAAATCAAATAATAACCCTTGAATTTTAATTTCATATAGTTTTTGTCATCAATGAAATAGAAAAAGCAAATGAATGGATTTGTTAGAAATATTTCAATATCACTTTTGATGTTTCTTCTAATTTTAATAGACTATTGAATAATTTTAAAAATCAATTACATAAAGAAGACAAAAATAATATTTTATACTCGGTTTAATGCCATTGTAGAATGTTATGCATGGACAAATCAAAATGTTTATTGATAAAAGAAATGAGCATAAATTACTATATAACAAAGATAAAATTGTGAGCAGAAAATTGTAAGAATAAAATTGTAAAATTGTATTTTAGATGTGTTTTTGATCATAAATTTAAATATTATCACGAGTTTGTATTTGATTGGAATAGAATCAATGTTTTCTTTGAGGATAAAAACAACGCATAAAAAAATAATGTTTTTATTGACAGAGAAAATAATTTATTAAATCTGTAGGAAGTGAAAGATTTAATACTTTAGAAGTGGAAAATAATATGACTTTGACGTATTTTAAAGGCTTTTATAGTTGAGAAAGATTGCGTTATAAATAATAAAAGTATATTTTAGTTTAAAGCTTCTGTTTTATAATTGGTATTATTTATTATAAATGAAATGAGTTCATAGAGTCATGGATTCGATTGAAATCATAAGGAGCTCAATAGAGTTTAAAATAGACAAAGACTTTATACTGAAGTTAAAACAAAAATGTATAAAATAACTGGAAACTCAAAATTAAAAAATTACCTTAATGGTGATAATTCATATAGTTATACCATGTAATAAATATTGTGGCAAATACATTGATTTCAAAATAGTTTCCTAAATTCTGTAATATGCAAAGCCCACGTTTAGTAATTGCATTTAAGATTTTAGGGGATTCTGTAATGTGATTTTTTTAAACTTATGGATACAGCATGTAAAAAAAATTTTTTTTGGATATATTAGAAAAAGTAAATTCATATTTGGGAAAAAAAAATGAAAATTATAAAATAAATGTAAAAAGTTCTGCTTGTACTTTTTTAAAACTATTGGTAAAGATTTTATAAATTTATTTCATATTTAGTTAAATAAAAAAAGAAAAATATGTGTTGGTTTAAAAAGCATTATAATTAATAATGCTTAATTGATGTTTTGTAATTAAGAGATTCTATCTAACAAAAAAAAAACAACTTTTGATAACATCACATGATTACCATTTCTTATGCTTGCTTATAACTGTTATTAAAGCAGGCAAAACCCTCTATAAAATAGCATCATCCAGTGCAATCTAGAGTAAGCAATGGATGCCAGAAGGCTTGTGTATAAAATCCCTATCTAGTGCCTACTTATCCAATAACCACAGAGTGCAGTGCTCTCAGATCCAAGCTCCTCACTAGTAAAAGCCACAAGCTAGAAACTAGTCTGGGGATAAGGGATGAGTAAGTACTAGATAGGGATTTTATGCATGAACCTTCTGGCATCTATTGACTGCTCGAGCTTGCACTGCATGGCACTCCTGTATGGAGAGTTTTGCATGTTTTAATAACTTTTGATAAAGAAGAGCTATTGATGTACAGGAAAAAACATTTCTTGTTATTCAGCAGAGAGTATATTTAAATTAAGATTGAAACAATTCCCTCTTTCAAATATTGAGATTAAAACAGGAAAAACTGTCCATACAGTAATGGCACTCAGTGCAAGCCAAAGAAATCAGTGGATGTCAGAAGTCTTGTGCATAAATCCCCTATCTAATGCCTACTCATCCAATCTCCCCAGACTAGTTTCTGGCTTATGGCCTTCATCGGTGAGAAGCCTTGAATCTGAGAGCATTCCCCCCAAATCTTAGGATCAAATGCAACCCTCCAGCAGCCACCTTTTATCTCTACTTGACTACAAAACTATAGGAATAAAATTGGAAAACACAATAATATTTTCAATCTAAACTCATTAACTTATATATAGGTCTGAGCAGTTATGAGCAAGCATAAGAAATGGTAGTTGTGTGATGTTTGATGGTTTAATACTAATCCTGCCTAATAGAATAGTGGTGTCTATGGTTATTTAAGAACCAAAGACACCAAAATGTATTGGTACTGAACTGTGTTTAGACCTATATTACTATATAAGCTAATGAGATTAGATTGAAAATATTATTGTGTTTTCAATTTTATTCTCATAGTTTTGTTGTTAAGTAGAGATAAAAGGTGGCTGCTGGAGGGTTGCATTAGATCCTAAGATCTAAGTGCAGTGCTCTCAAATTCAAGGCTCCTCACTGATGAAGGCCACAAGCCAGAAACTAGTCTGGGGATATTGGATCAGTAAGAACTAAATAAGGGTATGCATAAGCCTTCTGGCATCCATTGAATACTCTGGCTTGCACTGAGTGGTGCTATTGTTTGGAAGGTTTTGCCATTTAATAACAATTATGAGCAAGCATAGGAAATGGTGATCATATGAAATATTGAGATTCTGTTTCTTGGATGGAAGAGTCAACTCTTTTCAGAACTTTATCCAGAAGTGACATTTATTCAGATTCATTTTTTCATAGATTCTGAGACCAATTTATTCTATCATATTGCCAGAGAATGCATAAAACTGTACTGCAACACAAAAGCAGAAAAAGAGAAGAAGAGAAACTGTTATAACTATAACAAATCATTTCAATTCAGTAATACCCACCAGTATAAAAAAATTATATATTTAGAAATACCTTTAGTACTGATTTTATTCCGGTTGTGATAGAAAACTTCTCTATGAAAATAACTATCACAAAATAAGCTAAATTCTACCAAAATTGTACTAAACAAGTTTCTTGAAATACAATCTCAACAATAAAAAATGTCCTTGCCATGCTAAAATATTAATAGATAAGAGTCTAAAGATGAAGATGATGTAAAACCTAGTCTGCCCTGATGTCTGATAGAATTTCGTCTCTATGCTCAAAATTTCCACTAAATTAAAGTGATGAATTCAAAGAGAACCACATGGGGAGATTATGATGTGAATGAATGGGATAAATAAATATTAAAAACTATTGTAGTTTCAGAAATGTAACTGGTTAATGATCCTACAAATGATTGAATCATGGGAAATATTTTATATATATATTTAGATCTAACTTTTATTTTCATTATATTATGTAAATATGCATTTATTTTATATAGCGTATGTAAACAATTGTATTACAATCAAATATCAGCCTTTCTCGCTAATTGTGCATATGCTTTGTGAGTGTTAATAATAAATGAATACTTTCTCACCAATACAAGATATAGTATTTATGCAGGAATAAAAGGAATCCTCTTATTCCTACAACTCAAACACTTATATATGAGCAAATCTGAAGTACTGGCAAAGAAAGTGTGACAATGGAACAGTCACTTTAAATTACTATATATGATGTCTGAATGAATGACTGTTCCAGCATCACGCTTTCTTTGCCAGTACTTCAGATTTGCTCATATATAAGCATTTGAGTCATAGGAATAAGAGGATTTCTTTTATTCCTGCATAAATACTATATCTTGTATTGGTGAGAAAGTATTCATTTATTATTAACACTCGCAAAGCGTATGCACAAATAGCATGAAAGGCTGATATTTGACTGTATTTCATTATATTTGTAAAATATGTTTTCATTATTATTCATTAACTGATGATTATAAAAGATATTAATGTGATTTAT
Source organism: Epiperipatus broadwayi (assembly GCA_028023455.1). NCBI lineage: Eukaryota > Metazoa > Onychophora > Udeonychophora > Euonychophora > Peripatidae > Epiperipatus > Epiperipatus broadwayi. Next base: position 12,193,521 of record JAQFVV010000020.1, on the reverse strand, counting down.
TGGAAATGTACATCTTTATTTGTTAGTAATATTGATTATGTGTGTTAGTGAGAAATATGGTATTCCTTATAAATTTGCTGTTTTTTAAATCTTTATTTAAAAAGAGAAAGAGTATGACACTAACATAATATTTTTGTGACACATAGTTTAATGATTTATTTTTATTATCTACATGTCCATAAAACCATGAGTAATTTTTAAAAATTTTATTAATGAAATTATTTCAATAAATTATTTTTTATTATTTAAAACTAAATTCAGTTTCTGTGTTGTTTTTATTTAAGTCTCATGCCAATTTTATGGGTACTTTAATATATAGCATGTTCATGTTTATAGCCCTGCTTATACTCTAGATTGGAAAATATGCTGGAAAATATGCTGTTATTTGTTTATGTATGGAATATCCTAAAATTAGAGTAGTATTCATCATATTTAGTCTTCGGTAAAGGGAAGTGAAACTTTAGGAACTTATTTATTATATTTAAGTGGCACTTTAGGAATTTATTATATCTTATATGTGATTCTTAGTCCAACCTTTACATAGTTGGGTGACAAGTTATGATGATCAGAAGATATAATCCATTATTTTTAGGATTCTTCAATATGACCTTTACAAACTGAGAAAAAGTGTTTTGTCATTATAATCTAATCATGAATTGAGAACTGTGATCAAGATATCAGGATCATTATATTTAATAAAACAACTCCATAACTTTTTTTTAACCCATTGATACTTCATGTTCATTTCATGCTTCCTTGCATTATAATATATTAAAATGAATATTTTCAATGGTATCCTAACAAAATTTAAACAAAATAAAATACTAAAACACAGCACCTAACCAATTAGCATAAATTAGAATACTCCCCCTTATTAGTAACAATTGCACTCAGCTATGAATATGAAGCCATGGAGCTTTGAAACACTAAGCATAAATAAATATTGATAGACATAGCTTCTCTAACAAGTGTAAAAGCACATAATTTTTGGAATATAAATTTATATTTTGCATTCATCTATGTATAATTTGTTTATTGACTGAAGATATTACAGAGATATCTAAAGCAAAATCAAAAAACAGTTCTTTGATTGATCTATACTGCTGTGTTAATGGCTGATGTGATCTGGTCAAAAATTTTAGTATAATGCTAATATAAAAAGAAGCAGATGTATATATGGTATTAAGGAATATTCATTTTATATTTTGAAATAAACTCTTCAAGTGCTATTTTTATAAAATTTAATTAAATGTCTCTTAATACCATTAACTAATTATAAAATGGCAGAAAACACCGTAACACTCACATACGCTTATATATAATGCATTGAGATTAATGTTCCAACACTGATCTATTAAGTAAATTAAACACTTAATAGACCACTGTCGAAGTATTAATCCCAATGTATTATATAATATTAACTTCTGGAAAGTTTATAAACTTTTACAAAAAGTGCACTAAGCATTGGTATATAAAGTAGAAAGACACTACTTCATTATACAGATAACCAAATGTTTACAAATTTAAATATATATATATAATGAACATTACACATTTTTTCATTCAATTAAAATCTAGTTACCCAACGGTAATTTTGAAAAACAATATAGCGACAAAGTAATCACATGACCAGATGCTTACCTCCAACATTACCAGTACAGGGTTTCAAAATCCAAAGTTCAGTCAAACAGAAGCCAATTTTTAATTTTATTAGAAGTCCGATTTTTGTTTGGGGAAAAAAATTCAGCTGTCAAGCGTTAGTGGCCTTGTGGTTAGTATAGCTGCCTTCCAAGCAGCTGGCCCGGGTTCGCTTCCTGGTCAACGCTCTGACATATAAAAAAAAAATTCAGTTACAAATCCTATCTGCAAACAATTCACTTACTAAATAAACAAGTTAACTAGCTTTGTTTTTTTATGCTTAAAAAGAATTCAAAATCTTAGTCCATCAGTTGATTACTTATTTCCAACTTTGGGCTACATTTTTTATTCAAACTTTCAATTGAAATCAAGTTACCTAACGATAATTAAAAAAAAGTCATCGCATAACCAGTGTTTGCTCTCAATAATACCAGCATAGAGTTTTAAAGTCCAAAGGTCAGTCAGGCATAAGCTTATTTTTACCATTATTATAGCAATCTCTTATCTTTGTTTAGTAATAAAAATTCGACTTCAAGTTCCCACCAATTTGTTCATTTGCTCACAACTGTGTTAACAAGCTCTGGATGTTTATGCTTACAAAGTAGTCAAAACCTTAGGCTAGCAAAAAAAAACGTTATATACTTTTTTCAATTTCCAATCAGTTGATAACTGATTTCCAATTTTGTGTTAAATTTTTCATTCAAATCTTCAACTATCATCAAGTCACTAGATAATTTCAAAAAACATAAATCACTTCTAATAGCAATGTTGAGCCTAACTACCTACCTAGATTTTATCTCACATTTAAATCATATGAAAAGCCTCATTTGGCCACCACCTCTAACATAGCCAGACCCAGAGTCTGACCAACCCACCACAAACTACAACTCAACAATTGCAACCAGTTCAAACATAGCTGTACTACCAGCCCCCTCTGGATGTCAGGACACTTTATGCATGGATCTCATTATCAAACTTCATCAAAAGCCTTACTCAGCTTCCAAACTTTAGAGCACAGCTAGACCCAGAGTCTTACCAGCTTGTCATAAAGTCCAACTTAACAATTGCAATCAATTCTAACATAGCTGTACCACCATCCCTCTGCAGCACTCATCTATTCAAATGCACCAGAAAATAGGCATGTCAATTCCACTAGGCCTTACACCCATATCAAGACCCTCCCCAACCCACATTTCCAGTAAAACCAAGAGGAAGCCTGGTCACCCAAAGAAGATATCCTAAAAAAAATAAAAATAAAAATAATGACATTGATCTCACACCAGGTCAGACTTCACAGATAATTGTCACACTACTATGGAAATTTCTAGTTCTCTCCTATGTTATTAAAGCAACTCAACCACATATAGAATTAAACCTGGATTGCATCCACAGATACAGCAGTCCAGACCATGTAAAATTTTATGTAATCTTGTGTAAAGCAATAAAACAACTTTTACATATGTAAATCACAACTACAGATTACCCATGTAACCACAGTAATCTAAGTATGAAAAACCATTGGAACTAATCTACAGCAATAAATAAATAAATCAACTTTTACATACTTAAACTTACATCTATGGATTGCCTATGAAACCACAGCAATCCAAGCCAGATAAAACTGTTGTTACTAAGGTATAGCATGACAATTTTTTTGTAATCTCATGTAAACCAATAAATCAACTTTTATATATGTAAACCTACATCTATGGATTCTCCATGTAACCACAGTGATACAAGCTATGTAAAACCATGTAACTAATCCACAGTATGTAAAAATTCCTGTAATTCTGTGTAAAACAATAAATCAACTTTTATATATGTAAACCTGCAACTACGGATTGCCCTTGTAAATATAGCAATCCAAGCTACGTAAACTCTTGTAGCCCTTTACAACAAATAAATATTTAGCACTAAAAATTATTATTTATTATTTAATATTAGAGTTTAAATCATCATTGGTAAGATTAAAAATTAAAGAAATTTTATTTTTGCCAGATATAAAAATATTTAGAAATAAATTTCTGATTGATTAAAAATTCATTCCCTTTAACAAAACCATTGTGGACAATCCTCCTGATATATGAAGGAGAATGAAGTTAAAGAGTTATCTTTTTAATATTCAAAATGTATTGCCATTTGCTGACACTAGATGGCTATTGAATTATATTCAAATGGCAATGAGTTAGGCTCAAAATTTTATATATATAAGAAAGTATTAATGCTGATAATAAATCTTACAAATAAATATTATAAAATACAGACATACTTTCAGTTATTTTCATGACCATTTTCAACTTAGAAATGACAGAGCAGTTCTACATTTTATAATAGTTGTTTGTAAGATTTATTAACACTGTTGATATTTTATTGTTTTAGTGATATTATAATAATTAGCATATAATGGATATTTTTATCTGATATACATATATACATATTTATATATTGTAATGGAACAGATCCTGGAACTTGCATAAAAATAGACTGATAAGCCATCAGACTAGGTGAGTAAGCATATCTTGGTTTTCTAAATTTATAGACTCATATTCACTCTAATGTCACTCCTAGGAGATGACTTATTAGCGTATGAACATATGTCCAATATATAAGTGTATACTTTTTTTTTCTCCATTCTTTACTTCCATTAATTATAGAATTCAAGATTAGAGAGAATACACATAATATTCTACTTCAGGAAATATTAATACACCTGGGTCTTGTTTTATGCAGTAGATAGGTTCCTCAGAAAACACGCACAAAAGAAATCACACAAAAATAGACTTAACTTATCTTGAAAAATGGGGGATACATACTGTAATTTTCCAAAATTGTATAAAAGCAAAATATGACTAATAAAAAATTTCAAATTTGAAAAAAAATTGATACAAGACAAACTTTTTTTTTACTTTTTCTATTAACTACAGTATTTAATTTTATTCAAAACAATATATTTTTATGTGTAATTTACAGTATTTTACATTTTTTCATACATGTACAGTATTTTAATCATTATTACTATTTGATGATATGCAAGTTTTTTTGTGAACTGGTAAGATATCAAATTCATCACAAGAGGAAATGCAACTAGTGCCAACTTCATTTTCTTAATTGCTCTTATAGTACACTCACCCAAACTAAAATGTTTTCCAATCACTGTTGATCTTTCCCATTTCACTAAGTGATCTAGAATTGAAATTTTGGTTTCCAAAGAAATTTATTTTCTTGTGTGTTTTTTCATCTTCATTAGGGTAAACTGAAAGTTTAAAATAAAAATAATAACTTAGATTTATGATAATAAAAAGACATTCACTCACCACAGTTGGGCAAAATTTAATTAAAACTAACAATTAAAAATAAAATTATTATTTTTGTCTTTAATTTTTTAATTTTCAATTCCGTTCAAAAATCAAATTTCATTGTTTCACATCACATTAATTTCAGATCACATTATGTAATTTTTAAATTGTTAATTATAATTAAAAATCAGATTTTAATTTTTAATTGTCAAATTTAATTGTGCCCATGACAGTTACTCACCTTTTAAAAATAAACTTGTGGACACTAATGATTAATTGATTTCATACTCTTTTTTTAAAAAGCAAAAGTAGAAGTTGATTTAAAATGCAAAACCAACAACATGGATAGTATACGCATCTATAACATTTGAACAGATTTACATTATAATCTTGTAAAATTTAATATGTATATATAAAATGGGGGAAATCCTGATTTTAAGTGCATTATGAACTTCTTTATTGCATAAAATTTATTATAGTACTATCATAAAGGACTGAAAATATTGAAATTTTTAGATGGAAGTCAAATTCCGATAATGTGCTATTACTTTAAATATGATGTGTGAGTGCACAATATTTATAATCTTTAAAGTAATAGTGCAATATTGGAGCTTGACTTCTGATCTAATAATCTTTGTTGCATAAAAGAAAATCGCATACAAAGATATTAAGAAGAAACATGAATCACCTAACTTCAAAATCGCATTAAAAATCCATATAAAATGAGACCTGGGTATATTACCATTTTTATTGTGTGAGCTTGTGATAAATTTAGAACTGAGTAAAGAAAAAACACAAACACCAGTCTTTAATTTTGAAATCATATGTTTGACAAATTTATTTATAATTATTACAATTGATGTAACAAGAGAATATAACAAAAGCAGTTAATTTATTTGATATGACTACTCTTTGATTGATGTGGTTAATACTTATTAAACTAATCCCTCTTTTCCCCTCAAGGAATAATCATCCAATATTGATATTAACAAAAAATAATTAAAACTTGATATTATTTATATGTACACTTGCTTGCTATTTAGACTTTATTAAAATCATAATTCATTGTCTCCAGTAGGTTTATTGATTAATTCATATTAACAATGCATTGATGGCATGGAATTCCCCCAAAGATCATTCACATTAGAATTATTAATCATTTATACTGAAGAAACAAATAACTGATGAAATTTATTTGTTGTTGTTTGTTGATACTAATCGTTTCATCAGTTATTTGTTTTTTTCAGCATAAATGATTAATAATTTCTAATGTGAATGATCTTTCCTATCCTTGTAGAAACAAATTATAATAGAAGGGGGAATTCATCCTTTTACGGGCACATACACCGTTACATTATTTTTTTAAAAAATTGAGACATTGAAAAGTTCGCATTTAAAAACTTCTTTTTTTTAAGACCTAAAAATTGAAAATTAATTCTATCTTAAACTCGTATATATATATAAAATCACACAGATGATAAAAATTATTAAAATAAAACTTTATTAAAAAGAGAAAAAGTATTTTAAAAGCAAAAAATTAAAAAGATTTAGAGATAAAAATATATCTTTAAGTTTGCAAAATAATTTAATTAATTCTATTGTATAAAATGGAAATGATTAATTGTAATTATTAAAAGTAAACTAGTCCTTGGGCATTTCAAAATGCAAAGCAAAGGTCAGATAGGAGAGGAAAAACAATAGGAATAGAATGGCCAATGAAAGAAATCCATTGGGGAATCAGACCTCAACTAAAAGACCATCACCATTGATGACGTAATGCCCATTGGATCCAAAAGTTTACATATAAAAGAAAAAGTTTGGAAATAAATTTTGAGTGAGTGAAGAAAATTTAAGAGAAGATGGATATATGTTAAGTCAGAGAGTTGGAGGTGAAGGGATTAAAAGATGCACTTTCAATTCCTTCAGTTGTTATAAAAAGAAAAAAAATGAAACATTGCTTTTTCTATATTGAGGACCACAGGATCATTGGGGGATTTAACGCTGGATTCCAGACGGCAAGCAACTGTAAAAGATGAATTTTTTTTCTAAAACAGTAAGAACTATATAACTAATGAACATTTTTAAAACCATAAGAACTTTATGAACTATAATGAATATTAATTTGAAAACAATAAGAACTCTAAATTCTAAATCTTTCAATAAATAATACAAATAGAATCCTATTTGACCAATGTAAATTAATATTAATAATGTTATTTGATGTATTTTTTTATTATTTAAAATCATTTCCATTTTTTTTTTGGACTTTTAAGTTTTATGATTTTTGTTTTTCGTTAAACTAACTTATATAAATGTTAAACTTAAGTCGGGCATGAATGGCTATATAGATTTGTAAAGTTATATTAATTAATTAGGGGAGGTAATCTTGGGTTATTTGTTTCGTAGTTAAATTGGGTCAGTGGATTGGATATATTGGTGTAATTAGTAGATGTAGTATGAGGTTCGCTACTTGCAGGATCGCATATTACACCACACACCCCCTGTTTGCCTATGGAATGGGATCGTAAGTCAGCAAAAGGACCACAATCTCTTCCTATGGAGTTTTCTTTTTTTTATTGTTCTTCTTGCCAGACAGATGTGACTTTCCTGTACTGGACAAGAAACAATGTCTTCTTAACCATGCTGTTCAGATGTGCATTCCTGACGATGTGGTATTTGTGCTATTGTATTCATACTGCATTGAATACATTGATATATCAGATGGATTGATGTTGGTTTGGCTGCAAACTTTTGGTCTAAGGTTAAATCAAGGATAAAATATTTTTATTTTCAAATGCAATTTATGTAGTTTATTTATACTCGACACTTAAATAAACTATTAAATTCATCTGTGTAAACTTCAAACTAAAAGTTTAAAATGTAGTTAAATGCTAAAGTAAACATACTAAAATAATAATGCTAAATTTTATATATATGTGTGTAAATAAATGTTTGTGTGTTAATTACTGGCAGTGGCTTTTTTTTTTTTTTTTTTAATATTGAAATATTCTTAGATAAGAATTTATAAAATATAAATCTCTGCTGTTCCACTGAGTTAATGGCATGAGCTGACAGTCTGAATAAAGCATATAATGTGTGAATCTTAACTTACGTATCTGCCTACTATATAAATTTTCTAGGTTCAATTGGCCTAGATGGCGCCCTTGTAGTGCAGATGTGGTAAGATTCGATCTTCACTTTCTTTCGGACCGTTATACTTGCAAATGTTGTACTGTGTGTAAATTAAACAATAATTGATGAGAGTTTTTTGCAACAAAGGGAAGTACTAATATTTAAATTGTATAGTTTAGTTTAAGTTATTTATATTCTCATACATTTGTTAAATATCTAATTATAGAAGCAATTAAATGTTTCTCTGCTACAGTGCTTGTGATCATTTCATCTTTCAGCAATATGTTTTATTTGAGTTGCTTTCTCTTTGTGCATAAAATTGTTTTATGTTATATGCAGAGACTTGTTTTTGTGGTTATTGGATTTGAATTAAATAAGGGTGTTTAATATATCTTTGTGGGGTCTAAGACCACATCTTACTATATATATATATTGTACCGGGTCGAACCGCTGAAACCATATACTTATACATATATATATATATAAGTTTTGGCCGGTTTCAATCTCCATAATACATTTATAATCTTATAAATGTTACGTGAATGAACCAGCACATTCGAGCAAAATGGGAGATCTTATTGGTAGACTAACTATCAACAATGGCCCACCTCAGCTGCTAGATTCAAACCCCTGCTATCCAAACACTTTATTTGTTTCGGAGTAAACTCCAGGCGCCAGCTATCTATTCAGAAGAATAAACAATGTATTTGGTCAGTAGGCTCATATTCCAGTGCTCGAAACCATCCCATAAACTAGCCCAGTCTAATTTTAATCAGTAATAAAATATAGAAAAAGAATTGATAAAAAGAATTGACCGACGAATAAAGTTTAATTTTAAAGACAATTTATTGACTAACATTTACTAATGATAAACATTTTTATAAATCTATAAATAACACACACATTTTAAGTTAACATAACTATGATATATTTTATGAAAGAGCAAAAATAATCTTTGACATTTAAATTATCTAACATTCACAAACACGCACATCAATAGTTCATTTTATGCATGCTTATAAAGTTTATATAATTTAAATCTTGAATTTTTACGAATTACAGCGGTGGCTACTACATATAAATGATAATAAATAAATGTTTACCTAGGATTTTTGGAAAGTGGATATTGCTTGTTGTTGGCTGCTTCTGCTGCGCTTCTGATGGATTATATCTAACTGGTTAGATTTTGACATTTATTAAAAAGATTTTATGCTAATCCGTTGGTTTTATTCTTGGAGACAGTTGAACATTTGACGGAGGATTTCTGAGTTGTTATGCAGACATTATTTCACAGGCAGATTTTGATGATCTTGTTGGACTAAAAAGGCTGAAGCACGAGCATATATTTCCAAAAGCTGCTCAACATTGCATTTTTGTTTCTGTATACATAATAAAAATTGCACTGTTGTCTGAATGGAAACAAGACTGTCACTGTAAACTAGACTGAAAAACTCTCTCAATTAATTAATTGTCCGATAAAAAAAAGTCTATTTATACCTGCGATGTGTTGTCCATGTAATATCCTCCAGCAAATATCCCTGGCAAATATCTGTTGTCGAATTCCATTGGTAATTAATCCTATGATGTGTTTTTCACGATTGTTTAATTAGTAGTAGCTATTTCAAAACATGTTGTTTTTTATATCTTTAGTAGCCCACCGCTGTGTTTTTAAATATATTTCATTTCAATATTTATTTTCATGTATTTTTCAATACGATTTTAACACGCATTTATTATATCTCTTTTTAACAGCTTATATTTATTTACATTTGCACGCACATATATATTTTACTATTCTAATCAAAAATAGTTTTAAGATTATTTTTCTTCTTTAATTTAAATGAAGAGATTTATATATTATCTTTAAACCTTTTAAATTGTATTTAAACTAATAATAATAAACTCTTTACTTCCTTTTTATAAAACCTTCAGTTTAACTTTAAGAAAACCCCCTTCCCACTTTAAATCAATGATTTTTCAACTTTTATTTCAAATTATTTTGCGAAAGATTTTTATTTTAATAATTTTTTTTTAGACAAAATTATTTTATATACATGTGCCAAATTGGCCTTGGCACATTACACCCCCCTTCGTTTTAGAGTAAAATGTGTTATTTTTGACCATTTTATCTCTTGCAATTTTAATTCTTGACTCTAAAGATTTATTAATTTATTATTTTTTTAAGTTAGCTTTTTAATATCTTTTACTTGACATACAAAGGGCAATCTGTTTTGACTATCCTTTCCTTTTATCTATGCCAAATACATTGCTCACAATGATCTAAATCATGGATAAGGACCACCAGGACAAACTAATTTTGTGGCACAGGGATCTTTTGGAAATGACACGGAAGCAGATTCGCTGACTTACACCGACTTACACATGTATAAAATTGAAACTTCATTTGCCTATTCTCTTGATCGGACTTGGAAAAAGAAAGGATCACTGTGAAATGGCAGGAATTTTCAACTGTCCATTTTTGACTTACGCTTTGGAAAGAGGAATGATCCCTGACAAGTCCCTTACGGGAACTAAAATTTATCCAGTCAGCAGTTTTAAACTTATCCTTAACTAAACTTATTTCTATACTATCCTCATTCCCTTTTGCTATAGATAACTTCATACACATGTGTATACGTGCAGCATAATTCTACACCTACTAATATTCTAGATATCAAGTTATTACTGGACTTGCTTACAGGGAATCTATAATAAATAAATCCCTATTTGCATGCATCATGAGATGCAGCAGTGCCAAGAACATAACCCAAAAGGATATCTGGATAAATACATTTAAGATACACATCATGAGGTATCGTATTTACTGAATATTTCCAGTGTATGTGTGCGTATATACACATGTATACTTATACACTCTTAATACACCTTAGATTGACTTTATATTTTTATTATTAATCTTACAACATTATTTTTAAATTCATATGAACATTATTCTAACATTTGTATTAATCTAATCTCACAATATTATTCTAAACCACCATGGACATCGGTTTTCATATTTATTTATATTAATCTAATCTCGAATATTATTTTCAACCATTACTCAATTTTTTTATCTATGTGCGTGTATTCAGAAAAAAAAAATCTATTAGTTTGTCACGAGTCACTTTTTATTATTATTTACTACAGATATATTTACACTTATTTATTTAACTTGATTTTATAGATTTTATTTTAACTATTTGACCTACTTATTTATTTACGAACATTTTTCTTAATTAATGTGTGCGTTGATCACTATTCCTAAGTATTGACCACTTCAAATTCTTATTTTTCTAGAGTGCATTTTTAGTTTTTATTTTAATCATTAGGTAATAAATGTAATGTTAAGAGAAGTAGGCAGCAAAGTATAAGGCAATTCAACACACAGATCGACTTTGTACTGCCTTAAACCAACTTTTAGTTTCTTGTGGAAGTCATGTCTACAGCATGGGCAACTGTTGTGCACAATGGATCATGTACAAAGACTTTAAGATTGCAAATGGCAGGACTATCTCTACTGCACATTCGACTTACTAAAATATTTATTTTATTTGGTTCTACTGGGAATTTTTCCTCCAGATTTATTAATTTTTATATGCCAGGACTTTTCTACTGGCGCATCATCATCAGTATTATTTATTTTTCGCACTACCCATCTGTAGAACAAAGTCACTGCAAGAAAAGGCTTAATCCAACAAAAGTCAGGCCTGAAATTTATATCTTTGCCCAAATACTCGCACACAACTCAATCATAATTTAATACACTTTTTTTTAAAATTTTATTTGATAATGTTTTATTTTCATTAATACTTTCATTATACACTTATTTATTTTATTTTCATTTTTAAAGCATTATTTTTACTCTCCCTTTTTTTTTTTAAAAAAAATTTTCATTTTGCTTGTCTATTTTGATTTTACACATTTATTTTTATTTGCATCACGCTCTGCTATGTTCTAGACTTATGAGCTGGGATATCAATATAATCGATAAGACATAAGGTTTTTGACATAATCATTTTGCTTGTCTAAATTGATTTTACACATTTATTTTGTTTGCGTCACACTCCGCTATGTTCTAGACTTATGAGCTGGGATTTAACATAATTGATAAGATATAATCGAGGGTTTTTTGACATAAATTGTTTTATCGTTGCTTTGACATTTTAAAAACCTCCAAGATTGTTATTTTATTTTACTAAGACTAACTTTAATCATTTTTAATTATTCAAACTAACTTGATACTCGTTTTTACATTTATTTCATTAAACTTTGTTAAAAATTTTCCATTATTCCGAGTCCATGGTCGTTATATATTAGGTCAAGCCAGCAAATCCGTCAGATTACATATTTTTAATTTTTGTCAGGTGGTTCTTTCTTTCTACATACTAACTCTATAATATAAACTACCTTTCCTCTCTTATCTATCCCACTTTTATAATTTATTACTTTATCTCTTTCTCTTTCCATTCTATTTTCAACTTTGTAAATCAGAAAACCTTGATATTTAGACAAACTGAATTACTTCAATCTGGGAATATTTTTTTCTACACTTTCTTTTTTTAAATCTGTTTTTAAATCTACGAACACGAATGTTTACTTTAAACCTTTTATTTTTAATTCTTTGTAAAAACTCTTTTACGCTATCTTCTACCTTGAACTTATATCTCTCTTCTATTTCTTGGTCTACATTTGTTTCTACTTTATATGTCGCAACACTATTTGATTCTAATTTAATTTCTATGTCTTTTATCACCTCAACTTCCTTTTCATCTTCCTGACTTTCTTTAACTAAATCTACCTTTATAATTTCTTGGTTCTTTTCTACCATCCTGTAATTTCACATCTTATTACCTTCATTTCTTCTTTTATCTTATTCTGGCCCATTTCGATCAGGTCCTTTAACTTTTCAAGCATTTCAGCTTGCCCTTCCAATTTACTCTTCATTTTATTATTTTGGTTTTTAAGCTCTTCAGCTATTTTTTTTATATTCTTCGGCTGTTTCTTTTTGTTTTTCAAACATGCTGGTTAGTAAAGCTATGATTTCTCTTTTTTCCTTGTTGGGGCTATTTTCTATATTTTTACCTTGAGTCTCCATTTTGGCTTTATTTCTTATCATTTATAATTTTAAATACTTTTTATCATTATTTTTGATACTGTATTTTATTTTAATAAGTTTACTAATTTCTATTTTATTTATTTCTTACTAAACTGTAAATATGCGCTGACTCCACCCCTCCTTTGTCCATTTTTCTCTACCCGATCTTAATGTTTAACTCCGCCCAAACACCCAACTGTCTCTGATTTAACATAATGATTTATTTCAACTAACGTAAATAGCATAAATCTCTCTTCATTTAAAGGAAAAAAAAAAGGTTTTGGTCAATTCTTTTTTTTTATTTTTAAATTAATACCACTTTACGTACGTAATTTCACTTTTCTATAAAAAATTTGTCAAACAAGAAACACAGTATTTGATTACTATTGTTTCTTAGGTCCAGCCCCAAATGTTGGGAAAACCATTTATGTACTGGGTCGAACCGCTGAAACCATATACTTATCTGTATATATATATAAGTTTTGTCTGGTTTCAAACTCCTTCATAATACATTTATAATTTTATAAATGTTACGTGAATGAACCGGTACGTTCAAACAAAATGGGAGATCTTATTGATAGATGACTAACTATCGACAATGGCCCACCTCAGCTGCTAGATTCAAACCCCTACTATCCAAACACTTTATTTGTTTTGGAGTAAACTCTAGGCACCAGCTATCTATTCAGAAGAATAAACAACATATTTGGTCAGTAGGCTCATAATCCAGCACTCGAAACCATCCCATAAACTAGCCCAGTCTAATTTTAATCAGTAATAAAATATAGAAAAAGAATTGATAAAATGAATTGACCGACGAATAAAGTTTAATTTTAAAGACAATTTATTAACTAACATTTACTAATGATAAACATTTTTATAAATCTATAAATAACACACACATTTTAAGTTAACATACTATGATATATTTTATGAAAGAGCAAAAATAATCTTTGACATTTAAATTATCTAACATTCACAAACACGCACATCAATAGTTCATTTTATGCATGCTTATAGAGTTTATATAATTTGAATCTTGAATTTTTACAAATTACAGCGGTGGCTACTATGTATAAATGATAATAAATAAATGTTTACCTAGGATTTTTGGAACATGAATATTGCTTGTTGTTGGCTGCTTCTGCTGCTTCTGATGGATTATATCTAACCGGTTAGATTTTGACGTTTATTGAAAAGATTTTATGCTAATCCGTTGGTTTTATTTTTGGAGACAGTTGAACATTTGATGGAGGATTTCTGAGTTGTTATGCAGACATTATTTCACAGGCAGGTTTTGATGATCTTGTTGGACTAAAAAGGCTGAAGCATGAGCGTATATTTCCAAAAGCTGCTCAACAATGCATTTTTGTTTCTGTATACATAATAGAAATTGCACTGTTGTCTGAACGGAAACAAGACTGTCACTGTAAACTAGACTGAAAAACTCTCTCAATTAATTAATTGTCTGATAAAAAAAAGTCTATTTATACCTGCGATGTGTTATCCATGTAATATCCTCCGGCAAATATCTGTTGTCGAATTCCATTGGTAATTAATCCCATGACAACGTGTTTTTGACAATTGTTTAATTAGTAGTAGCTATTTCAAAACATGTTGTTTTTTATATCTTTAGTAGCCCACTGCTGTGTTTTTAAATATATTTCAATATTTATTTTCATGTGTTTTTCAATATGATTTTAACACGCATTTGTTATATCTCTTTTTAACAGCTTACATTTATTTACATTCGCATGCACATATATATTTTACTATTCTAAAATCAAAAATAGTTTTAAGATTATTTTTCTTCTTTAATTTAAATGAAGAGATTTATATAGTATCTTTAAACCTTTTAAATTGTATTTCAACTAATAATAATAAACTCTTTATTTCCTTTTTATAAAACCTTCAGTTTAACTTTAAAAAAACTCCCTTCCCACTTTAAATCAATGATTTTTTAACTTTTATTTCAAACTCTTTTCCGAAAGATTTTTATTTTAATAATTTTTTTTAGACAAAATTATTTTATATACATGTGCCAAATTGGCCTTGGCACAATATATATATATGAGATAGAAATAGATTAGACAATGAAAATACAAAATTTAACATTTACATCTGTGGAAATCTTTACATTATCATATTTAATCAGTCTTTAATTGTATCTACAAGGCAGAGTCTCAAAGTCTATTTGAATAACTTTATTACACATTGTTTATTATGAAGCATTTATTTAAATTTAACAAGTATTTGTTTCCTTTCTTTCCCCAATTGTAACTCAATGTAAACATGAGAATATTCGTGAATATTAAATTGCACAAAATAGATCCCTCTCTTAAATTAATGATAGTCTTTGAAGGTACATATTACTACATAAGAACTAAAATGATCACCAAAATGGCTAACTGCAAATTGAAACAGTAAGGTCCGCTTTGCAGATCTTCATTTCACCTTTTCACCTATTTCCTACCCTCATATTTTAGTTTGAACCCCAATATATCATAGTGTGTCTGCAATACACTTACATACCGAAAATCCCACCTAATTTTAAACCATGAGTACAATGCTTGTATTATATATATAACTCATTCCCAAATAAATAAAAGATTATAGATTATGTATACGTTCACATAATTTTGATTTATTAAAAAGTAGGTTATATAAGTCATAATTGCGCACACACTATGATATGCATTTTAAAACATATCAGAATTATAAATTGTTAATGTTATTTTGTTTGAATCTATTTACAAATATATATTACCGTCGTAATATATTTTTGATTTAAAATAAAATTCATTTAGTAAATATTCGTTTAGTAAACAGATTCAAATATTGCAATTTAAAAGTAAAATAATTTTCGTTTAATTTAATAAAAGTCATTCCAAATATTTCTGTTAAAATAAATGAGGGACAATAGTTTAATTAGTTAATGTTATATAAGTTTATCTAAAAACAGAAGATGCCCATGTAATTCGAATGTTGAAAAGGACTTTGTAATTAAATCTAGTTTGTAATTCGAATGTTGACAGGGAAATTAACAAAATAAATTAATTAATGTTGAATTTCTTTAGACATTTGGATAGATTTAATTACAGCTGATAAGTCCGATATATTTTTGTAATGCTCCTGGGCAGTTCTATTGTTAAATTCTACTATAAAAAGGAGGGTTTTCTTTTGTTCTCCATTCTAATGTTTCTAAGAGAAATCATTCTGAGGTCTAATGTTTCCAACCAAATTTATTGAAGTAATTTGTAAATCTTGACATGATGGAGTAGAGCGCAAGAAGTCTATTTCTCTCCGGAATGGCCATATGGTGCTGTAGACCATCAAGCTATCACACAGGGAATCCCGGAACTGCTGTTGCTGCCAAAAATATGAACATTTCCAGATTTTGCTGTTAATTCATATAAAAACCTGCTGACCATCAATCTACCTAAAAATGCTTCTCCAGAGGTAACCCTAAATTAACCCAAGAGCTCTTGTGATAACTAACATGCTATAGCTATGTTAAATTGTTTTCTTATATTTCACATAACTTCATTATGTATTTTTTTAATGTGTTTAAATATAACCAACATTTTTTCTTTCTATCCTTGGGTTAATATTTTCTATTGATTAAGCTTTCTGTTATTTTATTATGATAATGTGTCAGAATCATCTTTGACCGAGTAAATTATTCCTTTTGTTGAAAATAAGAGGCCGCTATGAAGGTATATTTTAAATTTCTAAATAATTTTCCAATTTTATTATCTTGCAAATCACTCATTCGAGGGTGATTCTTTTCTTTAATATATAATATAATCACATAGTTCAAAATCTACATGTTATTGATTTTAATCTAATATAGAGAGTATGTGCGAGGTCAATGACTAAATGTGTTTCCTAATACATGATTGCGTATATAAATCTATACTTACTTTTCAAACCCGCAAGCATGCATTTTCCTATTTTAATTACCATGTTCTACTTTAATTATAAAGTTCATCATTGATGTCGAGAATGTGCGGACCCTTTTAAATGAATTTCTGGGAATTTGATTGGGCATTTCTCTTAATCCAAGGAAAACCCATTCAGTATGTTTTATATACACTAGTCTCATATTGCTGGTAAATGAATTGGTTGTTGAGACCGCTTTGTTTTAATTTTCCAAGGATTCTTTACACAGCTAAGGCCGTTCTCTTTGCTTCTTGTGGTTTCCAGGCAGAGTGTGTCCACAAATGACATACCTGGGAATTAAACGCAATCATCACCCAGTTGCTAAGTTTTGGCTGTTCGTAAAATACTTTCCTATGGGTTAGTGGCGAGATGCCCTCTGTAATCATTCCGGATATTCAATATTGTTTTATTTTATATTTATTTTTACAAAGCATCCGTGACTTAAACGTGTCACACCCTCCAACTTTAATGAATTCATTATCAGCAATACTGACCTCCAATGTAACTTTATTATTATTATTATCAAATAAATGCCTTGATCACATTCCCTCTTTGTTGCTTAGTAAGCTTTTATCCGTACTATTCTCGAAATCAATAAATATTTTATAACACTTAATTTTCAAATATTTTCTTAAACTTGTATAATTACTCAAAGCACCTTGCACATGTTCCTATCTCGTCAAGCACATTATCGTAATGCTATTAGCCCGAGGAATAGAATATATCACTTTGCTTTAAAACCCTTTTTGTTATTTATTGGAATATAATGCCAACAATTATTTAATACGCATCCCTGTCTCATATAAGCAGACAGTGGCATTATCTATATATTTTATATAAATAAATTTTGTGAAATCATTTAAAACTAAATTTGATATCTTATTTTATTGATTCCTATCACTATCTCAGTCTATATATATATATTTTCTGCATTTCTTTTGTAAATCCATAGACGTTAATTAGCCACCCAAGCTTCTTTTAATATAGAGTCTTTTGTTTCTCCCTGACCACCAGGCACCGGTCAAAGGTTATACTAGTAGTGGCATCAAATGCATTATCACATAGATGGTGCTGTGAAATTTGGACTTTAGATTTGAACTTAGTATATCTAGAAGGCAACCACTCCTAGAATGTTCAGTTTCATGTCTGGGGTTTGAATTCTGCAGTGTGTTAGCGAGATAGACGATTCTGACTGTTACAAAATGTTGGATTTGGCAAGTACATGATCAAATAATTGTTCAAGTGCAAAGACAAGATAATTTAACACTATTATAAACTAGTATTTCTGGACATAGCAGATTTATATGGATCTGTATCATGCACATAGTCTGTTGGAATAGTTAAAAAATATTACAAAGATTAGAGTATGACCTTTAAAAAAATGAGTTTATTATTAAATGTCAACTGGATAAACAATATCACTGCTTTTTCTAATGAATATATCACAAGATGGAAGAAGGGTGGACAAAGGGATTACCAACAAGTGGTATCATATGCAGCATTGCATTAAAAAAAGTTGAGGAATCAATACTTTCTAAGCATAAAGAGAAGGTATCTAACCCACTATACATGAGATATATGGGTGATTTACTTATTTGTGCATCAGAAGCACAAATTACACAAGTAAAACCAGAGCTCACACATATAGCATCATTAAATTGGAAAATCAAGCAAGAAGATTTTCAAAATCACTTTAGATTTCTTGATTTATGTGCAGTGATGCAGCAATTATTTGGACTCATTAGAGATGCAGTGTATCCCAATTTGCTAATCCCTACAGTTCATAAGATCACAGACTTTAAAGTGTTTTTATAACACAATATTAAAATATAATAATAACTGTAGCTTACTCCACTGCACATAATGCTTTACAGATTGAACACTAATTATAATGAATACTCTTCTTTCCAAACACAAGATAATGTAAATTTGAACTGACTGTAAATCCAACACCTATGAGTATATTAGGGACTTATGTGAGATAGGATATAATCAAAAATACCTAATCTACACAGTCAAAAACTTTTACACCAGAATCAGAAATACACCCACTCAAACTGGCAAAACCATGGATGTCACTGCTATATATATCCAGTATATCTCAAAGCTTAATGAAAATTTGCTCCGAAACATATATCATCAGCTTTTGGATTCCACCTATTCTATATCATCAGATAAACAACACCAAAATCAAGTTGTACTTGGAGTGGACCCCTAAGTTGTTTACAAGATTAGTGTCAACAATTCTATTTGTGCAGTCATTTGCTTTGATGAATCACATACAAGCATTGTAACCAGGGGCATGCAGTACAGATATTTGTATAATCAAGCCAACATCAACACCAATGTCAACTCTATATTTGTAGAGCATAAGGCCACACATGCTCATAGCTTTTAACCAGTGAGTGTAAGTATAGTGTCTTCTAAAAGAAATGACAAAAAACATAGTTAAAAAAGTATGGCATGTAGCTAATAATGTGCATGCTATTAATAAGAATGCATTATCCCATTGTCAAATAAATATATTATGTAAATGATTTCATTTACATTTTCATGTAGAGTATTTAAACACCACCCTATTATAATACTTTTCACTCATAGCAACTTAATATTGCTTTGATTATGACTACGCAATAGTTGAAATTAAATTGAATATAGTTAGTATATTTGAGTTTTTAAAATGATATATATATATTCAGATTTATTCATTATTGTAGATATTAATTTAGAGCACAGGTACTTTAGTTGGACCATACTAGTATCACGTGGATAGTAAAGGTAGTTTAATAGTTGAACCAATTTTATATCAGTGCAAAAATAAATTTTGACAACAGTATTCCATCACTTCCCCATAAAAATCTTTCTTATATATATATTGAAATAGATAATGTTATCTATTCCATAATTAACCATGCGGTATTAAACATGGCTTCAGTACTTGTAAGGGTGATAATAAAAAATAGAATTATAATTTTTTATTAAAGAGTTATAAAAAATAATATTTTTAATAAACATTTAAAAATAATGATGTAATAAGTTTTATTAATAAAATATAAAAGATTGGCATTTAAGAAAATAAATAAATAGTATTTTATATATAGAATAAAATAATATAGGTAGAAAATAAAAGATTTAGGATTGTAAAAGTATTCTTAAAGAATATATAATGGCATTTTTGTGGCTATATGTGTCTATTTCAAAAAGAATACAATTAAGATATTAAAAGGAAAAATAAATTTTAAAAGTAAAATTTAATTAAAACATCTACATTTTGGTTTAAATTTAAAAAATAGAATTAAAAAGATTTATTTTAATTTTAAGGTTGCAATTTTTATGTTTGCTGGGAGACAATAGAATAAGAAAACATGTCACAATAGATAGATTTAAGGTAGTTTTACTACAAAATAAGAATCTGATTAAGTAAATAATTATGTATATAAAATATTTTTTTTTAATTCAATGTAATTAAGATATTTAAGATTATGAACAACAGAGGTCACTAACATTATGGAAAACAAAGAAATCAATCAGAATGCATATAAGTTTTTTTTAGAAACTCTCTTAACTGTCAAAGATATTAATCCTCACTCTTTGAAATTGAATATTAGTTTTGTGGCTCATCATCTGCCTGAATTTCATTTTGGATTCCATATTTGTTAACTTGAAATGCTATTTTAAATAAGTCCAATTTCACAATGCAACTAAAAAAAAATATGATAATGAACCAGCAACTTTCATTAAACAAAACTTTAAACCAGAGGGAAAAAGTTCAATCCTGTCATGAAAGCTTATATGTGACATTTTAGTTTTGCCTTGGAAAGAGAAAAAAATAATAAAAATAAATACATATACATGACTTTGAGTGAAATCCACATATGAATTATGAAGACTTACAATAAGATATTGAAAGGATTTCGGCGAATAAATGTTTAACCATGGTTTTATATATATAAGAGGTATGAAAATTTTTCAAAAAAAAAAAAGCTTTATAATTTAGTCTTATGTTAAGAACATTATTTTTGAATATATATATAGTAACATATAAAGTCAGATGTCACATGATATATATAATGGCTTTCAGTTGCATTTTTTACCTTTGAATCATGGTTGCTCTCCACTTAAATTCAATGCAACTTTTTTTCTTTATATTGTAATAAATATTACGTTTAATTATTATGGCTTTATAATAGTTTAATCACCTTTCAAATCAGCTTATTTTTTTTTTTTTAAAAAATTTATATTTATTGACATAATAAAATTGTACAGATGAATAATAAATACACTTTGTTAATGTTGGCTCATCCATTGCTGGCGTTGGTCTGGAAAATGTATGCCAGAGCCATTCTCTGCACTAGCAGGTTGATATATGAGTAAATACATACTATTTTGTTGGTATTGCCCACCCTTTTGAGGTTGTCCCAATAATGCTAAATTATCAGTTGGGAAACATGTAGTGTGAAATCAATGCCTCTCTAGTAGAATCCGACATGTTGCAACATAGACTACTTCTTTTATGATACACTACAATGTGGATATATCAGGTCCAAAATTCATGTAGAGTCTGTGGGCCATACTAGTAGGCTCCATGTATTATTAAACAAAAATCTAGAGGATAGTATCTTGTCCTTTTTTTGAAGAGCTTTGAGCTTATTGCAAAATATAGCATTGGGGTCCAGTGTTGGTTGTGTGAACTTTGTCCTGCACCTTGTGTACCAAAAAGCGTATGTCAGGAAGATAGATAACCTTATAACTGTAAAGTCTCCAGAAAGAGACAACCTCTGATGTCCAGGATTTTATCCACTGCTATAATGCAGTGTTGAGAGATGACACTTCGAATACTGTTATAGCCTGGACATATATTTAACAGATGATTAAAGATCTCCTCTCCTCTAGAACAGGCATGACAAATTGGGTCTATTTTATTTAGAAACCACTTGTAGTATAAGAATGTATTAGTTGGCATGGAGCCCATATTCACCTTGATCAGATAATCCAAAAGTTTGTGCTCCAGTAGCAGATATTTAAATATTATGGTGATTTTATGATTGTTGCACCCTAGCTGAGCATAAATAACTGTATTTACAAGATTCAGCAGATGATGTGCCTGCCAGATGTTGATTTTATCATTAAACTCTGTCGTTAAGTGCCTGATGTATAGATATTGTTGTTTAATAATGCTGTCAAGCCATGTGTGTTTACTGGGGGGAGGTCTGTCAGTAGGTATTACAGTCTCAATAATATCTGATAGAGGGTATTTTTTCCCCAGGTTTACTAAAAGTGAATGCCCTTTTTGGAAATTGATTGTCTGTATTGAATGGAGACCCATATCATTCTGTCTCCTGTGAAACTGAAGTCTGCGGATGCTAAATTGCAGTGGTCAGACCTCTCCATAAGAGCTGACCACAGAGCCTCTGAATCTGTAAGCTCATTGATTTGGTAACTATCATTATTGGCAGGTAGTAATTTATGCTCGCCATAATCTTCATATTAATCAGAGCAATCTTCCCTTGTAAGGACAAGTATGTCCTTGACAGTGACTGAACCACCTTAGTAGCATTGCTTATGATGGATTTTTGTAGGCAGACAGACATAGCAGTCTGTGACTTGAAGATAGGGAACCCAGAAAACACAGGTTCCACTAAAAAATTGGATAGTGTTGATGCACCAGGATGATGACTTGTGAGGATTGATGGATAATTTATAATCTTTAGTATAATTGGTAATTATGGGATGAAGTGTCTTCAGATATTTGTGGGATGGAAGAATCACAATTATGTCATCCATGTATGTGAAAACCTTGATGTTTTTCTTAAGCCGGGGCACATATATCCCTGGAAGCTGATCTAGCTCTTTAATCAGAGGGTCAATGTACTTTATGAACAATAGACCACTCAACAGTGAACCTTGTGGTATGGATCTTGAAGGGGCAAATCCATCTGAGTAATGTCCATTTATGGAAATATGTATATGCCTATTATTCAGGAGATTGTCCAATATCTGAATTATCTGTTTTGATATGTTCAACTGAGATAGCAATTCAAGAACAATGTTGACATCTACTATATCAAAAGCATTGGACACATCCAGCTGAACTGCAACAGGCTGGGATTTTCTGTTAGATCTAATGTGATCATGCAGAATTTTCACTTCACCAATTGTGGTCAGTGCTGATGATCCCTTCATTGCATATTGAGAGGCTGATATATCCTGTAGAATGGCATCCTGAATTTTTTCTTTTATTATACCCTCCATGACTTTGAACAAAATTGGTGTCATCGATATCGGCCTGATACTGCTAAGAGAGGTAGGATCCCGGTTCTTTTAAATGAATGGGACCATGGCAATTGGATATAGGTTAGGAATTACTCTCCTTTCAATGGCAAGGTAGGTTAACATGTTTAATATAATCCTCACAGTAAAAAAATTTAAGTGAGTGAAACACAAACTTTGGGATAGCATGAATCCCAGGATGAACACTGTCAGGGAGACCCTGCAACCTACTGGTGATGACCTGGAGTGTAATACCATGATCTGACTCTCCGGTTGTGCCCACCCACTCCAAGGCAGGGTTTGTGCAGTGACCTAAGAGAAGGTTTTGAAAGTAGTTCTCTATGTGTAAAATCATATTCGCACCAGTAAGGCTGCCACCATTGATGAGCAATGAAGTAGGAACCTCCTGTTTCTTTCTGCCCCCCAGAGCCCACCTGAGATAGCCCCGTCCAGAAATGTTGATCTGGCAGGTAATTCTTTGCATTTTTTGTAGCTATTATCTCTGCTACTGCTGACTGTTTTGATCTGTATGAAGCTTTTAGCTCAAGTAAGTATTTAATGTTGTGATCCTAACCATCGAAGTTTTTAATTTTCCAATTCAGGCCATCCAATTCACGCATCAGTGTGGTTGTTCCCTTAAGATTGAAGGTGATTGAGTAATCAGTGACTGAATAATGCCTATAAATGTAGTCCAGGCCTTGACCGGGTGTAGGTATATGAGGTTCACCTTGTGAAAAAGAATGTAGGCCTCTGAGAAAAATGCTTCAGTGGCATTGGTTTTAGTGAACATTTGGAGACTCAATTTGTTGAAAGTTGTTCAGCTCTAGGGATGCCATAATTGCAAAATGATCTGAAAAGGCTGTCGGTTGCAGTCTAGCCTCTATCCCATAGTGCAATTCAGCCGAGTAGAACATTAGATCAATGAGTGTGTGACTGTTTTTTGTATAGAATGAAAATGCATCAGGTGGAAAGAATCCCCTCCCATTGAGAAATACTTTGTTGAGTAGGGGTAAATATTTCTTTGTGAAGGACTCATAGGAGATGTTAAAGTCACCAAGCAGAATGGTAGGTGCATTGTTATTATTAGTAATTAGGTTAATTGTGTGGACTATTTTCAGCAGTGTTGCATGAACATTGGGGCTATATTTTTTGAGGATAGTTTAATTAAAATTCTCAAACTTTTCCAAATAATTTAAATATTTCAAGTGAGACCAAAAGAAGCAAAAAAAATCACTTTTAATTTTTATATACATTTTTTTTTTTGAGTTAGTGTTCTGTTATTTCCCCTTGTTTTAAGAAAAAATCATCTTTCACCTAACCAATCACTGCTCCCCCACTTTCTATATCTCTACCCAACTACAGCTATGCTGAAAATTTACTTTTGCTTGCTTGAAAAAAAAATTGTTTATTTAAGATTTTATTTATACTATACTAATCTAACCATTTCTCTTTTTGGTTTTTCTTGGTCGCACCCATGCAACTAAAAGAAAAACTCATAGTCTGGTTATTACATGTTTAAAATTTATACATCATAGCATTAAGCCAAAAAAAATTTGCTCTCAATAATTTTTTTATCTGAGTTCAAACCCTCCACTTCCAACATTTTTGCATTTGACTCACTACTGGTTGGCAAAATTTCTTTTTATAAGGGTGCCAGCCAACACAGAATGATATGATTTACAAATTTTTCATATATGTCTGACTGACAGTCATTGGAAGACATAAACACAATTCAGTACTCAGGGTATGTGGGTGTTTACATTGAAGCCTCACATTGTATGCTTGTATTTACAAATATGTAAAATTAAGAGAATGCTAATAAGCTCTAAACAAGTTTTCTTTTTAATTTTTATGATAAATGCTACTACAAGAGAAGGCATTCAAAACATCTTTATCTATGATTGCCCCCATCACCAAACCTGTTTTGAGCTATGGATCTTCAATGAGGAGCTAGAAGACCAGATTTAAAAAACAACTCAAGCTAAGCATTTATAATAGTTGACTGTCAAGAAGATCTGAAATGTTTAGACATCTATGTCTTTAAAGTCAGCTCTTCATCTGAAAAAATCACATGGACTTGAGCTTAATTCAGATACTCCATATATTAATAGACTTATCCATTTAATTAGCCAAAGCTCCCAACAGCATAATAATAATATATAAAATAAGATGTTACATGACTTATATATATAGCTTGTATTTACAAATATGTAAAATTAAAAGCATTCTAATAAATTCTAAACAAGCTTTTTTTTAAAATTTTTATTATAAATACTACTA
Source organism: Epiperipatus broadwayi (assembly GCA_028023455.1). Classification (NCBI taxonomy): domain Eukaryota; kingdom Metazoa; phylum Onychophora; class Udeonychophora; order Euonychophora; family Peripatidae; genus Epiperipatus; species Epiperipatus broadwayi. Next base: position 12,167,865 of record JAQFVV010000020.1, on the reverse strand, counting down.
CAAGAGAAGACATTCGAATCATCTTTAATTGTTCCCAACCCCAGTCTGGTTTCAAGCTATGTCTCTCTTCAGTGAACAGCTAAGACACTAGATTCAAAAAAACCAACCCGAGCTAAGCATGTATCTAATAGTTGACTGCCAAGACGAAGATTTGAAACTTTTAGACATCTACATGTCTTTAAAGTCAGCTCTCCAACTGAAAAAATCATATGGGTCTGAACTTAATTCAGATATTCCATATATTAATAAGTTCAGCCATTTAATTTAGCCAAAAATCCCAACAGCTAACTATTAGATAAATGCTTAGCTGGAGTTGTTTTTTTTAATCTGGCTACCTAGCTTCTTACTGAAGAGAGCCATAGATAGAGATAAATTTGAATGGCTTCTCTTATTGTAGCATTTATTATAAAAAAAATTAAAAAAGTTTGTTTAGGGCTTATTAGCATGCTCTTAATTTATATATTGTCAAACTTAATTCTTATATCAGTACATTTTTCATCTTAGTTCATTTATATCACAACTATCCATCATCCTGAAATCAGACCAACCTCTTTCACTCTGGATCCATTTTTGAAATATCCAGTTCATATTTTTTCAAGTGGCTAAGACATACATAGTTCATATTGTATTTCAAATTTAATTATTATATTGGTGTATATTTTACCTTAGTTCAATCATATCACAAACATCTGTCAGTCCCATATTGTAATTTAACTGCATATACATCTTTCTTATGATATACATTTAACTTTATATATATTGATATTAATATAAAAATACCAAGATTAAATAAGTTATGTAAAATCTAATAAACTGGGTATACTTTCAATGTGTGTGCATCAGAATCATTGTTGTTCTGTGAAAATCTAAGAGTTATTTGATGATAATTTGAATACTGTTAGATCTTTGGTTCATTGCATATTTCTTTTATGTAATGAATTACGTTTTCAATCTTATGTTTTCTATCATATTTTATCTCACATTTATATTAATATTAATAATATCAAATTTCAATCTTCTATTTCATCACAATTTTGTCAAACATATGACTAACTGAAGATATGCAAAAAAAGATAAATGATACCCAAGATGCACATTTTGTGGTGAATTAGCATTCATCACTTGACCCATATCACAATCTTTTACACTTATTTTCTAGATTTGTTTGGGATTTTATAGATAGAACTCCCAATTTTGCCACAAATCTTTATAGAATTATATTAATGGTTCCTAAAACAGGCAAAACTCTCTATACATATTGCCATTCAGTGCAAGCCATAGTAATCAATGGATGCCAAAAGGCTTGTGCATAAAATTTCCATCTAGTGCCTACTCACCCAAAACCCCAAACTAGTTTCTGGCTTGTGGCCTTCGTCTGTGAGGAGCCTTGCACAAGCCTTCTGGCATCCATTGATTACTCTGGCTTGTACTGAGTGGCAATATGTATAGAGAGTTTTGCCTGTTTTAAAAACAGTTATGAACAAGCATAAGAAATGGCGATCATGTGATGTTTATTGGATTATAAATTATTCATTAAACTAGAGATTATCTTTAGCCAAATATATTTTTGAAGTGTCACTTATTTAATAATATATGTGAAGTGCTATAGAGGCAATAACATTTGAGTTTATATATTTGGTAGTAAATTATATTTTATATTTAAAACTATAATTATATTGCAAGTTGATTGAAGCAGTCTTGCATTGGTGGTCGAGAGGTCAGCGTGACTGCCTTACAAGCAGTTGCCCAGGTTGCGGGTTCACGTCCCGGCCGATGCTATGATACTTGGAAGAAAGAAAAAAAAAGTTGATTGAAGCATGTTAGGAAAAGCAAATGGCTATTTTGTTTTGTTTTTTTAAACTGAGTAGAAAGAAACAATATAAATTGCAATTTAATTATTCTAAAATTTAATTTTTAATTTCTTTAATAATATTAAAGCAATTATGATCTTTACTAGGGTTACATAATTTTTATTATAAATTATACAGAAATTTTTCATAAGACCCAAAGTCTTTTTACAAATTACTTAGTAAGAATTGACATTGGATTGGTCTAGAAAACATAAACAAAAGTTTTAAAGTATCAAAATTAAATTCGTGAATCAAGTTATATTGGCATACTATAAATGTTTTTAAGTTTAATATATTCAAATGAGTAATAATGGGTTTGGTCTAGAAGTTGTGTTCCAAATTAATGAAACACAGTAGCACCTAGTTTTATAATTTTTTAACCATGCATTATAAGACCTGGCTTAATTATTCAGTGACTAATAAAGAAGTCCCTGCAATTAGTTGGGCCAATTAAAAATTTAAGCATTTTTTATTTGTTTCTGAAGTGGCCATTATTACTAATTGCAAGTGATTATAGTTTTATGTTTCTTGAATAACGATCATCTTATCAGATACAGTGTGTTCTTCAAAAAGTTTCAATACATTGTAAAATATTGCTCACAATCAGAAAATGTAGTAGCTGATTTCTTAAGATATCTTCCAATTAAAAGTTATATTCCTCTACTTAACTATGGAACATATAATCCTTGCAGAAATATTGTTAATAGCAAAGAAATGAGTAGAGGAAGATGTAAGATGTTTGGATAAATTACAAAAGAATATCGTATATTATAAGCTAAACAGCAATTATCATCTTCCAGCATACACTAAAATAATATATATATATATATATTATAACAGAACCCTTAATTGGGTAAACCTTGGAGTAATGCTACTCATCATCATCAATGCTAAGCCAATACATCAAATTTAAATACACAAATAATATAATGAATAACTATGAGGAATGAGCATGAGATATCAGCATAGAACTAATTATAAGTAACTATAAGTTCACCAGCATTACACAAAAATAATAAGAATAATCATTCAACATCAAGAATTATCAACAATAAAACTTAATCAACAGTCAATCTTGTGATTGGATTTAAAAGTTGTCCATTATAGACTAGGTTAATTATTTAGCTCTTATCAAACTTAGGACAGGAATACAACATAATAATTTGGATGTACAAACTTAAGTGCCAATCCATAAGAATATAATAAAAAATAATGCTGGGATACTAAAAAATGCTAATCATTATCAATGCTCTGGCCACATAGTACCATTAATACACTGGCCAACTATAAACTTAATTTGTAAATAATTAAAAATGAAATGTACTGCATGGGATTTAAAGGATATTTCCTTTGTGCCATCCAGCATTATATAAATAATGAAATTATCATCAACTGGATATCCATAAACATTGAATATTAACCCCTTTTATATTACAGACTGTTATGTATGAATCCAGCTCAAAGCTCTATAACTATTACTGTGAGCAAGAGATATAATCCTAATATATGTTTTAAATTTAATATAGTATTAATTACATTGACTGGAACAACTTTAACAATGAAATATCAATTTATTAAAAACAATATTAAATTAAGGTTTGGTGAGTATGCTACAAATATAAATTTGGCATTCTGATTTTGATTAATACAAAAGAAAATAAGCTATTGCCATGTGATTTACCAATATGTCAATAGGTTTACATAAAACATATATAACAGCACACAGACATGTTTGTATAACAAAAATTACATATCAGAATTATGATAAAATAATAATAAAATTCAATAACTCATTTTAATAATTCATAAAATATTATTGATTTTAACATATATGTGTCTTCATGACACTCATTTACATAAGAACAGACATGCAGTATAAACTAAAATTACATATCAAAATTGTTATAAACTAATAATAAAATTTAATTTATTTCTTAATACATAAATGTGCATGTATGTGTATTTATATGCAATATAGGTAATCTGAATTAAAGCTATTAATTAACTTCATTTCTTTATGGTAAAAGTTTTTCTTTAAAAACAAACTATTATCATTTGGAAAGCTTCATTTAAAATTCAGAGCCCTTATGGCCTCATTTTTTATATTTAAAAAAAAATCATTGGAGTTTTTCTCTTTTTTTTATGAACAATATTAGGAACAAATAATCTTCTAGACATAAATATCAGTTACTTTCTTTCCTTTTTATTTTTAGTTGACAAAAGTAATTTATTTTTAAAATTTGTTAATTAGTAATTTTAATTATCATTTTCAAGAAATTATTTAAAATAATATCATTCTCAATATATATAACATATTCTATTCACCAGGTAGACTTTATATATATATGATGCAGTACCTTTATCTGTGATTCTCTGCATATAGATAAACAGTATGTGTATAAACTACTTCAGCATGCTGATGGACTTTCTTAATAAGCTAATCCTTTCTAAACAGTAGTCTAAATAATTGTCATTTTAGGAAAGGTTTAATCTAGCAACAGTTGACATTCAATCATCTTTATCTAGTCTAGAATTTGACAGATTTCAGGCATACCATCTAGTACACAATATGGGCTATGGAGAATACAGAAAAGCAGGTCCTTTATTTCTATGTAAATCCATACTCTACTATTGAGACACTAGCAGTAACTGATTTTTTCTGGCTTGCCTTCAGTTATATCTTCATAGTAACTCTCCTATTGTAAAATTGTCATAATCTCCTTTCCAACCTTTTTATAATCAGAGTGCAATTAAAAAGCACAGTAATTAAAAGTAAGTTTTCTCTATCTTGATTGAAAAAAGGTAATGACTTTTTTCAATTCACCTTAATCTTTGCAAAACAGCTTTGTAGGATTTTTATCAAAATTTGTTATACAAGCTTTAATTAAAAAATTTTTTTAATCATAATATATAGTGGAATTTTATAATTACCAGAATATTATATATTGTAACATAAAAACATGCTTGTTTTAATTTAAAAATCAGACATAATAAAATATTAGATCTTTTTAAATATTTAATTTATAATAATTTTTTTTAATTCAAAATTATTTAATCCTAAATTGTTAGTCCAGTGAAATATAAAAAATATCCACAAAAAAATTGTTTGAATTTATTCCTATTTTTTATTTCAACTTTATATATTTACACGCACACACAATACTATGTTGTTATATGCCATGAAACATATCACCATATCTATATACATTTTCATATAAAATCATTTAATTTTATATAACAATACTAAACCAATTATGAAGGAACTCATAAAAATTGCAGGCATTTGAAGTAAATTGATTATGTATGTATATTGTTTGCATCACCTGGAATATATGCACAAATATTAACCATATTACAAACCTGCAGATTCTGTTTAAAGGTAATATTTTTAGCAAGTTTTATGCTATGATGCTTGTTCCATAGGAACTAATGAACTTTTGAATGTCAGAAATTTCAATACTGAGTGATTATATGTGATTTTCCAAATATGGCACTCGATAGCCTATCAGGAAGACAGATGCTAAAAAAACTATCAGAATTCTATGAAATCAAAATAACAACTATGAGGAAAATCAAGAATTATTAATGGAACAAGGAATTCCATTTACATCAGATGAATGGAAACCATGAATAGAACAAAATGTAATTAGACATGTACTAATGTAAGTGCACAGCCTCAGTCAAATCCCTATCAGTGAACTATGGGTGAACTTAATCAATTCTTTAGGATCTATTCAGATTTCAAGAATCATTGAGGTTAGCAGAAACAAATAAACATCAGGGTTAAAGTATACAAATTGGATAGAATATGCACTCATAGATTTTTATTTCTCTGACTTTACTATGAGAAGCATGGTTAAATATTAATAAAAATGTCATTGCCTATTATTTCAGAGGTTGTAAATAAAGAACATAGAATAAGACTAAGAAAAAATGAGGGAAACTAGTGAACAATGACATGCCCAAAGCAATAATGAAACATATCAATTTGAGGTTGGAGACCTTGTGTTGGTCACCACCATATTAAGTGTCAATAATCCATAGTTAAATCAATATAAAATACTTTTGTATAATGGTCCATATAAAACCCTACATAAACAAGGAAATAATACCAGACATTTAAAGCTATGTGGAAAAGAGAAAGAGTAATATAATTTCAGACATTTTTATTGTTTTTTTTTTAAGTTAACGGTTAGAGATATGGTCTTATGCATGAGGTGAAGCTGAGCATTTGTGAAACTGGATAATAAAAAATAGCATTGTAAAGGGTTTATAAAAATAATAGATATTTAAAAATAATGATGATCGATTTTATTAGTAAAATATGAAAGATTTAAATTTAAAAATAAAAATAATAATAATTTATTTTGAATAAAGTAATGTAGCTAAAAAGTAAAAGATTTAGAATTGGTGAAAAAATTTATTTAAAAGATGTATAATGATATTTATTTTGATATGTGTTTTTACAAGCGTTGGTGGCCTAGTGGTTAGAATAGCTGCCATTCAAGCAGCTGGTCAGGGTTCGCTTCCCAGTCAACACTTTGACATATAAAAAAACCAACATAATTAAAGTGACTTAAAGAAAAATAGATATTAAAAGTGAAGTTTAATTAAAGCATCTATATTTTGGGTTAAATATTTTTTAAGATTTATTTTAATATTGGGAGACAATAGAATATGAAAAAAGTCACAATTAGGTAGATTTAATGAAGTTTTTACTCCAAGATAAGAACCTGATTAGGAAAATAATTATGTGCATAAAATATTTTATTTTAATTAAATATATAAACTAACTAAAGGAAATGTATAAACAAATAAAAACAAAATAAAATTACTTGTCTATACAGCTGCTTTTAATATTTCAGCCATTTGAATGTTTTTCTATGTAGAGAGAAATTGTGTTTTGTTTTTATTTATTTATATATGTTATATAAAACTGTTCAATTTTTCTAAAACGTTCAAGGTTTTTGTTATACAAATCTAATAATTGTTTTTTTTCCCAGTATATTTCTTCATATTATCCAATAATATTCTATTTTTACATTTTCACATTTCTTTTAAAGTTCAATAAATAATATATTATTTTTTCCACTTTTTTATGGTTTTCAATGAATCCAAACTGTGCTTTTAGATGAATTATATTTCTGAAGTGTTCTTATTATGTGTATTAAAACTTGCATTATATGGCATTAGCCGAGAGGTCATCGCAACCGCCTTGCAAGCAAGTAGTTGGTTGCAGACGGTTCTGAGTTCGCGTCCCGGCCGATGCTATGACATATAGAAGAAAAAAAAACATTTGTTTTAAAATTCTCACATTTCATTAAACTTTTTAATTAAATCATAATTATCTCATGACTGATAAAGTACATTATAAACAAATAATTCTATCAAACCCTTTTAACCAATAGCTTTTAACATTCTAACTGAAATCTCTCATTAGGTTTTTATGTCTAATCAAACTTCATTTTATCCATGTGTTTTAACAATTATTTTATTTTTATTGCACAATTCATTTTCTTTTTATCTATCAGACTTTCTTATTAGGTGATATTATTAACGGCCTGCTTTATTTCTCTTTCTTAAAAACATCTCATATATTTATTTCATTTTTTGCAATATATTCTATTTTTATTAATAGTCTTTATTTGTTTTTTTCCTATTACAACTTCACTTTTACATTCTACCTTTCCTATATATTGTTCTATTCCCTATTTATATCCAATCCTTGCAATTTTTGTACTTCGTTATATTCTTCTCCTAATTAATTTTTTATTTTTGTGGATTTTATATCTCAACTCACTTTAATCTTTTTAACTTTTAATCATATCAGTATTTATATATTTCCAATTTATTTTATTTTGTTATTCATTTTAAATCAAAGATTTATTTTTTTACTCCTTTCATGGCTTTTTATAATCATTGCAATGAGTATATTATTTTGAATAATTCTACATCAGTTTGAATTAATTCTATTGTTTAGCAATTTTATTTACTTTTTTAGTCAACTTTGAAAAAAAAAACCCCCATTAAATATTAAAGACAAAGTAGAAATATTATGAAATAATTATTTTTTAACATATTCTCTTTCAATTTGTCAATGATTCATATTTAAATAAGCATTTATTTTATAGCGCTATGTTTTATAAATTGTAATACATTAAAGACCAGCCTTTTCAAACTATTGTGCATTTATTATTAACACTCGTAAAAGCGCATGCACAATAGCTTGAAAAGGCTGATCTTTAATGTATTATAATGATTCATATTATAAAATTACTTAAAGGAAATAATAGAGTTTCATTTATTTCGTACTTTTATAACTAGTGTTCCGAAATCGTATTAGCTACAGCAAGGCATTGAAATGGTCTACATTGTCAATATTATGTTATTATTTTTCTTAGCATGAATAAACATTAATGATAAGTATTACTTGCTAATATTTTTACTGCTACATTTTATTTTAAACAGGTAGTTGCAGACAGATCTTGGGAAAACTATGCAAGCAGTTTCTAATATGTGTTTTGATTAGAATAAACCACATCATTAAATTTGGTCATTTTAATTCTTTCTTATAGTCATAAACAATTTCATTCATGTAGCCCAAAGAAAGAAACTGGTCAGTAGCAATTTTATAGTAGTAAACCATCCTCTATCCATTGATTTCTAAAGCTTATCTATATGGTCCTACATTAGCATGAAATAACTACTCCTGGAAGGATTGTAGCATATAAAAAGTTATATGATATCATTATATATTTATCTATGTAAATTGTAATATTTAAAATACAGACACTCTTCATATACCTGGAACCTAATTGTAAATATAGGGGATTTGAATTCGAACTTTGAAGCACCTTTCAACTATCCACACCATCTCAAATCAATGATACACATGATCACACACATGTAGAAAAGATCAATAATTACCAATATACATATTTTGTGCAACTGATGAGTGCTGGTTCAGCATGAAATACATATATTTGTGATTATTGATCTTTTCTATATGTGTATGATCATGTGTACCTGTTATATGAGATAGTGTGGATAGTTGAAAGATGCTTCAAAGTCTGAGTTCAAATCCCCTATGTAAATTGTATAAACCTAATTTATAAAGTAGTTATATAATGGATTATGTCAATCATTTAGTTGAAATGTTAAATATTTTTTGAAAAATATATACTTTATTCATATATATTCAACAAGTTTAACTATTGCTAATAACATACACATTGCTATACAACACAACATTTCAGATGATATTGTTCTTATATCTTCAGGTGTTGTTAGCATGACTAATGATAGGGCTAGCATGGTGATTAAGTCTATAATCTTTACGTTTATAAATACTGAATTTAAGATTATGCTATAACTAACCAACTTTCTCATCCAAAAGTAATAATCTTCAGAAATCTGATACACTTATCCATGAAGGTTTTCCTTATTTTTGTATTTTTTATTTTTAAAGATAAGGATCATGAGTTGTTTTTAATCATTACATCACACACAGTACACTTATGAAGTTATTTGTTATTTCTAAGATTACAAAGAATTGTTTTAATATCATTAAGCAGAATGTCAATGTTCAAATACAAATGAGTTGATAAAATGGATGAATTATTAAGTATTACAGTCAGTGAAATCTTGAATTCAACAGATCAAACTGCATTCTCCATCTGTTTAAAATATTATCATTACTGATTTAATGTTATATTATTTTTTAGACCATATTATTATTAGTTGTTAACAAATGGTACTGACCATATATGACTGGTATTTTTCCAGAATGAAATATTCATGCAAGGTTTTTCAATATTTAATTACAGTCATCATCAGAGCTCTGTATTGTAAAGAGCTCTGATGATGACTGCAGGACAGTCGAAACTGTTAGTTTTGATATAAACAAAGAGTATTGATAAAGTGTTTAAGAAAGTTGTAAAGAGTATGATATGTTAAAGTAGAAATCAATACATAGGAAAAGGAAAAAGAAAAAAATTATATTATATTTATTACTGTAATAATAAAAAAGAAACTCATTAAATTTGCTCTTAAAAAGAAAAAAATGGAGAAATGAAAGGGACTCTCATAGACAATAGTCTAGATGGTTAAAGCATCAATACCACACAAAACATTATGTTCTGTACCAACACATGTTATTATTAAAATTAAATGTACTTGGAAAAATGTAAATAAAGATTGAATTTTTTCAAACACTTCTAATAATTCAAAAAAATAATGAAAGTTGTTTAAATCACATGTAAAATACCATCATTCATAAACTTTCAGAGAAACATTAACTTATGAATGTTACATTTTTCAAATAAATATCAAATAATTTTAAATATTTTTTATTAGATTCAAAATTAATTTCTTTATCCAACACATTTAAAAAAACAAAGAATGAGAAAATGATAAATTTAAATAGAGATATTATGGAATAATTATTACTAATTCTTTAACTATATTAAAGTGGAAAACATTTTATATGCAGAGTGTATTGACTTACTATAATAGTTGCATACAAGCATATCATCATTTTATTTGGATGTAAATATACTCCATTATTTAAAATATGATTATCAGGGCATTATTACTATCTTAATAAAATAAAATTATAATTTTTAGGTCCATATTGCTATTAAATGTCAACATGATGTTGTTTATTAGATATAATGGCATTTCTCCAGAGTGATTTATTTTATACAGAGTTTTGTAGACTCTTCATTGATATATTTATTATTGTAACAATAAACACTTCTCATTATTTAACAGGAAAAAAAAATCAGAAATATCTTTACAGATAATGCATTAAATTTCTACAAAATATTGTTTTTGAATGGCAAATAATACAAAACTGTTAAACATATGAAGCCTTCTAATACCGATATAACATGACAACATATTACAAATAACTGCAACAAAAGTAAAAATACAATAGAAATGGTAATAACCTTAATAATAATGAGAGATCATGTGTAATCCAATATGATTGCTTTGGCAGTATACTACATACACTCACATATAAAAATTAAGAGTACATATATATATAGTGTTTTTCTGAAGGTTTGTGATGATGGTGTTCTAGCTGTATTTTTATATTGGACTATTTCCATCATCTAATATGTGTGTTGAATGTCTTTAGAAAAGTTTAATTTTTAGTTAAATATTCCAATTGCATTCAACTGTTAGTAATATCACAGCAAACAGGTTAGTATATGCACCAACTGTTAGTAATATCACAGCAAACAAATGTTAATAATATCACAGCAAACAGGTTAGTATATGCATTAACTGTTAGTAATATCACAGCAAACAGGTTAGTATATGCACAACGTTTCGAGAGGTATTTTTCTCCCCTCTTCTTCAGGTGTTGCTGGCCTGACCAGTGACAGTACTAGCATGGAATAGTCCAATATAAAAATACATATATATATATATATATATATATATATATATATATATATATATATATATATATATATATATAACTAGCAATGCAAATGTTTTATTTTGATTCAATATAACATATATAACTAAGAACTTATGCCTATAACTGCCATCATCAGATATTTCTCAATAAAGTTTATAGAGTTATATGGAACCTTGGTCATAATCATAAACTATCATAGCACAGTCCAATATATATATATATATATTATGCCCTTTTGTATGGGTCACCATGAATTGTTATATCAATTTATTAAAAATTTTAAATTTAAGGTATATTTAGCTATATGATGTTGATTTTATTTATGATAATCTTTCAAAAGTTTAATTAAAGTAATCTATGAATATTTGATATGTGAAATTGTGCTAATGTTTGAGAGAGACGTATCAATAGGAGATGATAATATTATATGGTTGGGAAAACTGGCCAGGATCAATACTGCATTAATAAGTTTTGTAAATAAATGTTTAAAGCTAAGTTAAAATTAAATGCATATATTTATTGTTGATAAAGATTAATATTTAATAAGTGAATATAAATATTTTAACTATTAATAGTATATAATAGAAGATTAATATTTGATTTTAATAATATCGAATTATTGTTATAATATATTATTTATTTTAAAAATATTTATTTTTAAAATTAAATTGTTAGTTTATTTTTAGATAATTACAAGCGTTTGTATCTGTGTTGTAAAACAGATGATAGACAGACATATGTACACACATGCTTGTAAGTTTTATAGTAAAGTTGCAAAACTGTTCTAAAATTCTATTATAAAATTTATAAATATTATATTGGCTATCACGAGATAAAAATAAAGATAATTAATGTGAAATATTAAATCTGATTTTTAAAAAAAATACTGTTTAAAAAAACGTAACGTATAAAAATAGACTTAGTTTGTTTAAAAAATAGTCTTATAAAAGTTAAAAGTGAAATAAAGTAAAAAATATATTTTAAAAAAATGTTTAATGGATTTAAATAAATGATAAAGATCCATTTAAGAATTTAATAATGTAATAAATAATAAATATTAAATAAGTCATTATTTATTTTTAATTCTGTATTGTTGGTAAAATATGTAAATAGGCTAGCAAGGTGATTGTTTAATTTACCAATCAAGTGGGGAATGTATTCCGGTATAAAACCAAGGTTCAATTGTTCAGGGGGGATTATGATTATGATTTCTTTTAAGTGAAGTGTGCTATTAGATATAGCTAAGTAAAATTATAGACGCTCTCGTAATCATTTTAAAATTATAAGAGAGTAGTTTTAAATAATTTATAAAAGTTTTACCGTTAAATATGCAGTGCTAATTTATTTATAATTCCCTATTGATCGTCTCTATCGAAGCTCAATTTACTATCAAATAATCATGAAAGCATCGTATAAGGATAAAATGTATTGGAGACTTTATACTAAAAGTATAACAAACGCTGGATTAACTAGGAGAATTACTAGTTGGATAAAAGTCATATATTGGATATTATATGAATTTAAAAGTTGATTATAATTAATTTTTATAAACAAATATTTTAAAGAAAGATAAATACTTCTTTATGAAGAAAGTATTTTTAAAATACAAATTTAAGTATATATCTTGGTAAAGATATGGTAATTAATAATAATTGCAGAAGTACTTGCCTTGTTAAGTCTTTGTGGTTTAAAAGACTAGATTTCGATAGTTTTAAAAGGCAAATAAATCGGAAATTTAATTGGTAAAAAAAAATACCTGTAAATAAAATATTATATAGTAAAGTCTGGACGCTGGTCGTACAGAAGAATTTAGAAATTAATCTTACCTAAATATTGGTTAAAGAATGCGCAAATAAGTATACGTGGATATCCAAGTCAATTCAGAATAATTAAATAAGAACATTATAAACTATTGATTAATACGAGGAAAGTAATAACTTTTTTTTTTTTTAAATAATTTTTCTTTAAAGAAATGAATCCGGATCCTATAAACTATTTTAATTATTATTTTGTTTCTTATGGTGGAACTTATTTTATTTTATTTTTTAAAAAAAAACGTTTTCATTTATTTCGTAAAAACTGTTTAAAAACACGTGATGTACCGGAAAAAGAAGTGATGTTGGTAAAAGTTTGTGCCTAGAAAAAAAAAAAGAACAATTATGGGTGGAAAGAAGACAACATTGGATTTATGTAACATATTTTTGTTTTTCTTAACTAACATAGATATTTAATTATTTATTGATCTATTAAAGATAAGAGAGGTACATTTTTTTTTAAAAAAAGTAACTAAATATTAATATAACAATTAATTTCATAAAGTTTATTTTTATATAATTATACAACACGTAATATTTTAAAGAATAATTGTTGAGTATAAATGTGAAATTATTTTGTAAAAATTGTAATCCTGGAGGACATCGTGTGGCGGATAATAAATTGGAGTATCATTTATGGTAAAAATTATATAATAATAATAATTTGATGTATTTTGCTTTGTTTTCTTTAGATCAACTAAATATTATTTGATTGTTGAATAAATGTATAAATATTTAAAGAATATACACGCATAATATTAGTAATAACAGTTTTATTTTAATATGCATACTTTAAATTTATGATATAAATTTATTATAACGTAATGAGAGAAATCCATAAATAATTATATGATTCTTTCGTGAATAAGTTTTAATGTTTCTGTTACAATATTAGGAATTTGATTTATTATATTAGTATGAGTTATTTATATTACCTTTCAAGTTAGTAAGAGGTAAAAATATCTATATTTTATTTATTTTTTTTTTTATTAGATAAGTTAAATTAATTTTATATAGAAATTTATATTTTGTTTGAAGGGTTTATCGTATATCGATGATGAGGTATAAGATAGTTTGGATAGTCATTATTTTTTAAAAATTGGTAAGCTGTTACTGAAGTTAAATAAGGTCAAATGATATTTGTAGATAGAATTTTATTAGGAAGGAATAGGAATTATGAGTAGAGAAGAGTAGTAGTTTAAATAGAAAAGAATCATAGAATTTATTTTAATATAATACTTTATAAAATTTGAAATTGTTGAATAATTTTAAATATTATTTTAAGAAAAGAACATATATGTATTGCATATTTTGGTAAGACATACAATATGGTATTACATCAGAATGAAGTAAATAATTATATAATCAATAAATGTCATTATATTATAAAGTTATATCAGTCTATACATTAGTTGATATTTGATTAATGCTAATAGTAAATGTAATACATACTAATACATTATAATAGAAATAGCAATAATACTTAAGTGAAGTAGCATTTTTAATTGTTAAAGTTTGTTTATTTTACATATGCTACATAAGTGATATTTTACATAAAAGTCTTCTTTTGTACTAACTAATGACAAATGATATCTATTAAGATTTAAGTTCATAAACTTAATTAAATGTTACTGATAAAACATTTAAGAAATGTATGGATTATCTATTCATGTTTATGGCAATAGTAACAGTGTAAAAATCTTGTATTATTATTTTTCTTATTTTTTATTTTCTTTGGTTTCCACTTGTAATGTAAATAATGTACATAAGTTGTTTATTAAAGTTGATGTAAATAAATTTGTTTAAGTTGTTTAAAAGTGTGTCGAATTCATTATTTTGCACCACAGCATTTGACAACAGATAATTTGAATAAACATAATATTTGCACAATATGAATTTATTATTATTATTTTTAAAAGAAACACAGTATTTTCTTAATATAATTTATAGAAATTGATTGACATTAACATATAATATTATAATGGTCACAAGGTAATTATAATGCACAATATAAGAGTATAATATTATTTATTGCCACATATTATTAAATTATAAGATTTTAGTATAATTTTTAAATTAAGATACTATATGAAAATAAAAGACATGTAGATGATTCACTTATTTCCTTAATGATTAATAGTATAATAAAATAGATAAGATTAATTTATACACTAAAAATTATTATTGTTAGTTATTATTATTATGATAAGTTAGGTGTAGTTAGGTTTGATATTAAATCCCTTATCATGCCTATCTGCAAGAAATATTATTACTTTAAAATAATTAAAAGAACCTGAGATTATTTAATTATATTTCCTTAATAAAAGATTGAGATTTATTTATTATTATTATTGAAGTTAGTTAATTTTTATAAAAGACATAAGAGTGCTGTAGATGTAGTAATGAGATAATAAAGAGGTAATAGTATTCTTATGCCATTGAGATAGTGTCTTGGGAAGACATTGGCTCAATGTAAATTCAATTACCAGTTGTAACTTCACTTCATAGTCTCATGATTTTAATAAATACTTATTTAATTAGTACATGATATTGAACTATATTAATTTTGGTAAGTTATAATGAATCTGATAAGATATAGTATTATAAAAATATATTAATGATAGTTATACATATTTTAGCCGAGCATAACGATTTAATTGAGCTAGTCATATTTTAAGTTATATTATATATTGGGAAGTGAGGGTACAATATATATATATGATTACATGTTAACAGAGATAACTACCTTTTGATGCTGCCAGAAAACCAATTACTAATTGTCAATCTCAAGGCTAAAGAACATCTCCCTATTAACCTATACAATAACTTTTTTGTTTTGGATTTTAATGAAATAAAAATAGTCTTCTTTTACTTTAAACACAAGTTCTAGAAGAATTTAAATAACCACTAAACATTACATGATCACCATTTCTTATGCTTTCTCATAACTGTTATTAAAATAGGCAAAACTCTCTATACAATAGTGTCACTCAGTGTAAGCTAGAGTAATCAATGAATGCCAGAAGGCTTGTGCATAAACTCCCTATCTAGTGCCTACTCATCCAATATCCCCAGACTAGTTTCTGGCTTGTGGTTTTCATCAGTGAGGAGTCTTGGAACTGAGAGCACTGCACCTAGATCTTAGGATCCTCATTGATGAAAGCCACAAGCTAGAAACTAGTCTAGGGATATTGGATGAGTATGCACTAGATAGGGATTTTATGTACAAGCTTTTTGGCATCCATTGATTAATTTAGCTTGCAATGAGTGGCATTACTGTGTGGAGAGTTTTGCCTATTTTAATAACAGTTATGAGCAAGCATAAAAAATGGTAATCATGTGATGTTTAATGGTTTAATACCAATCCTGCCTAATAGTGTGGTGGTGGCTATGGTTATTAAAGAACAAAAGACATCAAAATATATGGCTACTGAACTGAGTTCAGACCAGTATGACTATATAAGCTAATGAGCTTGGATTGAAAATATTGTGTTTTCAATTTTATTCTCAGTTTTGTAGTTAAGTAAAGATAAAAGGTGGCTGTTGGAGGGTTGCATTAGATCCTAAGATCTAGGTGCAGTGCTCTCAGATCCAAAGCTCCTCACTGATGAAAGCCACAAGCTAGAAACTAGTGCAGGGATATTGGATGAGTAGGCACTAGATAGGGATTTTATGCACAAGCCTTCTGGCATCCATTGACTACTCTGCCTAGCACTGAGTGTCACTACTGTATAGAGAGTTTTGCCTGTTTTAATAAGAATTGAAATAATTTTATAGCTGTAGAAATGCAAAAGGTTAACATCTTTGAATCCTGAAAATAATAATTAATAGTCTCCAGAGAGAATTATATATGTTGAATTAGAATTTTTTATGGATGTTTAATTTGATAAAAAATAAAAACTAAGAGAATATATTTATGAAAACAGAGATAGCATTACTTTTTGACATTGCCAAGATTGTCAATTAGTATGTAATTTCCTGGCAGCATCAAAGGTTATTTCTGTTTACATGGATATAATTTCTTAATTTCTACTCTTTATCAAATTAATAGTTTTGGATATAATTTCTTAATTTCTACTCTTTATCAAATTAATAGTTTGGCTGTATCTATTTATAAATTTTAAAAAAATGTTTAGCTTACAAATAAGAATTCTTATTTACATATAAATTTTTACTTTAAAATAACCATGTTCAAATACATTATGAGTTACACTTTAAGTCTAACTGAGAAGAAATAAAGTGTTCCTATGATTCTTTATTCATTTTGTTTAATTTTTAAAGATGTATCAAAATTATTGCCATGCTAAAAGAAAATTATAAGAATGTTAGCATTATATAAATTTTGTTTTGATTTTATTTACTTATTCACTTGTGTAAATAGAAAAGTATGTGTGTGTGAGCATTTAATTAAATAGACATTTGTTGTTTAGATTGGAATTTAACTATAATCAAATAGTGATAATAAATTAATTATGCATGCATTGTTATTTTATTATTCTTAAAGTTTAATTCCATTTTTAACTAAAATTTTATTTAAAAAGAAACAAAATGATATTTTAGGAGTAGAAAAGACGGAAGGATGTTATTGAAATTGCAATTATTTTAAGTGCATTAAAATGTATCTAAGTGAAAGTTTATGTAGTTTGTCATTAAAAATTTTATACACATGTTTGAAGATTTGAATAATTATTTAGGTGAAGTTATTTATTTATTTCAGATAAATAAAAAGTGTTTTGAAAGTACCTCGAAAACTTTTTGAATGACATTTAAAATGGAAAAACATGCACTGAAAGTTATTTTTCAATTTTGTACTAAAGCTTCTATGCTTATTTACTTTGTGATCTGACATAATTGGAATAAGTAAAGTTATAAATTTAAGATAATTTTCTGAGAAATAGTGATTCTTTTTTTATTTACTTGATCATTCTTTTATTATCTTGTGTTTCAGTAAACGAATTGATGCTCAAATAAGCAAAAAGGATTTGAAAAGGTTATTTCAAAATCTTTGAAATTATTTACTTTATCATTTTCAACCCCTGGATGAGCCATCATCAAAAGATTATTATGCCTTATTAAAGTCAATAATAATTTAACCTCAATACAGCTAAATAGGATCTCAAGCAATTTATAATTTTTAAGTTAAACTAAAAGGAATTGTTAACATTCAATTTTCATTTTTGAACATTCAATTTAAAACTTAGTTAATAGAGACATAGATAATTAGCATTAACTGTTGTAAATAATTAAGTTATTAACCATGTATAAATTAACTATTATTAAAACAGGAATACAGTAATTCCACTCAGAACAAGCCAGAATAATCAAAGAAAGCTTGTGCATAAAATCCCTATCTAGTGCCTACTCATCCAATATCCTCAGACTAGTTTCTAGATTGTGGCTTTCATCAGTGAAGAGCCTTGGATCTGAGAGCACTGCACTTAGATTTTAGGATCATCTGATGTTATCAATTAACTGTTTCTTATAGTAATATTTTGTTAAGATTTTGGATCATGTGACATTATCAATTAACTGTTTCTCTTAGTAATATATTGTTAAGACATTTAAGAAATTTTATAATTTTCAACCAGATATTTGCAGTACCAGTTACTAACATTATCTGCATGACAATGTGTCCATATATAGAATTGCCATCTTATAAAACAGTGAATTTATATGCCTAATATTTTGGTTTTTTTTTTAAAAGATAACTTTTTTAGATCTGAAAGTTTAAAATGAAGTCAGTATATTGTAGGCCAATCGAAATTATATTATTTTTATAGATTATCTTAATTATAAAAATGGTGTGTACATTACTTCTTAATTAATAATATAATAGATATTATGCATTTTCTAAAAGGGTATTAACACATTTAAAGTTGGCTTTGAACAAACTCGAACACAGCTTTAACTCACTCTAAAACTGGCAATTTTTATATTATCGTAGTGAATATACACTCATTTTAAGGCTTTAAAAGTGCCATAAGATGCTGTCCTTTTTAGAATTATTTTACAAGTAAAAAAAATCAATATTTAAATTTGATGCTACAACAATAGGAGAAGGCAAATCTTCTTAGATGCTGATTGGTTGGTTCTCATTTCAAACAAAAGAAGAGCACCTGTCAATAATTTTCACCACTCCAACTTCTATGTTTTGATTGTGAAAACAAAAATGAATGTTTTAGATTATTTTTTTAGTATTTTTTTTTTTTACATATTATAAATTATTTTGATAAAATATACTGAAAATAAAATTATTTTAGACAAATAGTTAAGATTTTAGTAAAAATTATTTATTTTTACATGAACATAAATTGAGAAAGAAATCAACAATGTTGCAACATTTTCTAATAGGTTACGGACATTCTTTTTAAGTTCTTCACTATTAAATAATTTTATAATTATAAATAGAAATTTATTTTTGAAAAAACTTTCATTCAGTTTCATATTCTAACAAATTATTAATTTTCTTTTTACAAATGAAATTAAAATGATTATAATATTAAAAGATGAATATATTTTTACTGCTGATTCTGTAATTGACCAATCAAAAGTTTAGAGTTTTAACTCATTCAGCTAAACAGAATTTTTGATGGCACAAAGATTAATGTGCTAAGATAGCTAGTATATTATTTAATTTGAAATTAAATTATGTATGCATACATGATTGATATATATATATCATTAAAAATTCAGTTTGAGAGTCTGACTGTCTTTTAATTTAAATATATTTTGGCCATCATCCTTATTATTATTATTATTATTATTATTATTATTATTATTATTATTATTATTATTATTATTATTATTATTATTATTATTATTATTATTATTATTATTATTATTATTATTATTATTATTATTATTATTATTATTATTATTATTATTATTATTATTATTATTATTATTATTATTATTATTATTATTATTATTATTATTATTATTATTATTATTATTATTATTATTATTATGTTTCAAAGCAAAACTTTATTGAGTCTAAAAAGTTACAGAGTCATATATTGATTTTTTACAAATGAAAAACAAATTACAACTTTCAGTATATAAGTCTTTATCTTTTCTGCATACTTTTTTTTCTTCTTGTTTTTAAATTTGGTCTTCTATTTAGTTCAGTTTATGCTTGCATTTTTTTTTTTAAAATTGGAAAAAATGCTGATGTTGAAAATGTCATCATCTATCTTATTGGTCTTTATATTTCATAGACTGGATCTCTGTTTCAAGTGTGAACATGTGGCTGCAAATATATCTGGTTGAGCTAGGATGCTGTCTCTTTTTCTTAACAGTTCTAGTTTTATTGAATATGTTGCTGGGTGGCGTCGAGGGTTATTGGCAAGTGCAAAAGTGCATCTAGTGCACCAGTAGGCATAAAGGCTGTATGTTGCTGCACGAATAGCAGGGTTGTTGCCTTTTTTAAATGTATTTATTATTTCATCAATTGAAATGATAGCCTTTCTGTATGTGGTAAACATTGTGCGACGTATTGTTTCTAGGGCACTGCAGGAATGAAGAAAATGATCTTGTGTCTCTTCTTCTCTATGACATAGCCCGCACATGGGGTCTATATTGGTATAGAATCTACGAAATCTAAGGAAATGGGTTGTGGGTAGAGCATTGAGATTAAGCTTAAGTAGAAAATCGAATAATTTTGGTTCTAACGACCATTTTCTGAATTGTTGCAGTAGTTGCCTGTTGTCTATTCCAAGAACTGATGGATGTAGATTGGGTGTCTGGTTTGGATGTAGTATATTGTAAATGTCCCAGTATGTATACTTGTTGTCATTATTGAGTGATATTTTGTTGTATATTGGCTTGAGTTCTTCAATCAGTGTGGATAGATATCCATATCGGAAGAGCACACGTCTGATCTGTGGGTATTATACTGATTACACACTCCAGGTCTGGAAATCTTTTTATGGTTGCTGTTATTAGATTTACTGATTTCTGTGTGTAAAAAACATTGATTGTATGGAGTCCAAGTCCATTGCTATGTGGTGGTCTGCTCAGATTTTTTAAAGAGATTGCCACTGTCTTTCTCTTCCATATTAGTTTGTTACAGATTGACGAGATTTTAGATATGAATGTTTTTGCAAATTTGATTATAGGTGTATAGTATGTAATTTTTGTAGTTATAAGTTGATTAAATAGTGCTACCTTTGCATATATTGACAGGTATGACTTTTCAAGTGAGGCTGTGATTTTTTCAGCATCTATTTTTAATTTATTTTGAATTTTTTGCCTCATTCCATTGGTTCCAAGGTAGAATGGGAAACCAAGGAAAGCAGATGGTTTACCATTAAACATCTCTGTACAGTGCTTGCCTGTGTATATTGACCATGCTGCAGTTTTATTTGTGTTAATTTTTAAATTAAAATTTGAAGTATAATTCTTGATTATCTCTTGTAATATGGGGAGGTTCTTTTTAGAGGGGAGGAAAACGGTTACATAGTCCATATAGGCTATGCATGATATATTTAAAGCAGTGTTTGGAATTTGAATGCTTTTTATTTTTTTCTGTATCTCTATTAATAGAGGATTTATATATATTGTAAAGAGCAAGGCACTTAGGGGGGATCCTTGTGGGATGGATTGACTCGGTCTGAAGGCTGGTGATTTTTTTCCATTCAATGTGATGTGAACTTCATGGCTGAGTAGCAGATTTGCTATTATATATAGTAGGGATGGAGGTGTTGTTGTTTTTTTCAGCATGTCTAATAATTTGGCTATAGGCACTGAGTCAAAAGCTGCCTCAATGTCTAGTTGAACTATAATTGGTGCATATTTCTTTCTTTTTTTACTACTTCAATAATTGTTTTGTACATTAAGGCACCCTGGCCAATGGATGATCCTTTTTTGGCATATTGTATTATTATTATTATTATTATTATTATTATTATTATTATTATTATTATTATTATTATTATTATTATTATTATTATTATTATTATTATTATTATTATTATTATTATTATTATTATTATTATTATTATTATTATTATTATTATTATTATTATTATTATTATTATTATTATTATTATTATTATTATTATTATTATTATTATTATTATTATTATTATTATTATTATTATTTTCTGTTAACTTTAGATAGTATTTATATTTATTTTAGAATAAAATGTTCTTTTGGTTCATAGGGTTTATTTTGGTTATTAGATATTTACTAAATAAATCTAAAAATTTTTGGTCTTACAATTATTTAAATATGTTGTTTTCTTAAGTGGGTTCTAATGAAAGGGGAATTCTGCAGTAAATAGGGCAAAAAGCCCTTCCATATATATTTATTGTTAAAATAAGAAAGTACTTTCTAAATAAAGAATTGTATTTAAAGTTTCAAGCCACAAAGGGAATCTGCCTGAGACAGATGCACCATGATTTTCAAATGCCACAAGGCTTGTTTATGTATTTACATATACAGTCAAAACATTGACTTATATAGTTAAATTAATATTTTAAAGACTAATGACTAATTATCTCTATAGAACTCAAAACTTAAATGTTGATTTCTTGCATTAGTGAATTAGATTTATTCACCACATATCCATGCTAGTATATTCATTGTTTCTATATACACATGCTTGTTCTTTTTATAATTTATTATCTTTTAGGGAATTGATAATGAAATGACATCAAATTAGGACTGATCCATGCAAAAAGGGGAAATCAAGGTATATTGAATCAGAGAGCCAAGTCATCTCCATGTAAGTGATAATATACAACTATCTTTTGTGTGTTTTTGGATTTTGAAATAAATATACTTGATTCAATTTATTAAATCTGACTTTGAATTTTTTCTTAGCTAAGATAATAAAACTTATTTGTTGCCAGATATATGAAACCAAATTGTCT
The DNA here is from genome assembly GCA_028023455.1 of Epiperipatus broadwayi. NCBI lineage: Eukaryota > Metazoa > Onychophora > Udeonychophora > Euonychophora > Peripatidae > Epiperipatus > Epiperipatus broadwayi. Next base: position 12,144,895 of record JAQFVV010000020.1, on the reverse strand, counting down.
CATATATATAGATTATAATCCTGAGACATTGTTTTAGTGCAGATGATGAGTAGAAGGTGTGGTATAATTATTATGGAGTATCTAGTTCAACTAGGCACCCAAGTGATAATTTCATGATAGTATCAAAATATTCACACATTGAACATATATCCCCAGTGGATATGCACTTACATAAGATATATTAGATGGATTATATTATCATGAAATGTTTCTTTAAATTGCAACAAATGTCTCTTATGTGTGTTTATGTAATTTGAATTATTATTTTCAGTTAGACTCTAACACAGACATCATGAGTGCATTAAACAGATAGACTGAAATACATTCTGAAGCAATTAAATGTTCCCCTTGTATTTTCATACTGGACTCTTTCTTTCATCTAATATGAGTTTTGAATATCTTTAGAAAAATTTAATATTCCAAATACATTCAACTGTTAGTAATAGCACATCAAATAGATTAATATATGCATGATGTTTTGAGAGGTATTATTTTCCCCTCTTCTTCAGGTGTTGCTGGCCTGACCAGTGTCAATACTAATTCGAACATGAACCCTTAGATTCTTGAGTATTGAATTTTAAGGTAACACTCTAACTGACTGAGCCAACTTGCAAAACATTGTGCATATACTAACCTGTTTGATATGCTATTACTAACAGTTGAATCTATTTGGAATATTTAAATAAAAGTTAAATTTTTCTATAAGACATTCAATACACATATTAGAAGATGGAAATAGTCCAATATAAAAATACAACTAGAACACCATCATCACAAACTTTCAGAAAAACACAAATGTTCTCTTTGTGTCTATACTGTATCAATGCCTGTCTTTTACCCACTATGTACCTAGTCCTCTCTTCATGTATTGATTGTTACAATACAATTATATATATATATATATATATATATATATATATATATATGTATACATATATATATATGATATATATATATATATATATATAATCAAAACTACCCCAAATCCAAAATTAAACCAGACCAGCATAAAAATAATATAAAAACACACCTAAGGTTTCACTGCTACAAGCAGACTTCTCAAGTGTAAAGAACTACAAAACTACACAATATATATAATATTAAAAACTAAGCACAAATCCATTCACTTCCCATCCACCCTTAATATTAAAAGAACTCTTAAATAAGTTAATTGCTTCAGAATAATAAATTTTCAATAATAAAGACTCTTTAATTCTTCTTTTGATTTCATTTCTCTCAAAGAAGACAACCTTAGCTTCATCAAAATCAATAGTGTGGCCTGTATCTTTTTCATGGACATACAAAGCAGAACTAAGATAACTATTTTTAACTCTATTTTTATGAATCTTTATTCTTTCATTTAAACTCAAACTACTCTGAGAAGTCTGCTTGTAGCAGTGAAACCTTAGGTTGTGTTTTTATATTACTTTTATGCTGGTCTGGTTTAATTTTGGATTTGGGGTAGTTTTGATTTTATATTGACTAGTTTAGCTTTATGCTTGTAATGTTTATATATATATATATATATATATATATATATATATATATATATATATATATATATATATATATATATATATATATATATATATATATATTAAATTATTAATCAATGTCTGTATTTCAATTATAATAAAATATATATAATTATTCAAAACAATACAATAATTAATACAGTAACAATATTTTAAACAAATATATACCAATTTAATAGAAGTACTTTCAACTATCTATTAGTCGTTGTCAACTAGACTCAATTGTATAGAAAAACCGTTTTGTTTACATTTGTAACGGTTTTTTCTAATACAATTTGAGTCTAGTTGACAACGACTACATAGATAGTTGAAAGTACTTCTATTAAATTGGTATATATTTGTTTAAAATATTGTTACTGTATTAATTATTGTATTGTTTTGAATATATATATATATATGTGTGTGTGTGTGTGTGTGTAATAAATAATATAGTACATCTTAAATTAGATGTAAATAAATTTGAAAGATAACAGATCCAATTATCGTGCAATTTCACCTAAACTGCCATATTATATTAAAAACTAATAAATTTCACCACAATATAGATCCATTTCATGATCAATTTCTTTCATTTTTGCCTTAGAACACTCTCAGAAATTAATACATATATAACAGCCATCTGAATTATATTAATACTATAATGTTTGATGCCAAAGTGTAAATATTTAGTGCTATAGTTATTAACTATAAATTTGTCTATTTCAACATATTGTAACGGTCAGATTCATGTGATTCATTAACATAGTGCAGAATTCGACCACTACACAGAACTGCAGCACCATCTAGGTAGCGAAACCACCCATAGTACTGAGTTCGAACATAGTTTATCGGTTCCACAATACAATCTACGAAACAACGCATCTGATGCTACAATAGTAAATATTTCTTTAGGCACGGTGGTCATGGAGATGCAAGAGATTCAAGACTTTATTTTTCAAGTTACCCAATAATAACATTGATATTAAACATTTATATTTTACAGAATCAAGGAAATATTATATTGAATGGATATCGAATAAATAAAGATGTAACGGTAGAAGTATAGTTTGAAATTATTTATTTAAAATATTTTATACTAAATCATCTAACTAATAATATTTTGTTATATTTAAAATCTCAGTAGCGGTATTTCCGATACTGTTATATTTTACAAAGATATACATTTTTATTTGGTTGATGTAATCTAGTAACCTAAATTCTTGAGCAAGTATTTCAAGAGCATGCCTTCGGGATTTATATCTTTGCAATGCAAGAGTCTAAAGTAGGATTAATAATCGTAACGGCAGACATATATTTATTTAATTAAAGAAGATATTTACTAATTACTATGGACAGGCATTTATTTGAGAGTGAGTTGTGTCACTAATGCAGAGACGAAGTCATATATTGAGTAATAAAGTTAATAATCAAAAACACGTGGTATGTCTAGAAAAGCGATATGAGGGTGGCAGTATATTAAAACTGCAAAGCCATGGATGAGTTTACAACAATGGGCTGGCATTGCCGTAGGCCAAAAAGGCAAGGTGTAACATGAGCATAATCAGGGGCAAGTGGTTCATGTCACAATTACTTTCTGACTGTGTGACGGCATCAAGCCCTATGGGAACATTTATTTGTCCGCTTGTGTAGTATGACTAGGATTAATTTAAATCCTATAGAATCCAGAATATCCAAGGCTTATAATAGGTCATCATGTCTCTAAAACATAACACATGTATAATTTACAGACTATTCTGTTAAGATTTAATATATTTTATAACTCGGCCCTCCATCATCAACATTTAATAAAGAACGTTTTTGACTCTCAAAGAAATGCAATTTACGGAATTATTACTTAAAATTTAATAAAATATAAAAGCAATAGGTAAGTTGGGTGGATATTAATAACTAATATGTCAGACATTTGCTAAGTAGTAGACCCCTGCAATACAATAAATGAAGCACTGAATGCGTGTTGATTTATATGAAAATATTAAGTAATTTATAGAAGTAAATATTAATGAGGATTTGCAGGACACGCATCCACTGTTTCAAGCAATCATGGATTTGCATTTAGAAAATTATGGAGATTTCTAAGCTGACCCACCAACAGGAGTATATAAAAGAAATATATTACAGGTCATTGGACAAGATGGCAACCGTCTTGATTAAAATCTATATTTAAATTTGGCGAGGTCCAGTCAGAAATCTTATAAGCATGCTATAATTAGATAATAAAAATGTAAAATTTAGAAATACATACCTAAGAAAAGATAGAATTAGGTAAGCTAGATTATTAAAGAAATTTATATAATAAATTAATCATTAAATTTATAGTTTTACAATTTATAATTTTACAATTTATATAGAGAGTGAGCTATAGCATGATTATTATTTAGAGTACTCTAGGCCTTGGGTACAGGTACCTGTTTATACAAAGTTTTCAGATTCAGTTGTCAGTAGCAAATTGTTCATGAGTTCAGAAGTAGCAGTTCTTTCCAGCATTTAGAGTATTCATTTATTTTAGCAGCAACAGCTTTCTAATTGTTTGGGCAGCAGATCTTCTTGGTTGATTTTATGGAGGGTACATGTGGAGGTTTGTGGCATATGATCGACTATCTCCGGAGGGAGAATAGTCTGGGCACTTTCTACTCGAACATACTGCGGTGGGTAAACTAATTTAAGATTTCTGGATCCTCTCAACTGATCGAGAGCACAGCTAAAGTCTAACTAAAAGTTCTTAGAAAATTCAAAATGTCCTCCTTTCTTGATCTTATCTTTTCACTTTTGTTCTATTTTATTTTTGGATCCACTCATTTGCCCCGAGGAGAATCAATGCATTCTTGTAAGTTTAATTTATCTAGAAAGCTGCATTTCTATTGTTCACATTTATTTTTACCTTTACATTTTGTAATTAAAGCTTTTAGGAAATTTTTCTTTTTAATTAATCTATTATCTCTCACCAACTGTTACTTTTAAAATTTCAAATACAAAAGGGGAATATACAATGATTTTTACTTTTACTTGAATTACAATCAATTTCCAAAATTATTATTAAATATGAAATTTAAACACAGCAATAAATAACGAACTTTATAATTTAAAATAAATTGTTAAAATTATATATTTTTTTACATTACTAAAAGAGAAATACAAACTATATCATTTATTTTTATTTATTGCTTTAAATTTGTTATCGAAACGTGTGTGTGTTTATGGTGGATTTTACATATATTTATACATTTTTAATATTGCTACACACACGCAATTCGATACCAAAAAGTTTAAATTTGGGTAGGAGAGAGTGGTGGGTGAGAGACGATAGAAAAAGGTAAAACTAATGCGAATCTTACTGTTTCAATACTTATATACTAATCAAGGCAAAATCAGAGATTTATTTTATTAAAATCTTTATTAAGAATTCCAATATCACATTTGCAAATAAAAGATAACACATCTTAAATTAGATGTAAATAAATCCAAAAGATATCAACTTTAATTATCATGTATAATACATTTTAAATTGCATTAACCCCTTTATGACATATATCAGTGTTTAATTTTTAATCAAAATTTTTAATAAAATGAATTTCTGATTTGGCCTCAATTAATATGTAGCTTGTTGACATAGACTAATTTATAGTAAGTAACTGTAGCAATAAATAATCACATTTTGACACAAAGCTGCTGTTATATTTGCATGAATTACTAACAGTTCCCCAAGGCAGCTGATGAAGGTAGTTATTTGTGAAATGCCTATATAAACATTTCATTTTATATATATTGTAGCCTTTGGTTTTAACCAAAGCTTCCTGACTTTGAAGTTAGTTTTATTTAAGGCAGTGTGTATTAAAAATTTCTTCATAAAATGCATTAATTGTGATAGAGTTATTTAGACGAAGTCAAAATAAAAGTATGAATAGATTATCATAAAGTTACTTAGTACAAAAGCAAAATTCATTTATAAATGCTTAAAAATAAGAATTGTTTTATTTCAAACGGTCAATTTAATAAGATTTAAAGATGAAAATCAGTCGACATTGAAGATTTATTTAGTAAAAATATTTTACAGATCATATTAATAGAGCAGATGAATCAGAAAGGGGGAGGGGGTAGAGTTTATAAAATAAGAATTCTGTCTATTTGATAACGAAAGTGTCTAGTGAAAATCGTATCGGGAAAAAGTAAATTTTTAACTGTAAAATACTGAAAGAGAGTTGAAGGGAAAAATCAAAAAATCAATGAATGTATTAAGAAATCGGTTTAAGGAGATTTGTGTGTGTGTGGATGCATATATGTAAATGTATTAGAACATTTTAATTATAAAATTAATCAAAATATTGAGTTTAAAGTTGGTCTGCTTTGTATTATTTTTTTTTTATATTAAAAAACTTTCAATTTATTCTCTTGGGGGATTTTCAGGAGCCGGAAATTTCAACAAAACCACGTGATGCCTGTAAAAATGTGAATAGATAATTTATAAAACAACAGCAAACAACCAATTAAAAATTGGATATACTTTGATTGACAAGAAGTATCATTCAGAAATTGAAGGGGGGATACCAAAAGTATTTAAACTCAGCTATCTTTAAGGCTGGGTTCTTCATCATCATTTTGTCTCTAGGGGAACTTCATTCAGGTTAAATTATCATTTTACAAATACTAAAAATTTAAGTTTTTACTGTTGTCCTAGTTCCATTTCTGAATGAAATTTCAGTTAAAAAGTTATATTACCGTAAGATATGATTAGTGGTAAATTCCTTTTGTCAGGCATATATTATTCTTCCTGAAATTAATCAACATCATGAGCTTCTTCCATACGACCGACCGTAATCACCTTGAACCGTCAGCAAATAATGCAGCATCGACTGTAATAAAATTTTACTTGAAGAAAATTGAGGAAACTGAATGTTCACTTATTAAAATGGTTGGATGTAATTATTTGTATCATCGAAAGTTTAGAAAGAAAATATTTATTTATTTTTTTCAAAATAAGTATGGAACTGAATTCCAATACAAATGTTATATGTTAAATCCCACCTAAAATATTGTCTGGATCATTTTTGACTTGGACAATTAGTCAATGAGAAATAAATCATTAATGCAGAAAAGATAATATAATTATTAATTAGATCGATATGCTACCAACCTGTGACAAAATTGATGGAATATAATGCTATAATTCGTTGAGAGAATGTGTGAATTATTGGACTTCATCAACCTAAGTTACCGTGGACCACATATGTGTCCAAAAGAAAGTTAAGAAAAAGTTGATTACCTTCTAATATTAAATAAAATCTTATTGAAGAAAACATAAACTGTGTAAAGGAATTAATGGTCATTTTAGAAAATTATTACTTCATGAATTGCAAGAGCTATCTATGTCTAAAAGTGAATCGATAAAATAAATACCCTCTGGATTAATGTTTTCCTGTTTAAAAAGTATGTTATATGCTAAAACTTCGAACATAAATATTTAAGCCGTGAAAGAGTTTATTGAAATTTTCCATGGATTAAGTATTTAAATATTAGGGGCACACAAAACTATAAGTGAGATTTGCAGCTGCAGCAGTATAAAAGACTTGGAGGACAATTGAACAAGGACTATTTAAGTATAATTTTTATTCCTTGTTATTATTATTTTTTGAAGTTATATTTACCTAATGTGTTAGCATACGAGTTTTCATATGCTTAAGTTTAGAGTTCACAAGTATTTGGATTGTTCTTTTTAGTTTGAGTTAGTATAAAATTTTTAGATATGTCTTTTAAGTACAAAATTATTGCTTTACCCTAATTAGATGAGTGAAAGCTATGAATCAAAATATTTAGTATAGAAAGTGTTTTTAAAGATAGGGTTATTATTATTATTAAATATTTTATGCTAATAAAATAATATTTTTATATGGAATGCATGTTGTGACAGAATGAAATAACTTTGTTCCAAAAGAGGGGAGCAAAGATGATTTTTGCAAATGATGCGCATTTCTTGTTTTATTTTTTTATCATTAAAGTTAGAAATGATTTAGAGTTAAGCTTATAAAATTGTTGGCTCATGCGTCAATGCAATATTTTGTGGATGTAATTTAAGTTTAAATTCTCATATATGTGCTTGTGAATTGGTGAGTGACCCTTAATTTGCATGCTTGGATAAAGGATCACCACCCAGCTAGTGAAGCTGTAGCATAGCCCGCTCACTCAATAGTAAAATTTATGAAGTATTTAGAAGTGGTAAAGGAATTTCCCACTTTGTTTAATTTTAACATTAAGATGATTTCTTTATGAATAGCTGGAGTGATTTGGGCAAACCCATTTTTATTTGTATGACTAGCGATTAATCCTAGCATACCTTAGCCTTAATGAAAAGGTGCTTTTTTCTTATTCTCGTTTTTTTCCAAAACACTCATGTTGATGCTGACTTCGTTTCCTTGTGGGTGTATATTAGTCATGGTATAGTAAGAGTATAAGTTATGAATATTGTTAACAGGGTCGTAGAATCAATTTGCTGTTTATTTGTGAATGTGGGTTTGAAAGGGTGATCTATTGTACTGAGGCATTGTGCTTTATTTAGTTTTAGGTAGCTAGTTAAGAGCCAATAATAAGTATAAAGTTAAGTATTGAATTTGAGAAATAAAACATATTTGTGTAATAATAAGCAGTGCGTATCAAAGGTTCCAGTTTACAGCCAGATGAGATCATCGCTGGAATGGTAAGCCAATTAAAATATTACTCCTGTAGAGACATTGGCATATAAGCCAATAAACATCACATGATCACAATTTCTTATGCTTGCTCATAACTGTTATGAATTACTCTGGCTTTCTCTGAGTGGCAATATGTATAGAGAGTTTTGCCTGTTTTAATGACATTGGTATATGATTTACATGCATATAAGTGAAAGTACAATCTAAATGTATACCGATTCTTAACACTTGAACAGTCATTTAATTCATGCTAGGGTAAGCAAATGCTGTAAAATATTTAAAAATTTTAAAAATAAGTAGTTAAGTCATATTAAGTTGAGTTAATTAATGCATAAATTTCTAGCTTAATATTTCATGAAGAGTGGTATTCTTGACCAATATTAGCAACCGTAAAGTAAACAAAGTAGTTTAAAATTTAGAAATATATTTAAGAAGTTAACAGTTGTTGTCATATTTAAAGGTTACATGTTTATTTGAAGCTAAATAGTATAGTTACCTGTTCATAAAATAAAGTCACTCAGTAGCAATTGTAGACTCTAGTTCATTGATAATTGAATAATGCTTTGTCCTATTATAATTTAGCAGTATCTGTTGTTTTGTTTTATTTTTTTTTATATGGTTGAAGAACATGGGAAGGCTATGAGAAACCATGTAAATACTGTAAATACATTTTTAGTTTATTTTTGTTAATAAAATGTCATTTTTAAAATAAAAACTTTGTTTTTGTCTCAATGTTTTGCGGATCCCATAAATTCTGGAAACCTTAATCATACACCAATACATTATTACTTGAATTTTAATTATGGTTTAATTTTATTACACTATACCAAGTAAATTATTGAAGAGATTATTATTATTATTATAAAGTTTTATTACCCAATTTGATATAAGAAAAAATATTTAGTACTGAAATTTCAAATTAATAATTACAGAAAATAGTAATTTATTTAGCAACATTAAAATTTAAGATGTATAGAGTGTAGTAGGATTATTGAGTGATATAGAGTGCAGTGGGTGGACATAAAATCCTTTCTCCATCCGCTGTATTCAAATACCTTCCCAGGTGAACTAATTAATTAAAATTTTCTAAATTATTAGACTGTTTATAGTACTTTAGTTACAAAATTTGTAGTTAAATTTTGATCTTAATTATTTGGGAAAATAGAGAAAGTGGACATTGGCTATGTGAAATTGAGCCAAGGTCAACTATGGATATAATCACTGAGAGAATATTCATTTATCACTGGTAATTCGCATCAGGGTGTTAATTTTTCACACTTTATTGTTCTGAAGCCCTAAGACAAGATTATCAGACCTTAAATAAGAGTTAGCAAAGAAAATTAATCAGGAAACTAAAGAAAAGTTTTAGAATTAACAGTTACAAGATTATGATTCGTAAAACTGAGTTATCATTGAGAGTGTGGTAGAGTGATGGACCAGGAAGATGATGATGGGCATGGAAAAAAATTTTCTTAAATCTTAATTGCGACTTTGATGTTAAATGGATGGGAAGTATGCTGAGAGATTTATAGTACAGCTGGAAGTTGAGCTGAGATTTTCCTCCTCTCCAAATAAATATAATAAATCACAAAAATATTATTAGTAGTAATATTATTACCCATTCATTGGATATTAGTGTGGATAGTTAAGCAAAGTATTATTAAATAATAAGTAGTATATTGAATCTCTCTCTATTGAAGTTACAATTTGGCGCCCTGGTAATTTTATCATATGCTGTCCCATCACGTCGATCCTGAGGCCGTCCACTCTGGAAGTAGTGTGTGCGTGCGGTGGAAGGTAGAGACGAGACGAGTGAGTCTGTCCTCTCTTTTTTTAGAGATCACAATATATATAATTAGAGAGATAAAACTTCCAAAGTCCTAATTAAATAATTGCAATTCCCTCTAGTATCAAAATCTACTATGCACAGATGAAAATTAAATAACTATCTTGGCATATAAAATTTTATATAAACATGTAGATTAGTTAGATAATGATATCTATATGAGTGAATTTTTAATCCACCAAAATGTTTCCATAGAAATAATTTATATTTATTTTAACACTCTTACAAACAAATAACTATATATCAAATATGTAATGATAGAATATTACAGCACTGATAAATATGCAATAATTGAAGATTAAATTTCTACACTACTTGTTAAATAAAAGCTAGCTAAATATAAATTGATTTACACGATGTTATAGGAATATCTTAATTGAACCAAGCAAACATTTTAAAAATTAGACTGATAAATTAGAAACATACTATTCAGCAATAGTATTTATTTATCGGATTTCGTATACCAAAGCTCTTAGTTTATTTCCTAGTTCAAAGAAGACAATTAGATTAGACATCTATACTTAATATATGTAAATCATTGAAATATGAAGCTTTTAAAATACTTTCGCAAACAAATAAATGTCTCTTACAAAGTATATACAATAATTGCAAGATTTTTACAGACTTATAAATATAAACGTCAATGGTTTTAATGAGATTTTCCATGCACTTTTTTTATATTTAGAGCTCACTTGTAATCAAACAAGCCTTAAAATTTTCAGTGATTATATCTGTAAGTCCATGAAAATCTGATTATTATACAGAGCTTTTTATAATAGAGATTTATTTTTTCTGTTAAAGTATTTGAAAAGTTGCAATACTTCATTATTTCACCCATACACATAAAGCATTAATATTTAATCTACTTATCTTATTTAAACTAAGGAATAAGCTAAAGGGATTTTACTTTTGCTTATAGGTGGCCAGACAAACACAGTCTATTGTTGGATCATGTTATATTACTTTGCTTGTCCAATTTTTAATTGGTTGCTTGCTTGAATAGATTATATATAAATTTTTAATAAAAACGACACATGAAATATCTCAATGTTTACATATATATGTTCGTGTGTGTATGAAAAGATTTGACTCTTAGTTATAGTTATATTATATAAATGATATCCATAACTAAAACATTATAAGGTGAAAATGGTGATAAATAAACTAGAAAAATAAAAGTATAATTCAACAAAAAGTATAAAAATAAATAGTAAAGATATTTATAAAAAGTCAAATGATGGTAAAGCCAAACACTTTTATTAAATTAATGTCAAAGCTTTGCTAATGCAGTGGAATAATTGTAGGCTATTAAACAAAGAACAAGGAGTATAGCTACCATATAGAAAAAAAAAGTAGCAAAATCTATTGGCCCTAGTAAAATTTTCAGTGTTCATAAAGTTGCACTATTGTAAGACCCAAAATGAATTCTTGCTTAAGCATTCCAAAAAACTTCTCCACTAGAAATGCAGTATTATTGCTTTCATTAGAAGAATATGACTGAGGATAGAATATAACAGGGAAATATAACAAGATGAATTATTGAGATTCTTCAAAAAGTTGTTAAAAATAATAACACAAGATATAAAAGTGTATTATAAATCTAACATGTGATACATATGTACATAATGTTTCATAGATTAATTTATAAAATACATTGCAAACATTATATTTTTTATTTTTTAATCTTTCTGTGCTTTTTTTATTTCCTGGAGTTATAATGGATATGCATATTTACATGAACTGTTAATGTAGGCTGATAGAAGAACACAAATTATCATTTCAGGATAGAAGATAATTCCATATCTTCAGATGATATGCATAATATTCCATCACACTTATGGGTTCACTATTCATGATTACAATTATTTATGAATTTGAAAAAGTATTACATAGAAAAATTTGAAAACTTAATATATTTCACATATGCATCAGACTTATATATGTGCCATAATAAATCATTTCTGGTCAGGCTTTTTTTTTATCTTGGACTCTGTTAGCCATGTGATTTCTTTCTCAATTTTTTTTTATACTTATTACTACATTCTCTTTTTACATACATATTTTATTATTTTTTCAGTTATTTTGCTAATAACTAGTTATATACATTATATATGTTATATAGTATTCAGTTTTCTATGGTAAGGCTTGGAACGAAATGTAGTGGATATGAAAGGGATATTATTTGTACATAATATTATTGGAAAAAAAGTAAGATATCATGATTAATATCATAAATTAAATGGTTATGTGTAATCTTGATTTTAAAATTATTGAATTAATAGTTGGAGTTTATAATTTTGAAGATAAATTACCTTCATACAAATAACAATATCACATACTCCCTTATGTTTATTCATCTGCTTTCAATAAGTTTTCTTTATCCTGTTGTGAAAACAGATACTGTGAGCTTGAATAAATGATTGACACCATATATTATAATACTACTATATTCTCATTTCAAAATATAGAAGAGGCCTACAGTTGTCATAAAACTGAAGTCTAAAGCTTATAGAAACTGACCTGCTGTGAAATCTATATAAATTTGCTACAAGGTTAGCCTAAATTTAAAATCTTAATGTTTTTTCTAATATTAACCATTAGCTTAAATAATATAAAGAAGTATAAATTGATTGTTTGATGCATAAGATAATTAATTTCAGGTTTGAACCCTAATCCTCATTGATGAAAAAAGCCAGAAATATCTTCAATGATCATTAAAACTTACAGTAAATGGCTCTAAAATAGAATGAAATAAATTGTTCTTTGATAAATTAGTTTCTATAATATTTACGACTATAGTAAAACACTTGATTTTTTTAATGTTTTAAATTTTACTGCAGAATTAATTTTGCTTTCAGAAACATATATACACTCCAATTTCTCAATTGTGAATCAAAAGATAATTGTTTGAACAGGTAAAATTAAATATATATATAATTTTTGTTCTCTTTCGTTTTATAAGTTTTACTTTCACATTCTTTTGTCAAAAGCAATAAAATAAACTATTTTTAAATAATAAAATTCAAGATGTTAACCCTTTTTATTACCTTCTTAAAATAAGAATTTAAGATTTATTGGGATATATTCAAAAGACATAATATTCAGTAATAAAAAGTACATTAAAATTCTTTTAGATTATCAAGTGATATTAGAAATTTTTAATATACTATATATGTAAAGACTGTTAAAAAGACAGTATATAAAATGATTATTAAAACTATTATTTATATAAAAATTGAGTACAGCTAAACTAAATTTTATAGAAATTACTTTATGATTTATTTTATAATTACTGTTTTATTAATTTATTGTTTATTATATATTGGCATTATGAATTTTTTTTCAGAAAGAGATTGATCATAAAAGCAATTAAATAAAAGAACAAATAGCAGGGTTAGATTATGTTTTGATTTATTGATTTAAGTGACATACTTTTAAATGGCAGATATAATATTTTGTTATTTGAAAGAATTCCACTTGTAATTTAATATATATTTGAGCGTTCCATCATCAGATTTTTAATTGGATGGACAGTTGAAGAGTTGGAGCGTGGAGTAGATTGAAGCCTGTCCATTAAAGTATAAAGATTGGTTATCTTAATATATATCTGAGCACTTATAGCATATATGTGTAGAGATGGTAATCTGGACCAACTGATGATTGCTGGTTTAGCATGAAATACGTATATTGGTGATTATTTATCTTTTCTACATATATGTGTTCAAGTGTATCAGTGTTATGAGATAGAGTGGAGAGTGGTGGGTCATGTGAAAGTCTGTGCTCATATACCCTATATATTACATATATAGACATAGGTATATAATAAGCCTGTGTTTCAGTTATTATATTTAAATTTGTTCAGTTATACAGACTAACTGTCCAAGAATATTAGAGATGTAATATCTAGGACATCTGAAAAGACTGTTTCAATCAAAATGAATCATGGGGCAAGTTTGTATTTGCCATTGATTTTGGAAAAGATCGTTTTCAAGCAAAAAATGATTGGAAATTTAACATTGGTAATTACATCTTGATTAACAAAAAATATGTGTTTCAAAACCACAGTTTTATTTAATTATGGATTTTTTTGTTTAGATAGTGAGCTAATTATTCCCAAATATTATAAATTAATTTTGTAGATATTTCAACCTGAGGATAGATTTTGTGGTGATTTTATTAAGTTCTTAGCTTCTGCCATAACTATATACAAGTCAGAAAGTCATTAACCACGTGATTCATGGTTAATCTATTGATCACAATCATACTTCTAAATCAAATATGCACATTAACTGTGAATGATCTTAGAAAATGTGGATGGAACATTAATAATATCTAGAAAGATTAAATCCGGTTTGGATCTGAAACAAAAATTGTTCAAAGCCTCACAATCAGCACAACTTTAACCATAATTTTTCAGCTGTTAATAAAATTTCTTGATTGAGTAACTAAAAGGCTACACTATTTTTATTAAACTCAACATAGAAATTAATTATTGATTATTAAATTCAAAAGCAAAGGAATGAAAGCTATTAAAAATATCCTATAATATTTAAGTTAAAACTTTCAAAACATTTTAATGTAGTAATAACACTTTTTGAAATTGGGTAAGACTTAAAAGAGATCAATAAGAAAACTACTGAAAAGGCTATTTAATATTTTCTATAGATAAAACAAAAGGATAAAGAAATCCAATTCAGAATAATTAAATATGTGGATTTTATTGAATGATGATTCAGGAAATATAACTTGTAATGATAAATAAATGCCATTTTATTAATGATGATTATCAAAATAAAGATAAAATAATGTTTTGTATAGACTTATTTTAAAAATAACTATAATTATAAAAACAAACAAACAGAAAAGCAAAACTGGTTATATAATAATGATATCATAATGTGAAATTCAGTTAAATAAAAAAAATACATAGAATAAAAAAACAGATAATGATGGAATTATAATAGGTATTTTAATAAAATCATTAGAAAAATGATCACAAAACTATAAAACAAATGATAAGTATATCCAGTTGCAATAATACAATTAATATTTTAAAAAATACGAAAAACAGTATATTAGAAATTATTTTTTGAAATATTGCTATGTCTTAGGTTTCAATTAAGTTGAATAAGTAAGATAGCAATAAATTAAAATAACTCATTTAATATTTCTATATATATTTTAATTACTAGTTTCTACCACACGAACATACAATTATAATAATAATATATACACACAAGATTTCACTCAGTTTATTTACATTAAACATAATATTGTTTTATTTTACCAGTCCTTATTTTATACGTTTCTACAGTAGCCATTTTACCTACTGTTTTCTTTACTACGGATTTCATTTATCCTGAAGGCTGTGTACTGATAACATCCTGGGAACTGAGAGTGATAAATCTCTGCCACCAGTTTTATACTATATCCCTTTATCGGGCATATATTCTGGAAATCATAATTTACGGCAGCGCTCTCTATTTTTGTGTGGAGAAGAATTCACGTTATGCGGTAAGTGCAAACCAACATATATTACATACATATATAGCAGTCCTTCCCCCACTCTAGTAATACATATTACTCTAGTTTACTATATAGTCCTTAAATTTAACCGGTGGTTTCCGTATTCGGGGAATTTTAGGACTATCATTTATTTTTTCCCTTTGTACTCCTGGTGAGTCCAGTTCTTGCTCTGTCACTTCATCTTCAGTCAGTTCTGACTCATCTTTCTTTTTATATTCATCTTTAGTCGGTCCCTTCATGATATGGTTCATTTCTGGCCATATAGCTTCGTCTTCCTTTGTTTCACGATGACGAAGGTGGTTTATATGTTTTCTCAACACTTTTCCACCCTCCATCTCGATTAGACAAATCTGTTTATGCAATGACTGGTTTACTACTCCAGGGCTCCATTTATGTTTTAAAACATCCAACACCCATACGCAATCGCCTGGCAAAAACTTAACCACTTTGGCATTATTATTTTTATTTCTAGTGTTTCCAGGTAGTAGCTTTGTCAAATGGGTCCTGAATGTCCGACACATCAATAGCTCTGCTGGAGTTTTACCCATTGCAGTGTTTGGAGTAAAGTGCTGAGCATACATAGCCTGTATCAAGGCTTCTGATATGTTTTTGTTCTGAAGTTTTTTTAAAGTGTTTTTTAAGTGCTGTACTCCTTGTTCTGCTATCCCATTACTTTCAGGATGGTAAGGGGGTGTAAGCAGGTGTTTAATTCTTCCCTTGTTTAGAAAATCTGTAAATTTTCTTGAAGCGAAACCTGAACCGTTGTCTGTCACAATAGTTTCTGGATAACCATGTGTGGCAAATAGTTCATTTAACACTCGGATGGTACAGTCTGCACTAGTATCCTTAACTATTCGATACTCAGTCCATCGAGAAAAAGCATCGATCACTAATAGTATCAAGTGTCCATCCAATGGGCCAATGTGATCCAGATGAACACGTGTCCATGGAGACTTAGGTGGTTCCCATGTTTCATAATGCTTTGGTGGTAATCTGGCCACTTGTTGGCAGTTCCTGCAATTTTTTACTCGGGTCTCTATTTCATTTGTTAAGTTTGGCCACCATACATATGACCGGGCAAGGGCTTTCATTCGTACCACTCCTTCCGATGTCCTTGATGAAGTAGGTTTAGAACTTGTGGCCTACCTTCAATAGGTACTAACACTCTGTCATTTTGTAAGATACATCCATCGCACACAGAAAGTTTATCCCTAGCTATCCATATAGCTTTGCTCAATTCACTAGGGCATTTCTTTGGCCACCCATTTCTGATCCACTTTTTTAACTGTACATAACCATCATTTTTTCTGGTCCATTCCTTTATAGTCATGCTATTTATCTCCTTTGACTGTAATGTGCCAATGTAATTTATCTCTTTAGTTTTGAACACTCTTTCTGTGGTGTCTGGCAGCCTAGACAAAGCATCTGCGTGTGCAATTGTTTTCCCAGGTTTGTAGATTAGCTTATAGTCGTATTGTGACATCAAGTTTGTCCATTGCACCATACGTTGACTTGGGGGTTCTATAGGTCCCTTTTCACTGCCAAAAATCCCTGTTAAGAGGCAATGATCTGTATAGATGGTGAAGTTGCGGCCATACGCATATTGGTGAAATTTTTTTACTGCAAAAATCACTGCCAATGCTTCCTTGTCAATCTGGCTATAATTTTTCTCTGCAGCTATCAATACTCTTGATGCAAATGCTATTGGACGCTCCCCTTCATAGCATGGGTGTGATATGACTGCTCCCACACCATACTCAGATGCATCGGTTGTGATGTTCACTGCCCAGTCACTTCGGTAATGTACCAGTAGTGCTTCTGACATTAATAAGTCTTTTGCAGTTCTAAAAGCATTCTCCTGTGCATCAGTCCAGATATATCGCTGTTTCTTTTTTAATAACAGGTATAGTGGTGACAGCAAGTGTGACTTTCCTTCTAAAAAACTCTCATAAAAGTTTAGAAGTCCTAAAAATGCCTGCAATTCTTTGACATTTTTGGGTTTTGTAGCATTTTTTATAGCCTTTACCTTTTCGGGGTCGGGTTTTCGACCATTTTCATTTATTATGTGTCCCAGGAACTTGATTTCTCGAGCTGACCAAATGCATTTATTCACATTAAGCTTTGCTTTGGTCCGAGACAATCCTGAGCAAACCTGATCTACCCATTTCTCAAGTTCTGCCTCAGTTGCACTAATAATTAAAATGTCATCTAAATAAGGTATCACTCCTTCCATAGATCTGAATAGCATGTCCATTTTAGCCTGAAACACATTCGGCGCAATGGTTATTCCATATGGCAATTTATTACATGCGTATAATCCCTTATGCGTGGTCAGTGTAAGTAATTCAGATGTACTTTTTGTTACTGGGATCTGGTGGAAAGCTGCTCTTAGGTCAATTTTTGCAAAATACTTGGCCTTCTGTAATGATGCCAGTATTTCCTTTACACTGGGGACTGGGTATGCACCTTTGTTTATATATTTGTTGACCGTAACTCTATAATCTCCACATAATCTTATACTTCCATCTGGTTTTACTATGGTTACAATAGGAGTTGCCCACGATGATTCTTCAGTGGGTGTTAATACTCCTTTTGATACTAAATCCATTATTGCTTTTTCCACCCTCTCCCTCATTGCAAATGGTACTTTTCTGGGCTTACAAACAATGGCTTTGGCTTCTGGTACCAATTCTACGTCTACTGGTCTTGTTCTAAATTCTGCTGGGCCTGATGTAAACAGTTCCGGATATTTTTTTTTATTTCTTTTTCTATACGGACAGTTTTTAGTATATTTATGTGTATTCCCAGTGGAGCAAACCAGTTTCTTCCCAATAATGGACTAATGTCTTTATTTACTATATACAATGTCAAAGATTTATGTCTGGAATTAAGTGTCACAGGCACAGTTAATTTTCCTCGGATATCAACTTTGTTTCCGTTTATATCTGTTACGATTGTATCAGCCTTACGTAGCTTTAATTTATTTTTACTACCTCGAGTGATCTCTGTCCAATCCTTAAGTGATATCAACGACAATCCAGCTCCACTGTCTACTTCCATTGTGATTGCTTTTCCACAGACCTGCAAATCCAGAAGAATGTGATCTGTTTTATTGTCGCCTTTTGATACAGTCTTAATAGTTGATTTTTTATATTCTACTCGGGGTTTGATATCTACATTTTTTCTCTGTGTCCCGCCGTCTTTATAATAACACACGGCCACTAAATGTCCTTTCTTGTTACATTGTCTACATGTTTTATCCTTGTGCCTACAGCTACTTTTTGTATGACCGGATTTTCCACAGCAAGTACAATTTTGTTGTTTGGTGTGTCCGCCGAAAGACGTAGAGTCAATTTTTTTCTTTTCTCTACTGAACGCGATCTTTTCCGGTGATTTTGATCTAGTATATTCTGATGCGATGTTGAGCATGGCCTCTTGCGTGACACATTTATCAATTGCTGTTTTGTAAGTCAATTCCGAATCACTCAATAAGACCTTCCTGAAGTTTTCGTCCGTCATTCCGTACAAGAACTGTTCCAACAAAGCGTCGTTTATTTCTGGACCGTATTCACATTCCTTGGCTAATTTTCGCAGTGCAAGATCGTAATCCACGTATTTCTCTTGCGGTGACTGCATTCTATTTCTCAGCCGAAGGCATGCTATCCATTTAGACTGCTTCGGTAGAAAGTATTCATTTAATTTTTTTATAAATTCCTTATACGTAAAATCTTCGGGACGCTTCGGGTCGGTAATCCTGTTTGCTAATTGGATTATGTCTTTTCCTGCTAGATATAATAGTGTGGAAATCTTATATCTATCGTCCTCAATTTTATTTATGAACATGTAATATTCCGCTTGTTCAATATAGCTCTTCCACGAGTCAACATCATTTACGTCGAACTCGCGCATTATAGCGTTTATGGCCGCCATGTTGTTGTTTTTTATGTAACGTTTATTACGAGTGCCTCACTTTAATATTGGGCTTTTAATCCTGTAAGCTGCACCACTCTGCTATGTCTTAGGTTTCAATTAAGTTGAATCAGTAAGATAGCAATAAATTAAAATAACTCATTTAATATTTCTATATATATTTTAATTACTAGTTTCTACCACACGAACATACAATTATAATAATAATATATACACACAAGATTTCACTCAGTTTATTTACATTAAACATAATATTGTTTTATTTTACCAGTCCTTATTTTATACGTTTCTACAGTAGCCATTTTACCTACTGTTTTCTTTACTACGGATTTCATTTATCCTGAAGGCTGTGTACTGATAACATCCCGGGAACTGAGAGCAATAAATCTCTGCCACCAGTTTTATACTATATCCCTTTATCGGGCATATATTCTGGAAATCATAATTTATGGCAGCGCTCTCTATTTTTGTGTGGAGAAGAATTCACGTTATGCGGTAAGTGCAAACCAACATATATTACATACATATATAGCAGATATTACAGGCCATCTACAGAATATCTTTAGATTTTAACATTGACAAAAATGAATCTTGATAACTGATTTCTCTAAACTTCATATGATCATCATTTTATATGTGTACACATGCTATTAATAGTAGTACCAAACTCCATACAGTAGTTCTATCAAGTTCAAGACTTTGTAATCAATGAATGAAGGAAGGTTTGTGCATAAAATCCCTATCTAGTGCATACTCATCCAATATTACCACATCAGTTTAGAGCTTGTGGCTTTCATTGATGAGGAGCCTTGGATTTGAGATCACGGCAAACTTGGATTACAAAGGTTTGCACTTAGAGGGGGCACTACTGTTTGGAAAGTTTGGTTATCACCGATTTCTTCTGATGATAACAAGCATAATGAAAATGTGCTAACCACTATACTATGAAGCCTTCACATATATAACTAATGTCTATATATGTATAATGAATGTGTTAAACTAAATAAGTTGTAGCTAAAAGTTTATTATTTATTTTTTATTTCAGTTATTTATCAAAAATAATTCACTAAAAACAATATAGCAGCTATTTTAAGCAACTTTTTAAATTCCAAAAAGTATAATCAACAGATGAATGAATTTTAAATAAATGTATACTAAAAATTATAACTTTGTATGTTTAAGAATATTTTTATAGATGTTTTAAAATAGGAAATGACTATTATTGCACAATTAAAAATTTTAAATTGAATTTTAAATAATCTTATTTATATAGATTGAATATCTATGTGATAGAGAATAAAAAATAATAATATATTTATTTTATTTTATTTCTAATAATGATCATGAGGAAGAATGACTATAAAAATAATTATATCCTGTGAATATTAAGTAGTAGGCATCTTGAAAATGTTCCTATGAGAAATAAAATTTAATTTGGTGTTATAAATAAATTTTATTTAAAATGTAGTTGCCTATTATCAATTTTATTTAATGTATTGTATAATTTTATCAAATGAAAATGAGAAGAAATAATAAAATTGGTATCATTTAATATCGTTATAAATTACCAAAATAAAATTTACTCTTTTGTTGAGCAACCATGATTTTTTAACTACAATATTATGGGATTTAGAATCAGTTCATGATATTAACTATTCTGCCATATATATTCTAACCTTTAATCTCGTGCATCTTCACTTCCAGATAATATATGGTATAAAATAAAATAGGTTCTAGCTCAGTTAATAGTTAATAAATAAAATATTCAGCATTAAAATTAAAATGTTTCACTAGCTCAAATTTACAATACGAATAAGGTTCAGTTTATAAAAATATATTAAATAAATATTTAATATTTTCATGAGACTTGAAGTGAAAATACAAGTGATAAGATAGATTACATTGAGCCAATATCCTACAGGATACTACCTCAATGGCATAAGAACACTATCCCCCCTTTATTACTAGTTCAAATAACAAACTCATAGTATTCTTACGACTTCAATAACTTCTACTCACTAAGATTAAACTAATAATTAAGTCTTAATCTTCTATTTGTAATAATCTAGCTCAAATAAAATAATCTCAGGTTCATAAAGTTTATTCTAAGTTAATAAAAATACGGTAGTAAAATATGAGAAGGGATTTTATGTCATAAGCTACTACACTGAAACTAATAATAATAAATAACAATAATAATATTCTTCATTGTTTAATTACCACTGGATATCTTTTCTTTTCGTAATATTTTTATTACCATAATAAAATAATTTTATATGATCTTATATCTTCATGTAATGATATAATAAATACGTGGTAGCATTTTAATAATCTGATAAACAAAATGTGTGTGGCAACTGATAGCATATAATTTAATATAATATTGTGATAACTGATTTATGACCAATAAAATAATGTAAGATTATGATTATTTAATTATAATGAATACCAATAAAATATTTAAAATTCTTAAAATAATTCTCTATTTATCTTTTTTTTTTTTTTTCAAAATTATATATTTGTTTCAATTATTATGCATATATCGTGTTTTCATGCAGCGATGTGGAGAAATAAATAACTCAGACACAAAATTTTTTAAATAACAAAATTTAAAAAAATTTATTACTAACAATAAATAAATAACAATTTATTTACATTATTTACAGTGGATATCCTTAACCTTTTTTTACTTTACAGTTTGATCTACCGGGTTATAAAAAAAATAATTTATATTTCAATTATATTTTATTTAGATTTAGGACAAAATTTAAAAAAAATGTTACTATTTGGTTTCTCATTATGGTTAACTTATTACAAATAAATTTATCTACTTTATTAGCAACAGCATTTTATCCTTAATATTATTAAACTATCTTATTTTAAAAATTCATACTTAGAAAACATTCTATAGAAAACAAAATTTTATAATGAGTATGGATTTCTCAAAATATTAAAAAAAATTTCATCTTGCAAAGTCAAAGATGTTACACAAAAATATTATCCAAAATTCAGTACTAGATTTTAGTATTTATCACACAATGTTTATTAATCATAATATATTCTTCTTTAAGCCCTACTTTAGTATGATATAAGTGTAATCATCAATACATGTCTGTTAATCAATAAACAAAAATATACTATGCATATTGTTTACATAATTTACTTTGTACTATTGTATTTTAAAAATATGCAATGCTTATTTTCTCTTTAAAAAAAAAAATACTAAAGCATTTAAAATTATTATCACTTTAAAGAAAATATCTTTGTTTAGATATCTTATTTTTAAAAAAAATTTATATTTCATTTCCGAAATAAAATTCAAATATATTCTATGATTCTTTTCTTTCCTTAGGATTCTTTGGATCTTCAATTTTAAGTTTTAATATTCTGCTCCTTATAAGCAAATAAACTAATCTTATCCAAAACGATAACATAACCTTAGTTCTAAATTATTTATCATTTCTTTTAAAATATCTTACTAAACGATGCAGTTACATGAAATAAAGATAGCGAAAACAGATGCATAGGATTAAAGAAGAAAGCTAGAGTATTACTCCTAACATATCTCAAAATCATGGTACAGTGCGAAGAGGTATGGCATTTACCTGCCTAATATCCTCTAGTACAGGGACAATGTTAAAGCTATTTCTTCAGCTTTATTAGAACATCAAATATTTAAAGAAATATAAACACTGTCCAAATAAAATGTGTATCAGTCATAGGGATATGTTAACTATGCTGATATTCACATAAAGACTAAATATTATTTCCATTCCTTATAACATCCTATTTTTTTAAAAAAACATCATCTTGGTTTCCTGCTAACTATAGTACTTCCAAGCCACAATCTCAACATTATTTCTCAAGATTTTCCACATCTTACAATGATAAATAACTATCTGCATTTACAAAACAATAAATAAAATTCATTAATAGTTAAACAATCTAGCTGTTCCACAAGAAAAGTCTGCTTACTTCATTGCTCTGTATGTTTAATCATATACAATCTACTTAGACAATATTTGAATATCCCATAACATGAAAATTTTAAAAAGAATCACATAATTATTTGTTATGTTGGATTATATTACTAATAAAAAAAAAATCAAAAAAAAAAATTGTCGTATGCATATTTTCAAATCAATCCTATCTCATAATGTTTTTTTAAAATGTTGTATAAAATGCGGTACATATAAGTAAAAAAAAAAAAACTTTTATACTTCATTCTTCCAATTTATGGATGATCTAAAGAAAACAAAAAATATACATTATAAATTATCAATAGTTAGTATTATTACCAATAACCTTTATCTAGTCATCGTGTTCAGTAGGCTTTTCTTTATCCACTTGAGCATTGCAGATATAAAAAAAAAATCACACCCATACACTTTATATTAAAATATTTTTAGCTAAATTATTAGATTGTTATATTATAAAATTTTAATATTAATAAATTAATGTTTTTATGTTTTTCCTAATCTTATATAAAAAATTTAGATTTAAACTAGGTTAACAAAATAAAAGGAATCAAAACTATAGTTACATATTTTCTTGATGATAGTTCCTGATAAGTCCAAAATGTTTATCATTTTCTCTAGAGTTTTAAAAAATGTTCTCCAAGCGAGTTAAAGTTTAAAATAAAAATAATTATTAATCCATTTAGTAAAATTTAGAAAATAATCCTTGGTTTTAGTATTTTTAGGACGATAATATTAATTAATTCCGTGAAGTTTTTTTTTAAGTATTTTCTCTGCCAATATTCTCTGTGTATCCGATGCATTAATCCATCTAATTTAACTTTTAAAATATTCGATAAACTTTTAAGTACTATTTGTATTTCCATGGATCCATCTTTTATTCATCTATGTTTTCACTTTTTTATATATGTTTCCTTCTTGATACATTTAAACTTTCGTTTGGTAATATATGATATAAAAATATTTTTTTAAAAATGTTACCTTCAGAAAGGATATAACATTTTACTCCTTTTGATATAATATATTATAAAATAATTCATGCAATATACAATTGTCTTATTACTATTTAAAAATAAATCTTGGATAAACTTATAAATAATAATGCGTCTCCAATTTTTTCATTAGACTCTGCATGATGTCTGAGCTGTGGTTTTTTTATGTACCAAAAAAAATTCTCCGGTTGTGCATAAATAAAGCTGTATCAATAAATATTTCAAATATTTTTTCAGTATTACAATTTATATCCATTTTATTTTGTAGTATATCCATTTTTTATTGCGTAGTTTAGGTTAAACTTTTAGATAAAATACGACTGATAAAGGAACTTTAAAAAATTTAACAAAGCATGTTAAACGAAATTATTAAAATATTTTTTAGTTTACACTCTCTTTTTTGCAAGTTATTGTTAAAATTATCAATTAGTTTTTTTCAAATAAATTATGAGAAAGTACTAAAAAAAATTGACTAAAATAAAATTTTTTAAAATACTATCTTTTGATAGTTATAATTTACCTTTCTCTGGTTTCAATACATTATTAATCTCCCCTGATGACTTAGTTCAGATCATATTTATAGTCTGTAAGAATACCTATTCCTATTGGTTAATTCTTACTTTAGTTTTGAGAACAAATTTACATATTTTCAATTTCAAGTAGAATTGAATTTCAAAATTAGAAATTATGACATAATAAAATTTTAAAAATATTATTTAAAATACCACTTTTAATTCAATTATAATTTTATTAAAATTATTTAAACATTTAAAATAACTTTTAAAATAACTTTAATAACCTATTCCATTTATCTATTTTTATTTAAACAAAATATTTAATTTTTATTATATCTGTATTCGTCTTCATTACATTACTTAAAACATTACATACGATAATTAACTTAATGTTTAATACTATTTACTTTTATGATAGGCAATAATTCTATCCAATTCTATAATATAACTTTTAAAATATTTTAAACTTTGTTATTATTTCAAACAAGCGTGTGTGTAATAGTATACATTAAAAGTCACATGATTATAACTTTGACAGACGATTTTTAATCTATTTCTCTGCCTATATTAATAAAATTGATACACTTATTATATTATATAAAGTAATTATAAAAAATTTGGAAGAATAATTTTAAAAATATAGAACTAGATATAATTTTCACCATTATAAAATTTATTTTTAAAAAATACTATATTAATTTTGACTATTTAAATATGATTACAAATTTAAACATAGCATTTATTAACTATAAGTTTTAAACTATTAAAATCGAATTTTTAAATATACTTTTAATTATTTATAGCTGTGTTATTTAATATGGCCACTATTTTTAAATGATTTTATATACTACGCATTCTCTTTAGCTTCAAATTGTACTTTAAAGATATAATTGACTTAATATAATTAATAAATCAAAAGAACATATTCTAAAATTTAAAATTTTTAGTAATTGACTGTTATAAACTATTACTGACTATAAAAAAGGGCACAATATATATATTACTTCACCACAACATCCATGCTTAAATAAACTAATGGAATAAAGAGCTCATATTGTTATTGGAAACTAAAAATGGCATCATAATGAATTCAAATTTAACTGTGCTAAGTAACATTTAGAATTATACTTTATTTGGTTATTTTTTTAAAAAGAAAATGGAATCTGAAATAGTCATTTCATAATAGTTGTTAAAACAGGCAAAACTCTCCATACACTAGTGTCACTCAGTGCAAGCCACAGTAATCAATGGATGACAGAAGGCTTATGCATAAAATCCCTATCTAGTGGTTACTCATCCAATATTCCTAGATTAGTTTCTAGCTTGTGGTCTTTGTCAGTGAGGAGACTTGGAACTGAGAGCACTGCACCCTGATCTTAGGATCCTCACTGATGAAAGCCACAAGCTAGAAACTAGTCTGGGGATATTGAATGAGTAGACACTAGATAGGGATTTTATGCACAAGCCTTCTGGCATTCATTGATTATTCTGGCTTGCATTGAGCTGCACTACTATATGGAGAGACTTGCCTGTTCTAATAGCAGTTATGAGCAAGCATAAGAAATAGTGATCATGTGATAATAGTTGTGTTGCATAGATTATGTGAAAAATAAAAAGAAGTTGATATAAAAATTTGGTTGTAATTTAAAATTTACATTCAATAATAATAGGCTTTAGAAATATATATACTATAACTCATCTGACTGATGATATTGCTTAAATTACTGACAAATTTAATTATGCAGTATTGTCTTGCATAAAGTTTCTCTTGCCTGAATTAAAAATGTTTTGGCCTGAGTGGTGATGTCTTAAAGTTTATGAATAGCTCTTTATGTATAGATAATTAAAAGTAGTTAAAGATATTATGTTTGATATACTACTGACTACTCAGAATATTTCTGAATTCTCCTATTGGATTTTTTTTTCCTATTATTAGTTGTAACGATGTAGAAATGTCTTATGAATGAAAATAAACAAAAATGAATGTTTAAGTCATGTGAACATTTTAATTAAAAATACAATGTAATGGTTGAAAGATATAAATAATTTGGTTTGGTTATTTAAATCATATCATGGATTATTGACACTGAGTGCATATCTTTTCCTAAGATCATTGATAGTCTGCTCACCAGATTGAAACAATATTGTTTGACTTCAGATTTATTCTGTTTTAGTAAAGCTATAAGTATGAAATATATGATAATTTTTATTATGGAGTTTATATGATTGTTTGAATAATTTTAATACATTTTTTACTATTCTTGGTCATGACACATCTTGTATACTTGAATTTATTTATAATTTGAATACTAACACTGTCTACATTTTATTATTTGATGACTACAATTGTTTTTGGATAAATATGCAAAAATTTATCAAATAAAGTAACACAATTATTGTAATAACTTATATAATTCAGACTTACTTTTTTTTTCCTATGTCATAGCATCGGCCTGAACCCACAACCGTCTGCAGCCAACTACTTGCTTGCAAGGCAGCTGTGATGACCTCTTGGCTAACAACACTTGACAAGACTTGACTTACATTTTTATGAGAACCTTGAATCACCCATCATTTCCTTATCTATTTCTTCTCAATTTCCTACTGGTTATTATAATCCTATTTTAGAAAGACATGTTGCATTATATTCAGTTTCCCAACTGTTACATTAACAATCTGAACACTAAGATTAAACGTGAATGAATAATCAAAATAAAATTTTAAATAAATGAAATTCTTAATAGCAATAAATTTGATATAATGCAAAACATGGGCACAAAGATTAATGAAAATGTCACTAACATAATCGCAGTAAATTTTGAAAGGATGAATATTCTACTTAATAATTAACCTGACATAATTTGGCATATCATATATATTTTAGACTTAAATCTTTTATAGAATATTAAATTTTCAAGATACAACACTCATTATTATGCAAACTCACATACACCCACACACACACACACATATATATATATAAATTAAAAGGTGTGAAGGTTGTCTTGACAGCAGTTTGAAATATTGGTTGCTATATTTACTGTGAATGTTTAGGTGGTTACTGGTTGAAAACTAATTATATATATATATAATTAAAATTAACTATTCCTCATTATTCTTTAACTATAAACAAATGCTGTTTTTGGCATATACTTTATTTGTCATATATATATACATTAGCATTATTCAACTGAAGAGAATAAACCTCTTGCAAATAAACTCACAAACAATTCAATTTATAAATATATAGTTTGTTTTTTTAACCAATATTATTTTGAAGTATCATGTTTTTTAATACATATTTAAACATACTCATTATTAGATTCATTAAGTTATTTTTTAAACTGTATTCATTATTTTCACTTAAAATAGATATGGTGAACGTCAGGTCCAGGGACCAAATCCATATCTTGAAAAGTGCCATTGTATAAATTTTTTTATATAAATATGAGTAGAGCAAATATTGAATTAAAATAAATTAAACCACTAAACATCACATGATCACCATTTCTTATGCTTGCTCATAACTGTTGTTAAAACATGCAAAACTCTCCATACAGTAATGCCACTCAATGCAAGTCAGAGTAATCAATGGATGCCAGAAGGCTTGTGCATAAAATCCCTATCTAGTGCCTACTCATCCAATATTCCCAGACTAGTTTCTAGCTTGTGGTTATCATCAGTGAGAAGTCTTTGATCTGAGAGCACTGCACCTAGATCTTAGGATCTAATGCGACCCTCTAGCACCCACCTTTTATCTCTAGTTAACTACAAAACTATGAACTTAAAATTTAAAACACAATAATATTTTTAATCCAAGCTCAGTAGCTTATATAGTCATATAGGTCTGAACTCTGTTCAGTACCCATACATTTGGTGTCTTTGGTTCTTTAATAACCATAGTCACCTCTATCCTATTAGACATGATTGGTTTTAAATCACTAAACATCACATGATCATCATTTCTTATGCTTACTCATAACTGTTGTTAAAACAGGCAAAACTCTCCATACAAAAGTGCCATTCAGTGCAAGCCAGAGTAATGAATGGATGCCAGAAGACTTGTGAATAAAATACCTATCTAGCGCCTACTCATCCAATATTCCCAGACTAGTTTCTAGCTTGGGGTTATCATCAGTGAGAAGTCTTTGATCTGAGAGCATTGCACTTAGATCTTAGGATCTAATGCGACCCTCTAGCACCCACCTTTTATCTCTAGTTAACTACAAAACTATGAACTTAAAATTTAAAACACAATAATATTTTTAATCCAAGCTCAGTAGCTTATATAGTCATATAGGTCTGAACTCTGTTCAGTACCCATACATTTGGTGTCTTTGGTTCTTTAATAACCATAGTCACCTCTATTCTATTAGACAGGATTGGTTTTAAACCACTAAACATCACATGATCATCATTTCTTATGCTTACTCATAACTGTTGTTAAAACAGGCAAAACTCTCCATACAAAAGTGCCATTCAGTGCAAGCCAGAGTAATGAATGGATGCCAGAAGACTTGTGAATAAAATACCTATCTAGCGCCTAGTCATCCAATATCCCCAGACTAGTTTCTAGCTTGTGGCTGTTGTCAGTGATAAGATTTGGATTCAAAATATTGTTTTCAATTTTAAGTTCATAGTTTTGTAGTTAATTAGAGATAAAAGGAGGCTGCTAGATGATTACATTACATCCTAAGTTCTAGCTCCAGTGCTCTCAGATCCAAGGCTCCTCACTGATGACCGCCACAAGCCAGAAACTAGTCTGGGAATATTGGATCAGTAGGCACCAGATAGGGATTTTATGCACAAGCCTTCTGGCACCCATTGATTTCTCTGGCTTGCACTGAGTGGCACTACTGTATGGAGAGTTTTGCCTGTTTTAAAAAAAAAATTTAAGTAAAATAAAATATTTATTTTTATTTATTTTTTAGTTTATTCCATTAGAGGTGTAATATTTCCAAAAATTATATATACTGGGTAGTCTATCTGACAACAGATTTAATCTTAGAACATTTTGTTGCTTTTACAGTGATTTTTGCATTAATCTACAAAATTGAAGGCATTTTATTTGTTTTTATGGTAATTTTTGTGGACAAATGTATACTAAAAAAATAAAACTCAAATTTTAATTCATTTTATTATTATTATTTATTAAAATAGCTACACTGAATGAGATAAAAAAATTGCCACCAAAAATTACACATTTCAAAAGAAATGGGCCAACACATTTTTTTAGAGAAATAAATAGTAAATCCATATATCTGATATGTCTGGAAATAATTTCAGTTAATAGAACAAAAATTAAGAAGCATTATTTATTAAAACATTTTAATTACAATAAGAGTCTTGGGAAAGAAATATTAAAATAGAAAATATGAAAAAAAGGCTGATATGTGTTATAAAAATTATAAAGAAATCAGACAATTCAGTGAAAGCAAGTTACATTGTTTAAACAATCTATTATTATAAAATACTGAAAATTTATAATTATTAAAGATGAAGTCAACCTCCAATAATGTCCTATTTCTTGAATATTATAAATCTCCATCCACTCACCCACAAGCACAGATAGTAAGAGTTGGTGGATATATAGATACACTCTAAACTTAAGTGATTCACTCAAGTTTTTAAAACTCTTACTGGCAGGTGCGCTGAAATTTATAATATTCCAGAAATAACGCATTATCAGAAGTTGACTTTCTCTTTAATAAATATTTAAAAAAATAAAAGCCGAAAATTTAAAGCCATTTTCTGAAAAGTTTAGAATAGATTTTCTCATAGTTGCTGTAAAATTAATCTATCCAGAGAATAAAAAAAATTCAAGAATATAAACATGTCAAGAAACAATAACAAGGTGGATTAAAAAATTGTCATCAAATATGGAACAGTCATTAATAATAACGATGTTATTTATTTTTTATTAAAAAAAAAGGTACAGTCTCATCAAAAAGGGATAGTTGAAATTGGCCTTCCAAATAAAAAATTTGCCCACCCCTAATGATTAAGGGTAAATTAATTAAATTTTTGATCAAATATAGGAGACTAATTTTTAAGTCAATAATTTGTAAACCTATGAATGATGTTATAAATATTCCAATAGCCCTGGGAAAAAAGATTTCCAATCTTTGATTTAAAATATTTAAAAAATGTATACATGGTAGTCACTATAATACACATATTCAGTTTGAAAGTGGTATAATAATAGATGAATATTGTTTATGCCAAATCAGATAATTGAATAGATAAAAATGTCACCAATAGTTAATCACGATTTATAAAAATTATAAATATGCTCATAAATAATTATTTATAATAGAGAATAAAATTCAATTCTTAATTGTAAATTTGCATTTAAATTATTTAATGATATATATTTAATGATTATGAATTCAACTGTGTTACATATATATACTCATATCTGCAATATGATTAATTCAATTATGTATTTGCTTTTTTTTATATCTTTTAAAAAACCGCTTTAAATAAAATCTTTTATATTTTAATCTACATAACATTTTTTTTTATTTAAAAATTTTTCTTTTTATATTTTAATTATGATAAATACTCTTTGATTATCTTATATTTAATAAATTATTTCAAACTAAATTTATTATTTTATTTTAACACAATTAATAATTTATAAAGCTCATACTCATTTTGTAAGTAATATATATTAAGGCTATATACTTAAGACTATGCGCCTAGATACGACAGTAGGGACCTTATTATAGCCTTAATATATATTATTTACATAATGAGTATGCACTTTATAAATTATTAATTACAACTTTAAATTGTCTTACAAGATTTCTAATTATAAGAGCTTCACACCGACTTACTGTAAATCGAAAGATTTTGCGTACATTAGCTTATATAGAAATTGTGGACTTAATCAGTGAAGTAGTTAATAACTTCACACTCTCAAATCAAAATGCTTTAGATTCACCTATATAATTAAAAAATAGGTCGAAGATAAGAGTGGCTGCTTTTGTCTTTTAAAGTCATTAATCTTGGGTTAAGATTTGTAGAGGTCCCTACTGTCATATCTAGGCACATAGTTTTAAGTTTATTGCTTTAATACATGTTATTTAATACATAATAAACATTTTAATTTGAAGGGAGCAAGCTTAAATCTTTGGTTTACAATTTCACTTAAATTTATTTTTTGTATTTATTGCTAAATAATTTTTAGGATTTGATTATTGTAAAAAAATAATCATTTATATTAAATGAGTATTGAAAAGAATCAAATGGAAATAATAATTATTTACATTATATGAAATCATATGTATTATATAAAATTTTGTGTAGTATGTTGAACTTGTCACATTACCTTTTTAAAGTTTTTTTTTATTCTTTTATTTATTATTTAACTTTATTAAATAACTATTTAAAAACAGTTTCTGAAATTATGTTTTGTGTTGATGTCTATTTTTTTAGCTATCAGTTTTGTAAATTACTCATGAGTTTGATTGTTTTTCTCCTAAAATTGTGCTTTGAAAAATGTATAGGTTGTCAAGTGAAATTATTTAATAATAGAATGAATTAAGCATGTATATTATCTCTTGTTCACAATTCTTAGGATTCTTGAAATCCCAAAAACTAATCTGGATAATAACAGTTTTATGCTCAACTTCTGGCAGAAATTTAGTGATTGTTTTTTTTTTCAAATCCATTTTTTAAAAATCATTTTCTTAAATAGTGAGATGAGTTTTACTTCAGAATATAAAATTATTTCTCACTCTGATCTTTAGAACTGTATTGCTGCCCCTGTTTTCTTTAATAGTTGAATCAAGAATTGGTGTTTCTGAGAAAATATTGAAGTCATCTGCTTCCCCATTTTGTTTGGCACAATCCAGTATGTAGTCAATCACATCTTATCTCAGACATAACAGTATTAATTTTAAATCAATAGAGTATATTTTTATTAAAGATTATTTGGATATTTCCCTTCTTTTTTATGTAAAAAAATTCTAATCATATATTTAAAATTTCTCTATAGTTATTTTTTCCTTTAATTTTCAAAATCAAGATATTGTTTGATTTGAACAACATTAGTTTTTGTTTTAGAGAGAGATAAAAAGCAAAAAAAAAATTAATTAATTATACAAAATTCCTTAACAAAAAATCTTAAAACTTTTTTCTTCTTTTAAAAACCTAGTAAAGAGTAGAGAAAATATTTATTTATCTCTCTTATTATCTTTTTTAAAATTAAAACTAATCAATAAATTACTGAAGAGAGAGGGAAAATTATTTATCTTATTATTTCCTTTAAAAAAATTAATATTAATAAATAAAATTATTGAAGAGAGAGAAAAAAATGTTTTATTATTTTTTATACTTTTTTTCTCTTTCCTCTAATACTACTCTTATCAATAAATGTGCATATTGTTATTATTTTAAAAATGTTTGGAATTCTTTTATCATTTAAGGAGTGTAAAACCTTTGAATAAGTTATTACTTGATAATATTAAAAAAAAAACACGAGAAAATTAAATATCACCATTTTCCCATTTTAAATTAAATTTAATAAGCCTTATATATCTGCCATATCCAGAGTTGACCATTGTCTACAATATTGAATAAGAAAATTGTTCCAATTTTTGGTTTTTTGTAAAAAATAACTAAGATATTTATCATGATGAATCACCAGTTGATTGATTAAAAAGATTTTTATAGACTATAGGAATTTATTATAATTACCATATATGTTAATGACTTTTCACATTTAAGTTTTGAAGGAAATCATTTTATTGTAATTTCTGATGAAAACCAAACTTCTGCTTGAAATATTAAAGTGGTTGGGTAAAAAAGTAATTGTGTATTAAAGTGGTTGGGCAGAAAAGTAATTGTGTTTTGTTTTTATTTATGTATTACCTTTAGTTAGTTTATATACTTCTTGTTTTATTTTTTTTTAATTTTTTGCTTTTTTATTGAGGATTTCTTAGTAACAACAAAGTTTAAATTTTTTCTCTCTATTTAATAGACATTATCTTCTTATTTATATTATTATAACAACAATCCATAGAAATGTTTAATTCAACATATATATAATAGATTGAACTTCTGCAATCAATGCAAATAATATTAAAACAGCACAACAGAGAATAAAAAAATATATTTAATTAAATAAGCCAAGAATACTTTCAATGTATGCACACATCATACCCATACTTAGCAAATAATAATAAAAAAACAATATTTTACCATCAAAAATTTTAAAAACCATTTTTTTTTATTTGAACAGTATTAGTTCTATGATTTACCACATATTCATTTTGAGCAATAAAGCAAGCCTTCTTAATCTCTTACTTTCTGTCACTTCCTTCCCTACAAATTACTTCAACAATATCAGGATCAAAACATATTCTTATTTTTTTTCATAGTTAAAAAAAAGATGTGTTTGTTAAATCAGTTTTAGATTGAATGCTTTCATTTTTGTCTTCAAATTTGCTTTTATTTTAATATAGTATATATAAAAATTTTAATGGTAAAATATAATATTATAGTTTAAATTCTTTTGTAGCACTTTCGATTACGTGGTAATCCGTCAGCTTTAACTGAATTTCAAATTTTTTAAACTTAATATTACGTATATTTCCATAAGCTGTGTATGGCCGTATTTGCAACTTGCCTATTCATAACATCATTCTTATATTTATCAATCAAAATTGCCTCTTTAATTTTCCTTTTTTTATGATTTCTTTCTTCCATTAATATTTTAATTTCATTACTATTAAATGTAAACCTATAATTACAAGTTTTTTTATGGTCAAAGAATACTGAAGCTGTATTAAGTTGATTATTTACATTATTTTTAATTTGATTATATAATAATTAATGCTCATGATATATATAATTTTAAAACCTTAACATGAGTAATTTATAAATTGCGAGTATGTGCATGTATATATATATATTCATTTTAAAAAGTAGGTTATATAAGTAAATTTACACACAGACTGCGATAATACATTTAAAACTTAAATAAAAATAACAGTTTCATTATTTAAATCTATTTATTTTAGAAATATTACAGTCATAATATTTGTTTTCATTTAGTAAAATAATATTTAATCGTAAATGGATTTAAACATTTACAATTTAAAAGTAAAATATTTTTTGTTGTTTTTAGATTTATAAAAATCATGCCACAAATTTTATGTAAAAAGTAAATGAGGGTTGGGAAGATAACAATAGGCTTAATTAGTTAAATTTTGTAAAATTCATTAAATATTTTGCCATCAAATAAACAACAGATGTCCACTCGGGTATTTTTTTAATTAAAATATTGTTAAAACCAAGTTCTAATTCAAATATCTTAAAAGTAAAACTAATTATAAAATCCCTGTTTTTAGATATTTGGATAAGTTGGCAGCTTTTAGTGTGCATCTATTTTTGGCTCTCCAGTGACTGCCGCAGGGTAGTTCCATTGTATGCTGGTTTGGTATATAGAGGGCCAATTTTATTAACTGTTATTGTTCTATGCTATTATATTTTATGCTTATGCTTATGATATGCTATGCTTCTCTAATATTAATGTCATATGCTTTTCTAGTTATAATATATTGTGAGTTCCTTAGCATTAAAGGTTTTACGTACTTAATATTTTGCCTTCAACCTGTCAGCTGAGATATTACTTAAAAAAATATTGAATTCAATACAGCTGAATTTAGTGAAGCAACACCATTGATAAATTTGTAATATACCAGCCTTTGCCTATTGAATGGAGAATGCCTGAGTAGAAGACCGGTGGGAAGGCTCTCTTCCTACTCAGGGAAAATGGCCAACCTGTGGCATCAAACCATCAGATACTTTGGACTTATTGGAAACTGCCACTGCTGCTGAACATGTGTCATATTTAATCATGAATCAAGAAGCTGGCACATCAAGAACATGCTGCATAACTTCCATTAAAGCTTCAAATTAACACCGGAGAAGACCAAAATGTGCACAAACTGCCCAAATTGATATGAGGTAACCTCCATTAACCCAAGAGCTCTTGTGTTGTTTATTTCTCCTTTTACAGATAGCTAAATTTAAGTATATATTTTCATTATAAAACTGCCTCTTTCTGTAAAATATTTTGTAACCTAACTTGTGTGCTTTTCTTTTTATCCTTGGGTTGATATTTTATATTTTATATATTTGCTAATATATTTCTTTTATTATAGTAGTGTGCTTAAATAGTCATCAAATGAGCAAATTATTTTCTTCCCTTTTATTAGTGTGCTGCCATATTATTGCAGATTAATTTTATAACTGACCCCTTAGTAAATGTATTCTAAAATCACTTGTTCGAGGGCTACTTTATTTTTATTAATCTCCTAAATAATTGTTTTCAAGAAAGGTATATTTCACATTTTTTTATATAATGTGAGGATATGCACGATATTGATTAAGTGGATTTTACAATATAGAGAAATGCATGACTATGTATAACCTTATGAATCCCCTTTTAATCATGCATTCCCCTTTATTTTTCTTATTTTAAAATAACATTTTATTGTATTTATAATGCCATTTATGAACTATAAAAATTGAGGTTGAGAATGTGCAGACCATCTTTAAATTATATACGAATTGGTTAAGCGCCTTTACTTATTTAGTTACCCTTTCTATATATCTGTTTATGTTTTATATTGTGTGTTACTGGTATAGGCATATGGGATGTTGAGACCTGCTTTGTTTCTCTAGGGATTTATGTCTCAGACCTTTCCCTTTTCTTCTTGCGGTTTCCAGATAGTGTATGTGCTAGAAGCCATACCTGGGAATATTACGCTTAAGTCACCCAGCCACAGAGTTCATGGTACAATGCCATGTTCGGACTGTTTGTGACAGAACTTTCCACAGGGTTCATGGCAAGATGCCATCCTGTCTGCTTTAATTTTATTGTTTATTATTTTATTTTATTTCACAAAGCTGCGGTTAACGTATTGCACTCCATCCTATATATTGATCCTCCACTAGTACCATCATTCTCTTTTAATATTAAAATGATATTTTATTCAATTGTCAGCATCTTAACCACTTCCATGCCTCTAGCTCAACGAGCTTTTGTCCGCACTATTCTTGAATTCAATATAAGTTCTTTTCTCAAATCTTAAATATATAAATTGATTTAAGCAAACATTTATTATATTTGCCATAGGCCTCATATATCTTGAAATCAGCCTTTCTTTATGTAACTGTACTTTTGCTTAAGCACATTGTTATGATATTATCTTGCATTGACCCAAGGATAGAGGTACAAATAAATTAACAAGCTGTTAATATAAATGGCACTTTATTAAATTTATTCCAAATATATATTTATCTTTTAATGAGTTGATGGCATGGACTGGCTTATTCAGACAATGCTATTTTATAATGTTTAATTAATAAACCGTATTTAAATTTTAGTCAGTTTGAATATATTTATTCATGTTCTGCAATCCACACCATTACTCTGGTCTATTTCACCTTTTGTATATATATTTTGTATCATCCATAATCTTTAGTTAGTGAACCTAATGATGTATTGTAATATAGTCTCTTGCTTCTCCCTGACCACCTGCACTGGCAAGAAACTATTCTATTAGTGGCATCAGACACATTATCACATAGGTGGCAGTGTGGAGTATAAACTTTAGATTCAAAATTAGGATTTCTAGAAGGCAATTCCTTCTAGAGTGTTGAGTTTTGTGTCTGGGGTTTAAATTCTGCAGTGTGTTAGCGAGATATACGAATCTGATCATTACAATATATATATATATATATATATGTTACACTGGACACTCCAACCTTTTTTACACTGAGAGTGCCACTAGGCCACTGTCGACCTATCACATAGAAAATTTGATTTACAGGGATCAAAAAGTTAATGATGATGAATATAAATGCCACCAATTAGACTCAGGAAGAGATCTTAAACATTGTTCAGACAATTGAGGGACAGGACACAGAAACAAACATCAGCCAAAAACAAATATAATTATTAAAAAATTTTAAGTTTTATTAATTCAAAAAAATATTAGTCAAAAAAATAAATAAAGTTGATCCCAAATTCCCCAACTTTCTTTGTCAGAGAGTGCATGTGAATATTTTGGTGTATCAAACACTTCAGCAGATAATGTTGTTTTCTCACCTAAGTCTAGAGGGCTTTGTATAATCTTCTTGCCAATGATTTATCTACACACTTCCACTTTCCTTTAGTAGGGATTTTAATAAAGATGATCTTGTATGGAAATGAACAGCATGAAGCAAGCTTACCTCAATCTCATAAAAACAATGGGACAAAACAAGGATATCATATGCTCCATAAACACTAATAAGAGATTGTGTTGAATATGGTTCTTAAGTTTACCCCTGTACAAGAAGAGAGACAAGATTATAATTTCTTAATCTTTAATATAAAAGGAAATCTCAAAATCTGCTTGGCTTGCAAGAAAAACAGAACTATATAATCGATAAAGTGCTAGCCAAAAGACCTACGGTTTGCAGGAAATGTAAACATATGTTAACTAAATTAATTTCAACTAAAATAGGGAACAGGTATGTTAACTAAATTAATTTCAACTAAAATAGGGAACAGGTGAAATAAAAAGAAAACTACTATTATCTTCCAAAGCTTTTAACAACAATTAATAATATTAAAAAATTGAGTGGAAAATATTAACTCACAATACACTCTCTGACAAAGTGAAAAATAAAATCTTAAAGTAATTCACTATACTTTATAAATTCCATAAAGAAAAATACATAAAACAAAATAAATGATATGTTTATAACTTGATTAATAATACCTAAACTATTAAGAACAAGCCTATCACAGATTCTTTTTTTTTCAAGCTGATACGTAAGCCCTGGTTAAAATATAAAAATGTTTAGTTACCTTCGGGATTTTAATTTTTCTGTCTAATTGTTTCCAGTGATGTGCACAAGGTTTTACTTCTATTGGGAGTACATTCTGATGGTTTGTATCTCCATTTATTTGGTTGTGGAGTATGAAAGTAATCTTCAGGATCAGTCACTCTCAAACTAGACAATTAGGACATGTTCATGATGGCACAATCCCAAGCTCCAGAGTTTGTCTTAGATGACTTAGCACTTCATACTTTTATTATGATATTTTAAGGTGGGTAGTTTCTGCATTTTGAATGAAGGGTCTCTATTTTCCATATTAAGGCTGTATTTGTTGTTTTGTTCTTCTTCTCCTTGAATCATTACTTTAGCTGGAAACACTCAACAATAGCAATCAGCAATTTTTCAGTCGCAATTTTCTAATACACAATTCTGTAATTAGCAAATATAATACATCAGCAGTTCACAATTAGCAAATATAAAAATATATATCTCAATCAAAAACACAGAATTTTTATATACTATTGTTATCTCCTGGCAGATGCTAAAATCTAACTAGGTCTAGTCTTTATCTTCTACCAGATCATAATTAAAAGTTTTAACCAGTGCTATTCTTTATCTCTTGCTAGATCTTAATTAAAATTTCAACCAGAGGTATCTTTTATCATATGTTTTTACTTTCTAATACCACTTTTAATCAATTGGAAAATAAGTCTCTGCTTTTAAAAATAGATTAAAGCAAAAACAAATATGAAAAGGATCATCTCAATCATACTCTTTTAAATCAAAATATTTTTTAAGATTTCAAAATATAATTGAGTACATGTTTAATGGTACATATGCTTACAAACAAAAAAAATAAAATACAAAATTTCAAATAAAATTTTCTTTTCCCTTTTAAATTTTTTTATAGATATACATTTTAGTTTTGATTTTAGAAGAAATGATTTTTGAAATGGAGAAGGTATCTGGTTCAACTGCCCCATCATATCTCAAAAAAAAAAAATTCTTCATATATATATCTTTTAAATCCCCTTTTTTACATTGACCCCCCCAAAAAAAAAATCCTGCTGAACATTTTTTTTATCCTCTGTCTAGTGACATTGAGACAACTTTTGATTTCCCCCAGCTACAACTACTGAACTTTCTCTTAACTATTTCTGGAGAATTTGTTTTATTTGTGGTCAGATATCATTGATGTTAATCTTGTTACTGTCTACTGCTGAATCTTCCATTTTCCAGAAGTTAATCATTTTAGATATTTCACCCATTGAATGATTATGAGTATTTCTTTTGGAAGAAGAAGCAGCAGCTCCTGACATTTCTACAATGTAAACATATATCTGAAGACCCTTTTTTTTTAGCAAAACTCCACATTTCTTCAAAGTGTCTCGCTTTATTATTAATAATATCAACAATAATAAATGGAAAGAGACTCTCTGCTACAGTCTTTTTGAATGTTTTAAATAAGCTTGCTCTGTAAATAGCTGCCATTCCTGCTTCAAATTTATATTCCCTAATCATTTTCTTGACCCTTTTTCTTGTTTCAAATTTATGTTCAAAATGAACAGTTAGTTTAATCAACTTATCTTTGATTTCTTGTGGAAATACCTTTACATTATTTTCTGTCTTTAAATTATCCCTACTCTCTTCTTTGTGCACTATTTTTATTTCCACTTAATCTTCCCTAACACTATCTTGTTTTAACTCATCTCTAATGCCCTCCTGTTTTTTCTCCACTCTTTTCATTGTTTCTTGCCTCATTCCTTTCATTTTGGCTTTCAAGTCTTCCCACATTGCCTCCTGACTTTGCTTCATTTCTTATTGATTTTGCTCCATTTTTCATAACTCTTGTCACATTTCTTTCATCATTGGCAGCTATCTTTATTTTATTTTTCTATTTTTTTTCATTATCTCCATCATCATCTGTATTTCTGCCACTTCTTTTTCCTTTTTGACTACTTGGGGATTTTTGAAAGGGCTTTCTTCCTCAAGTACTCGCCTATCATTTTCTTCACTGATTTCCATTTTTAAAAACAAGATC
Organism: Epiperipatus broadwayi; assembly: GCA_028023455.1. NCBI lineage: Eukaryota > Metazoa > Onychophora > Udeonychophora > Euonychophora > Peripatidae > Epiperipatus > Epiperipatus broadwayi. Next base: position 12,104,008 of record JAQFVV010000020.1, on the reverse strand, counting down.
AAACCCCAATATTTCAATATTTCTAACATTTTATTTTCAGTTTTACAATGTTCCAAAATTTTTTTAGAAATAAAAAAAATGGTATTTAATTATTTATTCATATTAAAAAGACAAACTCCTAGTCCAAATCACTCCATTGACACATATGCCTACTATACTAACACTAAATTCTGCCTCACTAACCGTGAAATATTTCTCAATTGTCTGAATAAAATCTCATGTGGGTTTTACAATTTGAAGTCCCATCTTGGCAGTGCTAAAATTTTATATCCATTGTACCGGACACTCCAACCCTTTTTTTACACTGAGGGTTCCACTAGGCCACTGTTGACTTAGAAAATTTGATTTATAGTGATTAAAAAGTTAATGATGATGAATATAAATGCTGCCAGCTAGATTCAGGGAGAAAAAGAGATCATAAACATTAATCAGACAATTGAGGGACAGGACACAGAAATAAATATCAGCCAAAAACAAATATAATTATTAAAAAATTTTTATGTTTTATTAAATTCAAAAAATATTACTCAAGAAAAATATATAAGTTGACCCAAATTCCCCAACCTTCTCTGTTAAAGAATGCACATGAATATTATGGTGTATCAAATACTTGAGCAGATAATGTTGGTTTCTCATCTAAGTCTAGAGGGCTTTGTACGATCTTCTTGCCAACAATTTATCTAGTCACTTCTACTTTCCTTTATTAGAGATTTTAGTAAAGATGATCTTGTATGGAAATGAACAGCACAAAGCAAGCTTACCTTAATCTTGTAAAAACAATAGGACAAAACAAGGATGTCAGATGCTCCATAAAAACTCATAAGAGATCATGTTACAATATGGCCCTTAAAGTTACCTCCATACAAGCAGAGAGACAAGATTATAATTTCTTAACCTTTAATATAAAAGGAAATTTCAAAATCTCCGTGGCTTACAAAAAAGCAGAGCTTTATAATTAATAGCTAGCCAAATGATCTAGTTTGCAGGAAATGCAAACACACACTAACTAAATTAATTTCAACTAAAATAGGGAACAGGTGAGATAAAAGAAAATTACTATTATCTGCCAAAGCTTTACCAACAATTAATATTATAAAAAAAACAGCATAAAATATTAACTTACAATACACTCCAACAAAGTGGTAAATAAAATCTTAAACTAATTCGCTATATTTTATAAATTCCATAAAGAAAAATACATATAACAAAATAAATGATATATTTATAACTTGATTAATAATACCTAAACTATAAAGAACAAGCCTATCATTAGATTTTTTTCAAGCAGATACTTAAGCCCTGGTTAAAATATAAAAAAATTCAGTTACCTTTGTGGATTCAATTTTTCTGTCTGATTGATTCCAGCAGTGTGTGCAAGGTTTTAGTTCTATCAGGAGTACATTACAATGGTTTGGACCTCCATTTATCTGGCCATGGAGCATGAAGTAAATCTTCAGGATCAGTCTCAAACTAGGCAATTAGAACATGTTCATGATAGCACAATTATGAGCTCTGGAGTTTATCTTAGATAGCTTAGCACTGCATACTTTTAATATGGTCTTTTAAGTAGTTTCTAGATTTTGAATGAAGGGTTGTTATTTTCCATATTAAGCATGTTTATTTTTTTTCTTCTTTTCCTTGAATGGTTTCTTTAGGTAATAACGCTCTGAAATAGTAATCAGCAATTTTCCAGTCACAATTTTCTAATACACAAATCCTATTTTGCAATCCATAATTAGCAAATATAAAAATATATATCAATCAAAAACACAGAGCTTTGTTTTATTATTTTATCTCCCACCAGATTCTAAAATCTAACCAGAGCTTGTCTTTATCTCCTGCAGACTCAACCAGGGCTATCTTTTATCTTGTGTTTTTATTTTTTAATACACTTTTAATAAATTGGAAAATAAGACTGTGCTTTAAAAAATAGATTAAAATAAAAATGAAAAGAATTATATCAATGAAAACTCTTTTAAATCAAAATATTTTTATGATTTCAAAATATAATCAAATATATGTGTAATGGCATATACACCTACAAACAAAAAAATAAAATAAAATACAAAGTTTTAAATACAATTTTCTCTTTCCTTTTAAAATCTTTATAGATATATATTTTAGTTTTGATTTTAGAAGGGGTGATTTTTGAAGTGAAGAAGTTATGAAAAAAGTGATCCATGTGAAATTTTTATTTAAAAAATTATTAAAATAAAATTATCATCAATAATGTGATGGTTTCAGTTTGAGAGATTGTTGTTTATAAAAATCTAAAGTTTTTAGTAATCTAGATAAAATACTGCTCGATAAAAGAAAATAGTCAGAATAAAAGTCTAAAGAGATTTTTTTCTATTATTAGTAGTTTGAAATAGGAGGGGGAAACTAAAAACTTAAAATATCTTTTACATAAAATTAAAAATATCTCATTTATAATGAGTTGATTTTAGAAATATGTATGTGCGTAAATGTCGAGTTGATTTTAAATATAGCAAAAGGTGAGCTTGTTGATAAAATAAATGTGTGTGCTAAATATTAAGGAATAAATGAAAGTTAAAAAATATTGTATAATCATAAGATATATAAACACAGGATTTACAATGGCTAAGAATTAAAAATCCACAAAACAAATTTGCAATGGCTACCAAGGAAAACACAATAAAAATCTTATCGAAGGAAACTGGAGGAATTTCAACAACAGATATAGCTGGCAGACATTAAACTGTCAACAGGTCATCATATAAATAGCCCAGATTTTCATCAAGCAGTTCAGTTGAGATCACAATCAGATCAGTGCAGTTCAGTCAATCAATCAATAAGTCTATTATGTATCCAGAATCAGAGACCATGCAGTGTTGAGTGGCTTTTAGGAACATACAATCTTGCTCCAGCCCTTAGTCTAATAAGATCGGCAATTTGCCCTGTAAAAGTGATGCCTGTTTAACCACTTGAAAAATCACCAGGAATGTTTAACTGTCTAAGAATAGTACCACAGAATAATAAGCCTAAAAACCTCCACAAAACTTCGGATCCAACCGGTTGGAAAAATTTTCAATTGAAGCATCAACTAGCAAGAAGTCAATGTTCAAATACTATAGGTAATAAGTAACTTTTATTACTTCCATTTCTGATACTAAGGTAGCCATTGCATTAACTTAAAGCTGCCAGAGTCAATTAATAAATGAACTCTATAGCATGCATAAAGAACTATTGATGTGCATGTTCATTATATTGATTTCATGTATCTTTAATGCCTTGTATTGTCTAATACCTTTTGTTATATTATATTGCATGATTTATGAAGAGTACATGTAATTATCTATAAAATCATTGTTCATATTTAATTGAGAAAGTTATAAGTAGTAACTATAATAATAAGCACTTAGTTAAAATAATAAATTTTCTTTAAACTTAATGTTTGCCGGTCAATTCTTTTTCACTAATTAAAGAAATAATGTATTAGATTATTCTTTTGATTGAGTTAGTCATGGGATTTTTCGAGTGCTGAATTATGGGATTACTGTCCAAACACGTTAGTTCTCGTAGCTAGCTGACACCTCTCAAAACAAATAAAGTGTTTGGATAGTGGGGGTTTGAATCTAGCAGTCATGGTGGCCACAGTCTGGAAATGTGATTGTGTCATGCATTGCATAGCTTGGTCTGATCGTGGGTATCATTGGTATTTCTGCTATTGATGGTATTCTCCCCTCTGCTCGAAGGGCTGGTCTATTCACATATTTATAATATAAGATTATAAAATTATGATAAATAAAGTTTAAACTCAGTTAAACCTAGCAAATAGAGTACACTGTATCTTCTTCCGAATGCACCCAGTACAATATATATATATATTGTAACCAGTTGGGTTACATCACACACACTAATATAGTGGATGTGAATATATATATATGTAAAATAAAGGAAAAGTAGAAATAAACACAGACAAAAATTATAGTAGATATTTTCTACATTCATTGAAATAAAATAATAATAATAATAATAATAATAATAATAATACTCTGATTTAAAATATTGTTTTATAAATTAATGTTTTAAAAAGGTCTGAATAAATATAAATATTGCATTATTATTAATTATTACTCTGATTTTGAAATTTAAAAACACCCTGCCGTATTTTTGAAATTTTAATTAAACAAAATTCTTATCTATTAGAAATCCCCTAAGTAAAAACATGTATATGAAGGGATTAGTGAGATAAAAATAGAAACTCTGTTTTTAATCAAAGTGTTGTTAACACCTCAGATGAGATTATAAAAGACTGATAAAAAAATATATCAGTTAGTTTTTGCTTGTAGTTTGTAAGAGTTGACCAGAGGAGTCTGGTTGTAGTATTTTAAGCAGTGGCCAACTAGGCCACTGCATAGTCTGGATAATGATTTATAAGAGAGCAGTCTGAAAAGTTGGTTATAATATTTTGTTGCAACTTGATGAAGTTTGCAGCAGTTGGTTTTAGCTGACTGGAGAGTTGGCAAAATAGCTATTATGAAGTTATGTGGCTGAAGGCAGAACATTAGATTCAGGAGCTACCAATATTTCCTTGCAGGAGTTTGAAATTCACTTGGAGAAAATGACTCACTTCTTTGTGCTGAAATTCATAGCCTTAAACGTGCAGAGGATGGTTGATTGCCTGAAATCTATCAAACCAAGAGAGCTGCTTGTCTGGAACAATCCTAGACTGAAAGGAAGATCAACATTTTACATGGATTACATTTTTCCTGATTATGACAATCACCAAAACCAAACTCATCAAGAAAAATCTTCCAGCTTGCTGAAGAATTAATTACACTATGTTGCTTCAGATAATGGCAAAGGAACACGGATAAACGTATATACAGCTGGTGGTGAGTAGCATTATATATGATAAGGAAGTTTTAAACAATTTCCTTAGTAAAATGACATTTTTATAACTGATAGAAATATATAAAACGATATTAGTTTAAAATCGTTTATTAAAGAAAAAAAAGTACAAACAAAGTTATAATTAATAGTCAAGAAAGTGATTTTCAAAAATCTTTTAGACTAGGAAAAAAGAAAGACATTTTAAATCAATTAACTATCAAAAATTTGATAGTTCTTATTTTAAAGAAAAGGACTATATTCAAGATTAAATTGCGAAAATAATCTTTCATAATTTTATTGTAGCTAAATTAATGTTTCATATGCCTGTGCAAATTATATATACGTGTTTCAGTAAACCTAGTATGTAAAATGTATTTCATTTAACTGAAATTTCAATCATTTATTGCATTTCATATAATTTAAGAGTTTGATAATTATTTTGTAACAAGTCAAATAAGTTATTTCATGCACACACACATGTATATGTGCGTATGTTGCCAATTGTAACACATATGTAAATTTTAATCAATTTTTTTTTTTATATAATGATTTTATGTTTAATTGAAATGCATTCCTTGTATATTATAAAACGCACGTCTGTATACGAATATATATATATATGCGTTTGTAGAAACTTATTAAGAAATATTGTAAATCTATATGATAACTTTAATTGTATATATAATATTGTATATCATTCAAAATCAAAACCCTTATAAGACCTTATTTATTTTTTTATTGTTAGTAATAAACTTATTTCATTGTTAAAATTGTATCCCATCATCTCTTGTTCACATACAGTAATAGAGCCCATTGTTCTCTGAGCTAGATTTCGGACACGGATAAATGGGGTTGTGTTTAGTGCTTTGGGCATCCAGTGATGATCAATCATTATCCTGGTTGGCGCAAAAGAAGATACTCTTTAAAGCCCATGCACTATTATTTTTTTTATTTTACTTTAGTCTTATTAAAAATTTCAGTTTATAGTTGGCCAGTACAAGTGGCCTGAGCATTGATGATGATCAGCATGTTTTAATGTCCCAGCATTATTGTTTAGATTTTATAGTTGTGTATTTTAATGGATGGGCACTAAGCTGGTGCATCCAAGTCATGTTTATATAATTGCCCAAGCTGGCAAAAGACTCAGTAGTTAGCCTGGTCTACAGAAGACCCATTTCCAATCCAGTCACAAGGTTGATTGTTGATTTACTGTACTTATGTATTATATTGTGGATCATTCATGAAGAGTGATTATTTCTCTTGAGTACTCATACTTACTTTTATTTATAATGCTGGTTGATGATTAATTATTATAGTTGCTCTTATGAGTTAGTTGGTTGATCTCAATCTCATTGATCTCTCAATGTTCACTGGGATTCTCTAATCTCATGCTCTTAAATATAATTATATTATACTTCATAAATTTGATTTTGTATTTTGTAGTGACTTGGGGTTGATGATGATTTTCCACCATATTTCGATACCCCCCCATCCCGTTACAACCCACTGCAGGATGAAGGTCTCTCCAAGTTCAATCCACCTTTTCCTATCTTTAGCTTCTGTTCTCCACATCACCCCTGCAAACTTTCTTATTTCATCCATCCATCTCACACATGGTCTCTTTCTGGGTCTTTTACAATCTCTTGGAATCCAGTTTAAAATTTTAATTGTCCATCTATTATCATCTCTTCTAGCAATATGTCCAGCCCAACTTAACTTCAATCTTTTAATTTTTTCAATGAGGTCAGTAACACTTGTTTGTTCTCTTACCCATACATTGCGTTTTCGATATCTCTTCTTGTTACTCCCAACATGCATCTCTCCATACTTCTTTGAATGGTCTGAAGTCTCTATATTGCTCGTTAAGTGTCCAACTCTTATATCCATAACTAAGAACTGGAAAACACATTTATTAAAAACCTTCCTTTTCAAACATGTAGGCATATTTCCTTTTAATATCAAGTTAGTTCTACCAAAGGCATTCCAACCAAGTTTAATTCTATGTTTAATTTCTTCCATTATGTTTCCATCTGTGTTAACAATCTGACCAAGGTATTTGTAACTGTTAACTTCTTTTAACTCATCATAATCAATTTTTTTTTCATATTTTGAGAAAATCTATTAATCATTACTTTAGTCTTTTTAACATTTATTTTTAGTCCTACTTTCCTACTTTCAGCTGATAACTCCTGCAACATTTCCTGTAGCTCTAAAGCATTATTTTCAAAAACAACTACATCATCTGCAAAATCTAAATGACTTAAATAATCTCCATTTACTTTCACTCCTTTAACTTCCCATTTTAATCCACAAAATACTTCTTGCAGCACTGCTGTAAAAAGTTTTGGAGATATGGAGTCACCCTGTCAGACACCCTTTCCAATGTTGATTTTCCTACTATCATTATGTAATCTAATTGTTGCTGTTGCATTTTTATAAATATTCTTTAAAATATGACAATATCCTGCATCTACACTGTGATGATCCAATGCTTTAATCACTGAAGAAATGTTTATAGAATCAAATGTCTTTTCATAATCTACAAATCCTAAGCATAATGGCAACTCATATTCATTTGTCCTTTTTATAACTTTTCTCAATACCTGGATATGATCTACTGTACTAAAACCACTTTTAAATTCAGCTTGTTCTTTTGATTACTGGAAATCCAGTGCTTTCTGTAGATGAGTTGTAATTATCTTAGTAAAAATTTTGTATAAAACTGATAAAAGACTGATAGGTCTGTAATTTCTAATATCTTCTTTATCACCTTTTTAAAATATTAATATTAATACTGCATTCTTCCAATCATCCTGCAGTGGATTGATAATGGTTGATGATGATGATATATGTACACACACACACACACATATATATATATATTATTTGATGTCTGTATTTTTAAAGCAATATACCTAATTATATAACTGAATAGTCTGCAGAAAGGAGTTTGCTATTAACTGAAAGGATACCCTTTGATTCCTCTTGGAGGCCTTAAAGGAACTGAGCAGGGCTAATGTCCATTCCATATATTCTTGTCATTGCAGCTGTTATTACTATGTGATTATTCATATAGTATATGAACACAGATGGGCTGCTCACCAACACGCATTAGCCAGCGTGGTGAGTTTATTGGCTTTTTACCTCTGAGTATAAGATCAAGAAACACCATGATCTTTCTTCTCAGTGCCTAATAAGGCAGAATGAATGTTTGTTTAAATGATAAATATTTTTCTAATACATATATACAATTATGACAGACAAAAATAAAGCATGGCCCTTATTCCCAGGAGGCTGTAAAGTCACCAACCAAGGCAGCAGTTGGTGGCCAAAGGCAGAGAGTGCTAAGAATCCCCTGATTGTAAACCCAGGCTGCCATTTGATGATGACTTTTTATTTATGTACTTACAACTGCAGATCACTTTCAAGTGAAGGAAGATTTCAAAAATTAAAAGAACTATCTTATATTAAATGGGACATTATTGGACTTTGTGAAGTTAGAAGAAAAGGTGAAAAGACAATTGATTTAAAAAGTGGACATTCACTCTATTATAAAGGCACAAATATTGGAAATACAAGTGGAGTAGGATTCATTATAAATAAAAAGTGGAAGAACAATATTGTGGAGATTGATGGTGTATCCGACAGAGTGGCAAGATTAGTTATACAACTAAATAGCAGACACCAAATGCAGATAATTCAGGTTTATGCCCCAACAAGTTTTCATAGTGATGAAGTAGTAGAAGATTTTTATATGGATGTACAAAAGGCTTTTGATCAGAGTAAACAACATTTTAAAATTGTTATGGGAGACTTTAATGCTAGAATTGGTAAACAAATGAAAGATGAAAGTGCTGTAGGTAATTTTGGTTATGGTAATAGAAATGAGAGAGGACATAGACTTGTGGAGTTTGCAGAAAAAGAAAAACTTTATATTATGAATTCTTTTTTTGAGAAAAATATTAAAAGGAAATGGACATGGAAGCATCCAAATGAAGGTACAGCAGAATTGGATTATATTTTGACTAACAGGAAATATATATTCCAAGATTGTAATGTTCTTAATAAATTTAACACAGGAAGTGATGATCGATTAATAAGGTATAAGATACATGTTACTGTAAAACTATAAAGACAAAAATTATTAAGAAAAACAATATTTACTGTTGATATTTCTAATCTTCAGAAACATTCTAATGAATTTAAATTAGAACTTACAAATCGGTTTCAAGTATTAGTAGATTTTGAACATGATTCAGATTTGAATGAAATTAATATGAAAATAACAGATACACTTTTAAAAACTGCAACAAAGATAGCTGGTAGAAAAAAGCAGCAATTTACCAATAAAATTTCTACTGAGACTAGAGAATTTATGAAGAAAAGAAGGAATATGAAGATATGCAAAAATTATACATTAAAAAGGATTGGATATCTCGAATTTTGTAAAATTGTGTGAAAAAGAGTTGAAAATGATATAAGAAAGTATAACTGTGAACTAGCAAGGAAAGCTGTAGAAGAAAATAAAAGTCTCAAGAGTGTAAAACAACATTTTGGTATTGGTAGGAAATTTATATCTGCAATAAGAAAAAAAGATGGAATTATTACTAAAAAGAGAGATGACATCATGAAATTGGTAGAAGATTTTTATCAAGAATTATACAGTAATAAAGAACAAGTACCTCCTATATTTATTACATCTTCCAAATTGCCCAGAATTTTAAATGAAGAAGTGAAACATACAATTAAATGTATGAAGAAAGGAAAGGCTCCAGATAATGATGGAATTATAATTGATATATTAAAAGAAGCAGGTAAAGAAATAGAAATAATGTTAGCAAAGTTATATACCAAATGTCTAAATGATAAAGATGTACCAGATGATTGAAAGAATGCAGTAATAATATTAATATTTAAAAAAGGTGATAAAGAGGATATTAGAAATTAAAGACCTATCAGCCTTTTATCAGTTTTATATAAAATTTTTACCAAGATAATTACAACTTGTCTACAGAGAACATTGGATTTCCACCAACCAAGAGAACAAGCTGGATTTAAAAGTGGTTTTAGTACAGTAGATAATATCCAGGTATTGAGAGAAGTTATAGAAAGGACAAATGAATATGAGTTGCCATTATGTTTTGGATTTGTAGATTATGAAAAGACATTTGATTCTATAAACATTTCTTCAGTGATTAAAGCATTGGATCATCAAGGTATAGATCCAGGATATTGTCATATTTTAAAAAATATTTATAAAAATGCAACAGCAACAATTAGATTACATAATGATACTGGGAAAGTCTACATTGAGTAAGGTGTAAGACAAGGTGATTCCATATCTCCAAAACTTTTTACAGCAGTGCTGCAAGAAGTATTTTGTGGATTAAAATGGAAAACTAAAGGAGTGAAAGTAAATGGAGATTATTTAAGTCATTTAGATTTCGCAGATGATGTAGTTGTTTTTGCAAAAAATGCTTCAGGGCTGCAGGAAATGTTGCAGGAGTTATCAGATGAAAGTAGAAAAGTAGGACTAAAGATAAATGTTAAAAAGACTAAAGTAATGTTTAATCGATTTGCTCAAAATATGAAAAAGATTGGTTATGATGAATTAGAAGAAGTTAACAGATACAAATACCTTGGTCAAATTATTAATACAGATGGAAACATAATGGAGGAAATTAATCATAGAATTAAACTTGGTTGGAGTGCTTTTGGTAGAAATAACTTGATACTAAAGGGAAATATGTCTATGTGTTTGAAAAGGAAGGTTTTTAACAAATGTGTTTTACCAGGTCTTACTTATGGATCTGAGACGTGGACACTTTATAGAAGAACAATACAGAGACTTCAGAGCACTCAAAAAAGTATGGAGAGATGTATGTTGGGAGTAACAAGAAGAGATCAATAACACAATGTATGGCTAAGAGAACAAACAGGTGTTACTAATCTCATTGAAAAAATTAAAAGATTGAAATGGAGTTGGGCTGGACATATTGTTAGAAGAGACAATAATAGATGGACAATTGAAATTTTAAACTGGATTCCAAGAGATTGTAAAAGACCCAGAAAGAGACCACATGTGAGATGGATGGATGAGATAAGAAAGTGTGCAGGGGTGATGTGGAGAAGAGAAGCTAAATATTGGAGGAGATGGATTAAACTTGGAGAGACCTTCATCCTGCAGTGGATTGATAATGGTTGATGTCGATGGTGATGATAACTGAATATTTGTAAATACAGTAACTAAATAATTAATTTTTTTTATCCACTTAGGAGCACTTTCGATTATCCCATATATATATATATAAAATAAATTTTGCATATGTATGTCAATATGCTTTTCTTTCTTCACTGTTTTTGGTTTTTTGTTCAGTTAATATATTTTCAGTATTGTGCCACACTGACATACCTGTTTTCCTTCCTTCAGTATGCTGTTTTAGAATAGTAGTTATTAGTATGTAAATTAGCTGATTTAAATATTTTAGTGTTTTGACAATTGGATGCTATTATCTTTTTATTTATTACATTGTTACTCTTTACTATGTACTCAGCCTCCTTTATATTTTTTTTCTATCATTCCATTCAACACATACCAGTTTGACATTAAGTAGATCAAAGTTGTGATTATGATGAACAGCTCTGAAAATATACAAAGCTGAATAGAAAGTCAAACACATCAGAAAAGAATAACTATATACTTTGTAAATCATATCAATATACATATGCAAAATTTATTACATATTAATAGAATTTAAAACATAATTATATAAGTATATACTGGAACAATATAAATTCAATTACAATTTAAATCATAAAAACTTAATAAAAGACTGTAATAGATTGTTTAGTAAATTTTATATTGCCATGTGCAAATATGTGTATATTTAATATATATGCATAACTTAATTATACTGTTATAGGAAATTTTTTAAAAATCGGTCTATAGAGTTAATTATATCATCCAATATTGACCCGAAAATGTACTTTGTAAAACTATAATTAATAAAATAGGTCTTAGCGCACACAAATAAATTTGAATTCCATAGATTAAGAAAATGTGTCATATTTTGCAACACTTTCAGATTTGCCTGATGGGGTCTAAACAAATAATTTCTCTTTTTTATAGTAAAGTGAAAGGCAAATCTGTGTACATGATTAAAATTTATAAAGCAGTAAAATTGATAAAGTTAAAGAACAAATTTCAAATTTCAATCATGCTTTTTTCTTTCAATCATTACTGTAATAAAAAAAAACTTTTTTTTTATAATCATTTATAAAATAATATAAAAATATTAATGAAAAAATATGGTGTAAAAAATATATTAAATCAAAACTTTAAGTCTGGTTAAATACGTTTAAAAAATATCATGATATGAATTAATGGAAACTTATATCTGTATGTTAAAAACATTATTAGAACATGATATAAATCAGTTTGGAAACAAGTCTAATCTTGATTCAAGAAGAAAATAGAACATATTGATTTAGTGAAGGAGAAAATGTCAATAAATAAGTAGATAATAAACAAAGGCAAAACTCTCCATACAGTAGTGCCACCCTGTGCCAAACCGAGTAATCAATGGATGTCAGAAGGCTTGTGCATAAAATCCCTATCTAGTGCCTACTCATCCAATATCAATATTCCCAGACTAATTTCTGGCTTGTGGCCATCATCAGTGAGGAGACTTGAATCTGAGAGCCTTTGTTTACAACAATTATCTGCTAGTATAGAGATGGTGATCATAATGATGTTTACTAGTTGATAAAAAGGTAAACCTTTGGTTAAAATAGTCTTATTCTCAGAATATGTTTGGTTAGCTGTACCTTGCTGATTATTTAAAAGTATTTATCAATACTCCATCCACTCAGTAATTATGATTACACTAAGTAGAAAAGGGTGATTTATTGTGAGTGGCTAAAAAACTGAAAGCATAACAGTCAAAAGGCATAAATTATGCAGTTATATCCAGATAAACATAGACATTGCCTAGAATGCAATATTGCTTAATTTAAAGAAAAAATCCATGTCATAAGAAAAAAAGGGGACTCTAAGACTTACTGTATATCTATCTCTAATGGGACTCATCTACATTGCCTACTGTCATCAATATCTGAAGAGACTAATCACAATCAGGACTGAGTGGATAAAGACTATCTTTAAAAATGTGCATGCATTATATAGTAAACTTATATTCTTTACAAAAACAAATGTTTAAAATTGCTTTTTTTTTTTAGGTGGTAAGAGCTTTTTTATATTTAACTAAAAAGACCATAAGTATAATAATGTTTATTAAATTTAATATTTTTTTTGTAATTTTTTTTTTTACTTTCTTTATATTGTAGTAGTTGTGAAAAGAGTTCTTATTTAACTTATTTATTATAAATAAATTGTTATTTTTTATTAATCAATTTATTTATTTTTCCTTTTCAAACACATTCTGAACATATGCCATTAATACTCTACTAATCTTAAGAAGTCATCCAATCGGATAGGAGACATGCAGGGATAATGAAATTATATTAAAATGATTGTTAATAATAAGATATCTTGGTGTAAATTTCTATTTAGAAAGTTTGGTGCCTAAATATTAATTTTAAATTGAATTTAGAAAAAGAAATGAAAAATATGTTTGAAACAATTATAATTAGTTTAACCTTCAGCGCTAAGGTCTTTTGATTTTTGTAATCAGAATGTTGATTAGATTAAATGAATTAATGGCTATATATTTGAATATATTTAATTTTATTAATCATTTTATTTGAACTCTCTATATTTTATTTGAATTTTTATATTAATCCCTAATTCAATCTATTACATTTTTTTTTTCATATGCCAAATCTTTTACAATATATATTATACAAAGATATAAATATTATTATTGCAAGCACTTAAGCATTTACAAAATTAGTGTTTTCATGAAAAAGCAGAGCTATAACTATGTGGATAATTGAATGATTTGATATGTTCCATTGTGGTGTATGATTATAAAGTGTGGACATTGATAAACAAAAGAGAGAGCAAGACTAATGATTTGAAATGAAATGTTATTGAAGAAGGATTTGAGTAACATTTATGATTAAAAATACTTATGAATCAGTTTGATGAAATCAAATGCATAGAGACAACTGTTGGAGATGCTAAAGTGGAAAAAAAACTCACTAGAAAATGATGTCATGATTGGAGTTATAAATGGCTCAAGAAAAATAGAATGACCAAAACTGTTATGAGTAGGGTTAACAAATTTGAGTCACACTGAAAAATAATGGAAGAATGACCTGGATGTGGGTGATCAACACCATTATCCATCATGAAATGGTGAATTAAGTGGGTGATCATGATTCTCAAAGATATATTTCATAAATAATTCAGTAAAACTGCAGTTTATCTTATAAAACATTATCCTATATATCACAGTCCGCCATACGCCGAAGGTGGCTATAGCAAAGGATATTAATCTTCAATTTTATATAGGCATTTTAAAAAAGTTTGTAGTTTTATTCTAGTGGATTGTTTTATTATACTTATATTATTTGATATTTTATATATATATATAGCTTATATTAATTTTCCTGCCATTTTTACTTGCGTACCCGTTTGGATTTTCAATTAAACTTTATATCTTATGTCATTTACAAAAATAATTTTCCCAGATTTTTATAATTTGTATATACTTATACAGTTAAATAATCTGGACCAACTGATGATTGCTGGTTTAGTATGAAATACTTATATTGGTGATTATTTATCTTTTCGACATATATGTGTTCAAGTGTATCAGTGTTATGAGATAGAGTGGAGAGTGGTGGGTCATGTGAAAGTCTGTGCTCATGTACCCTATATATTATACTGTTAAACTATTTGTACATTAAATTATCCAATATGTTTATAAAATATACTGCATTAATTTTTTTATATATCACTCTCTATTTGAGAATAAATACGTTATATATATTGTTAAATAACTTTTTGTGAAAAAAAAAAAAATTGGAATCATTTCCTTTTAAGACTACTTTATTTTTAAAATGACATTTTATTTTATTTTTTTGCAACCTGCATTTCACTTTAAAAATTAATTGCTTAGTTAATTATAATTTAAAACTTGTCTGATTTTTTTTAATTTCTAAAGCTAAATCATTTCATTGGTAGTTCACTATTTTATTTGGGAAATAAAAATCCTTTTTCCTATGCAATGATGAATATCATTTTTATTTACATATCGAGTCGGCCTCTGTTTTTAGCTTAAAATAATATTTTAATTAGGATTTTTTTTTTCTGAAAAGTAAACAAATTTTTGAAATAGCAGAGTTTATGAAAATGTATAAAAGAAGTAAGTTATTAATGTTTCAAAGTATTTCCTTTTATAAAAAAAAAAGGTGAGGGGTTTAATTTGTAGTTAGTATTTAAACAATTTTGAACTATTTAAGCTAATTTTAAATTTAAGCTTATTTAAAATTTGCTTTTAAATGCTTTGCATATGAATTTGAAAAGTTTATTTTGAGGATTCTAAATAAACTTTTAAAAATACAAAGGCAAGACCGTAAGATTAATCGATTATGTTCTGTGATACTGTAAAGTCTAGTATTGTAAAGTCACCTTTTTATTGGATTGGACTTGTAAAATGAATGAACAAAAAAAGATATTTTATGGCGAATTTGAACATGGTTTTCATGGTAATGATACCCCCCCCATCTGTATTATAAAGATTATTTGAAAGTCATTTTTAAAAAGTCCAATATTGGTTTCACTGGTAAGATAATGCAAAAAAATAGAATATATTGGACAGCTATTGAAATATTTCAGAAAGAAAGTTTTCTGCAGAAGTTAAAAATATAATATTAATATCATCTATGTTCTTTATTACTTTTACGATACTTTTTTTCAAAACCTGATGAGTTAAGATTTGGAGATATAAGTAGAAGTTCTAAAGAAAATTGCTGGAGCAATTGAAACTGTCTATTAGGTTGTAAAAAAGCATTGCAAAACTAATAAAGAACATAGATGATATTAATATTTTATGGATTTGGCAATGCAATAGGAAAGATAAAGTTATAATACTTTATAAAGAAGAAGTTAAAAAAACAGTATGGCAAAATATGGATAAAACAAAATAATGAACCAGTATGATCTATATGCACACATGTATTTCATTTACAGATTGGTTTGCATAATCATCATTAAAGTTATTTTTAATGTATTATTATTGTTGAAGTTGTGTTTTTTAAACTTTTTTCTAGGAGTTATAATGATCATATTTTCTGTGATTGCCATTGTTGCTGGTGTTAAATTTAAAATTAAACATTTGTGCATCATTTATAAAAAAAATTGTTTTAAAAAAATAAACAATAAAAGAATAATCAAATGACTTTATTATTTAAGGATTCATAAGAAGTTCAACAACTCAAAGTGCCAGCAGTGGAATCAATCTGAGGATCTTATCCTTCCAGAATCTTATACTCTAACACAAAGAAATTAACAATAATTATGAGAAACATGTTTTAGGTACAATGTTTAAAAATTTAATAAACATAATGGAAGACTATTTGGTGCTGATTTAGACTGCAATCACCACCATTTTGAATTTTAAAGACCACCAAAACCACCACTGACACATTCAAGTGATAAATGACATCAAATAATCCACATGGGGTCATGGAAGATTATTTCGTGCTGATTTAGACTACAATCACCACCATTTTAAATTCTAAACCCATCAAAAATCACTACTGACATATCCAAGTGATAAATAATATCAAATAATCCACATGGGGCCATGGAAGATTATTTGGTGCTGATTTAGACTGCAATCACCATCATTTTGAATTCTAAAGACCACCAAAAACCACCACTGACACATCCAAGTGATAAATGACATCAAATAATCCACATAAGGTCACTTGGATCTGTCAGCAGTGTTTTTAGGTGATCCTTAGAATTCAAAATGGTAGTGAGCATAGTCTAAATACTAAAAGTTTATAACTTCTACAATATGAATGTTATTATAATATATGCCTATAATCACATGTTAAAATAAAGCATATTAATTTTATAATTAATCGAATATTTTCTTACCAGAAAGAAACTGTGATATTAATCATGTGAGATTCTTATGAAATTTGCACTTTATTTTTTTAATTATTGCTGCAAATTGCGATTTTGTAACAAATGGTCATATTGTGACCATGTGTGGATTATTTGATGCAATTTATCACTTGCATATGTCAGTAGTAGTTTTGTGTGGTCCTTAGAATTCAAAATGACCATGACCATGCTCTAAATTGGTATTGATTAGTTTATGCAATTAAAAAATTCTCAAATAGGGTCAAATTTTTGTTAAGACTGCTTGAAATTTTTTTAACCAGCCCACTATTGCTTCTGAATGGGTCAGTAAATAGGTAGTTATTCTTAGTTGAAAATCAAGATGTCAGGAATAATTGTTCAATTGAGTGCCAGTTTTCTTATCATAAAAAGTTAAAGGACTGTGATATGATATAACCTTCACAATTACAAATGATATATCATATATCTATAGTAACTAAGCACAGAGTTTATGTTTAAATATTTTTGTCAATGTTAATAATAAGATTGAATTTAATAATGAAGCTAAATACATGTTAATTTTAAATTAAAGTACATAAGAAAAAAGTTTTTATACATCCTATTATAACTTTATATACTAAACATTATGTTAGTTACTTTGATTTGATTCTTTTTATCATGAATTTTTAAATAGAGTGCAGCCATAACCATTGCAAGCAATATTATTATAGTTTAACAAATGTTAGAAAATAAAAATCTGTTTTAATTGTAACACTCACTAAAATTCTGCGAACTCCAAACAGTTTAAATAAATGTAAGAAAATGCACCCCATTTCATTCTTTTAGATGTTCATTATTCTATGCTTTCCCCAACTTTTAGCAATAATTTCATAAATTCAGCTGACAAAGAAGCAAAAAGTGGTAATAATCAAAGTTAATGATAAATTCCAAATTAATAATCAAAGTTGTTTAAAGTTTTTGCATCTGAGACTGATCTTAATAAAATATGTATTGGAAAAAAAAATATTTTGCCCACATAAGCAACAACATTCTATTCCTGTAGAGAAAGTAATTTGTGTCTGTGTTAGCGACTTTAAACATTAAGATTTTCTTAATCATCACAAACATCTCTCACTTAATAACGAGCTATGATTATGGAAACTTACATTTCCCAAAAGTGTTCAGACTGCTAATTTAGGATTATTAATTATATAGCTTCATTATATACACGTAAAGCATGGTTATAGAGTTATAAACCTTAGCAATTTCTCAATGCAGAGAAATTAAACATCTTTCCCTCAAAAAAATTTAATTTTATCTTTTCAATTTAAAAAATCTTGATTATAATATATATTGAAATAAATAATGTTTTATTCATTTCAGTGTTAGCCATGGGGTCTTCTATATAGCTGAGAGATGATTAGTTATGAATATGCTAATAAAAATAGCATTCAAAAGTTTAAAAAGTTTTAAAAAAATATTTTTCTACAACATACTAATAATAAAATAGAACAAATTATTTAAAATAAAATATTAAATATATGTTAATATAAATATTAATTATCATATTAAACAATGTAGAAATTGTAATAGTTGTTAAAAAAATGTTTAAATTTAGGAGAAACACATAAAATATATTAAAACTTTTCTCTTATCGAAGAATTAATTGCAAAACAACTCAATTAAAAAATTTTAAAAAAAGATTATGTCTGTATAGGCAAGAGATTCAAAAACAATAAAAAAATTCAGGAAATTAAAGTGCTTTGAAAATTAATTCATTAAAGTGTTTTGAAGGTTTTAAAATTAAAATGGAGGAATATAAAAACAAGAACAAGATATCATGTTGAAAAACTGAATTTGGGGTATTCAAAAACAGGAAAAGGTAAAACTTATAAAAAAAAAAAATCAAATTTTCTTAAAACAGACCTTGTGGGTTCCAGATTATCACTTTATTCAAGCAACAGCTGACCATTATGCTGAGTGAAATTAGATATTAACATAATATTTCAGATGAATTTATTAAATTTGACCATCACTTGATAATGTAATTTCTTCTGCAGGTAATATTTAAATCTATTATTATCTATCTACTTTGTGACTATTATCTCATTAATTATCCTACAGTTAATTATACATTTTGATTGAATTTTGTTGTCTGAATTTTTATTTTATTTTGTATAACATTGGCTTGAAAGAATCTCTCATCGAACTGATAAGAGTCTTTCTATTATGCCTAATATCTGAGTTTAAATCCTTTCCAATTAGAACTTTTGATTTTTTTAGATCCCACTCAGATTTACTATTTTTAGATAACCAATTTAAAGCTATATCAGACAGTGTTGAAAAACTGGTCAGTAAATCAATATCACCTAAATTTATCTAGAGACTAACTGCTTAAACCCCAGTAACTGGAAAACATTGGTAGTAATGCTTCCTCATTTTCTGTGAAGATAGAGTTGTTAAAAAAGTTTTTGCCCTGACAGAGAGATATTTTAAGATTGTGTTACATATATTTGGAATGATCTTTATCAATTTTCACATGCTTATTTAATGTAGGCTTACAATGAATAAGAGTATTAGACAGTATAGCTTAAGGTCCATAGATATGATTAAACTCTGTTTGTGTATTCATACTTTATGCAAACTCTTAAGCAATAAAACATTTGAATATTTTTATAGTACTCATCAAACCTTTTACTTGATTGATAAATAATACAAGAATATTGAAACATTGAAATGTTTACTGTTATGGTATTAAGCTTATTAAAAGAAGTAATAGATATGTTAGATTGAAACCACCTAAAATATCTTACTTTATAATTGCCATACCATACATACCAAACATGGCTAAACACTTAGTGAAAACACTATCAAAAATTTTTTAGTAGGCTTCTGCACTTCTGCTAACACCAATAGACTCATAAACAATTTAAAAGATAAATTAGACCCAAAAACAACACCTGAAATCATATATCAAATTCAATGCCCTCAGGGTGATTGTAGGACCTTGTATTATGGAGAAACAAAAACAACCATCACAAATCGAGCATCACAACACATGTATATGTATAGAAGAGCACTGAACAATAAAGAGACCACATAGGAATTTTTAGAACATGAAAAAACTACTGGACATAGATTTGAACCCACCAACCCAAGAATAATATGTAGAGAAAGAAACAACCATGGGCATAAAATTAAAGAGACCTACTTTATAAATAATGATATTAATTCTATAAATAGGAAGAACATCTGTTTTACCATTTCAAAAAAAATGGACAAATTAATCAAAACAAAATAAAAGAAAATGCCATAACCTATGACAAATGAACAGCAAACTAATTTGCATAAATTACGATACTCATCTGTATTATCATTGATTGTACTCAGCTATGAATATTAAATCTAGAAATTCAAAAGCGCTTAGCGTATAAACATATAAACAAAATTAAACTTCTCTAGCAAGCATGTTAGCATAGAATTATTAGTATTTTATGATTGATAACAAATTTTTGATATAATTACATTTCAGGATAATATTACTAATATGATTAATTTTTGCTTGAGAATTCATATGAAGTTTGAATACTGGAATTAACATAGTTTGAACCACAGTATAAGGATCTTGATCTCTAGAGGCCATAATTCTATCACTGCAATAAAAAAAATTACTGCTAGTGTAAATATTTGTATGTAACTATTTAAATTTAAAAAATAAATAAAAAATTTCCAGTATCTACAACTGTGTATTGAAAGTGTAGTAGCAGTAACAATGATTTCAAAAGATATAAGATTGTATGCATTAATAGAAAAAAAATAAACAAATTTAAAATAAAAAAACTTTCATGTTAGTTTAAAATGAGTAAGTATATTAGGTCTTTAACAAATTAAAAGTTTATATCTAAATAATAAAAAAATGCAATCATTTTTAACCTAATAAAGAATAACTATTAATTATTTACTTATTGCAAGGTAATTGTTGTGACATAGCCTAATTAAAAATACAGCACTTGTAATATTTAAATACAAATATACTATATATTATAATGGTCCAAAAGAGGTATGAGTCTTATCATAATCTTGTGCTACAGGGTGCCACTATGCATTTGAACCTAGAAAATTTATATAGTAGGCAGATACATAAGTTAAAAACAAGTATTTAAATTTATTTTGACCAACCATTAGCCCAATGCCACTAGCTCAGTGGAACAGCAGAGATTTATATTTATAAATTCTTATCTAAGAATATTTTTAATATTAGAATAAAATAAGCCACTGCCAGTAATTAACATACAAACATTTATTTACACATATATAAGATTTAAAATTATTTTAGAATAACTTTTACTTTGGATTTTAACTTGATTTTAGAATTTGATTTTACATTTTAACTTTTATAAGCTATTATAAGTTTGCACAGATGAGATTAGTATTTTTATTTAGAGTGCCGAGTATGAATAGACTACATAGATTGCATTTGAAAAGAAAATATTCTATCCCTTATTTAACCTTAAGCCAAAAATTCGCAGTTAAACCAATGTCAATCCATCTGATATATCGATGTATTCAATGTAACACAAATAAGATAGCACAAAATACCATACTGTCAGGAATGTACATCTGAACTGCAGGGTTAAGAGAAGAAATTGACTCTCGTCCAGATAGGAATACTACATCTATCTGACGATAAGAGCAATAGAAAAAAAACTCCATAGGAAGGGACATTTTCCATCTTACTATCTTTTCCATAGGCAAAATGGGGGTGTGCGGCATATACTGCGATTCTGCACATAGAGAATCTCATATTACATCTACTAATTACACCAATATATCCCATCCATTGACCCAATTTAACTACAAAACAAATAACCCAATATTACCCTCCCCTAAGAAAACTAATATAACTTTACGAATCTATATAGCCATTCATGCCCAACTTAAATTTAACATTTATATAAGTTTGCACAGATGGATTTATAAAAGTTTGTTTTTTAATGTTGAGCATATATCGACTACATAGATTACATGCTCAAAAACATTTCAAAATAAACATAAATGATCAAAATATAAAATCATTGATGTAATTGCAGAGGGAATTCACAAGAAACCCAATGGCATTCATCATAAGATGCTGCATTGACACGAATAACTTAAAAAGACATCCGAATAAATACATTTTAGATATTCAATGTAAGATATTATTTATCGAATGTCTATATATTTTAATCAAATATGAAAACAAAACATAATTAAACGTGAACAAATCTATGCAAGCGTCTATGCCCAACTTAAATTTAATGCATTTAAATAATTTAGACAATATTAATAAAAAATAAAAAATAAAAATGGAAATGATTTTAAAAAAATACATTCAATAAAACAATAAATAATTTAGTCAGATAGAAAATTCTTCTATTTAGAATATTGAAAAGTTTAGCATTTAGAGTTCTTTTTGTTTAGAAATGTTCATTAATTATATTTTTCTTATATTTAGAAAAGTTCATCTTTAAACCGTTGCCATTTGGGTTCCAGTGTTAATTGTCCCGATGTCCTGTGGTCCTCAATATAGGAAAAACGATGTCATTTCTCTTTCCTTTTAACAAAACTAAAAGGATTGAAGAGTGCATATTTTCAATCCCTTCTCCTTCAACTCCACACTAACACATATCACCACTGCTATCACAATCTCTCCCAGCTCTTTTTTCACTTACTAAAATTTATTTCCAAACTTTTTCTTTTTATATTAATTTTGCAGATTAACTCAACATTACATCATGATGATGGTGATGGTCTTTTCATTGAGGTCCATTTCCCTGATGGATTTCTTTCATTGGCCATTCTGTTCCTATTGTTTTTCCTCTCCTATCTGACCTTTGATTAAATATTATGAAATGCCCAAGGGCTAGTTCACTTGGACTAATTAAAATAATCACTTCCATTTTTCAATAACATTAATTAATTTTTTTGCACAAACTTAGATATATTTTTATCTTTAAATCTTTACTGAAAATTTAGTTTTAAAATACTTTTTTTTTCTTCTTAATAAAGTTTTCATTTAATAATGTTTTATCTGTGTGATTTTATATATTTAGAGTTTAGATGATTTTTAATTTTCAATTTTTAATTATTAAGAAAAAAGTAGTTTTTATTTGGGAACTTTTATTTTTCATGTTTAATTTTTTTAAAAAAATGTAATGGCCTATGTGCCCATTACATATCAGTAAACTTGCTTAAAAAAAATAAACAAACAAAAATTTTTTACTTAGGGTTAGTAATTACAATACACGATTAATGAAGACATTTACAAAAACATTCGGTTAGTAATTTTACAAAAAAATTGTTGACCATCGTTTTCCTAAGGACCATCCATGTTTATGCCTCCTCCCCCCAAGAATTCTATTTTCTCTATATTTCATTTCTAACAAAATGGCATGACAAGTGAATTATATAAAATATTTATTTAAGAAGGTTGCATTGAAGTAAATATGTTTTAAGAAATAATGGGTTTATACGTGTATATTTGCAGCACAATTATAAATACCACCAACTTATTTATGACTGATTGAAATGCTTCCATAGAGTTACACTGAAGTAAATCCCCCAAAAGTACTCATCGTAAGGTACCACATTTACAATCATAAACTCACATGACTGTGCGCGCCTATACACATTAAAAAAAACGAAACATTAATTGCAACCTTTAGACTTTTTTTAAAAAAAAATTAGTTTTAAAATTATTAATATCTTTTCTTTCTCATTTTTAATATATGTGCTATTTTTTTCTGGCAGTGCTTTTATAAGATTTAACGTATACGGTAGATAAAAATATTTCATTAAAAAAATTTGCTCAGGGTATTTGTGGTTTATTAAACATCGGCCCATGTTGGGAGTCCAGTTATAATGGTCTGAAAGAGATATGAGGCTTATCGTAATCTTGCGCTACAGGGTGCCACTAGGCATTTGAACCTAGAAAATTTATATAGTAGGCAGATACGTAAGTTAAAAAAATTATTTAAATTTATTTTGACCGACCATTAGCCCAATGCCACTAGCTCAGTGGAACAGCAGAAATTTATATTTATAAATTCTTATCTAAGAATATTTTTAATATTAGAATAAAATAAGCCACTGCCAGTAATTAACTGAAAGGAGACCCTTTGATTCCTCTTGGAGGCCTTAAAGGAACCAAGCAGGGCAAATTCCTAATGTCCACTCCATACGTTCTTGTCGTTGCAGCTGTTATTACTATATGTTTATTCATATAGTATACGAACATGGATGGGCTGCTCACCAACACGCATTAGACAGCGTGGTGAGTTTATTGGCTTTTTACCTCTGAGTTTAAGATCAAGAAACACCATGGTCTTTCTTCTCAGTGCCTGATAAGGCAGAATGAATGTTTGTGTAAATGATAAAGATTTTTCCCAATTATACAATTATGACAGACAAAAATAAAGCATGGCCCTTAATCCCAGGAGGCTGTAAAGTCACCAACCAAGGCAGCGGTTGGTGGCCAAAGGCGGAGGGTGCTAAGAATATCCTGGAGGCGGACCCAGGCTGCCATTTGATGATGACTTTTTATTTAGGTACTTACAACTGCAGATCACTTTCAAGTGAAGGAAGATTGCAAGAATTAGAAGAAGAACTCTCTTATATTAAATGGGATATTATTGGACTTTGTGAAGTTAGAAGAAAAGGTGAAGAGACAATTGATTTAAAAAGTGGACATATGCTCTATTATAAAGGCACAAATATTGGAAATACAAGTGGAGTAGGATTCATTATAAATAAAAAGTGGAAGAACAATATTGTGGAGATTGATGGTGTATCAGACAGAGTGGCAAGATTAGTTATACAACTTAATAGCAGATATCAAATGCAGATAATTCAGGTTTATGCCCCAACAAGTTCTCACAGTGATGAAGTAGTAGAAGATTTTTATATGGATGTACAAAAGGCTTTTGATCAGAGTAAACAACATTTTAAAATTGTTATGGGAGATTTTAATGCTAGAATTGGTAAACAAATGAAAGATGAAAGTGACTGTAGGTAATTTTGGTTATGGTAATAGAAATGAGAGAGGACATAGACTTGTGGAGTTTGCAGAGAAGGAAAAACTTTATATTATGAATTCTTTTTTTGAGAAAAATGTTAGAAGGAAATGGACATGGAAGCATCCAAATGAAGGTACAGCAGAATTGGATTATATTTTGACTAACAGGAAATACATATTTCAAGATTGTAATGTTCTTAATAAATTTAACACAGGAAGTGATCATCGATTAGTAAGGGGTAAGATACATGTTAATGTAAAACTAGAGAGACAAAAATTATTAAGAAAAACTATATTTACAGTTGATATTCCTAATCTTCAGAAACATTCTAATGAATTTAAATTAGAACTTACAAATCGGTTTCAAGTATTAGTAGATTTTGAACATGATTCAGATTTGAATGAAATTAATATGAAAATAACTGATACACTTTTAAAAACTGCAACAAAGATAGCTGGTAGAAAAAAGCAGCAATTGACTAATAAAATTTCTACTGAGACTAGAGAACTTATGAAGAAAAGAAGGAATATGAAGATATGCAAGAATGATGCATTAAAAAGAATTGAATATCTCGAATTTTGTAAAATGGTGCGGAAAAGAGTTGAAAATGATATAAGAAAGTATAACTGTGAACTAGCAAGAAAAGCTGTAGAAGAAAATAAAAGTCTTAAGAATGTAAAACAACATTTTGGTATTGGTAGGAAATTTATATCTGGAATAAGGAAAAAGATGGAATTATTACTAAAAAGAGGGATGACATTATGAAATTGGTAGAAGATTTTTATCAAGAATTATATAGTAATAAAGAACAAGTACCTCCTATATCTATTACATCTTCCGAATTGCCCAGAATTTTAAATGAAGAAGTGAGAAATGCAATTAAATGTATGAAAAAAGGAAAGGCTCCAGGTAATGATGGAATTATAATTGATATATTAAAAGAAGCAGGTGAAGAAACAGAAAAAATATTAGCAAAGTTATATACCAAATGTCTAAATGATAAAGATGTACCGGATGATTGGAAGAATGCAGTAATAATATTAATATTTAAAAAAGGTGATAAAGAAGATATTAGAAATTACAGACCTATCAGCCTTTTATCAGTTTTATATAAAATTTTTACCAAGATAATTACAACTCGGCTACAGAGAACCTTGGATTTTCACCAACCAAGAGAACAAGCTGAATTTAAAAGTGGTTTTAGTACAGTAGATCATATTCAAGTATTGAGAGAAGTTATAGAAAGGACAAATGAATATGAGTTGTCATTATGTTTTGGATTTGTAGATTATGAAAAGGCATTTGATTCTATAAACATTTCTTCAGTGATTAAAGCATTGGATCATCAAGGTATAGATCCAGGATATTGTCATATTTTAAAGAATATTTATAAAAATGCAATAGCAACAATTAGATTACATAATGATACTGGGAAAGTCAACATTGAGAAAGGTGTAAGACAAGGTGACTCCATATCTCCAAAACTTTTTACAGCAGTGCTTCAAGAAGTATTTTGTGGATTAAAATGGGAAACTAAAGGAGTGAAAGTAAATGGAGATTATTTAAGTCATTTAGATTTCGCAGATGATGTAGTTGTTTTTGCAAATAATGCTTCTGAGCTGCAGGAAATGTTGCAGGAGTTATCAGATGAAAGTAGGAAAGTAGGACTAAAGATAAATGTTAAAAAGACTAAAGTAATGTTTAATCGATTTGCTCCAAATATGAAAATAAAGATTGATTATGATGAATTAGAAGAAGTTAAGAGTTACAAATACCTTGGTCAGATTATTAATACAGATGGAAACATAATAGAGGAAATTAATCATAGAATTAAACTTGGTTGGAGTGCTTTTGGTAGAAATAACTTGATATTAAAAGGAAATATGCCTATGTGTTTGAAAAGAAAGGTTTTTAACAAATGTGTTTTACCAGTTCTTACTTATGGATCTGAGACTTGGACACTTAATAGAAGATCAATACAGAGACTTCAGACCACTCAAAGAAGTATGGAGAGATGTATGTTGGGAGTAACAAGAAGAGATCGAAAACGCAATGTATGGGTAAGAGAACAAACAGGTGTTACTGACCTCATTGAAAAAATTAAAAGATTGAAGTGGAGTTGGGCTGGACATATTGCTAGAAGAGATGATAATAGATGGACAATTGAAATTTTAAACTGGATTCCAAGAGATTGTAAAAGACCCAGAAGGAGACCACATGTAAGATGGATGGATGAAATAAGAAAATGTGTAGGGGTGATGTGGAGAAGAGAAGCTAAAGATCGGAGAAGATGGATTAAACTTGGAGAGACCTTCATCCTGCAGTGGATTGATAATGGTTGATAATGATGATGATGATATAAGATTTAAAAGATGCTACAATAACTTTTACTTTGGATTTTAACTTGATTTTAGAATTTGATTTTACATTTTAACTTTTATAAGCTATTATAAGTTTGCACAGATGAGTTTAGTAGTTTTATTTAGAGTGTTGAGTATGAATAGACTACATAGATTGCATTTGAAAAGAAAATATTCTATCCCTTATTTAATCTTAGGCCAAAAGTTCACAGTTAAACCAACTCAATCCATTTGATATATCGATGTATTGAATGTAATATGAATAAGATAGCACAAAATACCATACTGTCAGGAATGTACATCTGAACAGCAGGGTTAAGAGAAGAAATTGACTCTCGTCCAGATAGGAATACTACATCTATCTGATAAGAGCAATAAAAAAAAACTCCATAGGAAGGAACTGTGTTTTTCGTCTTAATATCCCTTCCATAGGCAAAATGGGGGTGTGCTGTGTATACTGCAATTCTGCACATAGCAAATCTTGTATTACATCTACTAATTACACCAATATATCCAACCCAATTTAACTATGAAACAAATAACCCAAGATTACCCTCCCCTAATAAAACTAATATAACTTTACAAATCTATATAGCCATTCACGCCTGATTTAAATTTAACATTTATATAAGTTTGCACAGATGGATTTATAAAAGTTTGTTTTTTAATGTTGAGCATAGATCGACTACATAGATTACATGCTCAAAAACATTTCAAAATAAACATAAATGATCAAAATATAAAGTCATTGATGTAATTGCAGAGGGAATTCACAAGAAACCCAATGGCATTCATCATAAGATGCCGCATTGACACCAATAACTAAAAAGACATCCGAATAAATACATTTAGATATTCAACGTAAGATATCATTATTTACCGAATGTCTATATATTTTAATCAAATATGAAAACAAAACATAATTAAACGTGAACAAATCTATGCAAGCGTCTATGCCCAACTTAAATTTAATGCATTTAAATAATTTAGACAATATTAATAAAAAATAAAAAAATAAAAATGGAAATGATTTTAAAAAAAATACATTCAATAAAACAATAAATAATTTAATCAGATAGGAAATTCTTCTATTTAGAATATTGAAAAGTTTAGCATTTAGAGTTCTTTTTGTTTAGAAATGTTCATTAATTATATATTTCTTACGTTTAGAAAAGTTCATCTTTAAATCATTGCCATTTGGGTTCCAGTGTTAATTGTCCCAATGTCCTGTGGTCCTCAATATAGGAAAAACTTGTTAATTGTCCCAATGTCCTGTGGTCCTCAATATAGGAAAAACTATGTCATTTCTCTTTCCTTTTAACAAAACTGAAGGGATTGAAGAGTGTGTCTTTTCAATCCTTTCTCCTTCAACTCCGCACTAACACATATCACCACTGCTATCACACATCTCTCCCAGCTCTTTCTTCACTTACTAACATTTATTTCCAAACTTTTTCTTTTATATTAATTTTGCGGATTAACTCAACATTACATCATGATGATGAGGCTGGTCTTTTTGTTGAGGTCCGTTTTCCCGATGGATTTCTTTCATTGGCCATTCTGTTCCTATTGCTTTTCCTCTCCTATCTGACCTTTGATTAAATATTATGAAATGCCCAAGGGCTAGTTCACTTGGACTAATTAAAATAATCACTTCCATTTTTCAATAACATTAATTAATTTTTTTGTACAAACTTAGATATATTTTTATCTTTAAATCTTTACTGAAAATTTGGTTTTAAAATACTTTTTTTTCTTGTTAATAAAGTTTTCGTTTAATAATTTTTTATCTGTGCAATTTTATATATTAGAGTTTAGATGATTTTTAATTTTCAATTTTTAATTATTAAAAAAAAAGAAGTTTTTATTTGCGAAATTTTATTTTTCAGGTTTAATTTAAAAAAAAAAATGTAACAGCATACGTGCCTGTTACAATATATATATATACTTTAAACTAGATGTAATTAGGGGATTTGAACCCAGACTTTCAAGCTTACTTTAGTCATCAATTCCATCTTATATAACCAATACATATGACCACATACATGTGAAAAAGGTAAATGATCAATATACCTATTCCATACTGAATCAGCACTTATCAGTTGGACTGAATCATCATCTCTCACACATACATATAATCAATGCTTGGTTTATATTAAGATAGCAAATCTTCAAATTTTAATGGATAGGCTTCAATCTTCTCTACTCTCCAACTCTTCAGCCATCCATATCATTGAAAATCTGATGATGTCAAGCTCAAAGTTCTTGTTTTCCAATTTCTGTTGTCATACTCATATTGACCATAAGTCATACTGATCCCTCATATATGGGACCTTAAACCCATTTAAATACATGGAAGAGGGATGGGAAGAATACAAGCTAAAATATTTGTGTTTAAATATTACAAATTCAGCCTATATTCTGACATCCCTCATCTGTGTATTTAAATGAACTTAAAGTCGTACATATGAGGGATCACAATAACTTATGGTCAACATGGGTATGACAATAAAAATTCAAAACATTGACTTTGAACTTGACATAATCACAATGGTATGGATGGCTAAAGAGTTGGACAATGGAGAAGATTGAAGCCTGGCCATTAAAGTTTGAAGATTTGCTATTTTAATATGAACCAAGCATTGATTATATGTATGTGTGGGAGTTAATGACACAAATCAACTGATGAGTGCTAGTTCACTATGAAATAGGTGTATTGATCATTTATCTTTTTCACATGTATGTGGTCATTATGTGGTCATGTGCATTGGTTGTACAAGATGGAGTGGATGATTAAAGAGAGATTGAAAGTCTGGATTCAAATCTTCTCTAAGTAAATACAGCATTTGTAAATTAAGTTCAAATAAATATTTATTTATTAAATTTTTTCGACTATTCATTTGGTGGGAAATAATGGCCGACATCATGCAATCTATCACAAGCAAGAACCCACTTATCCTAATCATTTTTATGCTGAATGCTCATGAAATCTAGACAAAATGTAAATAATTCATGTGATACAATTAGGAAATCTGCAAAGATTGTATATAAACAAAGGCAAAACCATCCATACAGTAGTGCCACCCTGTGCCAAACAGATTAATCAATGGATTGCAGAAGGCTTGTGCATAAAATCCCTATCTAGTGCCTACTCATCCAATATCCCCAAACTAGTTTTTGGCTTGTGGCCATCATCAGTGAGGAGCCTTGGATCTGGGAGTACTGCACCTAGATCTTAGAATCTAATGCAACCCTCCAGAAGCCACCTTTTAACTCTACTTTACTACAAAACTATGAGAATGAAATTGAAAACACAATCATATTTTCAATCTAAGCTCAATATCTTATATGGTCATATGGCTCTTAAACAACCATAGCCACCACTATCCTATTAGGCAGGATTTGTGTTAAACCACTAAGCATCACATGATCACATCTCTATACTAGCACATAATTGTGGTAAACAAAGGCAAAACTCTCTATACAGTAGTGCCATCCTGTGCCAAACAGAGTAATCAATGGATGCCAGAAGGCTTTTGCATAAAATCCCTATCTAGTGCCTACTCATCCAATATCCCCAAACTAGTCCTAATATTTAGGTGCAGTGCTCTCAGATTCAAGGCTCCTCACTGATGATGGCCACAAGCCAGAAACTAGTTTGGGGATATTGGATGAGTAGGCACTAGATAGGGATTTTATGCATAAGCCTTCTGGCATCCATTGATTACTCTGTTTGGCACAGGGTGGCACTACTATATGGAGAGTTTTGCCTTTGTTTACAACAATTATGTGCTAGTATAGAGATGTGATCATGTGAAGATTGTATACGTCAGAATATTTTTAATCAATTTGAACTTCATTTCACATTATTATTTTGACTTTTAAGATATAATTGTGTATGTGTTTGCCTGTAGAAAAGACTTATTTGGTATACATAACTTATAAAATACATACCTATATATGTGACAAAATCAAAAACCCTAAGCAGCCATTTATATATTATGCATTAATTAAGAATTCTTTAAATCAGTTTTGTTAAATAGAACAATTTCTATTTATTAAACTTTGATATCAAATTTTATTTTAAATTTTCATTTTACTTTTATTCATCGTTTTTTTTTTTAAAAAAAATAAATAAATAAACGTAGCAAAATCAGTTAACATTTTACTAGGTTTTTGTTTGCATAATGAAAATGTTTTGCATATTTTTAAATCTTTAATAGAATAATTAAAAACTAAATAAATTAATGATACATTTTCCCTAAGGATAAACGAATCCATAAGACTTCCTCTTTTTATTGATGACTTATGTCTGTTAGTTAAAGATAACACTAAAACAAAAATAATAAAAAATGAATAAAAATACAAAAAAGAAAAAAAAAGAATATTCATTGGCTGTAGAAAAACAATTTTATATATATTACGCGTGTTTCCAAAAAATCCGTACAATGATTACTAAATGAATGCAAAAATATTAAATAAAAAGTAAATAAAGCAATTTGGCTTAAATTTCCTGCTACATATATATTTAGTGGAGAATAAATGTTGTTAACGAATATATATATATATACAGAGAGTTAATATAGAAAAAAAAAGGAATAAACTTTGTATACGTATTTGGAATGTTACTAATTAAACAAAAACTTATTAAAGATAAGCGTTCCAGATTTATAAACTAATTAGGCAGCAAGAGATTTAATTTGCAGATTACTTAACAGCTATAATTAATCAGTTCTAAAACATTCCATTAAAAAAGTCTATAAAATAAATGAAAAGGTGAGGCACGTGATCTTCTAGAGACTTAGACACACTCCCATCGTGGGAACTAGTTGTCTACAGTACAGGTTTTTTCATACCTGTACTCCAATATATAATATATAGGGGGTTTGAACTCAGACTTTCACATAACTCTCAACTATCGATGCTATCTCAAACTGATGACACACTTGATCATACACGTTGAAAAGATAAATAATCACTAATATATGTATTTTGTGCAAAACCAGCACTCGTCAGTTGGCCCAGATTATCATCTCCAAACATATATACAATTTTATATTTAAAAAATTATGAACTATAATCTCTTAATTGTTAAAAAATAGATAAGTTTATTTATATATTAATACAATTTTTTTTTTCAAATATTATTTTAGTTTTTCTTGGTTTTATTCATTCTTGAATGTGATATCAAGAGTGAAAAATCTGTGGACAAACATAACAAACTTACCATTATAATATTGCCTTCATTACGGTACTTATTTTACTGCATTAAATAGCGATGATTTCTCTTTTCACTCAGAGTTGTTTAATACAATAGATCTTTCATTCCAAATAATGGTTACTCAGAAATATTAATATAATCACTTTGTTCATATTGTTACTGCTGTTATCTATTTTTAATACAAGTATTATTAGCAAATTAGTGTTACAAGAGTTGCTTCAAAGTTTTATATTTTTAGACATTTTTTACAAATATGTATATTATTTATTTATGATTTATTTTTAAAGCAATAATTTGATTTATTTTTTATATGACTAATATATAAATAACTTTAAGGAAAATTTATTAATTCTAAACAGATTTGTGTCTTTAGTTTGATAGTTTGTCAATAAATTTGGATTTGTAACAGTTTTATAAATATTATTACCTATAAATCTTTTCAAATGTACATTCATGGTGATAAATGATTTTTTTAAATTTTAAACATTATATTAATAGCTATCATTTAGTTGGGTTAGATGTTAAAATTGTAGGAACTTGCTTATGAAACTCTTCCAAATATACCTAATAAACTAATAGGAAGTAATAGCAGTGTTGATTTGAATTTTTTTGTTTTAGTTTGTGATTCATATAAAATTACACACACACACACATTTATATATATATATATTATGATATGGATCACTTGAACTTTAATATATATATATATTATCTGGAGATTAAACTTCAATGCCTATCAGTTAACATTTCAGAAAAACAATAACTTCTTCTTCAGTGCTCATTTTTATAGAGCTAGGCTACACAGATGTAAACATACAGGTATCTCCCCTATCTCATAGAACAACAATGTGAAAAGGAATGCATAGAAACATCACTCTTATTTCATTGACTGCAGAATGGAGTTTGCTGTAAACTGAAGAGAGACTCTTTCATGAATCTTGGAAATCTTAAAAGAATTGAGCAGGGCAAATTTCCTAATATCCACTTTATATGTTTTTCTCATTGCAGCTGTTTTAACTATGTGATAATTCATATAGTATAAGAACTTGGATAGGCTGCTCACCAAGACACATTAGCCAGCATAGTGTGAGATTATTTGCTTTTTATCTCTGAGTTTAAGATCAAGAAACACCATGGTCTTTCTTCCCAGCTGCCTGAAAAGGCATAGTGAATATGTATATAAATGAATTTTTAAATCTAATAGATATATACAATCATGACAGACAAAAAAAAATCATGGCTCTTATCACCAGAAGTCTGTAAAGTCATCAACCAGGGCAGTAGTCCTGAACAAAGATGCCAGACCCAGGCTGCCATTTAATGATGATGTTTTATTTAGGTACTTACAACTGCAAATCACTTTCAAGTAAAGGAAGATTGCAATAATTAGAAGAACTGTCTCATATCTAATGGCACATTATTGGAATTTGTGAAATTAGAATAAAAGATGAAAAAACAATTGATTTGAAAAGTGAACATATACTCTATTACAAAGGCACAAATATTGAAAAATACAAATGGTATATAATTCATTATAAAAGAAAGTCGAAGAACAACATTGTGGAAGTGGATGGTATATCAGACAGTGTGGCAAGATAAGTTATTCAGTTCAATAGCAGATGGTAAAAGAAGATAATTCAGATTTGTGCCCCAATACATTCTCATAGTGATAAAGTAATAGATGATTTTTATATGGATATACAGAAGACTTTTGATTAGACTAAATAACATTTTAAAATTTTATGGGAGTCTTTAGTGCTAGAATTGATAAATGAATGAAAGATGAAAGTGCTGTAGGTAATTTTGGTTATGGTAATAGAAATGAGAGAGGACACAGACTTGTGGAATTTGCAGAAAAATAAAAACTTTATATTATGTATTCTTTTTATTTTTTTTGAGAAAAATGTTAAATGGACATGGAAGTATCCAAATGAAGGTACATCAGAATTGGATTATATTTTGACTAACAGGAAATACATATTTCAAGATTGTAATGGTCTTAATAAATTTAACACAGGAAGTGATCATCGATTAGTAAGGTGTAAGATATGTGTTAATGCAAAACTAGAGAGACAGAAATTATTAAGTAAAACAATATTTACAGTTGATATTCCTAATCTTCAGAAACATTCTAATGAATTTAAATTAGAACTTACAAATCGGTTTCAAGTATTAGTAGATTTTGAACATGATTCAGATTTAAATGAAATTAATAGAAAAATAACTGATACACTTTTAAAAACTGCAACAAAGATAGCTAGCAAAGCAGAGCAGTGATTGAGCAATAAAACTTCTAATGAGACTGAAGACTTTATGAAGAAAAGAAGGAATATGAAGATATATAAAATGATATAAGTAGGATTGAATATCTCAAATTTTGTAAAATGATGTGAAAAAGAGTTGATAATGATATAAGAAAGTATAATTGTGAACTAGTAAGGAAAGCTGTAGAAGATAATAAAATTCTCAAGAGTGTAAAACAACATCTGGAATAAAAAAATATGGAACTATTACTAAAAAGAGACGTGACATTGTGAAATGTGTAGAAAAGGTCTATCAAGAATTATATAGTAATAAAGAACAGCAAGAGTACCAAACTCTCCATACAGTAATGCCACCAAGTGCCAGCCTTCGTAATCAATGGATACAGGCAGGTTTGTCCATAAAATCCCTATCTAGTGCCTACTCATCCAACATCTCCAGATTAGTTTTTAGCTTGTGGCTTTCATCAGTGAAGAGCCTTGGATTTGAGAGCAGAGCACTGCACCTCAATCTTAGGAGATAATGCAGCGCTCCATCAGCCACCTTTTACTTATTTGGTTAACTATAAAGCTAGGAGTCCAAGATAAAAATAAGCTCATTTGCTTATATAGTCATATAAATTTGAACTCAGTTCAGTATCTGTACATTTTGGTAACTTTGGTTTTTCAAAAACCACTGTCACCACTATCATATGAGCAGGATAGATATAAAATCATCAATATCACATGATCAATATTTCATATGCTTACACATCCTGTTAATAAGAGTATCAAACTCTACATATAATAGTGAGTTTAGATGTATATGATTATATAAACAAATGAGCTTGGGGTTGGAAACATTATAGTGCTTTCATCTTGGGATTCTAGCTTTATAGATGACTGCTTGGAGGGTTTCATTAGATTCTAAGATCTGGCTGTAGTGCTCTCAAATCCAAGGCTTCTCACTTATGAAAGCCACAAGCTATATACTAGTCTGAGGATGTTGGATGAATAGTCTCTAAATAGGGATTTTATGCCCAAACCTTTCTTCATCCATTGATTATGAAGGCTTGCACTTGGTGGCACTACTCTATGGAAAGTCTTGTACTCTTATCAATAGCATGTGTAAACATATGAAATGGTATTCATGTAATGTTTTAATAAAAAACAAGTATCTCTTACATCTATTATATCTTCTAAATTGTCCAGAATTTTTAAATGAAGAAGTGAGACATGTAAATTTATGAAGAAAAAAAAAAGCTCCAGATAATGATGGAATTATAATCGATATATTAAAAAAAACAGGTAAAAAAATAGAAAAAAATTTTGGTAAAAGTTATATACCAAATGTCTAACTGATAAAGATGTAGCAGATGATTGGAAGAATGTAGTATTGATATTAATATTTAAAAAGTGATAGACCATCAGTCTTTTATGAGTTTTATATAAAAATTTCATCAAGATAATTACAACTTGTCTACAGAAAACATGGGATTTCAATCAACCAAAAGAACAAGCTGAATTTAAAACTGGTTTTAATTACAATAGATCATATCCAAATATTGGAGAAGTTATAAAAAGAACCAATGAGACAAAGTTGCAAGATTAGTTATACAACTTAATAGCAGAGACCAAATGCAGATAATTCAGATTTATGCCTCAACAAGATAGTGATGAAGTTGTAGAAGATTTTTATATGAATGTATAAAAGGCTTTTGATCAGAGTAAACAACATGTTAAAATTGTTATGGGAGACTTTGATGCTAGAATTGGTAAAAAAAAAGAAAAAAAGATAAAAGTGCTGTAGGTAATTTTGGACATAGACTTGTGGAGTTTGCAGAAAAACAAAAACTTTATATTATGAATTCTTTTTTTGAGAAATATGTTAAAAGGAAATGGATATGAAAGCATTCAAATGAAAGTACAACAGAGTTGAATTATATTTTGACTAACAGAAAATACATATTTCAAGATTGTAATGTTCTTAATAAATTTAACACAGGAAGTAATCATCGATTAATAAGATGTAAGATACATGTTAAAGCAAAATTAGAGAGACAAAAATTATTAAGAAAAACAATATTTACAATTGATATTACTAATCTTCAGAAACATTCTAATAAATTTAAATTAGAACTTACAAATTGGTTTCAAGTATTAGTATAATTTGAACATGATTCAGATTTGAATGAAATTAATAAGAAAATAATTGTTACACTTTTAAAAACTGCAACAAAGATAGCTGGTAGAAAAAAGCAGCAATTGCTCAATAAAATTTCTACTGAGACTAGAGAATTTATTAAGAAAAGAAGGAATATGAAGATATACAAAAATGATGCATTAAAAAGGATTGAATACCTTGAATTTTGTAAAATGGTGCAGAAAAGAGTTGAAAGTGATATAAGAAAGTATAACTGTGAACTAGCAAGGAAGAGTGTAAAACAATAT
The DNA here is from genome assembly GCA_028023455.1 of Epiperipatus broadwayi. Lineage (NCBI taxonomy): Eukaryota > Metazoa > Onychophora > Udeonychophora > Euonychophora > Peripatidae > Epiperipatus > Epiperipatus broadwayi. Next base: position 12,066,785 of record JAQFVV010000020.1, on the reverse strand, counting down.
TTTGGTATTGGTATGAAATTTATATCTGCAATAAGAAAAAAAGATGGAATTGTTACTAAAAAGAGAGATAACATCATGAAATGGGTAGAAGACTTCTATCAAGAATTAGATAATAATAAAGAACAAGTGCTGCCTATATCTATTATATCTTCCAAATTGCCAAGAATTTTAAATGAAGAAGTGAAACATGCAATTAAATTTATGAAGAAAGCAAAAGGCTCCAGGTAATGATAAAATTATAATTGATATTAAAAGAAGCAGGTGAAGAAATAGAATTTTTTTTAGCAAAGTTATATATCAAATTTCTAAATGATAAAGATGTACCATATGATTGGAAGAATGCATTATTAATATTAATATTTAAAAAAGGTGATAAAAAGATATTAGAAATTACAGACTTATCAGCCATTTATCAGTTTTGTACAAAAATTTTACAAAGATAATTACAACTCGTCTGTAGAGAACATTGGATTTCCACCAACCAAGACAACAAGCTGGATTTGAAAGTGGTTTTAGTACAGTAGATCATATCCAGGTATTGAGAGAAGTTATAGAAAGGACAAATGAATATGAGTTGCCATTACACTTTGGATTTGTAGATTATAAAAAGGCATTTGATTCTATAAAATAAACATTTCTTCAGTGATTATAGCATTGGATCATCAAAGTATAGATCCAGGATATTGTCATATTTTAAAGAATATTTATAAAAATGCAACAGCAACAATTAAATGACATAATGATACTAGAAAAGTCAACATTGAGAAGGTTGTAAGACCGGGTGACTCTATATCACTAAAGCTTTTTACAGCAGTGTTGCAAGATGTAATTTGTGGATTAAAATGGGAAGCTAAAGAAGTAAAAGTAAATGGAGATTATTTAAGTCATTTAGATTTTGCAGATGAGGTAGCTGTTTTTGTAAATAATGCTTTAAAGCTGCAGGAAATGTTGCAGGAGTTATCAGATGAATGTTGGAATGCTTTTGGTAAAAATAACTGATACTAAAAGGAAAAATGCCTATGTGTTTGAAAAGGAAGGTTTTTAATAAATGTGTTTTACCAGATCTTACTTATGGATCTAAGACTTGGACACTTAATAGAAGAGCAATACAAAGACTTCAGACCACTCAAAGTAGTATGGAGAATTGCATGTTAGGAATAAGAAGAAGAGATTGAAATCACAATAAATGGGTAAGAGAACAAACAGGTGTTACTGACTTCATTAAAAAAATTAAAAGACTGAAGTGAAGTTGGGCTGGCCATATTGCTAGAAGAGATAATAATAGATGGACAAGTAAAATCTTAAACTGTATTCCAAGAGATTGTAAAAGACCCAGAAAGAGACCACATGTGAGATGGATGGATGAAATAAGAAAGTGTGCAGGGGTGATGTGAAGAAAAGAATCTAAAGATCAGAGAAGATGAACTGAACTTGGAGAGACCTTCATCCTGCAGTGGATTGATAATGGTTGATGATGATGATGATGATATTAAAATGCATAAATATGAAATTAAAAATATATTTCTTAAAAAGCTGTAAATGAAGCTAAAATTATAATATTATGTATGTTTTACTCACTTGAAAAAACATGAATTAGATGTTTTAAAAATGCAAAGAGAATGGAAGAAATTGCTCTGACTTCTAGGCTGAAGGATGGTTGTAATATCATTGAGCTAAGTAGAAGATGAAATTTGAATATATATATATATATTGTGCCCTTGTCTGTAGGTCATAGGTAGGGTAGAAAGGTCAATTATTAAAAAATTTTAAATTTTAAGTTATATTTGTAAGAGATATAAATAATAATAAGAGAATGAGATTTTATAGTACAATTTAAAGCTAAAAATACCTGGTAGGTAACAGTGTAATAAATTATTTTAAAAGAAAACAGTTAAATAAAGCTTAATCATATCATTGCTTATGGTTGTGAAAGCTGGCCATATAAAATAATACAGCTATAGATAGTTAAAAGTATATCAATTATTTAGTATAATATTTAAAAACTAATAAATTAAATAAATGAAATGTAATGTTATAATTGTATTTAATAATCAAATTTAATAGAGTATAATTTATTAATAAACTGTGGGATGGTGAGAATTATATTTAGTTCTACATTTTAAAATTATTTTCTAAATTTTTTATAAAATATATCAGTTTTGGTAATTTAAACCAAGACGTAAATAAAAAATCATTTGATAAAAGTTAGTAAACACGTGACCGTATATTGTATGCCTTCACACACACTCTTGTTAAAATAATAATAAACTGTGTGAATTTAAAACTAGATATAATTGCCATCGATCTTTAAAGTGAAAGTTAAAAATATTAAATATTGTTTTAATAATTATTTTAAAGCTTAGATGATTTTTTATATAAAACTATAATTGAATTTAATAATATTAGTCTGGGAAATATTCCAGACATTACGTCATCAATTCTTAATTTTAAAACATCCATTCTGTTATCAAAATAAAATGAATAAATTGTTCGCGCTAAAATAAATATTAACCAATCAAAGGATGTAAAATTAACAGACAAAATCTAAGAATTATACAGAGCGGGAGAAGTAATGTGTAAGTGAAAGAGAAAGTAACAAATTTTTATGGCTGGTAACATCGTAGCTGAACAGTAATATAAATTTATAATTTCGGATTTATTCTAAAAGTTATTCTGTAACATATAATATATTTTTGACTACAGAGATATGTATTGCTAATTTTAAGTTTATCTTACCAGGAAATTTTATTCAAATTTAACCAGAAAGCCTACAGTAACATGGAAGTACAAGAAAAAATATTTAAAGTGATTGCTGAAAGAAAAATAATTGGAAATCATCTTAATGCCACCTTAGTTGTGCTCAACCTGAAACTTAATCTTATAACTGAAAGGAATACAATTGGGACGATATGTGAAAATCTGAAAAAGAAGCTGCTGATCGTCAAGAACAATTTATGACGATAAATTTACAGAGCTATCTTAAAACTAAGTTATACTTCTCTATGAACAAAATTTTAATATGCGTTCTAGTACCAAGAAAATAATAATGAAGAAAAGTGTTTATTTTTAAAGGGAAACAGTATTAAGATATATTTCCAGAATTGTGAAATAAAGGAAAGTAAAAAGATTAAAGTGCTATAAGTATTTTATGGCAAGGTGCCTAAAACTTTATCTTATTAGAAAAAATATTATAAAGTATTCAATGAAGAAAATGCTTAATTTAAAATGTTAAAATTAAATTGCTCAACTAAATGAAAAATGGATCCAGGGAAACCAAAATTTTATTGAAGATTTTAAAAGTCCGTACAAGATGCATCGGGGGAAACCAGACGCGCGGGAAAAAGCTAGCAGACTATGTTCAAGGAGATATCAAGAATTAATAAGTGTATAAAATATTGAGAAAACTAAGGATCATCGTCGATGAAGATTATTAAACAGAGTTATTTTTTTTAATAGAACATTAAGTGACTGAAGAAAAATAAAGTATATATTTTTTTTAGCTTTACGATGAACAATTTTCAAGCAAGTTCGACAAAGCAGTATCGTAAATATAATTTAATATTTTTATTTGATTGTATTTAAAATATAAAAAATTCTATATTAGCTTAGGGAAACATATAAACATGAATTTAAGAATAATGAGATTTTAAATATAATAGCTTAATAGAATGATAGAAATATTATTATAAAAATAAAATGTATGTATGGAAGTTTTAAATATCTACAAGAAGTAATGGAATGGTGAAGCCTTCAGAATACGATCAAGAAGATAGAGATCGTTTTGGGTAATTTTGATATTATTGATAATGCATAATGTATTTTTTTAGGTCATCTATTAATGAAGAATGATGTATGAAAGTTTTTAAAATTATAAGTACACATTTTATCCAACATTAAAACATATATTTGAGATAGTAGTAATTTTAAATGTGCATGCAATAAGTTGTTTTAAAAATATAATTAATAATAAGTATCATAATAATTATGTGATTCTTTTGAACTTTTATGTTGCAAAATCTTCAGATAATTTTAAAATAGTTGGTATATTATAAATATACGAGATAAGTAGTAAAAGATTTTCTTAAGAATAGCTGTATAGTTTGAACTAAAAATGAATTTTATTATTGTTAGAAATGTAGACAGAAATTTGTCGATGTACTGCATAGATAAATCTAGAGAAATAAAATCGGATAGTGACTTGGTAGTACTGGTGTAGAGGAAACCAAGATGATGTTTTTGCCAAGAAATAAGAAAAATCAAATATTTGGATCATAGTATTTTGTGTGAATTCAGTATAGCTAACTAAGTCCTATCACTGAACACATATATTTTGGACAGTGTTTTTACGTATCTTTGAAACTTTTTGATGTTATATAAAGCTGAAGGAATAGCTTTAGCATCACTCCTATAGTAGAGGTGGATAGACTGATAAAGGTCACTCCTCTATGGTGTTCTTTAAATTCACTGTGCCATCATTGTCAAGTTTTATGACGGATAATATTCTAGTTGTTTTGATCCTGCGCATCTATTTTCGCTATCCTTGTTTCATGAATATACATCGTCAGAAAGATATTTTATAGAAATGTATACATGTAAAATAGAAATGAGGCTAGGTTGTCAATTATGTAAGAATAGTTTATTTACTAGAATGATTTAGAATTGTTATTTTAAAAGTGAAAGTATAAATGTCATAAAGAGATGAAGAATCATATGATATAGTTTTAAAAAGTGAATTCTGAAATGAATATATAAGATTTTGAAGGAAAAATCTAAACAAAGTTTTTAAAGTAATAATAAAATTTGATATTTTATATGATATTTAAAAAAATAGAGATTGCATGTTGGTTGTAAATACAGATATATGTATTTGTGCATGGTATGTTAATGATTGTAGTTACCATACGAAGCAAAGGCTTGGATAAGTATTGGATTAAT